>CP124713.1:128252500-129452500 GCA_031232105.1 Capsicum rhomboideum | reverse complement strand
AGAAGTTCATGCATGAGGTAAGAAAATTCTTCTGGGATGAGCCATATTTATTTAGGGTGTGTGCTGATGTCATAATTCAAAGATGTGTTCCAGAGGTTGAGATGATGAGTATTTTGGAAGTATGTCATTCATCTCCAGTTGGGGGTCATCATGGAGGTGCGCGGACTGCCCATAAAATCTTGCAATGTGGGTACTACTGGCCCAGTATTTACAAAGATGTTCATGATTATGCTCGCGCTTGTGACCAGTGTCAAAGGCAAGGGAATATCTCACGCAGACACGAACTTCCCATGACAACTATACTTGAGATGGAATTGTTCGATGTGTGGGGAATTGACTTTATGGGCCCTTTTGTGAGCTCGCATGGAATAAAATACATCTTGGTAGCTGTAGACTATGTTTCTAAGTGGGTGGAGGCAATTGTGCTTCCTAATAACGAAGGAAGAAGTGTCACAACATTCTTGAAAAAGAACATATTTTCATGTTTAAACACCCGAGTTATTATTAGTGATGGAGGATCCCACGTCTGCAATTGTCTGTTCAATGCCCTGCTTGAAAAATATGGTGTTAAACATAAGGTGGCAACACCTTACCATCCTTAGACAAGCGGGCACGTTGAGGTGTTAAATCGTGAGATCAAGTCTATTTTGGCAAAAATAGTTAATGCCAATAGAACTGATTGGGCTCGAAGATGGGATGATGCATTATGGGCATATCGAACTGCTTTAAAAATGCCAATTGGTGCATTACCATATCAGTTGGTTTTTGGAAAATCTTGCTATTTGCCTGTCGAACTTGAACATAAGGCTTTGTAGGTGTTGAAAAGGTTGAATTTAGAGTGGAGTGAAACGACTAAATTGAGACTTGAGCAGATGAATGAGATGGATGAATTTCGTCTCCGAGCGTTTGAAAGTTCAACAATATATAAAGAGAAGATGAAATTATATCATGAACGTCGAATTGAGAACCGAGAGTTTCACCCGGGAGATTTGGTTCTACTTTATAACTCCAAGATGCGCTTGTTTGCTGGAAAATTAAAGTCCAAATGATCCGGACCATTCACGGTGGTTAGGGTATTCCCACATGGAGCAATTGAGCTAAAAGGAAGCGATTATGTGGGAATCACGGAAGAAATAAAGACATGTGAGGAACTTGAGCTTGATCAAGTCTAAGTAGTCAAGCTAGCCATGTCGTGCCACAACGTTAAATCAGGCGCTTCATGGGAGGCAACCCATGGGCTAGTTGGTGAAGTCTGAGTATCCAAGTTAGTCGTGTCATGCCACGACATTAAATCAAGTGCTGATTGGGAGGCAACCCAAAATTTTATTATGTTGTGATCTGAGCATTGGAGGAGCAGTAAGCTGAAATTCACAAAATTTACCTGAATAGGTTCAGTACTACTCATGCCACAACTCACGTCACGTGAGTATACTCACGACACGTGGATGGTGCCGTGAAAATCAGAGGAAAGTTTCAGGTTTCAGAATCTCATTTACAACAGAGTACCCACGTGATGTATGTCTACACACGTCACATGGGTAGTACCGTGAAAATCAGAAGACAATTGCCATATGCAAAAGTAGAGTTACATCATGTACCCACGTGACGTGAGTACCACCCACGTCACGTGGAAGGTTCCGTGAAAAGCAGGCTGGTAATGGTATCCAAGACCCGACCCGACCTGACCCTTTTTTCTTAAAAAAAATTGGTACCTTCTTCCTTACCCGATACCCACCCCATTATTTCTCTACTTTCAATTTATCTACTTAAACCCTAAATTTCCAACTTTCTCTACATTCTCCACCTTCAATCAAAATTCTTACCTTCTTCAAAATCCAAAATCCAAAGACCTCCACCTCCGAATCCATCAAATTCGAACCCACCACCTCCAACCCGACCCCCATAGTCAAAAATTCGACCCAAACACCCCAAACACCGACCCCCTAATCTGAAAATTGACCCAACCCAATCCAAATACCCAAATTTCGACCCAAACCCGACCCAACTAAAAAAAATAAAATCTGACCCAGTCCTGCTACCATGCCTCCCAAATCAAACCACAAAAGTGACCACCATGATTCCTCGTCCAGAATTCACACCAAAAATCCAGAATTACCAACCCATTTAAGTGATGAACCGACTGAATCCGCACAAAGTGGGTCCATGGAGGAGTTTTCGATTGGACATGATGATACTGCATTATAACATCGTACCAAGAGGTTATAGACTCGGGCCCAAGCTGCTTTCTGGGCTGCCCTTCAGCCAATTCCACCACCGATAGCGCCGGTTGTTTCGGATCAGTCTTTCGAGTCCGCCCCTCAGTCTGAAAAGGGGGAGAATTGTAACACCCCGTACATTTCCGAACCTATGAGACTTCCTTAACATTTATGGAATTATTTAAACATGAGATGGTTGGTGAATTATGCATTAATTTGTTGGGCTGAATTAACATGTGCTAATGGGCTCAATTTAAGGCCCAAAATTAAGCAAAAGGCATTGCCCAAATGGAAAAAAGACCCATTCTTAGGATTGACCAAGTAAAAAACATTTAATGTTTGGATAAGGATGAATTGAGGGACTATATAAAGGCACAAAAATCAGATTTTTTATTCATTACAACACATGCCATTTCTAGATTTTTCTAAAATATTTCTCTTCTCCCACAAACCCTAAGCAACCATCTCTTTGGATAAGATCACTCTTTTGCAAGCTTTGGTAAGTATTTAATCTTATGGTTTAATATATTATATGTATGATAGGGTGTATAAATCATGTTGGTTATGTTGACAAAGTGTGGAGAAGTTCACTATGTGTGAAACAGTCTATGTTTGCTTAATCGGTAAAGGGTTTTACCTTATAAAATTGAAAGGAGACTTGTGGTAATGAAGGAAGTGAATTTGATGGATTAAATATAAACATGTAAGATGTGTTTATTTCCTTAACTTGCTTTCTCTTTGTGTATAACATTTGGAATTGTTGTTGTGAAATTATGCATGGAATTGGTAACATATTGAAAGAAAAATGTAGTTTTGGTGATGTTCATGTGCGTTGTGAAGCCATGGTTGTTCGTTGGCATCCAAGGTAACTTAAAATATGAAAGGAGAAGCTTAATTATGTCCATGTACCATTTATTACAAAAAAGGACCCAAAAGAGACCCATTTTGGCTGAACCGGGCATCCGCCCTGCGGATGGGGCACCTGCAGGCGCAGATGCCAATACAGGTGGCCCTAGACAGGGCCAGATGGGCATCCGCGGCCATATATCATCCACCTACTGGCGCAGGTGGCTCCACATCCCAGTCCAGAATTTTGTTTTATTTGTTTTTGCTTCTCTTTGACCCCCCCTCCCCCCCCAAGGCCCCTCTACCCTTCTTGGATGCAATTATCAACTTACGGTACCTTTTGAATGGCTTTAAGGGGTCTTTCAGAGGCATGTTGTATTATATAAATTATGGATTGTTGTTAATGTGTTATTGTGAAAGGTATTAAGATGACTTGATGGAGTAATTGTGACGTAGTCTTAATGAGGAAGTGTAAAGGATAAACTTGGTGTGTAATGTTATTGGTTTATGATATCTTGGTCAATGTGTGGAATGTTGTCGTATTTTTGGTATGGTGATGCAGTGATTTGTATTGTAGAAGGATAAAATGACGCTATATAGCAGTCACGTAGCTCATTATCGTTTTATGCACTTGTAATGTAGTTGGTTGTTAATGTGAACTCCGTTATGTACTTGTGTGGTAGAGTAACACGTAAGGAAGGAGCTGGATTATTTTTTTCAAATATAGGGTTGTGTATTCATATTTGAAAGATAAGGTATGTAAAGTTATTCTTTTTTGTATCCTTCTGCAACACGTATTGTTCATATTGTCATTGCACTTGTTTCTATTCCGAAATTTTTTAAAGTATCTCATTTTAGGTTTGTTACCAATTGTTATTCATATGTCTCATAATTGTGGACTACTGTTCCAAAGTTCCAACAATGCTACAACCACCAACGTATCACTCTTATAACAAAAGAATTGAAGTAATGCATACTTGTTGAGTACCGGTGGAAACTCGAAGGGGCGTAAGCCTAGCTAGAGGCGATCCCGAATGAATATTGAGTACGGGTGGCAAATCGAAGAGGTGTAAGCCTAGCTAGAGGCGATCCCAAAGGATTATTGGGAACGGGTGGAAACTCGAAGGGGCGTAAGCCTAGCTAGAGGCGATCCCAAATGATTATATAAATGATATTATATGAACGATGTTATATGAATGATTGTGATAATGATATGAATGAAAAATGAAAGAAATGAATGCAATGTGCACGACTCCACACATGTATATTACGGTGGTTAATGTATATTGTCCACCCACTTGTACTTGATCTCATTGAAGTTCTTATATCTTATGCAGTTACTTATGGCCTTACATACTCAGTACATTCTTTGTAATGATGTCCCTTGGGGGAATTACCTTACTTGCTGCAGGCACAGGTGCTAGTATACCTCCACGGTAGGCTGCGGGTCATCTACGGAATATTGGTGAGCTCCAGTTGGTTTGGGGTTTTTCGAGTCACTTGTGTACACTTGTTTTTGTATTATGTAACTATTGTATAAAGCGGGAACTTATCCCGACTTTAGGTTGGTTATGTCTATGTATCTGTAGAGTCTTTGTAGATGTTGTCAGACGAATGAAGGAATGTGTGTCCACTCTGACTTGATGGCCCTAATGGCCAAGTTTCATATATATCATGTGTTCTCCATGACTTCAGCCATTGGTATCTTGTATTTACTTGAGATAGAATGTTGTTCACTCAGAGACATGCATATGAATGTACATGAATGAAGGTTGGTTCTCTCGGGCCTTAATGACTTTGGGTGCCAGTCCGCCCCGTTGGAATTCGAGGCATGACAAAAGTGGTATTAGAGCAGGTCATCCTAAGGGTGTCTACAAAGTCATGTCTGAGTAGAGTCTTTCTTATGGATGTGTTGTGCACCATGTTTATAAGTAGGAGGCTACGGTACATTTAGGAGTTGTTTCTTTTCTTCATTTCTTAGATCGTGCATTAGAGCCAATGTTGTAGGTGGAATTATGTCTGACCATTGGAATTGGCTTTCTTTGTTATAGTGAAATGCCGATTACAAGATGAGGTAGGGGAAAAGGTAAGATGGTAGACATGCTTGTCGGAGAAGGAACTAGTAAATCACCCCCAAGCTAGTCAAGGTAGGACTAAAACTGAGTTCACATCGTGGGCTCCTTCTACTTTTCCAGCTCCAGAAGATCCGAGGAAGAGAGAAGAACCTGTTGAACCACCTGTTAATGCTACTGACCAGGATCTAAGAAATGCGGTACAAATGTTGACTTAGATAGTTGCTGCACAAAGTCAAGGATGAGCGGGTCCAACGACAAGTGATGATGGTGTGGATAGGGTAGCTAGTCGGCGGACACAGGATTTTCTGAAATTAGACCCTCCCACCTTCACTGGGTCAGATCTGAATGAAGATCCGCAAGACTTTATCAATCAAATCCAAAGGTATTTGGATGTTATGCACGTATATGGTGTAAAAATAGTTGAGCTTGCGGTATATAGATTGAAAGGAGAGGGGCTATTGTGGTACGAAGATTGAAAGCGATCTCGCGATATCACTGCAAATCCAGCTAATTGGGAAGAATTTAAGATGGTATTCCTTGATCATTACCTTCCATATGAGGTCTGAGAGGCTTGTGCAGACCAATTCTTAAATCTTCGCCAAGGGAATATGAGAGTCAGAGAGTATAGTCTTCGGTTTAACTCTTTGGCCAGGTATGCTCAAAGTGTGGTAGCTACCATGGCCGACAGAGTTCATCGGTATGTGGATAGATTGGAGCCATATTTGGTGAGGGACTGTACCATTGCTGCATTGAATAGAGATATAGATATAGCCAGGATACAAGCCTTTGCACAAGAGATGGAGGATCAGAGGCAACAGAGAAGGACACAAGAATTTGAAGGAGGGCCATCGAAGAGGGCTAGAATTTTCCATAGGTGAATGGGTATTCTTGAAGATGTCACCAATGAAAGGGGTAATGAGATTTGGAAAGAAAGGAAAGTTGAGTCCACGTTATATAGGGCCATATAAAATTGTCCGAAGATTTGGGCAAGTTGCGCATGAATTGGAACTACCCAAAGAACTCTCCATAGTTCATCCAGTGTTTCATGTTTCGATGCTTCAAAAGTGCATAGGAGATCCATATCGTATTGATACAATTGAAGATGTACAAGTTACGGAAGATCTCACCTATGAAGAGATACCTATTGCTATTCTGGATCGACAAGTGAAGAGGTTAAGCAATAAAGAAGTAGCTTCCGTAAAAGTGCTTTGGAGAAATCAACAGGTAGAAGAGATCACATGGGAAGCTGAAAAAATGATGAAGTATAAGTACCCCCATTTGTTTTAGATGGAAGAGAAAGTTCAAGATGCGGGATCGGATCAATAACAAGTAAGTATTTATAGCATTATGTGTACTAGACTTGAATTTGTTTAACTTAGATAATGTTACTAACATTCGAGGACGAATGTTTCTAAGGGGGGAAGGATGTAACACCCCGTACATTTACCAACACATGAGACAACCTTAACATTTATGGAATTATTTAAACATGAGATGGTTGGTGAATTATGCATTAATTTGTTGGGCTGAATTAACATGTGCTAATGGGCTCAATTTAAGGCCTAAAATTAAGCAAAAGGCATGGCCCAAATGGAAAAAAGACCCATTCTTAGGATTGACCAAGTAAAACACATTTAATGTTTAGATAAGGATGACTTGAGGGACTATATAAAGGCAAAAAAGTCAGATTTTTTATTTATTACAACACACATGCCATTTCTAGATTTTTCTAAAATATTTCTCTTCTCCCACAAACCCTAAGCAACCATCTCTTTGGACAAGATCACTCTTTTGCAAGCTTTGGTAAGTATTTAATCTTATGGTTTAATATATTATATGCATGATAGGATGTATAAATCATGTTGGTTATGTTGACAAAGTGTGGAGAAGTTCACTATGCGTGAAGCAGTCTATGTTTGCTTAATCGGTAAAGGGTTTTGCCTTATAAACTTTAAAGGAGACTTGTGGTATTGAAGGAAGTGAATTTGATGGATTAAATACCAACATGTAAGATATGGTTATGTCCTTAACTTGCTTTCTCTTTGTTTATAACATTTGGAATTGTTGTTGTGAAATTATGCATGGAATTAGTGACATACTGAAAGGAAAATGTAGTTTTGGTGATGTTCATGTGTATTGTGAAACCATGGTTGTTTGTTGGCATCCAAGATAGCTTAAAATATGAAAGGAGAATATTAATATGGCCACGTACCATTTATTATAAAAAAGGACCCAAAAGAGACCCTTTTGGCCGAACCGAGCATCCGCCCTCGCGGATGGGGAACCTACGGGCGCAGATGCCAATGCAGGTGGCCCAGGACAGGGCCAGATGGGAACCTGCGGCCACATCTCATCCACCTGCGGGTGCAGGTGGCTCCACATCCCAGTCCAGAATTTTGTTTTGTTTGTTTTTGCTTCTGTTTGACCCCCCAAGGCCCCTATACCCTTCTTGGATGCAATTATCAACTTATGGTACCTTTTGAATAGATTTAAAGGGTCGTTCGAAGGCATGTTGGATTATATCAATTATGGATTGTTTTTAATGTGTTATTGTGAAAGGTATTAAGATGACTTGATGGAGTAATTGTGACGTAGTGTTAATGAGAAAGTGTAAAGGATAAACTTGGTCTGAAATGTTATTGGTTTATGATGTCTTGGTCAATGTATAGAATGTTGTGGTGTTGTTGGTATGGTGATGCAGTGAGTTGTATTGTATAAGGATAAAATGACGCTATATAGCAGTCACGTAGCTCATTATCATTTTAATTGTAATGTAGTTGGTTGTTAACGTGAGCTCCGTTATGTACTTGTGTTGTAGAGTAACACGTAAGGAAGGAGCTGGATTATTATATTCACATATAGGGTTGTACATTTATATTTGGAATATAAGGTATGTAAGGTTATTCTTTTCTGTATCCTTCTGCAGCAACTATTGTTCACATTGTCATTGCACTTGTTTCTATTCCGAAATGTCTTAAAGTATCTCATTTTAGGTTTGTTACCAATTGTTATTCATGTGTCTCATAATTGTGGACTAATGTTCCAAAGTTCCAACAATGTTACAACCACCAACATATCACTCTGATAACAAAAGAATTGAAGTAATGCATACTTGTTGAGTACGGGTGGCAACTCGAAGGGGCGTAAGCCTAGCTAGAGGCGATCTCGAATGAATATTGTGTACGGGTGGCAACTCGAAGAGGTGTAAGACTAGCTAGAGGCGATCCCGAAGGATTATTGGGAACGGGTGGAAACTCGAAGGGGCGTAAGCCCAGCTAGAGGCAATCCTGAACGGATGACAACTCAAAGGGGCGGAAGCCTAGCTAGAGGCGATCCCGAATGATTATATAAATGATATTATATGACTTATGTTATATGAATGATTGTGATAATGAAAAGAACAAAAAATGAAAGAAACGAATGCAATGTACACGACTCCACACATATATATTACGGTGATTAATCTGTATTGTCCACCCACTTGTACTTGATATCAGTGAAGTTCTTATAGCTTATGCAGTTATTTATATCCTTACATACTCAGTACATTCTTTGTACTGACGTCCCTTGGGGGACTTACCTTACTTGTTGTAGCTACTGGTGCTAGTAGACCTCCACAGTAGGCTGCGGGTCATCTACGGAATATTGGTGAGATCCATTTTGTTCGGGGACTTTAGGTTGGTTATGTCTATGTATCTGTAGAGGCTTTGTAGACGTTGTAAGACCAAAGAAGGAATGTGTGTCCATTTTGAATTGATGGCCCTAATGTCCAAGTTTCATATATATCATGTGTTCTCGATGACTTCCGCTATTGATATCTTGTATTTACATGAGATATAATGTTGTTCACTCAGAGACATGCATATGAATGTACATGAATGAAGGTTGGTTCTCTCGGGCCTTAACGACTTCGGGTGCCTGTCCGCCCCATTAGAATTCGAGACGTGACAAGGATTCTTTGGAGTCAGGCTCTGCGGAGGATGCTACAGGTCAGGATACCTCTGCGGCGGAGGCTACAACCTCTATTTTAGGTACTGGTGCCCAGAGTGCTCTGACTCCCGCACAGAGTAGGGAGGTTCAGCGGTGGTGTGTACATGGCATGCGTGCTTTTTATGACAGTGATGTCGAGCTGACGGAGCGGGGTGTATGTAGGAGGAGTATTATGGAGGAGCCCTGATTTAGGATTGAGGAGTTGAAGGCTTTGCCTGATATTTGGGCTGTGTTTGAGCGGTATGGATTTGGTTGGATGGCGCAGCCTTCTGGTCGCTATAGCTCAGAGTTGGTTTGAGAATTTTATGCCTCATATGCTGCGTCAGTTGACTTAGGTACTGTTGCGACCCAGCTATACACGCAAGTGTACATGATCGTTCAAGTAATAAAGTGGCTCCTTTTGAAAGAGCCGGATATCGAACCCCAGGGACTTTCGTCAACAGAAACCAATTCTAGACGTCGAACAATAATCAAACACTAGTGTTGCGAAAAGGAAACAGGATTTGTCACTAAAAATTATTTGTTTGCGAACTATGAACTCCTATTTTCGCTACCGTAACTTTGGTTTTCGTAAATGTGCTTGAAAAATCATTAAAAAGTGAATTCCCAGGGCTAAGGCACTCCGAACGACATCTCTTGAGCATAATTGTTATTGGTTTAAGCAATTTGAGTTGTTTATCTTGGTTATTGATCCCGAGGTTAATGTTACAATTATATTCGTCTCCAAACTATAATCTTCTACTAGAAGTTGGAAACCTAACTACATCAGTGAGCGGTGATAAACTTAACCCATTCTAGTGCATTTAAGTTTTCTTCTCGTAATTGACCAAGTGTGGTGGATTAGGTACCTCTCGGTCCTAACCACATGTCAATCCCTTAGAATTCCTTCCCCGAGAAAGACCACACTTCGTATATTCCCACGTTTGATCTCTTAGTTTCTCTCTCGAGCTTACTTCAAGACAAGGAATGTATTTCAATGGTGATCAAGCATCAAAATAATGAAATTAAGAATATATGAATAGCCAATATATGATAAACTTCAGCAAAAACCACTAAAATTAACCCAAGAGATTCATGTTCTTGGCCTTAACCCCAAGAATGAGGGATTTTAGCCACTCATAATGTCAATTAACATCCAAAAGTAATAAAATACCTTAAAAATAATTAAAAACTGAAAAGATGAGGAATGAAACCTAATTTAAATGCCCAAAAACGCCCAAAGTAGCCTAGTCAAGATGGAATGTGATACAATAACTCAAAAGCCCTATTTATAGAGTGAATTTCGAGGCAAAAATTAGCCAAAAAGAGGCCCAGCACGCCCTTGGACGCACCTGGCACTTAGGCGAATTTTGCCTCTGCAAAGGTGTGCTCCAGGCGGCCTGGCACGCCCTAAAACGCGCCCCACTGCTGCCTCCCAAAACCAAATTTTGCACAAAAGCGGCCTGGCACGCCCTGAAACGCGCCAGGCCCTTAATTTTTGATTTTCTTCTTTCGTCGACTTTTCTTTGCGGATTTGGCATGATTCTTCAAGTTAAACTCTTTGGCTTGCCTCTTATCATCAATATAATTTGCTCGTAGCTTCTCCAAGCCTTGCTTTCCACGCCAAAAATGCTCCAATTAGTCGTAAATTCCACCTACAAGGGTCTAATCACATTGGTTAGCACAATATCACATAATCTATCAAAACCATGCAAAACATATATGTATTGATCTCTAAACTAAGGTAAACATGGGTTAAAGTTGCTACTAAGGCATATAAATACGCCTTAGATCACCACCCCACACTTGAACCTTTGTTTGTCCTTGAACAATATCCACACTCAAATACTGGCGACTTTAGACAATTTACACACAATAGGCATTCTTGCATAGCTACACAACCACATTTATCAACTTATGCACCAACATACTAGGATCACAAACAAATGAATAACAAATTGAAACAACCTATCCTCACAAAAAAACTTTACTAGTTGTAAATTCATGCGTGACACGTTACTAATAGATCACCACACTTCACTAAACATGCGCCCTTATCACAAGAGAATCACCCCACACTTCTACAAAGTAATTACTAACTGGGTGCATGAATGAAAGTTCACTCACTCTAAAAACGAATTCACATGAAACACAAGATGAACCATAAGCTTGCCCTTAGTGTAATACTCCACTAATGTTAAAATGTTAAAGCTCAAGATCAAGTAGGACTTTAGGTGTTGTAATGTAGGCTCAGGGATGGATAGGAACTATTTGGTCAGGAATAGTGACTATCTTACCTAAGCGCTTTAATACACTACAAATTACCTTCAGACCACCTTTAACCGACCTATTTTTCACCACTTTTATCTTCCCAGCTCTCTTTTGTTTTGCCCCAGATTTTTAAGCTAGCTTAAGCATATTAGGTAAGGAATAACTGATATCACCCATTAATTCAAAAATTATATATATTTTTTTCTTTCTTTAACCATATTCCCTACCAACACACACAAACTTTTTCACACACCCATAGGAAATATACTTGGGGCTTTAACTTAACTCTTTCCTTCTTCCAAACTTTTACACTCCTTCACATCTTGATTTCTTAATTAAAGCGCTTAGGAGTTTTTGATCAAATTCTGGTTCATTGAAAGAAAAGGATCAAGCTACATGTAAAGCTACCAAGGAAAAGGCTAAAGGCTCAACGGGGCTAACTAGGATCATGCAAAGAGGGTAGATAAAGTAGGTCTAAAACATGGCTATCAAAGAAATGCCTATATCATCTCCTAAACTCAACATATTTTATTTCGCTACGCAGACACACCGGGCAAGTTCTATACATCATTATGCACATGGAATATCACAAAAACCTTACTCACACATGGCACATGTTCAGCTCAGTAGGCTCACTATAAATTATCCGAAATCATGCATAAATTCAACATTAAACAACATAGCCAGTCAACTAAGTGAGAATCAGGCGTCTCAACATTTGTTATTGTATATCCTAGCATGTTTCATACATGTATGCATAATTTTATAGCAAGCAAGAACACCCGACACGACACTAGATGACTAATTTGCTCTTAAGACGGTCGTCATCCATCCATCATAGAGCAAATCCCTTAGTCCTATGACTAAGGGCGACTCAAAAGTAATAAACAACAAAACAACATACAAAATAAAAATCTTTTTGTGGTTTCTACTGTTCAAAGGGAATCTCCTTAGTATAAGAACCGAAAACAAAAGCTAAGGAACCCAAAATAAAAGCATACAGAAGCACACATATACATACATACAAAGGAAACCCATCACACCCCACCCCACACTTAAAAGATTAGCAATGTTCCCAATGTTACAAAAATAAACAATGCAAGAGTAAGGTGTAAGGAGCTCCCTGGTCAGTCAAGGAAGTCGTTGTCATCTGGCCCACGGACCTCTAGCGGTGTATCATCCGCCTCCACCTCGTCATCATCAGAATCGGTCTGGTGGTCATTTACATCTGTGGGGAAATCATCATCCACAGGCTCAACAAAATCAGGACCAATTCTCAATAAGGCCATGGCATGCTCGTTAAGAGGATAATTCCGCCGTAGAGGGCCTACCCCCAGTCCTATGGCAGAGCATCTCCAACCCATACATACGGGCTAAAATCCCGTCGTCTCGAGTGTGATGCTCTGCTAAGGTGAGAGTGGAGCCGAGTGCATCCGGTGCCCTGGTTTGGGTAACATCTATAGGAGTCTGCACCATAGGAGGATGATAATCAAATACCTCCTCGGGCACTTCGTAAGCTCGCATCAATTTAGTCAACAATCCATCAAAAGCATAACGAAGACCTTCTTGCAAACGTGCTCGACGTATAGCCGACAACACTACAGACCCTGTATCAATCTCCACATCTGTCATGAGAGCATACACAAGACAGACGCGGTCCCACGTGACCTCCGTCATGTGACTGCCCGGAATCAAGCAACAACACATAATTTTCAACCAGATTTGCGCCTCCTTATTCAAATAAGCATAGGGTAAACTCAAGTGGTACCCTCTTTTGTGATGGCGCAACCATCTTACCATTGAATGCTGGCCGCAAAGAGTGTGTCTAATATCAGCATAAGGGGGGCCTAGCATTTAGCCAGAGGAGGTCATGGGGACTACCCCGAGTGTGGATTCCCAATAATCCCGTAATGCCCAAGGAATCAAGTATAACATCCGTCCCTCGTACAACCACTGAGTTGGTTGGTGCATCTGGGTTCCAGTTTGCATATAATTCCCTCACCAGGTGGAGGTTAGAATCTGTAGGTCTGTCGAAGATGAACTCCATTCCAATTGCACAATCCGAGCCAATATCCTAGGGTAAGTCCAAGCTAGACTTTCCCTATCAATACATTCATCGGCAAAGTATTTAGCTTTAGTGTGGCTTTTGTACCAACTCTTGCCAGCACTAGATACAGCATGAATTCCATACTTGCGTTTTTGGCCCTTTGGGACTGGGGGAGCCGCGGGGACCTTACTTCCTGACTGACGTCGTTTGTGAGAGATAGAGGCAGCCACATTAGCATCCGACATTGTACCTATAGCAAAGATCCACAAGCAAGTCAATTTCCCACGTAAAGAGAGCTAAACAACTCAATGGGTGTTGACTTTAAGGGCCACCCCACACCTAGTTGCTTAGCACCATTCAAAATATATGGATCGAGGGTACTCAGGCTTCCCCTTATCAATTAAATCACAATTACCAAGTCCAAACCATAGACAAATTCCACATACCCAACACAAGGTCAATAAGCCCATACATATTAGAATGACGTACTTGTTTTACTCAAGAATTCAAACAAGACGCATACATATTCAACACCATATACGTTATATCAAGTGATATCAACTACCCACATGCTCAATTTTCACCAATAAAGATAAACCCACTTCCAATTATTCCAACTAAAACAAGATTATTCAACCCAATTTCACATGCCTTTCAAGTTCATTGTAATGACCCCCCATAAACTCCAACCACATCATAAGAAGCAAGTCAACATACCAAGACTATATTGTGCATCACAAACGAAATCCAAGAATACCCCAAATTCGCATCTTGCTCATAGCAATCTAGAGAGAGAAATCTAAGGAAACATACCTTGATAGCTTGCATGGAGTCTTGTAAACACAATCCCAAGAGGAGAGGGCAAGAAATCAAGCAACGTGAGGGCAAGATGAGAGATAAGGAAGAGAGAATTTGTGAAGCTTTGGGAGTAAAATCGTGTATTTGGTTGTGGAGTGTGGGAATATTTGTGAAGAATAAGGGAAATTAGGGATTTAAAAGAGAAGGGGTGGGGGTGGGTCGGGTCTATGGAGCAAAAGACTTAAAAATTTTGTGCCAAAAATATGAGGGGGTAGCGGCCTGGCACGCTGCCTAGCGCGCTACCCTACTACCTATTGCATAAAAAAAATGGACACAGGTGGCCTGACACTCCTTGTGTCGCGCCTGGGCACTGCCAGGCGATAAATTTTTTTTGACACAGGCGGCCTGGCACGCCTTGTGTCGCACCAGGGCACTGCCACAAGATAAATTTTTTTTTTTCAATTGGGCCCTGGCACGCCCTGTAGCGCGCCCAATACTTAACATTATACCTGAACAATTTTCCATATTTTTCACATAATCTTGGGGCTTTTACAAGTCCCAAGACTCAAAACTTCGCTCCAAAACATGTCCTACTTGCCCGGCACCTTCAAATAATCATCCTTCCGCCAATTTTACCTTTTTCTTGTGGATTTCCATGTCAACATGCTCCGTGCCTCTGCATAAACACAATATCCTAGCACTAAGTTAGAAAACAAAATTTTTAAAAGAGATGGGTTGCCTCCCATCAAGCGCCTTAGTTTTGGTCCGGGCACGACTCTTCTTTTTGTATTTTTACTTTATAAATCCTAACTATTACAACACATTCATGGGTTGCCTCCCATGTAGCGCCTGGTTTAATGTCGCCACTCGACCATACTTAGCTTAGTTATCATCAAGGTGAAGCACGTCCTCCTTCTGCTTCTCTTCTTCACCAAAATAATGCTTCAATCTGTGGACATTTACCATAAATCTTGTACCATCCGCTTTGTTCAAAATTTCCACCACACCATGAGGTGACGTGCGACTTACCTCAAAAGGCCCACTCCATTTAGATCTTAGCTTGCCCGAAAACAACCTAAGTCTTGAGTTAAACAAAAGTACCAATAGGCCTGACTCGAAAGTGCGGGGGAGAATATGCTTGTCATGCCATCGCTTCATTTTCTCCTTGTAGATCTTATCATTTTCATACGCGTGGGAACGAAATTCCTCCAACTCATGGAGTTGCAACAACCTCCTGTTACCAGCCAACCCCGGATCTAGATTCAACTTCTTTACCACCCAATATGCTCGGTGTTCAAGCTTCACTAGGAGGTGACATGCTTTCCCAAAGACCAAATGATAGGGAGAATTCCCTATAGGAGTCTTATACGCCGTTTGATAAGCCCAAAGAGCATCATCTAAATTGAGTGACCAATTTTTCTTCTGAGTATTCTCCGTCTTTGCAAGATTTGCTTTATTTCGCGATTAGACACTTCCACTTGGCCACTTGTTTGGGGATGATACGCTGTTGAGACCTTGTGTTTCACACCATACTTTGCCAATACACTCTTCACCCAATAATTAATGAAGTGTGAACCTCCGTCACTGATAATAGCTCTTGGAGTTTCGAATCTTGTGAAGATGTGTTTTTGAAGAAACTTTACCACCACCTTGGAGTTGTTCGTAGGTAGAGCTGCAGTCTCTACCCATTTAGACACATAATCTACTGCCACAAGTATGTATAGATTGCCATTCGACTTTGGGAAAGGGCCCATAAAATCTATCCCACATACATCAAAGACTTCAACTTCTAGAATATTGTTTAGGGGAATCTCATGTCTCTTTGAAATCTTCCCCATACGTTGACATTGATCACAACTCTTCACAAAGGCATGAGCATCTTTAAATATAGAAGGCCAGAAGAAACCTGATTGCAATATTTTTCGGGCTGTGCGTTCACCACCATTATGACCACCATAAGGTGATGCATGGCATTTATCTAACACTTGCTTCACTTCCGCATCTGGAATACATCTTCTTACTACTTGATCAGGCCCTTACTTGAATAAATACGGCTCATCCCATATATAAGAGCGTGCCTCATATGCCAGCTTCTTCTTCTATTGAGGACTCGAATCAGGAGGAAATAGCCCACTGGCCAATATATTCACAATGTCTGCATACCATGGAAACTCATCAACTCCCAAAACTAACAATTGCTCATCTGGAAATTCCTCACAAATACGCCCATCATCAACTACATGTGTCGAGCTTTCAAGTCTAGACAGATGGTCAGCAATTTGATTTTCTGTCCCCTTTCTATATTTAATATCTAAGTCAAACTCCTGTAGAAATAAGATCCATCTAATCAACCGCGGCTTAGCATCCTTTTTATTGAACAAATACCGTATTGCAGCACGATCCGTGTATACAATGATGCTCGTGCCCACCAAGTACGATCTGACTTTATCAAATGCATACACCAAAGCTAACATCTCTTTTTCTGTCACCGTGTAATTTACTTGGGCTGCATCAAGGGTCTTGCTTGCATAATAAATAGAGTGAAATACCTTATTCTTCCGCTGACCATGAACTGCACCCACTGCAACATCACTTGCGTCATACATGAGCTCAAATGGTAAAGCCTAGTCAGGAGCAATAAGGATAGGTGCCTCAACCAACTTCTTTTTCAAAAGCTCAAATGCCTTCACACATGATTCACAAAATACAAATTTCACCTCTTTTTCCAAGAGTGCACATATGGGGCGTACAATTTTGGAAAAATCTTGAATAAACCTTCTGTAAAACCCAGAATGACCCAAGAAACTACACACCCCTTTCACCGATACAGGTGGAGGTAATTTTTCAATAACTTCAATCTTTGCCCTATCCACTTCGAGCCCTTGCTTTGACACTTTATGCCCAAGAACTATACCTTCCGTCACAAGAAAATGGCACTTCTCCCAATTGAGAACAAGATTAGTTTCTTCACACCGAGCAAGGACTCTATCAAGGTTTTGCAAGCATACCTCGAAAGAGTTACCAAAGACTGAAAAATCATTCATAAAAATCTCTACGAACTCCTCTACCATGTCATAAAAAATATCCATCATGCACCGCTGAAAGGTAGCCGGTACATTACACAATCCAAATGGCATACGGTTAAAAGCGTATGTACCGTAAGGACATGTGAATGTAGTCTTCTCCTGATCTTGAGGATCTATAGCAATTTGATTATATCCGAAATACCTATCAAGAAAGCAATAATACTCCTACCCGGCTAAACGATCCAACATCTGATCAATAAAAGGGATTGGATAATGGTCTTTCCTTATAGCATCATTGAGTTTCCGATAATCCATGCAAATATGCCACCTAGTCACAGTTCTTGTAGGAATCAATTCATTATTATCATTCGTGATCACCGTCATACCACCCTTTTTTGGAACATATTGTACTGGGATCACCCACGTACTATCAGAGATAGGGTAAACAATGCCCGAATCTAACCACTTAATTACCTCTTTCCTTACTACTTCTTTTATCACCAGATTCAAGCGTCATTGGTGTTGCTCACTCGGCTTATGCCCTTCCTCCATGCAAATTTTGTGCATGCATAGACCCGGATTAATACCATGGATGTCAAACATCTGCCAACCAGTAGCCTTCTTTCTTCGTTTGAGTATCAACAATGCCGCATCAACCTGTTTCTTTGGCAAATTTGCTGCAAGAATAATAGGAAGGGTCTCATTGTCTCATAAGAAGGCATATTGAAGGTGAGATGGAACTTCTTTCAATTCAAGCTTCGGTGCTTCCTCAATTGAGGGCTTGGTTGAAGGACCGACTGGACTATTTAGAGGTTCCCATCTACCCTCTTTAGCATAGATACCCATAAGATCAAGAACTTGTACCATTTCACTAGCTTCCGCATCACCAAAAACATCTTGCCCTATCAAAACTTTTTCCAACGGATCAGCAAACAAAGTGTGGATGCTCTCAATCGCCAAATCTATAGCTGTAATAGCTGACAAGTTCTCATAAATTTTTGGGAGCTTCAAAGCCCTATATACATCAAAGACCTCAACCTTATCATAAGCTCGCATAGTTAGTTTCTCGGCTGCTACATCAATGATTGCCCCTCCAGTGGCTAGAAACGAACGCCCCAAAATAAATGGAACTTCCGGGTTAGGCTCAAAATTTAGCACCACAAAATCAATCGAAAAGATCAACAAACCCACTTGAACCAGAACATCCTCAATAATAACATCAGGTCTAGTCACGGATCGGTCTGCAAGCTGCAAAATAATAGTTGTAGGCTTAGGATGACCCAAACCCAACTCCTTGAAAACCGAAGTGGACATCAGATTTATACTAGCCCCCAAATCACACAATCCATGAGCGCAGACACGATCTTCCAGAGTAATTTTCACAGTGAAGCTTCCAGGATCCTTCAGCTTGGTAGGTAATCGATTTTAAATGAGAGAACTACACTCTTCAGTCAATGAAACTGTGGCATACTCTGTTAATCTACTCTTGTTTGCCATAATATCTTTCACAAACTTGGCATACTTTGGAATACCCTGCAAGATATCCACAAGAGGCAAATTAATGTGCACTTGTTTAAGTAGTTCAATGAACTTACCAAAGCATTCATCTTCCTTCTTCTTCTTGAACTTCAGAGGGAAAGGAGGAGGCAACGTCACACTATATATCACTTTATGATCTTTGGAGCTTTTGGTAGACTCCACTTATTCGTCTTCAATCACCACTACTTTCGGCTACAATTCTTTCGCTGGTGCAACCGTATCATCTAACTGCTTACCACTACGAGTAATAATAGCATTCACCTGCTTTGGATTAGGCTCAGTATCACCTAGAAGACCTCCTTGGGGCCTTGTATTCTGTGCATTAGCTAACTGACCAATTTGCTTCTCCAAATTCTGAGTAGCCAACTGATTGTTCCTCACATCTACTGCCCGCTTAGCTTGCTCTGCCATAAATCTACTTTAACATATCCTCCACGCTCATATCTCCAGGCTTAGTACCCACTTGATTTCCTTGACTTTGCTTTTGGTTGTACTGTGGTGCATATCCTTGAGGCCTATATTGATTTTGATTTCATCCCCAAGATAAGTTCGGGTGATTTTTCCACCTAGCATTATAAGTATTTCTATAATTCTGGGCTCCAACTCCTCTTTGGGCATTACCAACAAAATTCACAGAATTTGGATTTGCACTACACAACTCGCTGGTATGGTCCCCGTTTCCACATACACTACACGTCACAGAAACCTGTTGCTGTACTGCATTTACGGGAGCTGGTTGCTACCCCAAATTCAAACTACTGAAGTGATTGTTTATCATGCTTTGCATAGCTAAAATTTGAGCCAATAATGACGTGACTGCATCCACATCTAGTTTCCCAGCAACCTTCTTTGCAGAATTCCTTGAATTATCACTATGCCAGTCTGGATTTACCTGTGAAATATGATTCAACAAAGCATATAATTCATCATAAGTCTTCTCTAAAGCTTGTCCACCGGCAGTTGAATCAAGTAGAATTTTTATGTTGGGGTCGAGATCCTCAATGAAAGTATGCACCAATACTTCATTAGCTTGGTGGTGATGAGGACAATCTCTCAGCATGGATTTGAATCAGTTCCAAGCTTGGTACAAATTCTCATCATCTCTCTGTCTGAAACTTAGTATCTCACTCCTCAGCTTTGCAGTCTTTCCAGAAGAAAAGAACCTTATCAAGAATTTTTGAGCAAGATCATCCCAAGTAGTGATAGAATTAGCCAGCTCTGCATCTAACCACCTCCTTGCTTCCCCCAACAGAGAAAAAGGAAACAAAGTAAGTCTCACATAATCCAAAGATACACCCGCAGGAATATATGTGTCACTGATCTCCAAAAAATTATGGATATGCCTCTGCGGGTCCTCATGAGCAAGACCTGTAAACTGTCTACTTGAGTGCAAGAGTTGCACCATATTATGTTTAAGCTCAAATCTACCTCCAGCCGCCGATTTGACAATACTGTTCTAGCTGCCATTACTTCCGGCTCACATCTTTTTGCAGCTGGTTCTTCAATTCTTACGGGATTACCCCGTATGCCTTCGCCAGCCAGTTCGACCTGTGGGATTGGGTAATCTGCAGCCTGTCTCCTCAATCTGTTGAAATATCTTTCAGGTTCAGACTGCGGGGCTACCAAATCTTTGTTCCTTTCCAGTGTTCCGATGAAGTAAGCCTACAAAATAGAACAGCTAAGATCAAGTTGTCAACACGTAGATGAAAATTAAAGTACAAACGTCAATAATTGATATATATCTATTTGAAAGTCCCCGACAACGGCGCTAAAAACTTTTTCCAACCCATCTATACACGCAAGTGTACGTGATCATTCAAGTAATAAAGTGGCTCCTTTTGAAAGAGCCGAATATCGAGCCCAAGGGACTTTCGTCAACAGAAACCAATTCTAGACATCCAACAATAATCAAACACTAGTGTTGTGAAAAGGAAACAGTATTTGTCACTAAAAAATATTTGTTTACGAACTATGAACTCCTATCTTCGCTACCGTAACTTTGGTTTTTGTAAATGTGCTTGAAAAATTAATAAAAAGTGAATTTCCAGGGCTAAGGCACTCTGAACGACATCTCTTGAGCATAATTGTTATTGGTTTAAGAAATTTGAGTTGTTTATCTTGGTTATTGATCCTGAGGTTAATGTTACAATTATATCCGTCTCCAAACTATAATCTTCTACTAGAAATTGGAAACCTAACTACATCAGTGAGCGGTGATAAGCTTAACCCATTCTAGTGCAGTTAAGTTTTCTTCTCATAATTGACCAAGTGTGGTGGATTAGGTACCTCTCAGTCCTAACCACATGTCAATCCCTTAGAATTCCTTCCCCGAGAAAGTCCACACATCGTATATTCCCACGTTCTATCTCTTAGTTTCTCTCTCGAGCTTACTTCAAGACAAGGAATGTATTTCAATGGTGATCAAGCATCAAAATAATGAAATTAAGAATATATGAATAACCAATATATGATAAACTTCAGCAAAAACCACTAAAATTAACCCAAGAGATTCATGTTCTTGGCCTTAACCCCAAGAATGAGGGATTTTAGCCACTCATAATGTCAATTAACATCCAAAAGTAATAAAATACCTTAAAAATAATTAAAAACTGAAAATACGAGGAATGAAACCTAATTTCAATGCCCCAAAACGTCCAAAGTAGCCTAGTCAAGATGGAATGTGATACAATAACTCAAAAGCCCTATTTATAGAGTGAATTTCGAGGCAAAAATTAGCCAAAAAGCGGACCGGCATGCCCTTGGGCGTGCTTGGCACTTAGAAGAATTTTGCCTCTGCATAGGTGTGCTCCAGGCGTCCTGGTACACCCTGAAACATGCCCTACTGCTGCCTCCCAAAACCAAATTTTGTACAAAAGCGGCCTGGCACGCCTTGAGACGTGCCTGGCCCTTAATTTTTTATTTTCTTCTTTCGTCGTCTTTTCTTTGTGGATTTGGCATGATTCTTCAAGTTCAACTCTTTGGCTTTCCTCTTATCATCAATATCGTTTGCTTGTTGCTTCTCCAAGCCTTGCTTTCCACGCCAAAAATGCTCCAAATAGTCAGAAATTCCACCTACAAGGGTCTAATCACATTGGTTAGCACAATATCACATAATCTATCAAAACCATGCGAAACATATACGTATTGATCTCAAAACTAAGGTAAACATGGGTTAAAGTCGCTACTAGGGCATATAAATATGCCTTAGATCAGGTACTCCTGCCAGGCAGCGGTACAGGGACCAGCCCTTATTGACACACATTTTGGTTCGAGGTACCTGAGTTGATATATCGGAGTAGACCATCCACTGCTTCTTATTTGGTGCAGACCTTCCACTGCCAGCGACGACTGCTGAGTTTGATCACCGCATGGACACTGTCAGAGATCGAATTAAGTTGCGGGATGTAGACCAGAAGTTGGAGCTGCTAAAGTGGATTGTGGGGTATATAGAAGAGGATGGTGTGGCTGTGAGTTGGGTGACTGGTAAGCTAGATATCAAGAAATCCATGCTACATTTTGTAGGCAGATTTTGGTGGTCAGTGGTTCGGCATTGGTTGGGTCCAACTAATGCTGATAATTCACTTACATTGGATCGAGCTGTGGTGGTAGCCAGCATCCTTGCTGGTTATGATATTCATATTTCCCGTACATCATCCGGGAGATTCATGAGCGAACATTTCATGATCATACCATTATATCGTTCCCCTGCCTGATCCAGGGTCTATTTGATAGGGCGCGTGTGGCTCGGCTACCTACCCTCGATCATTATATAGAGGTGACCCATGTAGTGGATATTGGTTCGATACAGCAGCGGGGATCTCACCCTATTTTTCCATGAGGGTTACATCCATCCGAGTCGTCAGGAGCAGCCCTTTTTGAAGGGCCTGGAGATAGAGATGAGCCGAGTTGTGTACCTATGCCTATTCTAGTACCAGTTAGGGTACCAGTGTCTATTCCTGTACCAGCTGAGGGCACTGGCCCTATTGATGATACAGTACCTGGTACTACAGCTCCACCGCCTCCCTCTGGTATGGTTTCAGTTTTGAGGGATTTTCTGCAATAGCTGGTTGATCGATAGACGGAGATGTTTGAGTGGCAAGCTCACACCGAGGCCCAGATAGCTAAGTTGGTATCCCAGCTTAAGCCATGGGTTAGGACCACGGTAGAGGCTACGGAGGATAGGGTAGAGGCCCAGATGACTGCGATGATGGATCAGTTTATGAGGGGGCTGCATGGGAGGATTGACAGCTTTGAGGCACGGATGGCCTCCCAGATGAGTTCCGCACAAGGTCCTGATATGATGAGTTTGACATAGGAGGTGGCAATGTTGAGAGAGTAGGTTAGAGCGTTGGCTCCAAGAAGTGTCCCTATTATACCACCTATGCCTGTTCCTCCCCTGATGAGGCTGGCCTTTGAGGTGGATCTGTTTTTCAATGAGGAGCCTCCGATAGATAGAGGCAAGAGGCCCCTCAGTCTGGAGAACAAGGTTGATAGTGGTGATGAGCATGAGGGTGATATCTGGAGAGTGGTTAAGGACTCTAGGATGGAGTACCATGCTAGCCAGATAGCGGAGGAGCAGAGGGCACGTGGTGCATCCTCCAGTCAGGTACCACCTCCACCGGATGCACAGAGCAGAGAGCCTAGAGGGCAGACTGATGATCCCTCTATGGGCAGGCCCACTTTCGATGCTTAGGTCACCACAGGTATATCTTCACTCCCTTGTATTTTATTGTTATTTGTACGTTGAGGGCATGCACCGTTGTTAGTTGGGGGTGGGGGTGTACCATCACTTGGGTTTTTTTGTTATCGAGTTTCTTTTCCCCCGAGTATGCTATCAAAGTAGAACCGGCATATTTAGGGTGTTATTTATATTATTATGTGTTTATGTATTTAATTAGGAGAAAAATAGGGAAACCTTAGTGTAGTCTAATTTTGAAAATTATTATGCTTTTTGAATGTTAAGGATACCCCTCCTAAAA
Source organism: Capsicum rhomboideum (assembly GCA_031232105.1). Taxonomy (NCBI): domain Eukaryota; kingdom Viridiplantae; phylum Streptophyta; class Magnoliopsida; order Solanales; family Solanaceae; genus Capsicum; species Capsicum rhomboideum. The sequence goes on along the minus strand of CP124713.1, from coordinate 129,428,734 downwards.
ATTTTTATTTTGAACTATATGTGTGTAAGCATGTTTATGTGTGACAGCTGTTGGATCTTGTTATGGCACTAGGATTATAGAGAAAATAACTATGGCCATCATTGCATTAAAACGGATAGGTAGTAGTTGATAATACAACCCTGTGCTATGTGTGTGTGAGGTCATTACTTAGTTAACTTTGTGTGTAGAATCCAGAACTTGCCTGGTTAGTCTTGCTTAGGTTATAGGATAGTGTTTAGGAAAGGATCATATGCCATTTTTGAATAAGTCCACTTTTAGCCTAAATGCCTGACTAAATGAATAAGTATCCCTTGATCCCGACTTTGAGCCTTAATTGACCTATTTCTTTCATTAGCCTATTCACCTTCCCATTTTGACTTACAATGAACCTGTCTTAGCCATGGTCCCTCATTGGACACTGTGTACCTCAACTCAGGCAAATCGCCTAAGTTGAGGGTGGCTATTATAGGGGTACGTAGATTGAGTTGGGTGTGAAGAAGAGGTTAATAAAAGAAAAAGAGAAAATAGGTTTGAGTGTGAAGAAAAAGAAAAAGAAAATAAAGTAAAGAAAAAGAAAAAAATAGTTGTTTGTGTTGTGAAGTTTGAGAAAAATCAGACCCAAAATCTGAAAATAAAAGAAAGGAGAATAAGGGAGGATAAAAATGAGAAAGGTTGGAAGTTGGAGCCAAAAATAGTGTAGTGTCAAGGAGGGTTGAGTAACCATATCCATATGTACCATACCCGTCCTGAAGCCTACATTACAAGACGAGTAAAGTCCTATAGTGATCCTAGTCCAACTATCCGAAAACTTAAGGCATAGAAAATAAGGGCAAGCCTATGGTATTTCATGCACACTGTTTGAACTTCTTTGTGAGAGAGAGTGTTTTGATCGAGTCCCTAATTTGAGATTCATTAGCATACTGTGAGTGCATGGGACATCTTTGACTGTAAGAGTACATGGGTTGCATTGTTAGCTGCTATTTGTTTGAATAATGTCATTTGTATATATGCTTAGTTGTTTGTTCGTAATCTAGTGCAATCACTTGATCCCTTCTGTGTCATGATAAAATGCTGCATGTATACACACTATGGTTTTGATTTGTAAATAGGAGGGGTCGAAAATTTTTTTTACGCCAAAAGAAATTAGTGGACTGCCATAGGCCCTTAGGTTTATCTTAGTTAAGCATCGTGTATGTTTGTTTTTGGTTTGTTCGCCTGAGGACATGCAAACGTTCTAAGTTGAGGGTGTTGATATGCCATGGTTACATGGCACTTTCGATGCTTAAAACAAGGAAAATATGCAATAACTTGGGTGTATTTGGTTGGTATGATGTGGTTTCTGTCCTACTTTGTAGGAAAATAGGTTTTGAAGGCAAAATGATCAAAAAGGAAGAGTCAAGCCCGATAACGAAGTGTCTGAAGATGAAAGAACAATAATCTACACCAGAGAGGGGGTCATGACACCACTCACGTGTCGTGGAGTCCACTCACGTCACGTGAGTGGCTGTCGTGAGTTGCCTTCAGAGAAGCTGAATGATGTCTGATTTTCATGAAAGCCATCCACGTGGCATGACTCCATTTATGTGACGTGAGTGGGTGCCGTTAATAGATTTCAGAGATTGTGTGCTGCTGCCTGATTCTCATGATAGGGACCCACGTGATGTGGCTTGGTTCCACGACACCAAGTCACGATACCATGGAAGTTGCCGACTCTATTCTCCTGTTCTGATTAAGATAGGATTAACTTTTTATCTATAAATACCCCTGTATAGTCCTATGTGTGAGAGTTAGTCATTACATTGTTTTGAGAGGTATTTTCTACTGTTTTTGAGTTCATAAACATATTCTTGGTTTTGTAGTTACAAACCCTAACTTCGAGTTTTATTGATAATTGAGATTTCAGTTCTTCTTCATTATTGTGAGTTTACAATCATGTTTTCATCTCTGAATTATTCTTGTGTTCTTGCAATTATGAGTAGCTAAGCTTATTAACTAGGGTTGTGTGAACCATGAGGAATTAACGAAACAGGGTAAGTGCAAAGCAATTCTGAACCTCTATGAATGCATGTATTGGTATTTTCTTCATTGTGATTGATCTTTTAATGATTGCAAACGTTAAAAACTCGCCTGTATTTTAGACTTGCTCGAGAGAGAGGTATAGATTAGAAAAGGAGATAACAACAGAGATTTGAAGCTATCAAAGAAGAGTGAAATTCATCTAACCAAGGTCGAGAAACGTTTAGATGAACATATCTTGTAAGATTTTGCATGTAAAATAGCGGGACGATTTTGTTAGCACAAGCAACCGGTGGAGTTAAGGTGATCCTAGTGTACTTCTCTTATTGTCTATAAACTCGATACAATCAGCAATAGTTACTGTCACTATTTACTTACAACCCCCCCCAGTTTTTACTTATTTGCCAACTACTCGAACAATAACTTAATTAACTTTCGTCCTATTCCCTGTGGGATTGACCCCAACCTTGTTGGGTTCTATAATTGATAGCGACCACTTTATACTTCTTAGGAGGCATATTTTGGGCGACATCAGTGTGATTTCTATATTTTGTTTACGTGATCCAACCCTGGTTGGCCAATTATACCAACTAGTATGTGTTGTTTGTACTGATTCTACTCTTTCTATACTATTTTTGGGATATAGTCTGGTTGCCAGATCAGATAATATTTCTCAGGTGACATGGATAGTGATCTGCTGCAGCTTCTACTCCTCTCATTCATGGTGGAAGTTATGTCCAGTCTTATCTTTCTTAACTTAGAAGCTCTTGTACCTGTTTAGACTAGGTCGTTCGATAGTTTTCATTCTGCATTTATATATATTGTAAAATCTATTGTAATAAGGATTTGGGTATTTTGTAAATTATTTTTAGACTTTCGTATATCTTGTTGAAAGGGTGGTAAGGGGTTCTCCTATCTAGGTGGATTAGAGTAGGTGCCCTTATGATCTAGTAATTTGGGCCATGCTAATTTAGTATTAGAGCCTTGGTTACCGGTCTCCCAGTACAAAAGCAAATGTTGAGTAGAGTCCTATAGATCACTATATTGACATCCACATCTAATCTTTGGGAAGCTTTGAGGCATTCTAGGAAATTGTTGCACTTCTTTCTCTCTTCTCATATGGTTTGTATAGTTGCTTGTATTGGTTGAATCCAATTAGTATCTCTCAATTCCAATTGATATCTCTACAGTCATAATTGGAATCTTGAGAAGTTTGCAATTGGAATCTAGTTGTTTCCAATTAGTATCTGTCTATAAGGGCTGGAACTTATGATTATCATATGAATTATGATGAAATTGGTCGGTTGTAACTTTATTGGTGTAATATAAGACGTAATTGTGATTTTATGTTGTTTGGTTAAATTTGAATCGTGATAGGTAAGAATTGTAAGTTGTTGTGCATTTTATGGTGTGTAAAGGAATTTAAGTAGGTCTATTGCTTGTCTTGTTGGTAGCATCATAAAGTTTTGTTTTGGTGTTTAAGTTTGACGAAGTTGGTACTTATATTAGTTGTGGTTGATTGATTTGTGTGAATTCTGGAAATTGTGAAAGGTGGTAACTTAAAAATATGTTGATGGTTAAAGGAAATTATTTGCTTTGTGATTTAATGGAAATGGTATGCTAAATGTTGGGCATGGTCTTATCGTTGGTAAAATAGTAAGGGAAAAATGGTATATGATTCTGGAAACTTATGTTTTAAGTGGTTGGTATGTGAATAAGTACCATAGACAAAGGGCTATTGTAGCTTGATAGCGGGAATTGCAGTAAAAAATTTTTTGTGGTAATTGATGATTGTGACTTAAAGAAAATTTCTTTTGTTTTGAATTTTGTGATAACATGAAGGTTTAATTGTTGACTATTGTCAGTTAAGCAAATGAAAGGATGGATATGTAGCCCTTGGCATGAAAGTTAAATGTTTGACATAGGTGATGTTTTCTATTTGAGGTAATATATATATTTGAACATCAGACTTTATTTGTCTTGATATTTTTTACTGTTGACGGAGTAACTACTTGTATTGTGATGATAATATTTAGTTTATGAGGAACTCATGAGATTATGGTGGGACCAAGTTCTCTGGTATTTGTGAAATAGTGATTATGGTTGTCTATTGGTAGAAATAGTCACCCATGTAATGATTAATAAAATGACTTGTCATTGAAAGATTATGTTTGACATTGCTTATATGCTTATGATATCACAATAATTATCAATTAATAGTATCCCTTGGGAATGGTATAATTGAATTGCTAGGATCCTTGCAATGAGATAGCTTGACTATGATTAATGATCCTTAGTTGAGGGCAGAATAGACTAATGTAATTGGTGGTGGAGAATCTATCTTTTAATTAAACCCATAGTGGTGTGTTGGTTAGTGGTTGTACTCTAGATGATCTATTCTTGTGTGTTGATTATGGAGGTGTGAAAAAGAGTCATAAAGTAGATTTATCGAGGGAAAAATATGGTAAGTGTTTGATAATGATGTGTTCGCTATAGCATTGGTTAGGGTGTAAGTGCTCGGGTAGTGTTTCCCTAGGATGCGAGTTGTTAAAATCTCAAGCTAGGGTGGGTTTCAACAAAAATCTAGTGTTATGTGGTTTAGAGATATTTGGTGTCTCGAGGTGTAGTGGTTGATGAGATTAAGGTTATATCATCATATATGAGGGACATACTATCCCATATAAAGTTTCGGGATGGAGTTTGGGTTAGTAGAACTCTGGGTATAGTGTTTAACTTTAAGGGGTTAGTTCGGGATGTCAAAATCTCAGTATTGTGTGGTGAAAAAGGAAAATATGGGAGGATTCCTAATATTCTGCCTCATCTATGTCTCTATAGCAAAATGCTCCAAAGTGGAAAAACTCCTGATGTAGCGACAGCCAAACTAGATCAATGTCGTTATAGCGGTTGGTTCTGCTATTGCGATGTTGCTATAGCTGGGTAAATCATTGTTTTATCAAAATTTATCCCAAAATGTTTCATTACTTCAAAAACCCATTCTGGGGAAGGGCAAGGGGGATTTAGGGCTATAAACGATAGTGATTAGGTAATTAAGGTGCTACATAAGCAACTCTGCAAGTAGTGTCATTCTAATTCCCACCTCGTGCTTTCTTTACTAAATATCCATTCGGGGACGAATGGATGATGAATTGATATCTATTGTAAGGACTGGTTCCACCGTTAATTAAAATATCTGTGGTAAAGGCATTTGCTTCTTATCATCATAAGTTTTAGGATTAATTCTTTAGTAGTGGAGTGCATTTGATATGAACTAAGGTCATACAATATCCCTAGCATAAGGTTGAGTTGAAAGTTTCTTTACTGAATTAGTTTCTGGATAAGTTTAATCTAGGGTCAATTCCAAACAATCACTCCTCCTAGAATATAAAGAGTTATGGGTCCCATTACCCACCGAATAAAATATCCTTGAATCTTCTTTCCAACGCAACAGACCGTTCGTTAATCCACTTCCCGAGTAAAAAGTCATGACCATTTTTCTGAAGACTGTCCGTGCTGAAAAGTTGATGGTTCCATAGTGGGTTCAGGTCGCTATAGCGACATGTACATCACTATAGCGACACAATACCAATTTATAACCATATTTTGATGGGTTTTAGCCCCCAAACTCCAAAATTTAATTCCTAAGCCCCATAGGGGAAATTTTCTATTGGTTTGGGTGGAAATCCTTCCTTAAGGTAAGATTTTTACTTCTTTTTAATATCGATTAATCTATTTATCTTCTAGAATCACTAGAATGGGGAATCTATGGTGAAATTCTTGTAGTTTAGAACCCCTAAGTTCATGAATTTGTGGGGAAAACTTATGGGTGTATGTATTTTCACCTAGATTTGAATTTAGATTGAAAATTAACTCTTTCTAGTATGAAATTAAGGTTCAAAAATATGAAAGTTGATAGTTGGGGACCTTGAATTCAATAAAGGTGGAACCTTTAGCTTAAAAACTCCATTAATGGAGTTGGGTTGAGCTTGAAGGAACTATTTGATGGTTAATTGGGTAATTTTGTAGGCCGTAAATAATGGTAAAACTAGTGGGTTTGCAATCCTAAAGTATTTGTTTAAAGAGTAATTTATTAATTACTCTTATAATTGTTGTTTGTTAGATGATTAGCCTTCGAAAATGTGAAAAAAGGAGGATCTTCTGTGACATAGCTTACTTGATGCAGCAACTTAGTGCCCAGGTAGGTTATGGATTATCAGTAAGAAACTGTGGTGTGTAATCATATCCATAATATAGATTTGATAGGAGAAATTATGCTTAGGCTATAGATATAATGCAATAAGGACCTAATGGTGTGTCATTATGTTAATGTATGAATCCTTTATGGGAGTTTTGTCTTTGTATGACTCCATGGTGTATGGTAATGTGAATTATGTGAATATAGACAATAAGTATATTAAGTGAGCTCATAATGTAGTGATTTAGCCTAATTACCATAAAAGGGTTAACTTGATATTATGTGTGGTTGGACTATGGGATAATCTTGCTTAAAGTTAGAGATGAGAACTGATTATAGCATGAGTAGGTGGTGACATAACTTAAGAGCCTAAAGTCAAGTTAGGCTAAGGGTTAGGAAGTAAAATGTATGAAGGTGTATGACTAAAAACTATATTATAAGTTGAATAAAGCTGAGTAATTGGCTAATGGACTAGCTCTTGAACCTCGTAATTACTTGAATGAACTTAGGAATGTTGAACTAGAGTTTAGACTCCTTTGGGTTGAATGTGCTCTCCTAAAATAAGTACTTGGATTTAGAGAATATGGCTTGATAATGCTTGCTTGAATAAGCCGAGAATTGCTCGTAGGACATGCTATAATTGATAAAACCAATGATTCATAGCTACCTGTGATTTGATGTGTTAAAGTACGATTGTTGTTTACCTGAAATGATTAACTCAAGTTTACCAAGTGTTTAGGTGGTTGCCTGTAGTTGCAATGAATACTTAAGGAAGGAATTTGTTAAACGATATTCTAAGTGTAATCACATTCAATGAATTTATATGTAAAGCTTGTGGTTGTTATATGTGTTGGTTGTTATCATTATTTTTTGTGATTGTTGTGATATTCTATTGGTTATTGGTGGGTAGTGATATTTGGACATCTTCATGGGAATTGGTGGAATTAGGTTAGAAGGGACTTTATATCTGGTTTTTTGGTACATGGAAAAAGTTTGTCCCCTATAGGTCATGATTAGTGGGAAACCATATGACCTTTAGAGTGTATGTACGAGGTGCAGGTGAGTATGCCGGTTCCATGAGTGAATTGGGGATTACATGCTCTATTATTATTTTTGGATCATTGATTTGATTTGATTTAAATTGACAAATGCTTAGCATATTTGTTGTTGTTATTTCATGTTTGAATTGAGGTATGGGTATTGTTAGAATCATGGATTATTGACTTGGATATTGTTGAGTCATGTTTACAGACTGGGTTAATGATTGATAGTCAGGGTCCTGTCTTAATTCAATGTCTTTATTGACTACATTTGACTGACCTATTTGGTGTTGTTTGAGAAAGGCTAAATGGTATATACATAATTGAAGTAGTTGTTGAGGGCTAAATGGTATATATATAATTGAAGTAATTGTTGAGTGTTCATGGTTGTACTTGTTACAAGGTTGTGGTTATTGTGCTCATTTATGATTGAGGTTAATTGAAACAGATTATCTTATTATAACTATTAGGATTAAGCAAGTAAGAGTTATGATGGATGACATTTAATGTGAAGAGTGATGTATGATTAGTGAGATTAAGTGTGAATATAAAGGGATTTAATTTGTATTTATCGACTTCTAGTAATGGATTAGATACAACTAAGTCAGCAGAAATAAGAATGGAATACTGTTAGGTAACATAAGTGGATTAAAGTGATATGGATTGAATTATTATATAAGTTTTCATGCTTTCTTTCTGTGATTTCTATATTTTGTTTACATGATCTAACCCTGGTCGACAGATGTTACCTACCAGTACTTGTGGTTTGTACTGATACTACTCTTGCTATACCCTTTTTGGGGTATAGTCTGGTTGAGGGATTAGTTGATATTTCTCAGGTGATGTGGATAGTGATCTCCAACAGCTTCTATTCCTCTCATTCATTGTGGAAGTTGTGTCCAGTCTTATGTTTCCTAACTTTGAAGCTCTTGCATTTGTTTAGACTAGGTCCTTGGGTAATTTTCATTTCACATTTATATATGTTGTAAAATATGTTGTAATACGGATTTGGGTATTTTGTTACTTATTTTCATACTTTTGTATATCTTGTTGAAAGGGTGGTAAGGGGTTCTCCTATCTAGGTGGATTAGAGTAGGTACCCTCATGATCTAGTAATTTGGGTAGTGACAATTTGGTATCAGCGCCTAGGTTACCGGTCTCTCGGTACTAGAGCAAATATCGAGTATAGTCCTGTGAATTGGTGTGTTGATGTCCACATCTAATCATTTGGAAGCTATGAGTCATTCTAAGAAATTATTGCACTTCTTTGTTTTCTCTCGTGGTTTGTATGTTTTGAATCCAATTGGTATTTGTCGATTCCAATTAGTATCTTTACAATTATAATTGAAATCTAGTCGATTCCAATGGTATCTTAAGGAGTTCACAATGGGAATCTATTTGTTTTCAATTGGTATCTGTGTATAAGGGCTGGAACTTATGATTGTCATTTGAGTTATAATGAAATTGGTTGGTTGTAACTCTGTTGGTGTAATATAAGATGTGGTTGTGATTTTAAGTTGTTTGGTTAAATTTGAACTGTGATAGGTAAGAATTGTAAGTTGTTGTGTATTTTATGGTGTGTAAAGGAATTTGAGTAGGTCTGTTGCTTGTCTAGCTGGTAGTATCATGAAGTTTTGATTTGGTGTTTAAGTTTGACAAAGTTGATGCTTATATTAGTTGTGGTAGATTGACTTATGTGAATTCTGGAAATTATGAAAGGTGGTAACCTAGCTATATGTTAATGGTTAAAGAAAATTATTTGCTATGTGATTTAATGAAAATGGTATGCTAAATGCTGGGCATGGTCTTATCGTTGGTAAAATAGTAAGGGAAAAAAGGTATATGATTCTGGAAACTTATGTTTCAAGTGATTTAAATGTTTGATGTAGGTGATGTTGTCTATTTGAGGTAATATATATATTTGAACATCAGACTTTATTTGTCTTGGTATTTTTTATTGTTAATGGAGTAACTACTTGTATTGTGATGATAATATTTAGTTTATGAGGAACTCATGAGATTATGGTGGGACCAAGTTTTCTGGTATTTGTGAAATAGTGATTATGGTTGTCTATTGGTAGAAATAGTCACCCATGTATTGATTAATAAAATGAATTGTCATTGAATGATTATGTTTGACATTGCTTATATGCTTATTATATAACAATAATTATTGATTAATATTATTCCTTGGGAATGGTATAATTGAATTGCTAGGGTCCTTGCAATGAGATAGCTTGATTATGATTAATCATCCTTAGTTAAGGGCAGAATAGACTAATGTAAGTGGTGGTGGAGAATCTATCTGTTAATTAAACCCATAGTGGTGTGTTGGTTAGTGGTTGTACTCTAGATGATCTATTCTTGTGTGTTGATTATGGAGGTGTGAAAAGGAGTCATAAAGTAGATTTATCGAGGGAAAAATATGGTGTAAGTGTTTGGTAATGATGTGTTCGCTATAGCATTGGTTAGGGTGTAAGTGCTCGGGTAGTGTTTCCCTAGGATGAGAGTTTTTACAATCTCAAGCTAGGGTGGGTTTCAACAAAAATCTAGTGTTATGTGGCTTAGTGATATTTTGTGTCTCGAGGTATAGTGGTTGATGAAATTAAGGTTATATCATTATATATGAGCGACATAGTACCCTATAGAAAATTTCGGGATGGAGTTCGGATAGTAGAACTCTAGGTATAGTGTTTAATGTAAAGGGGTTAGTTTGGTATGTCAAAACTCTGAGTATTGTGTGGTGAAAAAGGCAAATCTGGCCGGATTCCCAAAATTCTACCTCGTCTAAGTCTCTATAGCGACGTGCACATTGCTATAGCGATGTGCTCTAAAGTGGAAAAAGTCCTGCTATAGCGACGGACAAACCCGATCAATGTCACTATAGTGGCAGGTCCTGCTATAGCGATGTCGCTATAGCCGGGTAAATCACTATTTTATCAGAATGTTTCTCAAAATTTTTCATTATTACAAAAGCCCATTTTGGGGAAAGGCAAGGGCGATATGGGGCAATTTAGTTGATAAACGATAACGAGTGGGTAAGTAAGGTGCTGCATAAGCAACTCTGCAAGTAGTGTCTTTTTGATTCTTACCTAGTGCTTCTGCTCACTCAATGCCCGTTTGAGGACGAACAGATGGTAAATTGGTATCTATTAAAATGACTGGTTCCGTCGTTACTGAAAATATCTATGGTAAAGACAGGGATTCCTCTATAAAGAATAAGGGAGAAGATCTACAACCTAGCAAACTAGCCTCCTTCTTACTAGCATTTTTCCAGTTCCTCTCGAACCAGCATCTTCCAACCTGGTGCTCTCACTTCTCGGACTAGTACAGGTCCAAACCAAATCCAAAGCTCCAAAAGTCTAAGGATAAGTTCCTTCTCTATGGAAGAAAGAGAGTGCCACAACTATTATTTCAAAAGCTCAAAAATTCCTTCTGGGAACAGCCAGAAGATAGAAAGACCAACACCTGTGACTGAAAAAGTTGCCCCGATGTACGTGCTTCTCATTCATCATAAGTGTTAGGATTAACTGTTTAATATGGGAGTGCATTTGATATGTACTAAGGTCATACAATACCCCTAGCACAAGGTTGAGTTGAAAGTGTCCTTACCGACTTACTTTCGAGCTAAGTTTAAACTAGGGTTAACTTAAAATGAGTACTCCTCCTAGAATATAAAGAGTTATGGGTCCCAATACCCACCAAATTAAATATCCTTGAATCTTATTTCCAGCACAACCAACCGTTCGTTAATCCGCTTCCTAAGTATAAAGTTATGACCATTTTACTGAAGACCATCCGTGCTGAAAAGCTGAGGGCGCTGTAGAGGGTTCAAGTCTTTATAGAGACATCACTATAGCGACATAAACATTGTTATACCGACAAAATAGTAGTTCATAACCTTATTTTGACGGGTTTTAGCCCCCAAACTCCAAAATTTCATTCCTAAGCCCTAGAGGGGCAATTTTCTCTTGGTTTGGATGGAAATCCTTTCTTGAGGTAAGATTTTTACTTCTTTTTAACATTGATTAATCCGTTTAGCTTCTATTATCACTAGAATGGAGAATCTATGGTGAAATTCTTTTGGTTTAGAACCCTAAGTTCATGAATTTGTGGGGAAAACTTATAGATGTACGTATTTTCACCTAGATTTGAATTTAGATTGTAAATTAACTCTTTCTAGTATGAAATTAAGGTTCAAAAATATGAAAGTTGATAGTTGGGGACCTTGAATTCAATAAAGGTGGAACCTTTATCCTAAAAACTCCATTAATAGAGTTGGGTTAAGCTTGAAGGAACTATTTGATGGTTAATTGACCCTTGGATAGCTTTATTGAATGTAAATGACGGTAGAACTAGTGGGTTTGAATTTCCAAAGTATTTGTTTGAAGAGTAGTTTATCAATTACTCTTATAATTGTTGTTTGTTAGATGATTAGCCTTCGAAAACTTGAAGAAAAATAAGGATCATCCGTGATATAGCTTACTTGTTGCAACAGCTTGGCACCTAGGTAGGTTATGGTTTATGAGTAGTACACTATGGTTTGTAATCATATCCATAATATATATATATGATGGGAGAAATCATGCTTAGGCCTGCGGACATGGAGTTTGGGTTGATAAAACATGGATTTAATGCGATAAGGACCTAATGGTGTGTCATTATGTTAATGTATGAATCCTTTACGGGTGTATTGTGTTTGTATGACTCTATGGTGTATTTTAATGTGAATATAGATGATAAGGATATTATGTGAGCTCATAATCTAGTGATTTAGCATAATTACCATAAAAGGGTGAACTTGGTATTATGTGTGGTTGGACTATGGAATAATCTTGCTTAAAGATAGCAATGAGAACTGATTATGGTATGAGGAGGCGGTGACATAACTTAAGAGCTTAAAGTCAAGTTAGGCTAAGGGTTAGCAAGTAAAAGGCATAAAGGTGTATGGCTAAAACTAGATTGTTAGTTGAATAGAGTTGAATGATTGGCTAATGGAGTAGGTCTTGAGCCTAGTAATTACTTGAATATAGGGGTTGTTGGATAATAGCGGAAATCCTCGGTCTCGGTATAATAAAAGAGGATTGGCTTAGTGAATGAACTTATGAATGTTGAACTAGAGTTTAGACTCCTTTGGGTTGAATGTGCTCTCCTAAAATAATTACTTGGATTTAAAGAATATGGCTTGATAATGCTTGTTTGAATAGGCCGTGAATTGGTCTTAGAACATACTATAATTGATGAAACCAATGATTCATAGCTACTTGTGATTTGGTGTGTTAAAGTATAATTGTTGTTTACCTGAAATGATTAACTCGAGTTGACCAAGTATTTGGGTGGTTTCCTGTTGTTGCAATTAATACTTAAGGAAGGAATTAGTTAAACGATATTCTAAAGTAATCACATTCAATGAATTTATATGTAAAACTTATGGTTGTTACAAGTGTTGGTTGTTATCATTATTTTCTGTGATTGCTGTGATATTCTATTGGTTTTTTATTGGATGCACGGGTATTTGGTCATCTTCATGGGATTTAGTGGAATAAGATTGGCAGACACTTGATGTCTAGGATTTTTTACATGGACAAAACTTGTCCCATGAAGGTCACGACTAGTGGGCAACCATAAGACCCTTAGCGTGTATGTACGAGATGCAGGTGATTGTGATGGTTCCATGAGTGAACCGACGATTATGTGATTTATTATTATTTATGGATCCTTGAGTTGATCCGTGTTAAATTGAAAAATTCTTAGCATATTTGTTGTTGTTATTCTCATTTTTGAATTGAGGTATGGGTATTGTTAGAGTCATGGATTGTTGACTTGGATATTATTGAGTCATGGTTGCGGACTGGGTTAATGATTGATAGTCAAGGTCCTGTCTTAGTTTAATGTCTTTATTGACTACATTTGACTGAACTATTTGGTGTTGTTTGAGAAAGGCTAAATGGTATATATATAATTGAAGTGATTGTTAAGTGTTCATGGTTGAACTTATTACAAGGTTATGGTTATTGTGCTCATTTATTATTGAGGTTAATTGAAACAGATTGTCTTATAATAACTATTGGGATTAAGCAAGTAAGAGTTATGATGGATGGTATTTAATGTGAAGAGTGGTGTATGATTAGTGAGATTAAGTGTGAAAGGTATAAGGGAATGTCAATGGTATTTATCGGCTACTAGTAATGGATTAGATACAACTAAGTCAACAAGAATAAAAATGGAATACTCTTAGGTAACACAAGTGGATGAAAGTGATGTGGATTAAATTGTTATATAAGTTGTCATGCTTCCTTTCTGTGATTTCTATATTTTGTTTACGTGATCTAACCCTGGTCGACAGATGTTACCTACCAGTACGTGTGGTTTGTACTGATACTACTCTTACTATACCCTTTTTGGGGTATAGACTAGTTGCGGGATCAGTTGATGTTTCTCAGGTGACGTGGATAGTGATCTCCAGCAACTTTTATTCCTCTCATTCATAGTGGAAGTTGTGTCTTGTCTTATTTTTCCTAACTTTGAAGCTCTTGCATTTGTTTAGACTAGGTCTTTGGGTAATTTTCATTTTGCATTAATAGCTGTTGTAAAATCTGTTGTAATACGGATTTGGGTATTTTTACTTATTTTCAGACTTCTGTATATCTTGTTGAAAGGGTGGTAAGGGGTTCTCCTATCTAAGTGGATTAAAGTAGGTACCCTTACGATCTGGTAATTTGGGCCGTGACAACAGGACCCATGAGGGGTTTGCAACCCATATTCTATCACAATATCATCAATCAACCTTATCGGCACATCCTCGGTTAAGTTGTTTTATAAAGTGTCTCATTTTCTTTCAAAATAAGTGTTCCTTAGGGGTAACAGTTCCATTAATATGGGTGAATGAAATGAGGATGCATGCTCATAACTAGATCAACATTATGTAATGAATCAACTAAGTAATGGTATAAATGAGCTCAAGTCACCTCAAATCGCAATAGATCATGATAAAAGTTATCACATGGCAACATAGTAGTAGAGAGTCATGTAAGACCAGTACCAATCCAAGCCCCCACTCGGGCATCACAATAATAATAAGGAACAAATAATGCTCAAACAAGACCTGTACCAACCCCTTCACGGGAATCTCAATGATAATAATCTCTCAAGTCAATAATATAGTCAACACAAATAATGTAACATAGAGAATTTACCCAAACTATAGCTTATTTTACACTACAAGGTTCCACTCTTCCAAATCATGACATCCATAGACTCAAATACTATTAGGGGAACTATACTAGTTAACAACATGCCCTAAAGTTTACCTTCAGTTTCTCACCTAATAACCAAGCAAAGATTCCTCTCCTATCTACTTAATTATACTGTCATCTATTTATATCCTAAGTTATTACTGAACCCCAATAATTACATCAAATACTACAAATCTATTTATACCTTAAGTGTTTACTAAACCCCAATCAGTCCATCAAAATCCATCAAGTAGGATTCAAGCTCTTAAATCGATACACACTAGCAATTTACTTAAGATTTATAAATCATCTATTGTTATTTTACCACAAGTATATCAAAAAGTAGAAATACAGTCAAGATGTCCATTTTATAACTTCAACCTATCAATAGACTCTGGTACCCACAGATATGCTCACCATTTATCTAAGCGGGACCCCAAACCCTTAGTCATTCACAATACATAATCAATAAGTACATAACACATAAATACCTCAAAAAAGAGTCAAGGTATATCTCAACTTGCCTTAAAGAAGACCTGGAAAGCCAAATCACATTCCGAAGAGTCAATTGGAAGCTCTAATCCCTTGAATCATCACCAAACACGTCAAATCTTATCAAATATAAGATCTACACACACTACAATAAAAACAGTCAATAGCGAAGGGAAAAATAGTCCCTAAAAGCGGGTTTTAGGTCCCTAAAGACAAATAACGACCAGAAATTTCTGGTCGCAGCCCGTCCCTATAGCCTCCGACGCTAAAAGTCATTAACGACGGGGAACTTTATCTGGTCCTAAAAGATATTTTAGGACCAGTATTTTTCTGGTCCCTAAAATACCGTTAGTGACCAGATATCTAGTCCTTAAATGATGACGTTATGGCTTAGCATCTGGTCCTTAAAACTCTCTGCACCATAAACTATCTAGTCCATAAAGAACGTTTAGGGACGAAAATTCTGGTCCCTAATAAAAGTTGTGGGATCCATTTAAAGACGAGTAGTTTGGTCATTAAAAATACTTTTGACCTGGTCCCTATAGATCATTGTCCAAAAATACTCTAAATCAATTAAAAATAAAATATAATGATGAACCTGCTTTGATAACATATACAGAATTAGTTACAAAACATTAGCAATTGGCATTGTACAACCATAATGTAATTAAGCCACAATTAAATGTTATGTACATATTCCCTTAGCAAAAAATGTAGTATATACAGCCTATAATATAACATTTTCCCAACATTCTTAGCAAAAATGATAGTCAACTAGTTGGACGTCCTCAAAAACTTGCTTCATGTAAGCTCTAATATTCAAAAACCTGTAAAAAGTGTCGAGATTTCCTTTAGAAAAAAGTATAAAAATCAAATACACAATTGGTTGAATGATTTTTTATAACTTTACTCATAACAATAATTAATCACTACTCAATTCCCAAAAACAATCCAGACCCCAATATAGGATTTGTAGGATTTGACTAGATATATTGTTGAGAAATCCCCGGAGGCATGTGGCGCACTGTACAAAACTCAGTAGGTAACGAGTCTGCCCTCTAACCTTCTCCACTTAAATACCAGGCCATTGTCTGCAGCAAGGCTCGAACTACAAACCTATGACGTGCATCTAACCCACACATCACGAGCGGCGCTCCTAAAACTAGATCAATGCCCGGGGGATACAACAAACTTACATGATAACACAGTGCTTGACAACAAGCTGCCTGTTAAATACCCAATGTGAATGACAAGGGAGAAATGCAAAATTTACAATCACTGAAATTCATAACTATTGCTAGACAAAGCACCTCTTTATATTGCCCAAATAAAATTAAGCAATCTTATCGATCTATTCAGCAATGCCTCTAGTAAGATTTTTATGAAAATGGATAAAAAGATGAGCAGAATCTGAAATCAAGTAGAATTCACCTGAAAATAATTGAAGGTGCTCTTTCCTATGTCATTTTCTGGTGTCTGCAATCACAAGAAAGAACTTAGTATAGTATTGATTGTTAATAATGTAAACAACCTTCAAACTAAGAAGGTACTGATAAGTTATTAATTCCAAATATAAGGTTCACACAACTAATAACTACTACACAGACAAGTTTTAACACCCCGTACCTTCTCAACCCTACTTGACTTCATTGAACAATGTATACGTAGGTGTTGATATGCCATGAGTATGTGTTTCATAGTGTTGTTGGTGAAACATTTGATATCGGCCCTCATATGTGCAATTAGACCTTCGTAGGAGGTGTTTTGTGATTTCGTGGAGCATTTGGGTGATACCCCGTACACATTCTAACCTCATTTGGTGACTTGGAGTCATGTTTACTTGATGATTAAGATCACTAAGTAAGTATTTTGTAGCGTTTGGATAAGGGATTGGACGATACGCAAGTGTTGGAAAAATGGCCGAAAAATTCAGCAAAGCACCAAAACTTGCGCCACTGCCCTGTTTCAGGGGGTGTGGGTCAAGCCACCTGATTCAAAGGGGCCTAATTTCTTTCGCCACAGCCTGCTTTGCAGCTAGTGGCGCAAGGCACAAACAATGTTCCCTTCCGGACTCGTTTTGTAACGCAATTCGACGACGCTTCTTGGATGGTTTCTTTTGGTTCCTTGGAGTTATTTGAGCATTTTTAAAGCTTCAAACACTTCAATACACTCCTACATACTCCTACATGATCAAATCATTAAATGTGAATAGTGATCCAAAATGACCAATGAAGCCAAGGGCGACTAGAATTCCTATTTTTGCGATCGAGGCGACAAATGAGAATCTCGTAAGAGAATAATGTTGTGACATTATGGAATTATGTAAACATGAGATATATGGTGAATAATACATGAAATTTGATGGGTCACATGGATATGTGTTATTGGGCCCAAAGTTAGGCCCAAAATGGGATTAAAAGACTTGGCCCAAAGAGGAAATAACCCATTCTTCCAATAATTGACTAAGTAAACATATAATTTAATGCCAAGTGTGGATAAGGATGACTTGGGGTCTATATAAATGCCCCAATATCAGATTTTTTATTGTCCAAACCTCTCATGCCTTTAAGATAAATTTTTCAACATTTCTCATTTCCAAACCCTAAAGCAAAATATTCCTTTGGACTCCTTGGACAAGATCAACATATTCCAAGCCTTGGTAAGTATCTATTCTCATGGATTAACATATTATATGCATGAGATATGATGTATATTATGCTAGTTGTGTTGGCAAGGTGGTGAATAGTGTAGTTTTGCTTTTGATGAAAGATGCGCCATCTTGGTAATTTGAACTTGAATTAGGACTTATGCCTTTGATGAAAAAGCATGGTATGGACAAAATATGAACATGTATGATGTTATTTTTAGTATTAAATTTGCTCTTGTCTATAAGTGGAAATTGTGGGATTTTGGCCGATATGTGTTATGAGTTGTATTAAGGTCAGTTGATGGGTTATTTGTGATGTGTTATGGATAAGAAAGTGTAAAGGAGAAGTGTTGTGGTGAAATGAATCAATTATCATGTATTGGCCAATGTTGGGACTATTGTGGAATTTTTGGAATAATAATATGATCAATGGTTTTGTCAAGGGGGAGATGGCATGTGTAAAGGCAAACATGTGACTCATTGACATTGTATGCATTTTTAAAGGAATTGGTGGTTAATGTGAATTTTGTTATGCATTTGTGTTGTAGAGTGACACATAAGAAGGAGCGGGACTATTGTATGCACCTCTAGGATTATATATTCGTATTACGAATCCAAGGTATGTAAACATGTCACTAGTCCTATCCCGAAATGTGCTAAGGTATTCCATGTCCGGTTAGCAATGGTCATTGTTATAAATTTCCTACTCTTTGATCAATTGTGAATCTCATGTCTCATATTCATAGTTAATGTTCCAAAAGCTCAAATAAGGTCATGTTCCAATGTTCCAATAGTGATTATACTTATGTTTCTTGTTCATGGATTATTGTCCAATAGTTCCCATGGTGTTATGATTCTCATAATGTTATGTTGCCAAGGTAATCACATGGTTCTCACTCAGTGGTTAATGATCCAAAGCTTCCAACAATGTTATGTTCCAAAGTTCAAGTGATGTTATGACTATCCAAGTATCAATCTCAAAGTAAAGAATAAAGTAATGCAAATGTGGTCAATGATCAAGTATGGGTGGAAAGTCTAGGGGCATAAGCCTACATCGACTCGATCCCAAGACACTGAGTTATGGGTGTCAAGTCTAGGGGCATAAGCCTAGCTCGACTCGATCCCGATGTATTGATTTATGGGTGGCAGGTCTGAGGGGCATAAGCCTAGCTCGACTCGATCCCGATGTATTAATTTATGGGTGGCCGGTCTGAGGGGCATAAGCCTAGCTTGACTTGATCCTAACATGACGATAAGTCATGGAAAGACCTACTGATCAGTAGGGGCCCGGGTACATTGTGACACATGCATTGAGATAAAGAAAGTAATGAAAGTAATGAAAGAAATCCACATGGTTTCCAAACTGCAACATGGTGACTTACTCACATTGATTAGTCATTTGTATTTGAGTTCATTGAAATATTCATGTATTGTACAGTTTCATCTGAGCCTTGCATACTCAGCACTTATTTCGTACTGACCCCTCTTGGGGAATTTACCTTACTTGCTGCAGGCGCAGGTACTAGTAGACCTCCACAGTAGGTTGCCAGTCGTTGCAGATCATTGGTGAGCTCCAGCTAATTCGGGGCTTCTCCGAGTCAGAGTGTATATATGTTTTGGTGTTGTACATGTTGTATAAAGCGGGGACTTGTCCCGACTTTTAGTTCATTTTGGTCAATGCTTTGTTAGAGGCTTTTGTAGACAGGTGTGGGTGTATGAATGTCAAAGGGATATGTTGTACTTGACTCGATGGCCTCAATGGCCCAGTTTTGCGTTGTATATATATATCATGTTCCATGAATTCTATTGTTGGTCTCTATAGTTGTTATGTGGTTATGGGTTTCATATGGCATGCGTATAATTGAACATAGGCAAAGGTTGGTTCTCTCGGGCTTTATCGACTACGGGTGCCAATCATGTCTCGATTGGATTCGGGGCATGACAAAAGTGGTATCAGAGTAGGTCGTTCTAAGGGTGTCTACAAAGCCATGTCTGAGTAGAGTCTTACTTATCGATGTGTTGTGCACCACATTTATAAGTAGGAGGCTACGGGGCATTTAGGATTTTGTTTTTGTTCTTCACTCTAGATCGTGCAATAGAGCCAATATTGGAAGTTGAAGTGTATCTGATCATGGTATTTGTTTTTCTTTGGTATAGTCAAAATGCCAATCACGAGAGGTAGAGTTAAAGGGAAGCAGGTAGATGTGCCTGCTGAAGAAGGAATGAGTAGACTACCACCTGACCAAGCTAGTCAAGGTGGGGCAAATGCTGAAATGTCATCGCGGTCTTTATCTACTTTACTAGCTCCGGGGGAGCCAAGAGGTAGAGAAGTACCTGCAGAACCACCGATGAATGCCACTGACCAAGATTTAAGGAATGCAGTACATATGTTGACACAGTTAGTGGCTGCACAGACACAGAGACAAACTGGTCCATTGATAAATGAAGATGACGCGTCTAGAGCAGCTAGTCGGCGTACACAGGACTTCTTAAAGCTAGACCCTCCCATATTCACAGGGTCAGATCCAAAAGCAGATCCACAGGACTTCGTGGATCAGATTCAGAGGGCCTTGAAAGTTATGCATGTGACAGGGGTAGAATCAGTGGAACTTGCTGCGTACAGGTTGAAAGAGAGACGATACTGTGGTATGAGGATTGGAAGAAATCCCGTGACATTGGTGCAAATCCACCTATATGGGAAGAATTTAAAATAGCTTTCCTTGATCATTACCTTCCCTATGAGATTCGTGAGGCACGTGCAGATCAGTTTTTAAATTTACGTCAAGGAAATCTGAGTGTGAGGGAGTACAGTTTGCAGTTTAACTCATTGGCTCGATATGCTCCAAATGTGGTGGCTATAATGACTGACAGGGTTCACTAATATATGGACCAATTAGAGCCATATCTAGTAAGGGACTGTATTATTGCAGCATTGAACAGAGACATGGACATCGCTAGAATTCAGGCATTTGCACAAAAAATGGAGGACCAAAGGCAAAGAAGAGGGACACAGGAATCTGAGGATGGGCCAGCAAAAAGGGCGAGACTTATGGGCCAGTCTATGGTGTCCCCAGGAGAATCTGGATCTCAAATGTTACCACCTAGACCCTCGTTCTCATATTCTACAGCAGGTGCTCACTCTCAGTTCTGAGGGTTTAGAGGTGGTCCATCTGGGCAGAGTAGTGGAGTTCACAGATCACAGGCAACAGGTTTTCCTCGTCAGCAGTGTCAGCACTGTGGGCGTACTCATGTAGGTACATGTCGAGTGGGGACAAATGCTTGTTTCTGGTGTGGCACAGAGGGGAATATGATGCGAGAATGCCCACAAAGGGGTGCGAGTGGTGTAGCACGACCTACGGGATCAATCGTTGCATCATCAGCATCGGTTCCTTCCCCAGGCAGAGGCGTTCAGTCTATGGGTCGTGGTAGAGAT
The DNA here is from genome assembly GCA_031232105.1 of Capsicum rhomboideum. NCBI lineage: Eukaryota > Viridiplantae > Streptophyta > Magnoliopsida > Solanales > Solanaceae > Capsicum > Capsicum rhomboideum. The sequence goes on along the minus strand of CP124713.1, from coordinate 129,407,679 downwards.
ATGAGAGGGGCAGCTAGTTCCAGTGGATCCCAAAATCGTACCTATGCTCTAGTGGACCGGCAGAATGAAGAGGCAACTCCTAATGATGGTACCGATGGTTAGGGATATTACCATATGTTACATGATGTATATATAACTACTCTATCGTATGCTACTCCATCAGTTACTATGAACCTAATGGGACACCGAAGTTATTAGGTAAGTCAATGGCATATTTCTATCCGTCAGAAAATTTAGTATATATTGAAATGGTATAGTAGATATTTGCACTCATAGATGATTCAGTACTCTTAAAAGTGTTACTCATGAAAGGTAGAAAGAAGGGAAAAGTGAACCTATACCACATGCCATGGGAAATTGTTGAAAGTGTATAAGAGTATCCTTACATATTGGTTCCATTAGAAATATACCAAGTTTGGAGGACCTCACTAGGGAAGACAAGTGTGAAGGTTAATACATAACAACTACGAAAGTGTCCATGAGCCTTAAGTGTTTATGTGTGCGTATGCTAATATACAGATGCATGTGTTGTCATTTAAGCGACATCGTTAACATTCGAGGACGAATGTTTCTAAGGGGGGGAGAATGTAACACCCCGTACCTTCTCAACCCTACTTGATGATGTTGAACAATGTATACATAGGTGTTGAGATGCCATGAGTATGTGTTTCATAGTGTCGTTGGTGAAACATTTGATATCGGCCCTCATATGTGCAATTAGACCTTCGTAGGAGGTGTTTTGTGATTTCGTGGAGCATTTGGGTGATACCCCGTACACATTCTAACCTCATTTGGTGACTTGGAGTCATGTTTACTTGATGATTAAGATCACTAAGTAAGTATTTTGTAGCGTTTGGATAAGGGATTGGACGATACGCAAGTGTTGGAAAAATGGCCGAAAAATTCAGCAAAGCACCAAAACTTGCGCCACTGCCCTGTTTCAGGGGGTGTGGGTCAAGCCACCTGATTCAAAGGGGCCTAATTTCTTTCGCCACAGCCTGCTTTGCAGCTAGTGGCGCAAGGCACAAACAATGTGCCCTTCCGGACTCGTTTTGTAACGCAATTCGACGACGCTTCTTGGATGGTTTCTTTTGGTTCCTTGGAGTTATTTGAGCATTTTTAAAGCTTCAAACACTTCAATACACTCCTACATACTCCTACATGATCAAATCATTAAATGTGAATAGTGATCCAAAATGACCAATGAAGCCAAGGGCGACTAGAATTCCTATTTTTGCGATCGAGGCGACAAATGAGAATCTCGTAAGAGAATAATGTTGTGACATTATGGAATTATGTAAACATGAGATATATGGTGAATAATACATGAAATTTGATGGGTCACATGGATATGTGTTATTGGGCCCAAAGTTAGGCCCAAAATGGGATTAAAAGACTTGGCCCAAAGAGGAAATAACCCATTCTTCCAATAATTGACTAAGTAAACATATAATTTAATGCCAAGTGTGGATAAGGATGACTTGGGGTCTATATAAATGCCCCAATATCAGATTTTTTATTTTCCAAACCTCTCATGCCTTTAAGATAAATTTTTCAACATTTCTCATTTCCAAACCCTAAAGCAAAATATTCCTTTGGACTCCTTGGACAAGATCAACATATTCCAAGCCTTGGTAAGTATCTATTCTCATGGATTAACATATTATATGCATGGGATATGATGTATATTATGCTAGTTGTGTTGGCAAGGTGGTGAATAGTGTAGTTTTGCTTTTGATGAAAGATGCGCCATCTTGGTAATTTGAACTTGAATTAGGACTTGTGCCTTTGATGAAAAAGCATGGTATGGACAAAATATGAACATGTATGGTGTTATTTTTGGTATTAAATTTGTTCTTGTCTATAAGTGGAAATTGTGGGATTTTGGCCGATATGTGTTATGAGTTGTATTAAGGTCAGTTGATGGGTTATTTGTGATGTGTTATGGATAAGAAAGTGTAAAGGAGAAGTGTTGTGGTGAAATGTATCAATTATCATGTATTGGCCAATGTTGGGACTATTGTGGAATTTTTGGAATAATAATATGATCAATGGTTTTGTCAAGGGGGAGATGGCATGTGTAAAGGCAAACATGTGACTCATTGACATTGTATGCATTTTTAAAGGAATTGGTGGTTAATGTGAATTTTGTTATGCATTTGTGTTGTAGAGTGACACATAAGAAGGAGCGGGACTATTGTATGCACCTCTAGGATTATATATTCGTATTGCAAATCCAAGGTATGTAAGGTTACTTTGTCCGTATCTTTCTGCGGCAAATAGTATTCACATTGACATGTCACTAGTCCTATCCCGAAATGTGCTAAGGTATTCCATGTCCGGTTAGCAATGGTCATTGTTATAAATTTCCTACTCTTTTATCAATTGTAAATCTCATGTCTCATATTCATAGTTAATGTTCCAAAAGCTCAAATAAGGTCATGTTCCAATGTTCCAATAGTGATTATACTTATGTTTCTTGTTCATGGATTATTGTCCAATAGTTCCCATGGTGTTATGATTCTCATAATGTTATGTTGCCAAGGTATTCACATGGTTCTCACTCATTGGTTAATGATCCAAAGCTTCCAACAATGTTATGTTCCAAAGTTCAAGTGATGTTATGACTATCCAAGTATCAATCTCAAAGTAAAGAACAAAGTAATGCAAATATGGTCAATTATCAAGTATGGGTGGCGAGTCTAGGGGCATAAGCCTAGATCGACTCGATCCCGAGACACTGAGTTATGGGTGGCAAGTCTAGGGGCATAAGCCTAGCTCGAATCGATCCCGATGTATTGATTTATGGGTGGCAGGTCTGAGGGGCATAAGCCTAGCTCGACTTGATCCCGATGTATTAATTTATGGGTGGCAGGTATGAGGAGCATAAGCCTAGCTTGACTCGATCCCAACATGACGATAAGTCATGGAAAGACCCACTGATCAGTAGAGGCCCGAGTACATTGTGACACATGCATTGAGATAAAGAAAGTAATGAAAGTAATGAAAGCAATCCACATGGTTTCCAAACTGCAACATGCTGACTTACTCACATTGATTAGTCATTTGTATTTGAGTTCATTGAAATATTCATGTATTGTACAGTTTCATCTGAGACTTGCATACTCAGTACTTATTTCGTACTGACCCCTCTTAGGGAATTTACCTTACTTGTTGTAGGCGCATGTACTAGTAGACCTCCACAGTAGGTTGCCAGTCATTGCAGATCATTGGTGATCTCCAGCTAATTCAGGGCTTCTCCGAGTCAGAGTGTATATATGTTTTGGTGTTGTACATATTGTATAAAACGGGGACTTGTCCCGACTTTTAGTTCATTTTGGTTAATGCTTTGTTAGAGGCTTTTGTAGACAGGTGTGGGTGTATAAATGTCAAAGGGATATGTCGTACTTGACTCGGTGGCCTCAACGGCCCATTTTCGCGTTGTATATATATATCATGTTCCATGAATTCTATTGTTGGTCTCTATAGTTGTTATGTGCTTATGGGTTTGGTTGGTTCTCTCGGGCCTTATCGGCTATGGGTGTCAATCATGTCTCGATTGGATTCGGGGTGTGACAGAAGTAAAGGACACAATCCTTCTCTTCATTGGTCCACCAGAAAATAATACCAACCAAAATAACTGACACCATATTCGATCTTAAAAAGCATAAGAGTTCTCTGTGACCATAGGGAAATGTGAGCAACAAAGATATAATACTTCTTAAGTAAGTACTTGTATAAGTTAAAATATATCAAAATTTCATATCCTTTGCTACTCAAAGGTACCTTCTCCATTACAAGATACACCAATATCTGATGTATTTATTTTGTGTCCATAAATATCAAAGACACTAACCTAAATCAAACATATGAGCAAATGTGAGCAACTTGTCCTGAATAATACGAACATGTAGGGTAATTTTGCAATAGAAACCAACAAGCTGAAATAACAGAAAATAAGGGAAAGGAGAAGGAATGAAAGCAATCAGAGATAACAGGCCACCAAAAATAGATAAAAGAGGTAGTCACTAGGCTTAAGAATTTTGTCTTGAATCAAAGATTAAAAGGAAAGAAGTGGGCACAGGACAAAAGCAAGATGAAATGCACAACCTGCTGTGCACTACACAAAAGCTAAAACTTACCTTTCTCTTGATTGCTTCTAAAAATAGGAAATTTCCTTTAGAAACCTTTAAGTGCAAGAACTAAATATCTTAGCCTGATGACAATTAAAGTTGTACAGTCTTTCTCCTATAAATATAAGTGTTATGACTTTGGTTAATCAACTTCTTATTGTTCCCAAACTTCTGCCTTTTGCCTTTGACCTTTCTCCGAAGACCTCGAGGAATCTGCTTGAATAACCTCTTAAGATTTTTTTTTCTTAGTTCTCCCAGAAAAACTAAGATTTACAGATAAGTTGAGGTAAAAATTTTATCCCTCGCACTAAACTACATGAGTTGGTAGTAGTGTCAAAATAATCTTCTCCCCAATGGCAATAATTGCAGCAACAACTGGAAGAAGCCAAAAGAATTTAATAGAAAGCAAACAGACACTTCTAGTAAAGCATAAAATAGATTAAGGTTCAAGCTAAATACCAAGAAGCTAGGTGGTATTTATCTCCTTTATTTGCTAAATTATCCCTTATAAGAATTGTTCTCTTTTGCCCCTCTAAGAAACTAAATATTTGATTCTTTTATCTCATTCTCCCACCTACAGCTTGACCATTTTCTTCAAAGACAAGAATATTGTTGGGTCATTTTAGGTAGAGCATCGATTTATTTGAAAATTTTCAAGAGGTACAACTTCGAAGGAGACATACCAAGAGAATTTCCAAATTCTGCTCCACAGAAGCTTGGCCATTGCGATGATTCTGAAAAATGAATGACATAGCATAGACCAAATAATCAAAGCAAGTAAAAACACAAAAAGCCCATAGTTGTAAGTTGATTTTGAAGTATCAAAGAGTATTTCTCAAAAGACTCAATCTTTCCTCCCTTTTTACAGTAGTTAATATAAAAGTGATGACAATAACATCAACATATTAGTGGATTCCCACAAAGTGGGGTCTGAGAAGGGTAGAGAGTATGCATACCTCTTGGAGGAAGAGAGGCTATTTTCGAAAGACCCACGGCTCAAGTGAAGCAAATATAAAAGTGATGAACAATAAAAATTTGCTCAAACCAAAAATAGAATCTCTAGAAAATCTTTTCCAGATGGATGAAATATCAAAGGCAAAGAAATAGAATTAGAACAAAAATCCATACTACCTCAAATCTCCCTTTTTTTTCCATCTCAACTTATGTCGTCTATTAGATATAATTAAGTTTTTAAAACCTTAATGCCAAACTGATGAAAAAGGCCAATGCTATTTGATCAAATTAAAGATAACATGCTTGAGTTGTCTCATCTCAAAAACTTATTTTAATCCATACTTCTCAAATTCCAGATAGAATTTCCACCTTTTTCATGTGAAAATAGAGCAGCAGTAACATCCTGCCACATGTATTTGGCAAGTGAAAGGCAAGGGTCAACATAGTTGAGAAAGGATATAGCACCAATGAAACATAAAGAGTAACAATAACAAGAGGGTCTCTTTTTCTAAGTGAAAATAATTAGAGGATGTGAAACTAATACTTCACTTAGTTACACCACTATTTCACTCGACTAACTAATTGTGAGACTATAAATTCCTATTATTTAACACAAATACAAGATCCACCATAATTCATCATTCACGTTATTAGAACATATGATTGAGTTAATTCACCTGCAACATTGCTATGAGCATTACAAGCAGTGCATAAGATCCAATCCCACCAGTATAAACCTGTAATACAAGAAGACCATAAGTCAAAGAAGAAAATCGAAACCTTATTAGTAGAGTTCTATTTTAAATTTAGGTACTCAAGCAAGGGGATTTGATGCATTTAAATGGGAATACTTTTGAATTTAGCTTCCAAGATGAACCCGTTTTAAGTCAGAATTACTTCTGAAATTGCAAACTTGACTCAACTTGTTGTTCTCGATCTTACTAGCAATGACTTGAAAGGAAATTTGCCAATGAATTGGTCTTCTTGCAACAACCGACACCTGTTAATATGATGAGGAATTCACTTCAATGAGTTCCATTGTCGAGCACATATACGCCACGCCATCTCCTCATCTAGTTGCTAAGAAAAAAAGTCTCATTCTTTATATATCTTGGCTATTCCATTTTTGGGCCGATTATCATACTTGTACTCAATTTTTGTTTTGAAGAATATGCTGAATGGTTAAATACTACAGTTTTTATTCAAGAAGTCTAGATTGAATGAAATTAAGTTCCATTTCTCTTTATTAACAATAGAAGTTAAATTTAGGATTATCCACTGACATATGCCTATAAACAGAAAATAAAGCAACATCAACTGAAATATGCATATAAAAATACTATATTTGTTAAGCAATAAAACTTGTAAGTCTAATGAGCAAAGGATCAAACATGTTGCGTGCACAGGTCATCAACCATTAGACTCCTAATAAAATGGACACAGTACACTACAATATTTATGCATAAATTCACGACTACAACAATGGAAAGCAGCAGTACCTAAAGCGCAAGCAACCAGAGAACCATGTTCTAATAATATTTATCAAGCATTTTCTTATCAAGCATTTTCTTATCTACCAAAATACTCTTAAAAAATATAGTAAAAGAAGGACTACCTGAGAAAGAAAAGGCTTAATTTGAAGTTTCTAGATTAAAGGAACTGAATTAGAGCACCTAATTGGGTAAAAAAAAATTCAACCAATTCATCAATTTTATAAGAATAATCAGAACAGGTAAAAGCCCACAATAAATTAAACATACGACATATCCTTAGCACTTCAACTAGGTTTCCAGTGAACTTTTTAAATGCAACTCGACAGAAGAAACCTCACAATGAACCCTTGAAGGCTTTCTCAATCTTATCCCACCAACCCAATACTCTTACGTTTAGCCCTCATAAAACTACAATTAGTATTTCAAACTATGAAAAATATTCTATTGTAGAACCTAGGTCAAAAAGAAAGAAACTGAATGACGATGATTTTTTTCTCTAGATGTTACCTGATAATACAATGGGGAGTGGAATATGATGGCAGACTCTGCAATTTGAGCGACCTGCTGGCCAGATGCTCTAGATAGTTTTTGGGATTTTAGCTAGGTTTAGGAGTTTTAGGGATTTATGCGAGAGTTAGAGAGAAGTAAATTTTTCATTTTGCGCTTTTATGTAAACTTTTAGGGTGATGGAGCTAAAATTTCATTATTTGAGACCGGGTCTTCGTGCCATTAGTTTCCATAAAAAATAAAAGTGTGGATTAGGGACCAGAAAATAATCTTTTCCCTATAAATATATCATTAAGGATCATATTTTGCACTCGTCCCTAAATCTTGGTCCCTAATGACCCTTTTTCTTGTATTGACGTAAATACAAGACCAACGATACACATATTGATATACTTTGGTTCGAGGTCACAAATCACATTGAAAATTAAATCTGAAAATAAATGGGTAAAATAGAAATTTTTATAAGGAATCAAGTCATCCACAGTTTAAGGGTCAAATTTGAAATCCCCATGAAAATTTAGTAGAAATGGAGTTAGAAATCAAAGAAAAATACACTTTTCTGTTTACTGGTACTACCCAAAATTTAAGTTTAAAAGCAATGATTTGAGGATAGTTTTGTAATAAAATCAATAGGAAATGATGAATACAAGTTTTAAAAGCTTACCTATATTTGAAATCTCAAAACACCACTTAAAATTGCCTCAAACGGAGCTCCAAAGCTTTAAAAATAAAGAAAATAAGGTTTTGGATTGACATTTCACAATTTAAAACTGCTAGAGAAAAGGGTCTTCATGCTCGTAGTAAAAACTTTGCATTTACGAGGTTGACCGACCCAAACCCATCACAATCACCATGGTCCGATCACGTTCGCGAAGCTCAATTGACCTAGCCCCACCAAATTGTCTTTCATCGCGATCTCATTCTACCCCCGTAAACATAATGCACAGAGGGATTCCTTCATCGCAAATGCAAGGCTAGGGTCACAAACGTTATGATGGGTGTTTGTGTGGTGTGAAGAGATGAATATGGTACTTAACTGGGACAAGTGTCACTTTTTGGTTAAGAAAGGCACTGTCCTTGGCCATAAGGTGTTCCGAAGAGGCTTAGAAGTTTATCGTGCTAAGATCAAAGTTATAGAGAAGATACCACCACCCGTATCTGTGAAGGGTGTGCATAGTTTTCTTGGGCATGATGGATTTATAAGTGGTTTATTAAGGATTTCTAAACGAGTTTGAGGCCCATGTGCAAACTCTTTGTGAAAGAGGTAAAATTTCAATTTTGTGATGATTGTGTGAAAGCCTTTGAGGCTTTAAAGCGAAAGTTGATAAGCACCTATATTGATTACTCCCGACTGGGAATTGCCTTTCGAGTTGTTATGTGATGCTAGCGATGTGGCTATGGGAGCAGTATTAGGCCACCAAAAAGAGAAAGTCTTTCATTTGATTTATTATGCAAGCAAGACTCTTTATGCAACTCAAGCTAATTATACTATTACGGAGAAGGAGATGCTAGCATTGGTGTATGCATTTGACAAATTTTGATCCTATTTTGTGGGTACCAAAGTGATTGTGTACACAGACCATGCAACTATCCAATACTTGCTTAGTAAAAAGAATGCCAAACCTCGTCTCATTAGGTGGATTTTGTTGCTAGAAGAATTTGATCTAGAAGTTAAAGACCGAAAGGGGTCAGAAAATCAAGTAGCAAATCACCTATCCTAGCTATAGAGTTGGGCATATATTCTAGAAGATGGTATAATTAGAGAAGAGTTCCCAGATGAAAAACTCCTAGTATTGAGTGTTACAGAGCTACCTTAGTACACGAATATCGTGAACTTGATAGTGAGTGGAGTGTATCCACCTAAGGCCACTAGTCAGCATAGAAAGAGGTTGTACTATGAGTCCAGGTTCTACACATGGGATGAGCCTTACTTGTTTAAATAGGGCTCGGACAAAGTAATTAGAAGATGTATTCTGGAATATGAAGCAAAGAATTTCTTGGAGAGTTGTCATTCGTCTCCCTATGGAGGCCATCATGGTGGTGAGCGAATAGCTCACAAAGTACTATAGTTCAGTTTCTTTTGGCCCACCTTATTTAAGGATGTGGTCAAGTTTGCAAAAGAGTGTGACCAATGTCAGTGCATGGGTTCTATCTCTCAAACGCACAAGATGCCTTTGAATAACATTTCTGAGGTAGAGATCTTTGATATGTGGGGAATAGACTTCATGGGCCTTTTTCCTCGATCATATGGAAACACGTACATTCTTGTTTCAGTAGATTATGTTTCTAAGTGGGTTAAGTAGCATCACTCCCCACCAATGGCTCAAAAGTGGTTGTGAATTTCATTAAAAAATATATTTATAAGATTCAGGACACTGAGAGCTATTATTAGTGATGGTGGTACACAATTTATCAATAACTGGTTCAAAAATTTGTTGGCCAAGTATAGGGTAAGACACATGGTTGCCACAACCTATCATCCCCAAATGAGTGTCCAAGTTGAACTCTTGAATCGCGAAGTGAAGTAGATATTACAGAAGACGGTGAATGCGTAGCCTTAGGATTGGGCAATGAAACTTGATGATGCATTGTGGGCATACAGAACAGCGTATAAGACATCCATTGGGACATCACCTTACAAGTTAGGATTTGGGAAGGCGTGTCATTTGCCTGTTGAGTTAGAAAATCAAGCTTATTGAGCTGTCAAAAATTTGAATGTTGATGCTGATTTAGTGGTCCAAAAATGAATGCTACAATTGTACAAACTTGAGGAATTCCGATTGCATGCCTATGACAATGCACATCTTTACAAGAAGACAAAAATGTGGCACGAAAAACAAATTGTGTCTTGCATATTTAAGCCCGGATAGAAGGTTTTGGTGTTTAATTCTAGGTTGAATTTGTTTCCTGGGGAACTCAAGTCCAAGTGGTATAGCTCTTTTGAAGTAGTAAAGATAAATGCACATGGAGCTATTGAAATGATTGACAAAGAAAAAGGTAATACATTCATAGTAAATGGCCAAAGAGTTAAACACTATTGGGGCAAAGAGAAAGACCGACAGAGGATGTCCGTGGAACTATCAGATGAGTGATTGTGAGTTGGGTCATGCCGTGACTTTAAATAAGGTGCTACATGGGAGGCAACCCGTGAATGTGATGTAATAGCATAGATCTTTTATTTGAAAAAAGAAAAGGAAAACCAAAAAAAAATGAGAAAAACAAAAATGCAAAAACAAGTATCGAGCCACAACCAAAACTAAGACGATTGGTGGGAGGCAACCACCATTTTAAATATTTTATTGTTTCTAATGAGGCTTTACATATTAATAGTGGTCCATAACATTGGATGAAGGAAGTGAAGGGTGTAATACGTGATTTTGGGAGCTTACATGAGTATTTCGAGGTGTCAAGTTAAGTAAAAATGAAGCTATACAAAAGGGGAATAAAAAAAACAACGTCCCAAGGCACCAAAACATTGTGCCTTTGCGTTATTGCCATGCCACGGGAGTTTGATGGCATTTTATTTACGTGGAATGGAGGAGTGGTATTTAGTTGGGTAAAATTCACACCTAAAATAGTGGGCTCCCACTGAATCAACGTGCCATGAAGCCTGGTCTCCATTTTAGAGCCATGTCACGGAGGGGAATAAATTTCCAAGCCATCAAAATAGTGGACTTTCGTGAAACTGGGGTGTCATGCCATCTATTCCACATGATATTACCATGTCATGGAGAAGGTATTTTCAGAAAAAACTTTGAACAAAATATCGGGTAAAACCTAATCCAACCCCATTTAAAACAAAACTTTCCCCGATTCCCTTTTATTTCCCACATCCTAGAGTACCACTCTCTCAATTTTCTCTAAATCCCCAACATGTCATGTGTCTAAACCGTTACAAATCTTCCCTTTCTTTTGCGCTTAAGCACAGAATGTATGTTTTCTTGATTTCTTTTTTCTCGTACTGATATGTGTTGCGTGGGTTATGATATTCTAGTATATTGGTTGGAAAATTTTTGTGAGTAATTCTAAAATCCATGATTATGTTGTACGGAGAAAGCTCGATATGGATAGTAAAAATTAATTAAATGTCATAACGTGTTGGGATGGTGTTCATGATGTCTTTTCTCTGCGTTTGAGGGTCATAACAACCTGGGTCTGTGGATTAAAACGTGTGTGACTGTGTGGTTTGAGGTGTCTGATTTGAACTCAAAATTAGTGACTTGATGTTCTGTTTGCTTAAAGAAAGATTCTTACTCCTTATGCTAATTGTAAGGATTGAATGGTTAAATTACAATGTCATTGTCTAACACCCAAATTAGTCATCGTTACTTGTTTTACTTTGAGTTGTGTTAAATTGTGAAGTGAAATCGCTTGTTATTGCTTGAAGTCTGAGTAAAGGATCAAGGATACAGTTGTAGTCTTTTCCAATGAGTGATTAACTTTGATCATGACTGGTAAATGATAATGTTATGCATCAGAAGTTCCTTTATACTCCTATAAGCAGTAAATTGATAACAAATGGTTGAATTTGCCTCTTTGTGATGGGAACTAGTTCTGATACTCGAAAAAAGGGGAAGTATGAGTGATGTGTCATGGTTACATGGCACTGTTGATGCTTTAAACAAGGAAAATATGCAATAACTTGGGTATGTTTTTTTGGTATGATGTGGTTTCTATCCTATTTTGCAGGAAAACAGGGTTTAAAGGCAAAATGATCAAAAAGGAAGAATCAAGCCCGAGAATGAAGTGTCAGAAGAAGAAAGAGCAAGAGTCTGCACAAGAGGAGGAGTCACGCCACCACCTACGTACCGTGGAAGCCACTCACGTGACGTGAGTGGCTGTCGTGGCTCACTTTCAGAGATTGAATAAAAAGCCTGATTTCCAAGGCAGGAGTCAAGTGGCGTGACTACCACCTACGTGACATGGAAGCCTGCCGTGACCCAACTTCTGAAGACTTATAATTGAGCCTGATTCCCATGACAACAACCTACATGGCGTGACTTGGTTCCACGACACCAAGTCACGATACCGTGGAAGTTGTCGACTCTGTTCTCCTATTTGGTTTTGGATAGGACTAGTTTTTATCTATAAATACCCATGTATAGTCCTAGGTGCGAGAATTAGACAATATACTATTTTGAGAGTTATTTCATAGAGTTTCAGACATATTCTTGGTTTTGTAGTCATAAACCCTAACTTGAGTTTTATTGATAATTGAAATTTTGGTTTTTCTTCATTATTGTGAGTTCATAATTATGTTTTCATTTTTGAATTCTTCTTGTGTTCTTGCAATTATGAGCAGTTAAACCCATCAACTAGGGTTGTGTGAACCATGAGGAATTAACGAAACCGGTTAAGTGCAAAACAATTTTGTATCGCTGTGAATGCATGTATTGTTGTTTCCTTCGTTGTGATTACTTTTCTAACGGTTGCAAATATTAAAAACTCGTCTGTATTCTAGACTTGCTTGAGAGAGAGGTAGAGATTGGGAAAAGGAGATAACAACAGAGATTTGAAGCTATCAACCTTCATCTAATAACCGGAGCCTTAGCGGGAATGGTTATCTGAGATCCAGGACAAGGGTTAGTAGTGCGACACTCGGAGTCCGAGAGGAGAAGAGTGAAATTCGTCTAATGAAGGTCGAGAGACATTTAGATGAACCTAACTTGTTAGATTTTGCATGCAGCGCAGCGGGGCAATCTTGTTAAGCACAAGTAACCGGTGGAGTTAAGGAATCATTGGGGACCACAGTCATAGTGTATTTCTCTTATTGTCTACGAACTCAATACAACCAACAATAGTTATTATTACTATTCATTAGAACCCCCCCCCCCCCAGTTTTACTTACTTCCCAATTGTTCCATTCGGTATTCTACTTACACTTCTATCTATTCCCTGTAGGATCGACCCCAACCTAGTTGGGTTCTATATTTGATTCTGCGACCGCTTTATACTTCTTAGGAGGCATATTTTGGGCGACATCAAATTTTGGCGCAGTTGCCGGGGAATACGGTTACAGAGTTGAACATTACTGGTTGGAGCTGATTGATTGTGTTCTTACATACTTTTGAGGGCATACGCCGGTGTATGCCAAGTACTAGGAGTCAAGGAAATCCCTTGATTCCACTTGATCATGAAATCGAAAGAACTCTGAGAGTTAATCGGAGAATGGTGAATACAGAAGGAGTTCAGAATCCCGCAGCTGCGGGAGACATTCACAACCAGCCAATTCATCCGGTTGGTCAGGAAACAGCGGACCAAACTACTGCTCGATTGACACGAGAAGAGCATGCTAGACAAGCTGCTCTTAGACGATCAGAAAGAGATAATCGAGCTATGCAAGAAGCAGCACATCGTCTGGCTGATGCTGAAGAGAGACAAAGACGACTGAGAGAACAACCGATACCACATGTGCCTGTTTATGATGATCTTGAAGAAGAATATACGGCATATTTTGAGCCAATAGAGAATGGTGATATCATTCCACCAGAGTTACCTCCGGGCACTAAGTTTAACATTACTAGTGCCATGATCCATCTGCTAAACTTGAAGGGTGTGTTTGCGGGTCTTCCTACTGATGATCCAAACATGCATGTAATGATTTTATGGGGGTCTGCACGTCGTAAAATCTGCCTGGAGTTGACCGAGAGGCGATTTGGTTGAGGTTGTTCCCATTATCTCTTACAGGAGAAGCCACTTTGTGGTTGGCTGAGTTACCACGAGGTTCCATCACTACTTGGCAGGAATTGAGAAAACAATTTTTGGAAAGATTTTTCCCACCATCCAAGATACTGCAGTTGAAAGATGAGATTTACAATTTCAGATAGCTTCATTCAGAAGCACTCTACGAGACTTGGCTGAGGTTTAAAAAGAAGCTGCAGAATGTGCCAAATCACAGGATGAGTGGCAGAAACTTACTTGAAATCTTCTACAGGGCTTTGAATGTCAACACAAAGGCGGTAGCAGATACTATCACTAGTGGAGCATTCATGAGTCTAAGATAGGACCAAGCTTCTGAGATATTAGATCGTGTCACTAAGAACAATCGAGGATGGCATACTCGGGAGGCAGATACGCCAGCTGGCACATATGCTATTGGAGCTTCAGCAGCTCAAAGGGTTTTGGATGAATCGGTGGCTCAAGAGGTCGCTCAGTTGAGGACAAAAATTGGTCTTCTGGCTAAACAGATAGCGGCCATAGATGCGGAAAAGGTGCATGTTGTAGGTGCACAAAGTAAATCGGCTAGACATGATAATAATGAGTCTGATGAAGAGGCGAAGTATCTAGATCGCGAAGTGGAGGGTTTTTGAGCCAAGGGCCAATGGTCTAATCAAGAATCTTGGAACTCAAAGAAAGGGAATAAAGGTCGAAACTATTATAGAGACAACTACAATAAATCAGGATACAAAGATCGAGAATGGGACCGTGACGGTGATTGGAGGTGGAAAGATGATAATAGAGAAAAGAATGACATCTATGTATTACCAGGAAGGCGTGATGAGAAGTCTGCAAATTCAAGGATGGAGGCACTTCTCAATAAATTAGTCAAAGGAGTAGAAAGTCAGGTTGAAGGAGATTAGGACTGACATTTCGGGCATAAGTCAAAAAGTGGAGTCTCATTCAACTGCCATTAAACAGTTGGAGCAACAATTCGGGCAAATTTCATTGGCACTGAATCAACGTCAGCCAGGCACCCTTCCAAGCAATACCGTCCAAAATCCAAAAAATGATAGTCATTGTCTCGCCATTACTACTAGAAGCGGGAAGTACACGACATATCCACCCACACCTGCCAACAGTGGTGTGACTAATGAACCAGTGGTTATTGATGTAGAAGCAGAGTTAGAGCCGGATAATGCAAAGGGTGACATGGTTCCAAATCATCATGATGAAAGTAATAATGCAAAATCTGAGAAGAGGAAGGAAAAAGAGGTACCACAAGTTCTCAAAACTATCCCACGACCTCCTCCTTCCTATCCTCAAAGATTTAGAAAGAAGGTTGAGGAAGGAAAATATCAGAAGTTTATCACCATGTTGAAGGAGCTGTCAGTAAACATCCCCCTTGTAAAGACATTGGAGCAGATGCCAGGCTATGCAAAGTTAATGAAAGACTTGGTGACAAAGAAGAGAACGGTCAGTTTTGAGCCAGCAGATAATACACATCACTGTAGTGCAGTTGCTTCGCGTTCCCTAGTTGAAAAGAAGGAGGATCCAGGAGCTTTCACAATTCCTCGTACTATTGGGTCCTACGACTTTGCTAAAGCACTGTGTGATTTGGGTGCTAGCATCAGCCTGATACCATTAGCCATTTTCAAGAAGTTGGGGTTGGGAGCACCAAAACCAACCTCTATGAGACTTCTCATGGACGATAGAACTGTGAAAAAGTCAGTGGGCATTCTGTACAACATTTTGGTAAAGGTTGCATCTTTCATTTTTTTGGATGATTTTGTGATTCTCGATTGTGAAGTTGACTTTGAGGTTCCCATCATATTGGGAAGACCATTCCTTGCCACGGGGAATGCATTAGTTGATATGGAAACAGGGTAACTCAAATTTCGATTTAATGATGAACAGGTTACTTTTAATGTCTGTCGTTCAATGAAGCAGCCAAGAGATAAGCGGGTGATTTCAATGATAGATGAGATTGATGATAGTGAGGTTGTTGTGTCCCTTGAAGAAAGGTTTGGAGTAGAACCTCTGGCGGCCGTGATCATGAATTTTAAAGACAATGGTATTGAAGACTATGATGAGATAGTGGGTGCACTCGCGGGTAAAGGAGCATACAATTATGCTCCAAAGAAGCTGGATCTCGATTTGAAGAATAAGGTAACTCCATCAACTCGTCCGTCTATTAAAGAGCCTCTAATTTTAGAGCTTAAGGCTCGTCCGTCTAATGAAGGTCGAGAGACAGTTAGATGAACCTAACTTGTTAGATTTTGCATGCAGTGCAGCGGGGCAATCTTGTTAAGCACAAGTAACCATTGGAGTTAAGGAACATTAGGGACCACAGTCCTAGTGTATTTATCTTATTGTCTACGAACTCAATATAACCAGCAATCATTATTGTTACTATTCATTAGCAAACCCCCCCAGTTTTACTTACTTCCCAATTGTTCCATCCGGTATTCTACTTACACTTAGACCTACTCCCTGTGGGATCGACCCCAACCTAGTTGGGTTTTATATTTGATTCAGCGACCGCTTTATACTTCTTAGGAGGCATATTTTGGGCGACATCAATGGGTACCCACCCTTCAAAACTGGTACACCCATGCTAGAAACTATGTGTGGGGTGGTCCCTAAAGCCTACCGCACTTAATATCAACTAGCTTTGCTATCCATAAATTGAAAAAAATTGTTTTGCATTATTTTGGACAGGTACAATATCTGGGAGAAAGTAAAAGGCAAAGGAGTTGGTCCCTCAAGTGAGGCAAGAAAGAGAATTCGAGCTAGTGCTCGAGTCCCTAAGGCCCCAGCAGTTCCTAGAGGGCAGACACGAAGATTTAGAACTAAGTGGGTTCTGGATGAAGGAAAAAAATAGTATAAGAAGCATTCCAAAGCCAAATACGCCCCGGATGAAGTGATTGACAGAGAGAGAATGAGAAGGGACTTTCCCAAATTATGCTATGACTGGAGCAATTGGGTATGAAGTTTGTGTTTGAGGTACCAACAGTGTGCAACCTCCAATCGATAAGAGAGTTTTATGCAAATTGAGATCCTCAGTAGGCTGACCACGAGAGTTTTATGCAAATTGAGATCCTCAGTAGGCTGACCTCTTGGTAAAAATCAGGGGACAAGTAATAAATTTAAAGCACATGATCTGAACATGATCTTGGACATTCTAGAGTCTGGCCCTCTTTAACTAAGACAGCTAAACATTGCACCACCATATGCTGCTATTTTACATGTACTTTGTGGTGAGAAATCAATGGCGAGGTAGAGTCTCTATAAGGACCATGGTTATTATTTGACATTTTCTTATGCCTATATGAATAGGGAAACTTGTGTGTGGTTGAAGATTATGTGTCATTGCCTCATACCAGGTAAACACATGACTGATATTACTCGGGATCAAATTTGCTTGGTCTATGCCCTAATGTAGGATGAGTTTGAGATAAATGTCGGGGTTGTAATCAAGTCAGATATGAAGAAGGCACAAAATCATCAGGGTCACAGGTATGGTTTTGGTGGGTTGCTAACTAAGTTCCTGAGAAACCATGACATTGAAGAAGAGGCTTTGGATTACAAACCAAAGTTAGAGAGGCGCCCTGTTGATATGACTAGAACTAGAGCACTTGATGTTTCTCATGGGCCCATACTTATACTAGCTGAGCGCCATGCTTGAGATGATGAGGTCATAGCCTGTATGTTCGGTTTGAGGATGTTGTAGCCTTCTATTATAGCTAGGGCATCCATTAGGGATGATATGCGATAAGTGGAGCTAGAGTATCTATTGGGTCACCATGCCAAGGCATTGCTAAAGGTTGGGCCAGGTTTTGTAGAACTGGTAGATAATGATGTTCCCACTAATGAGGATAGATGTCAATATGACTTAGACATTGAGTCTGATAATGATGATGAGGTTGATCTAGACTTGGGTGATGAGGCAAGCCCAAGGGTCTGATATGGATGATGGAATGGAGGCTTGACCAGGGAGTTTTTCAAACACCTCACTTTTGCACTTGTTTTTTTTTCAAGAACTAAGGACAGTGCTACATTTTAAGTGTGGGGTGGGAGAATTGCTCTAGTTCTTTTATGTTTTGTTGCTACTTTGTTATGTTTCCATTTTGAAAGCATTTCAGTAGTTGCTTTGTTTTGAATTCGATTTGTAATAAGTAAACAGTAGAACTTTTGAATTTGTAATAGTTAGTAACTGTTGGGTTAGTTCTTTAGTTAAGTTTGTTTCGTATTAGTTTGAGCATTATTAAGTGTTTTTTTTTTATTTTGGGTTCCTCGGCTTTTGTTTTCGGTTCTTTTCCCGAGGATAGTCCCTTTTAACCAATAGGACTAATTGGTAAACTTTTAGGGTGATAATTTTTTTTAGGAATAAGTCCTCATAACAAGTCATAGTTTAAGTACTTTTCTCAATGATGGGTGGATGATGACTGTCTTAAGAGAATATTAGTCATAGGGAGTGAGAAGGAAATAGAGCCCGTTCACTAATTTGATATTAAATGCTCTTGTTAGGCCACATGACTACATGATGAAAATTGGTTTAAATTGAAAGCATGATGCAACTATTTGAATGGCTATTTCTGAGAAACTTAAGCTCATTTATGTGACTCGTTTATGATTTTAGCTTAATGTTAAATTCTTGCTATGGCTTGATTGAGACTCTATAGAGATCCATCTTGATTTGAACATGTGCCATCTATGTGAGGTTTAGTTTTATTCCATGTTAGCATATTGGTGCCTAGAACTTGACCGGTGTGTGTGCAAAATGAAATGAAGAATGTTGAGTTTCAGAGATGATATTGGTATTTCTTTGACAACCATGTTTTAGACCTCACTTTACCTACCCATAATGCATGATCTTAGTTAGCCCCGTTGAGCCTTTAGCCTATTCTTTAGTAGCCTAATATGTAGCTTATTCTTTTTATTTCAATAGACTATAATTTGATCCAGAAATCCTAAAGTGGTTTAGTTGAAGAATTAAATGTGATAAGGAGTGAGAATTGATAAAGAAGGAAAAATTTAAGAGGAAGCCTCAAAATAATAGATATTGGTGTGTTGGAGGTTTATGGGTTTATTGGTAGGGAGTGTAGTAAAAATACCAAAAGTGTTTTGAAAATATAATCAAAAACTCCCTACTAAAAGATGTGTAATCTAGCTTAAAGAGAGGGGCAAAACAAAGAGAGTTGTCATCTTGAGCTTTGATATTCTTATATTAGTGGAGTACTACACTAAGGGAAAGCTTATGGTTCATTATATGTTGCATGAGAATTATTTGTGAGGGTGAGTGTAATTCTATTCTTATACCGGTTCTTATATTAAATTGCATATTGGTGAGTGGTAATGGGTGACTCTCTTGTGGTGAGGGCACATGTTTAATGAAGAATAGGTGACTTATATGATTTCTTTGTTGAGTAATATGCATGAGTTTGCTAATTTTGTAGAGTCAATTCTTGAGGTTAGGAGGTTTTGAGTGGTCATTCGTGTGGTTGAAATTGCAAAGTGACATGCTTGGGATAGAACTTAATATTCATATTAGTCGTTGTGGTTCTAACTTGAGTATCTTGTTTTGGTTAGTGATGTTGGAGCCTTTTGTGTTGAACATGAGTGTGAAGATTTGTTCGAGGACGAACAAGATTCTAAGTGGGATGGTGATCTTGGGCATATTTACATGTCTAATTGCAAATTATTGCCCATACTTTTGTCTATTTTGTGAGCAACATTGCGTATATATTCATCTGATTTAGCTTCATTTGTGTTCATAAGTTGATGGATATTATTAGTTTTTCAGGTTGAGACTTCTGCAAAGATCGAGCTTGATTTGGCGTCAATAACTAGCTTGTGGATGATTGAATGTGATATGATCAATATCGGGAAGCAAGACGAGATTAAAGAGGTGCTTAAAGGAAACTATGAACCATGGGACACAAAGAAAGGTGGAAAGATTGCACTTCATTTGGAAATTGGAAGCTAAAACATGCCTCTATGCCATGGAAGCTATGCTCCATTTTATTGGCGTGGCATGAAGATGGTCACAAAACTGATTGGCAAGAAACAGTGAAGAGGCATGATTCTGGGGTGCCACGGAGCAAGTCCTCTGCGATTTCAAAGTTCCATGGAGGGAGTTCTTCGGCAACTTCTTACACTCTACTATACATAGGACACTTGTTTTGTAATATTCATTATTACGTATGTCTTAAGGGATAGAAAATCATGTAAGAGTTGGACTTAGGGTGTAGTACTCCACTCTTCTCTTCTATTTCGATTATTGTATGAACACTTCGAATTCTATGATGTTGATTTCGAACATGAGTGGTTAATAACCTTTGTTCTGGGGTCACGGCTAGAACATGATTGTTTAGTATTCTATTTAAATCAATGATGTTTGTTTCTCATTCAATGGTGCTTGTGTTCTTAAGCTTACTATTTTAGTGTCTGGCCAATATTAGAATAAATGGGTAATTCTTGCATGAACTGACCATGGAAATGCAAGGATTGGATGAAGAACATGAGAAATAAGATCATCTCTTACTAAAATTAGGGTTGATTTGCAACTAGGATAGCAATAAACCTAGTTTGCCTTATTTGGTTATGGATGGGATGAAAACGTTAAAGCATTTGAATTAAAGACACACATCCCCGCTCAACGATGTAGTTGTGTAACTAGTTTGAATAGGTGATTTAGAGGATGACCATTCCCGGATCGTACACTTAACTCCGAAACCAGCAATTCGAGAGTTAAAGTTTATTGAGATGAATAAATGTTATACATGATTGTGGTAAATATCATAGCCCTAGAATTTCTCTCAATATTGCTTACAACCTTGCTCAAAGTCGTGATTGTCATATTTTATTCTTTTTGCACACTATTAGAAAGTTAGAATTTCACAAACTCTCTTGATAAATTACCGCACTTGTCTGAAATATTATTAGAAGTTGAATTAAGTAAATTGCTAAGCGCATAGTCCCTGTGGGTTCTATATCCAGCTCCCAAAGAACCACTACATTACTTACTAGACCACGTACACTTGCGTGTGCGGTAGGCCACAATAGTAACTGATGCCAGTATCGTGCCAGAACTCATAATAACAATAGTCATAAAGCATATTCCGGACTCGAACTGGATCTGCAATACATTTTTATAGAAATAAGCATACCTAGCTAACAGGAAGAAAATCAAGGTTTCCAAACCTATCTCCAGACCATAAGGTCATAAATACCAATCTCGGGCGGATAAGTCCACTAAGGCAAGATGAGTCTTAAATACAAGGTTAAAAGATACTGTACAGGATCAGTTCCTATTCAGCTTGGGAAAAAGAGCTAAAATAGGCCAGAAATCAAGTCCAAGTCAACCTATCCCAAGGAAATAGCCTAAAATGGTGGTCAAGAGTCCAACTAAGCCTAAAGAGTCATCCCGCCATAATACATTTTTTTTAAAAAGGCCGTAGGGCCTACTATATGGTCCTGATAACCAAACCTAAGCCAGAACCTACCCGAGTTGAGTCTAAGGCTTTCCTTTCCCATATCAAGGTACTAATAGAACTAAACCTAGCCCTAAAGGATGATACTTCACTATACTAGGGGAGAACGAGCCCGAAATCTATCAAAACAGGGCCTTAACCGGCTAAGTAAGGCGTAAAAATACTAAAACAATACCAGGATAAAACTACCTACCCAAAACTAGCACAATAGTATACAAATACCATAAGTAAGCTCAATCTAAAAGTAGGTTAAGCCTAGCCTACCTGGACACCGCCAAACGCTCTTTGAATCCTCTAAATTAGAGCTTTCCTTGTTTGAGATGCCTCCGAGAGCTACCACGCTATCAAAATAATGATTTATGCATCAAGACGAGAAAAATGATACCCATATTGTGTATAAATGCTCTGGATCAGAAATTGGACTAAAAATCCCATGTGGGCCCGCTTGCAGAATTGCAAAATTGAAATCGTCACAGCATCCCACGCAGTTCAAGGATCAATTGCCACAATAAATTTGGCTAAATCCAAGCTCAATGATTGGAAAATCAGTCCCAATAATAATCTATAAAAACAAGAACCCAATTACCCAAATCAAGCGAAGATTGATCAAATTACTTATGAGATAGAGACACTACATGCTCAACACCATAATCTCAAGCTAAAAACAAGCTTCACACACTCAAAACCTCAATAAATTGGAGCTTACAATGTCTAAAATGGTGGTCTATACTTAGATAAATGAGTTGGAAGAGAAGAGAATGAAATATTTATATAACAGCAGCAAGGGCCGCTAAATCGGTCACTTCTAAAGTTCCCAAGCGACCCTGACCCAGCTGGCTAGGCTCCACTTAAGTTCTCAAAGGACTCTTAAGCGGCTATCACTAAAGTACCCTGGAGGCCGCTTAAGCGGTCAATCCTAAGTTGGCCTAGCTTCGCTAAAGCGGTCCAAGGTCGCTAAAGCGAACACCGCTAAAGCGGTCCCCTAGCAGCTTAAGCGGCTGCACCAGATAACTTGGAACCAACCAAGTTCAAATATTTCCAATGGACTCCGACTAGGTGCTCGGGATTGATTCAGAATCTCATGCTCACAAATAAACTATGCTACCCTACCAAATTTGATATTTCAAACTCAACGGCACAATTGAAATTTCCATCCGGGGTCATTTCAATAAAAAGTGGGTCCCACATCCCAAGGGTCGTTTTAACCAAATCCCATCCAATAGCCCAAAATGAGTCTAGAAGCCTCAAGACCCAGACCAAGGGTCCCCCAGCCTAAAATTGACTTTTCAAAGCTGTTGAGACTGTCAGAAATAACATCCGAGGCTGTTTACTTGAGGCCTAGGTTTGAGACCTTGTCCTTAACTTCAAAAGCTCAAAAGAAGAAAATGGCTCTAAAAACCAAATGAACTGCCCGGTGACCGAACTGTCAGTGCCAACAAGTCATAAATGATCTGGGGCAGCTGTGGGAAAGCTATAAATGCAGTAAAAGCATGAAAATGTAGGAAATGACCTATAGGGGATTATAACATCCACTATTAAAAGGACTTTTATCTGCAAAAGTAAAGAATCAAGATGCACCTGAAGGCTCGAATAGGTAGGGATACTAGGCCTGTATATCACGCTCAATCTCCCAGGTGGCCTCCTTGACTAGATGGTGTTACCACTGAACCTTAATTATAGGAATGCCTTTGGGGCACAACCGCCTGACATCTCTGGCCAAAATAGACATAGGCTCCTCTGTAAAAGTCAACGTCTCATCCAATTGAATCGTGTCCCACCAAGGTACGTGCGACTAATCTGAAAAGTAATGTTATAACATAGATTCATGGAAAGCTAGATGGATGGCAGAAAAAGCTGAAGGCAAAGCTAATTCATGTGCTACCTTCCCAACTGTCGGTAGGATCTCAAATGGTCCAACACACCTAGGGCTGAGCTTGCCCCTCCTCCTAAAAATAATCACGCCCTTCATGGACGATACTCATAAAAAGACCTAGTCACCAACTCTGAACCTCAAGGCACGAAGTCTACTATCAGCTTAACTCTTCTGTCTGCTCTGAGCTACCCATAACCTATCCTTAATCACCCGAACCTGATCCAAAGACTCATAAAGCAAATTCGTACCACGGGTCCTAACCTCAGAAGTCTTGAATCAACCAACTGGAGATCGAAAACACCTACCATGAAACGCCTAGAATGAAGCCATCTGAATAGTCGAATGGTAGCTGTTATTATTCGCAAACTTTGCCAAAGCTAAAAACTGATCCCACTAATCTCCTAAATACAGCACACTAATGTGGAGCATATCCTCCAAAACTTAAATAGTTTGCTCTGACTGCCCGCCAGTCTGGGGATGAAAGGTGGGCCTAAGAACAACCTTAAACCCAACTCCTCCTAAAATGTCCTCTAGAAGCTAGAAGTGAACTGAGAACCTCAATCTAAAATAATAAACCTAGGTACCCCATGAAGGTAAACCACCCCTAGAATATAGATATGGGCTAACCTCTCTACGCTGAAAGAAGTCTGAACAGGGATGGAATATGAAAACATGGTTAATCGATCCATGATGACCCAAATACTTTCGAAACCATGAGAAGTGCAAGTCAAACCACCTACGAAATCCATAGTTACCTGCTCCTATTTCCACTCGGGAATAGGTTGTCTCCGAAGCAATCCACCAGGTCGCTGATGCTCAGCCTTTACCTATTGATAAAAAAGGCATAAAGTCACAAACACCGCTATATCTCTCCACATACCACTCCACTAGTAATGCTGCCTTAAATCCCTATACATCTTGGTTGTCTTGGGGTGAATAGAATATCTAGAGCTGTAAGCCTCATGAAGTATCAACTAAATCAAATCTTTGACCCTCAAAACACAAAACTAGTAGTCAAATCTTAAAATACCCTCAGCATCTAAGGAAGACCTCTTGGACTCACCTCTTAACACCTGACCTCGAATGCTATGAAGCCTACCATCCTTAAACTTATGATCCCAAATCTTCTCCAACAAGGTAGATCTGGCCTCAACACTAGCAAGAATTCTTCTGGGGTCAGAAATATTAAGACGAAGCATCAAGTTAGCTAAGAAATGAATGTACAAAGCCAATGACTACTAAGAAACTAAAATAAAGGCCAAGATACCCATACTCGCTGGATTTCGGCTCAAGGCATCCTTTACCATATTTGCCTTGCCTGGATGGTATAGAATAAAGATATCATAATCCTTCAGCAGCTTAATCCATCTACACTGCCTCGAATTAAGCTCCCTATGGGTCATAATTGACTGAAGACTATGGTGGTCAGTGAAGAGCTCGTAATGAACACCATATAAGTACTTCCTCTAAATCTTAAGTGAAAACACTGTCGCCGCCAACTCACAATCATGGGTGGGGTAGTTGCGCTCATGCACCTTTAGTTGTGTCAATGTATATGCAATAACATGGCCCTGCTGCATCAGAACACACCCTGAACCAACACAAAAAGCATCATAGTAGATGGTGAACCCCTCGCCCTTAACTAGAAGAGTCAGAATGAAAGCTGAAGTGAGTGAGTCCTTGATCTTAAGAAACCTCGCCTCACAACTCATGGACTACTAATATGGAACTTACTTCCTAGTTAACCTGGTCATAAGGGCAGCAATAGAAGCAAATCCTTTGACGAACCACCTGTAGTAGCCTGCTAACCCAACGAAACTGCAAACCTCAGTAGGATACGTAGGCCTAGACCAATCACGAATAGCCTCAATCTTCACTAGTTCCACCATAATACCATCCTTGGACACCTCATGCCCCAAGAAAGCTATAGACTTAAGCCAGAACTCGCACTTTGAGTATTTGGCGTAAAACTTATGATCTCTCAAAGTGTGGAGCACAGTATTCAAATGTTGTTCATGCTCCTCCATAGTTCTCAAAGATACCAAGATGTCATCAATGAAACTAATCACGAAAGAGTCTAGATAACACCTGAAAATGTAGTTTATCAAGTCCATAAATGTTGTTGGGGCAGTGGTCAACACAAAAGACATCACCAAGAACTCATAATGGTCGTAACAATTCTTGAAGGCCATCGTAGGGATATCCTTTGCCCTAATCCTTAAGTGATGGTAACCAGACCTCAAATCAATCTTATAAAACACAGCTGAACCCTGAAACTGGTCAAATAAATCATTGATACTAGCCATAGGATACTTATTTTTCACTTTCACCTTATTCAATTGCCTGTAGCTGATACACATATGCATAGAACTATATTTCTTCTTTACAAATAGGACTAGAGAACCCCAAGGCGATACATTCGATCTGATGAAGCCCTTACCCAAAAGATCCTAAAGCTGAATGTTTAGCTCCTTTAACTCAACAGGAGCCATATAAATAGGTCGGGTGCCCAACTTGAGGTCAATAGCAAACTCTATATTACACTCAAGTAGAAGGCTAGATAGGTCGATAGGAAAAATATCAAAAAAGTCTCTAACAACAGGAACAGAGTTAAGCTAAGGACTCATATCACTAACATCCTGAACATAAGCAAGGAATGATTCACAACCATTCGATACCATTCTCGTAGCCCAAGTATAAGAAATAATCCCCATCGATGTGTGGCTAAAAGAACCCTGCCACACAACTGAGGTACGTCAGGCATGGCTAAGGTAACGGTCTTCGTAAAACAATCCAAGACCGCAAGATAGGGGATAACCAGTCCATGTCCAAAATCAAAATCCACTATATCTAACACAATGAGGTCAACCCAAGTATCAAACTCTTGAACAGTCACTATACATGATCTATATACCTGATCCACTACTAAAGAATTACCCACAGGGGTAGCTACATACAATGGCATGGATAAAGACTTAGAAGACAAACCCAAACATAAAAATGTAGAACCAAGATCAAACAAAGAAGAAGTTGGTAGATGGCATACTAAAATCATACCTGTGATCACATTATTCGAAGCCTCCGCCTCTGGCCTACCAGGTACAGTATACAAATGGCCTTTTTCGCAACCGAACTGGATGCCTGCCTGACTATTTTTCCTACCTTTCTGAGGACCACCTCTAGAACTTAGGGACCACCCCTGTAACCCTGAGAACCACCCCTAAACAACGCCAAGACTAATCTAATCGGCTGAGCATTCTGAACTGCAGGGTCAATCACCCTAGGATGGGACACTCTTTGGCGAAGTAACCAACAACACCACACTCATAATAGGCCCCTGGTACCCAACTCTATCTAAAAGGTTCAGCTGACTCGAAATGGTCACCTCATCTTAATGACCCTAACTGAACACTCCTCACTGGCTGACTACTGCTCTGACCACCCAAACTAACATAGCTGGCCTGACCTCCATCTGAAATTTGAAGTACTTCCTGAACAAGCCTACTAAGATGACCCTGATGCTGATAAGATTGATGTTGGAGGTACCTACCCTGAAATCCTTGACCCCTGAACTGTGAGCCGTTGTGGCTCCCACTGAAAGTACCTTGATAATGGGGCCTCTTATCACTGCATCTTTAGTCCTCATGATCTTTCTCCTTAATAGTATAGACATGGTTAGAAATATTAGTAAATGACTTCCCCTAAGTCACTAAACTCTGAGTATACCTATGGAGTGGAAGTCTTAACTCACAAACAAACATTGAATCCTCTCGTACTCTGTAGGCAGAATCATAGTGGGATGTAGGCCTAGTTCATAAAACCTCGCTTCATACTTGGCCATAGTCATAGAACCCTATCTCAATGCAGAAAACTCGTCCTTGAGGTGCTTGAGCATGATGCAAGGCATGAGCTTCCCCAAGAAAGCCTTGAATAACTGAGTCTAAGTAATAGGTGGAGATCCAGCTGTCCTGGAATCAAGATAACCTCTCTACTCCTGTTTCACTGCCCTGTCAAGCTCATAATTATTGTAATCCATGCTGCGAGACTCAACTAATCCTAAATTACACAACCTCTCCTCACAATTGGTTAGAAACTCATAAGCATCCTATTTTGGGGCCTCGACAAATCTTGGTTGGATTCAATATCAAAAATTAGCCCAACATTTTTTACTCTTGTGCTTTCATAACTGGCTGGGCTACTATCAGCTGTGGAACTACCTGTGCTAGTGGAACCTCTACTCTGGAAGCCGTTTTTGCATGCTGTGCCCCTAAACCAATATCATCCTGGGTTGCTGTTTGAGCCCTGTTTGACGGTGGACCACCAACTAACCCTAATAACTGGACCAAAGCATCCCTGAGAAATACAGAAGATATAAACTTGGGTGGGTCCTGGGCTGCCCCTGGCCCACCTGCTACTGTGGCGGCGGTACCTCTGGTGCTATCTCTTGCTTAAGAGCAACAATATGATCTAGCGATGGCTTTCTAGTCTGACCTCGACTTCTAGGTCTACCTCTGCCCTGAACTGGCACTCTAGTAACAGGCTTGGGGTCCTGCAAACCAACAGACACAATGTACAGAAGTGAACCAAAAAGATAAGATTTTCCTAAAAATTTCCCGTAGCCTCCCGAAGATAGATTACAGACATCTCCGTACCAATCCATGGGAATCTACTAAACATGGATCTTGTACCAATAATATCGGTGAACCTAGGCTCTGATACCAAGCTGTCACGACCCCATTTCTCAAGTTATGATGGCACCTACTTCAACCCACCAGTAGGTAAGCCTAGCCATAGCCCAGAACGACAAGTAAAGGGCTAATAGGTAGATAAAAAGAAACAAGAATGAAACCAATAACCATAATAAAATTAGTAAAGGGAAAGAGATATACACATTTATACATAATATTGTACAAGAGAGGGAGAGGAAAAAATAAAAAAAATGAATACTTTCCAAGACCTATTAAGGTCGGTACTAGAGCCACTACAATTAAATAAAAGTACTAGACAATATCCAAAATATATATACAAACATTAGTCTCAGAATGAAAAAGGCTATAACTGAAATAGATGGAGGAGGATCAACCTTAAACTCTAAAAAGCCCACCCCATCTCTGGATTAGTAACTGGGCCTGAGAATAATGTCAACGTTGGTGGCTCATACTTGGATCTGCATTAGGGAAAAGATGTAGAAGTGTAGTATGAGTACTAAAGCAACGGGTACTCAGTAGACATCATCAGCTGACTGAGCTCAAATGTAGTAAAAGTATAAATATAATGTGAGTGTTCAAGTTAAGTCAATAGTAACATGGGTGAAATGTAAATATCTACTGTACTAAACAAGTGTAGTAAGGAAATAAATAACTCAAAGGTAAGAAAGATGAGATAACTATAACCTAATTGGGCCCCTATATGCCCAGAAGGCACACACAAGAAGAAAATTAACCCTTACTATGCCCCTATAAGCTGATGGATGCAGACAAGAAGTAGCTAAAGTAAGAAGCATAATTAACCCATAGCTAAATATAATAGGTAACCTTCTGATCCCAAATCCATGATAAGAATATCTAGACGTGCACTGGGATTGAATCGACACAAATGGGTAGTAACTAGAGTCCAGACGCCTGGCTCAAAACAAAAATAGTGGGTAATAAAAAGAGGCCACATAAATCATGTGAAACAGAACTCAATACCACTGTCAGAACTCTCAAAGGAACCATAACAACACCACAACATCCCAACTATATCATAAGTAGATGCCATACTCAAACCAAAACTTGTAGTAACCATATCCTAAGTAGAAATAAGTGATCCCATAAGTAGTCAACTAATACCAAAACCATACTAGAGCTCGTATATAGTAACCATAACCATGACCATAACCGATGCTAGTATTGTGCTAGAGCTCATAATAACAACAAGAAAATCAATGTTTCCAAGCCTATATCAAGACCATATCATCATAAATACCAATCTCGAGTGGGTAAGTCCACTAAGGCAAGGCGGGTCCCATAAATACTAGGTCAAGAGGTACAGTACAGGATCAGTTACTATTCTACCTGGGGAAAAAGCTAAAACAAGACAAAAATCAAGTCTAAGTCAATCCATCCCAAGAAAATAGCCTAAAATAGTGGTCAAGAGTATAACTAACCCTAAAGAGTCTTCATACGATAATACATTAACTAAAAAGGTAGTGGGGCCCACTATAGGGTCTCGATAACCAAACCTAAACTAAAACATAACCGAGTCTACTCTAAGGCTTTTCGTTACTATCTCAAGGTACTATTAGCACTAAACCTATCCCTAAAGGATGATAATTCACTACACTAGGGGAGAACGGGCCCAAAATTTATCAAAACGGGGCCCTAACCGGCTAAGTAAGGCGTAAAAACACTAAACTAGTACCGAGCTAAAACTACCTACCTAAAACTAGAACAATTGTATACTAATAACATAAGTAAGCTCAATATAAAAGTAGGTTAAAGCCTAGCCTACCTGGACGCCACCGAACATTCACCAAATCCTCTAAACTAGAGCTTTTCCTTTTCGAGAGGCCTCTGAGAGCTGCCATACAATCAAAATAAAAATCTATGTATTAAAACGATTAAATTGATACCCATATTATGTATAAATGCTCTGGGTCAGAAAGTGGACTAGAAATCCCATATGGGGCTCACTTATAAAATTGTGAAATTGAAACCATCACAGCATCCCACACAACCTAAGGATTAATTGCGAAAATAAATTTGGCTAAATTTGAGATCAACAATAGCAAAATTAGTCCCAATAATAATCCATAAAAACAAGATCCCAATTACGCAAATCAACCGAAGATTGATCGAATTACTTACTAGATAAAGATGCTACACGCTTAACGCCACAATATCAAGCTAACAACCAGCTTCACACACTCAAAACATCACTAAATCTGAGCTTGCAATGTCTAAAATGGTGGTCTACACTTAGATAGATAAGTTGGAAGAGAAGAGAATGAAATATTTATATAACAGCAGCAATGGCCACTTTAGTGACTAAATGACAGCTAAATCAGTCACTGCTAAAGTGCCCTAAAGTCACTGAAGTGACCTTGCCCCATCTTGCCAGGCTCCACTTAAGCACTCAAGGGCTGCTTAAGTGGCTATTGCTAAAGCACCCAAGAGGCTGCTAAAGCGGTCAAGCCTAAGCTGGCCTAGCTCGATCCAGGGTCCCTAAAGAGAATACCACTAAAGCAGTCCCCTGGCTGCTTAAGCAGCTGCACCAGATAACTTGGCACCAGCCAAGTTCAACCATTTCTAACAGACTCCGACTGGGTGCTCGAGATTGGTTTGGAATCCCATGCTTGTAAACAAAATATGCTACCCTACCAAATTCTACATTATGAACTCAATGAAAATTTCCATCTGCAGTCATTCTGATAAAAAGTGAGTCCCACACCCCTAAGGGTCATTTTAACCAAATATCACCCAATAGCCCAAAATGAGTCTGTAAGCCTCGGGACCCCGACCGAGGGTCCCACTAGCCTAAAGTCAATGTTTCAGAGTAGATGAGACTGTCAGAAATGGCATCTGAGGTTGTTTAAATATGGTTTTGGCCTGAGACACTATTCTTAACTTCAAAAGCTCTAAAACAGGGAAATAGCTTTTTAAAAAAAAAAAAAAACTGCCTGGTGACCGAACTGTCAGTCCCAACAAGTCCAAAATGACCTGAGGTAGTTGTGGGAAAGCTCTAAATGTAGTAAAAGTATAAAAACATAGGAAATGACCTGGAGGGTCATTATAGGTAAGCATTATGTAAGATTCTTAAATGATGGGTTGTTGAGGTTAGGAAACCTTGGGGACAAGTACGATTGAATTCATAATTAATTATGGTTAAGGTATGAATTGATGATACCATGAGAAGGTGGTGATTATGGCTGAATGTGATAAGTGAACGTTGACTCAAAATCAGTATGGCTAGTAAAAGCTAAAGGTGTTAAGGATTTAAAGGACAAAGGATCTTTGATTCAACAAACTCTTAAGTTGTATGCTTTCTTTCAGATATTTATGTGATGTTTATATGATTTAATTTGGATCGACCTATGATTCTTACTGGTATGTGGTGTTTATACTGATACTACTCTGGTTATACCCTTTTTTGGGGTATAGTCTGGCTGCAAGATCATTAGATGTTTCTTACTTGTTGCGGTAAAGATCTTCAGCAGCTTCTATCATTGTTCCTATGGTGGAAGCTGGGTCATGTGTACTATTTTATATTTTCTCATAGTAGCTCTTGTACCTATTTAGACTTGGTCCTTAGGGAAGATATTTAGTTTTATATATAAAGGTTTGTAAACTAGATATAATAAATAAAGGTACTTTATTATTTCTTTTTGAATTGCTGATGTATTTTGAAATGGGTGGTAAGGGTTCTCCTATCTAGGTGAATTAGTGTTGGTTCCTGAACTATCTGGTGTGTTGGTTCATGACGATTGGTTTCAGAGTCTAGGCTATTAGTTTCCCAATACAAGAATAAATGTCGAGTAGATTCCTATTATGTATTAACGTCTACATCTAAACATCAGGAAGCTATGAGGCATTCTATGAAATTGTTTCGCTTCCTTCTCTCTGTTTGTGTGGTTTGTGTGCTTGCTTGTATGAGTTGAGTCTAATTGTTAACCCCCAATTCCAATTAATATCTCAACGAGGCAAATGGATGTCGTTTGACTCCATTTGAAATGTGATGTGTCGTGGGTTTACGACACTTTTGATGCTTAAAATGAAAGATTTTTGTGCATCCTTAGTATTTTATATAGGTGTGATGTGATTTTGTTAGTTTTGTAGGAAACTAGGGTTTGAAAGCAGACAAGACAGAAAAGCCGAGAAATATACCAAGACGGGAACTCTTATAACTCATGTTCTGAGATGCAGCAAAGGGAAGTGACAAGTGAAGCCATACGAGATGCCATATAAACAATATGAAGGGTACACGAATCACATGCCTATTCACACGAGGGGTTACGTAAAGATTGGAAAATATTTTAAGGATCAGCTGTACGAGTCCCTATATATACCCTACAAAGAGTGTACGAGTCGTATGGTTGCTTGTGGGAAAAACATGGAGTTTTTGTGAAGATCAGCCATAAAAGTACCCATACGAGTGACCATACGAGCCTTATGATCTTTCTACAACCCGTGTGGAGTTTTTGTGAAGATCAGCCATATGAGGGCCCATACGAGCCATATGGTCTTAGTACGACCCGTGTGGACTTGTACCAACCCAGTTCTCCTAGTTAGCTTAGGATAGGATTTCTTATGTCTGTAAATACAACTTTTAGGGGTCGTTTGGTTGGGGGTATTGGGATAAATAATCCCGGTATAAAATTTGGGATAATTTTATCCCACGTTTGGTTGGGGGTATTAGGTTGCCTTGGGATTATTTATCCCACCTTTTATTCTTTAGTGATGGGATAAGTTATCCCACCTACATGGTGGGATAACTTATCCCGGAATAACTTATCCCGGAATAATTTATCCCGGGATAAGTTCTTCCCAACCAAACGACCCCTTAGGGTTTTATTTTAGAGACACACACTTTAGATATTATTCTAATATACTAACACACTTCATCATACTTTTGCCACTAATTCCATACTTCAATTTGTTCTTCATTCCATTGTTCATCTACAATCCTTCCAATTAGTTACTTGATTATTGTAAGTGTTTCCATCATGCATTCTTTATTGAATCTAGATATGATCACCGCAATTATGAGTAGCTAAATATCACAACAATGGTTGTGGGAACCATAATGTATTAACAAAGTAGGATTCGTGGTTGGTAATTCTAGACCAGTGTGCATTCATGTATTGCTATTTTATTCATTGTACTTTCTTTCTAATGGTTGCAAATGTTAAGAACTTTCCTAGATTTTAAACTTGCTCGAGAGAGAAGTGGAGATTAGGAAAAGAAAATAACAACAGAGATTTGAAGCTATTAACCTTCATCTAATAACTTGAGCCTTAGTAGAGAGAGTAAATGTGAGATCAAAAATAAGGGTTAAAAGTAAAACACTCGAAGACTGAGAGGAGATGGGTGATATTCACCTGATTAGGGTCTAGAGACATTTAGCTGAACCTATCTTGTTAGATTTTGCATGCCATGCATCATAATGGATTGCTAGTATGAACAACCTACGCAGTTATGAAGTCATGGGGAATACAGTCCTAGTACCTCACATCCATTGATTACGAATTCAAAGAAATCAACAGTTGTTACTAGTGAAGTTTTGACTCACAAAACACCCCTTTTCTTACTAGAGATTGTTATTGATTTGCTTCGAAAGATGTATAGATTGTTATTTTGACCTATTCCCTATGGGATCGACCCCAACCTAGTTGGGTTCTATATTTGATCAATGAATACATTATTCTTTGTTTAGAGGTGTAATTTAGGCAACATCAAATTTTACCACCATCGCCAGAGATTATGGTTACAGAGTTGATTGAGTGTGTTTTTTGGCATATTACTTTTTGTTTCTTGATTTTACTTTTTTTTAATTTCTAGGGCACTCACCAGTGTATGCCTATTACTTGGAGTCAAGGCAATCCCCTGATTCCACTTGATACAGAAATCAAAAGGGCTTTGAGAGCTAATAGAAGAATCGTGAACGAATGAGTTCATAATTAAGAAGTTATTCATAAGGGAGTTCATAATGATGTGATGATCTATAATTAGCCATCATATCAGCATGATGGTCTAGAAACTTCAAAGCAGATAATTGCTTGGCTGATGGCTGAGGAGAATGCTAGGGAAGAAGCTACCAGGGGGGAAGCTAGGGAAGAAAGGGCTAGACAAGATTAAGCAAATTGTCTAACAGCACTTGATAAGTGAGAAAGGAAGAGAAGGTATAAGGGCTAACAACCTCAACAATAGTATCTCCCTCACTATGAGGATGCAAAAGAAGATCTAAATTATTTGGAGCTAGTTGAAAGAGGTGTTATTATCCCACCAGAATTACCTCCAGGCACTAAGTTTGACATCACCAGTGCTATGATAAAATTACTGAACTTGAAGGGGGTGTTCACAGGCCTTCCTGTTGCTAATGTGAACATGCATCTTATAAACTTTGTAGGGATTTTCAATTACTATAATCTACCTAGAGTGAGTCAAGAGGTGATTAGATTGTGGTTGTTTCCTTTCTCTTTGACAGGGGAAGGCTACATTATGGTTGACATAGTTGCCACGTGGATTAATCACTACTTGGAATGAGTTGAGGACTTAGTTCTTGGATAGATTTTTCCCACCCTCTAAGATGTTGGAATTGAAAGATGAGAGCTATAACTTCAGTAGCTACATTAAGAGGTGTTATATCATACCTGGTTGACGTTTAAGAATAAGCTACAGAATGTCCCGAAACATAGAATATCAGGCCAAAACTTGCTTGAGATCTTCTATAGAGCTTTGAATTCCAAAAACAAGGCTATAGTAGACACTATCACTGGTGGGACATTCATGAGGCTGCATTGGGATCAAGCATCTGAGATTCTAGATTGGATTATGAAAACCATTCGGGGTTGGCATACTTGGATCAAATCACATGCTACTACTATTAAGCAGCTTGAGCAATAATTTGGTTAGATGTCCGCCGTACTAAATCAGCATCAACAAGGTACACTTCTGAGCAAGACTATTTAAAACCTAAATATTGATGCTCATTGTATGGATATCACAACTAGAAGTAGGAAGGCTGTTGTTGAGGCACCCAAACAAGTTGAGGGTGTTCATGCTACACTAGAAGAGCGAACAAACGTCATAAAAAGTGTAGAGGAAGCTCTAAAGAAGTAAGTTCCATTCCTAAACTTTCTCTACTATTCCCTCAACTTCTCAAGAAAAAGGCAGGCGAAAATAAAACTGTTAGTGGGGAGAGTCTGAAGGATGTTGAAAAGCCTCTGACCGATAAAAAGAATGGGAATGTTAAAAAAGGTAAGGAAGAGGAAGCCCCACAAATGCTAACTCCCATTCCTAAGCCTCTACCTCTACTCCCTCAGTGCTTGAAGAAAAAGGGAAAAGATGGAAAATTTCACAAGCTCATGTCTATATTGAAGCAAGTTTTGATAAATATCTCGTTGGTGGAAGTGCTTGAACAAATATCGAGATATGCAAAGTTCATGAAAGAGTTGGTCACAAAGCAAAAAACTGTCAGTTATGAATCTATTGGTAATTTGCACCATTATAGTGCAATTGTATCCCATTCTTTTATGCAAAAGAAAGATGATCCCAGTGCATTCACAATTCCTTGCTCAATCGGGTCGCATAATTTTGCCAAGTCTTTGTGTGACCTAGGCATAATAATTAACTTGATGCTGCTGGAGTGTTCAAAAAATTAGGCTTGGGAATACCCAAACCAATAAATATGCGTTAATGACAGACCATACATTCAAGAAGCCTGTGGGAATATTGTTTAATGTTTGGTCAAGGTAAAAAACTTTATCTTTCCTATCGACTTTGTTGTCTTAGATTATGAGGTTGATTTTAAGATGTCCATAATTTTAGGGAGATCATTATTAGCCACCGATAGAGCATTAGTGGATATGGAGTGGGTTGAGCTGAAATTCAGGCTGAATAATGAGGAAGTCACGTTAAATTTTTGTAAAACTATGAAGCAACCAAAATACATGAGGGTGGTTTCGGTGATAAATTAGTTAGATGACCCTAGAAGCCAACCCAAGTTATATCTTGATGAAGTCTGAGTAATCAAAACACCGGCATCGTGCCACAATGTTAAATCGGGTGCTACTTGGGAGGCAACCTAATGTGTCTTGTACATTTATTTTAATTCTTATTATTTTGATCGATATCAGACCCACACACCTAGGGTGCCACAGGTATGTTCCTAACTCCCTTATTTTACTTTGGTCTAATGTGTTGGGGACAATGCATGCTTATTTGATGGCGGTGGGGGTACTTGTAGGTCTATATGTCCTTTTGAGGGTTTTTGTTACCGTGTTTCTTTTCTCTTAAGTGCACTATCATAGTAGAATCGACATGCTTAAGAGTTTATTTATGTGTTTTTATTTGTGTAACCAAGGGATAAGTAACAGAACTTAGTGCAGTTAAAAAAAATGAGCATGCAACTAATTTTGAATGAGTTTTGTGGTTAAATGACACCGATCTAAAAAATTTTGTGTTTTGTGCTATGTTGTGTTCTTACTTAAACTGTAAGCAATGTTTGGATCTCATAATGGCATTATGATTATGAGCTTGATAACCATAGATTAACTTGTATGAACCGAATAGGTAGTGATTGAATATATAGTCCTCAGCCAAGTGTGTGTAAGGTCTTACCTAGTCGGCGTGAGTGTGCAAACTAGAACTGGCCCGGTTAGTCTCGCTAAAGTTGGAGAATAGGAAGTTAAGAAAGGATTATATGCCATTCTTAATTTAGTCTACAAAAATGCCTAAAAGCCTACCAAATGAGGAAAGAAAAGTAATATCCCTTGATCACAAATTTTGAGCCTAAGTAGACCTTTTATTTGAACTAGCCTATTCACTTTCCCAAATTATTTACAATGTACCTATTTTGCCCCTAGTCCCTCCTTGGACACTGTGCACCTCAACTAAGGCAAATCGACTAATTTGAGGGTTTCTATTGTAGGGGTGTGTAAAAAGGTTGAGTATGTAGAAAAAAGGTTAGTAAAATGAAAAAGGGACTCGGGTGCGGTATTATGGAAAAAAAGAAAAGAAGAAGTTGTGAAATAAAAACCACAACTGGAGTCCAAAAAGTTGAAAAAAGGGAGAAAAATAAAGAAAGTAGGATACTGGAGTCAAAAGTAGTGTAGTACCAAGGAGGAATGTGTCACTTTATACATATGTACCATACCCATCCCAAAGCCTATATTACAAGACAATAAAAGTCTTATAGTGATCCTAATCTGACTGTCAGAAAACTATGGCGTAGAAAATAATGGCAAGCATATGATATCAACACACACTGTCTGACTTTTTTGTGAGAGTGAGTGATTCTTTTAGTCCCTATTTTGATATTTGTTACATAGTCTAAGTGTTAGGGACTCCTTTGTTGTGAGGTCATAGGGGTTGTATTGTAGTTGCTACTTGTTTGGGTAGTGTCATTAGTTTGAGTATTGGGTTGTCTGTTGATAATGTAATGCCATTTCTTGATCCCATTGCATTATAGTGAGTAGTTTGTGTACACACAATGTTTGTTGAGTTTTGATGGTATTAGAGGATGTTGACCATGTGTTTTTTTTGGTTAAAGCATGCCTAAATTAGGTTTGTATAAATCTTACTAATGTAGTGCTTTTGATCTTTCTCATGGTTAAGCATCATTGAAGTTTCAGTTGTATTTTTATTGCTTGAGGATAAATAAAAGTTCTAAGTTGAGGGTGTTGATGTGTTGTGGGTTTACGACACTTTCGACGCTTAAAATGAAGGATTTTTGTGCATCTTTAAGTATATTTATATAAGTATGATGTGTTTTTGTTAGTTTTGTAGGAAACTAGGGTCCAGAAGCATACATGGTAGAAAAGATGAGAAATATACCAAGCCTTGAACTCTTATGACCCATGTGCTGAGATGCGACAAAGGAAAGTGACAAGTGAAGCTATATGAGGTGTCATATGAATCGTGTGAAGGGTACACAAATTGTATGCCTAGTCATAGGAGGGGTTACCTAAAGATTGGAAAATATTTGAAGGCTCAGCTATACGAGTCCCCATACGAACTGTATGAAGAGAGTATGAGCCATGTGGTTGCTTATGGGAAAGACATGGAGTTTTTGTGAAGATCAGCCGTACGAGTGCCATATTAGCCATGTGGTCTTTGTACGACCCATGTGGGGGTTTTGTGAAGATCAGCCATACGAGTGCCCATACGAGCTGTATGGTCTATTTACATTTCGTGTAGACTTGTGCAGACCCAGTTCTCTTAGTTAGCATAGGATAGGATTACTTATGTCTATGAATACATCTTTTAGGGTTTTATTTTAGAGATGCACGTTTTGGGTATTATTCTAACATACTTTGAACATACTTCATTGTTCTTTTGCCATTAATTCCATACTTCGATTTGTTCTTCATTCCATTGTTCATCTACAATCCTTCCAATTATTATTAGTTACTTAATTATTGTAAGGGTTTTCATCATGCATTCTTTATTGAATCTGGATATGATCACTGCAATTCTGAGTAGCTAAATATCGCAACTAGGGTTGTGGGAATCATGATGAATATAAAAAATAGGATTCATGCTTGG
This sequence comes from Capsicum rhomboideum, assembly GCA_031232105.1. Taxonomy (NCBI): domain Eukaryota; kingdom Viridiplantae; phylum Streptophyta; class Magnoliopsida; order Solanales; family Solanaceae; genus Capsicum; species Capsicum rhomboideum. The sequence goes on along the minus strand of CP124713.1, from coordinate 129,369,321 downwards.
CAATTCTAGACCGGTGTGCAAGCATGTATTGTTATTTTCTTCATTGTGATTGCTTTCTAATGGTTACAAATGGTAAGAAATCACCTGGATTCTAAACTTGCTTGAGAGAGAGGTAAATAATAGCAAAAGAAATAACAACAGCGATTTGAAGCTATTAACCTTCATCTAATAACTTGAGCCTTAGCATGGAGTGTTAATCTGTGATCAAAAACAAGGGTTAGAAGTAAAACACTCAGAGACTGAGAGGAAAAGGGTGATATTCATTTGATTATGGTTGAGAGATGTTTAGATGAACCTATCTTATTAGATTTTGCATGCAATGTATCAGAATAGATTTCTAGTACGAACACCCTATGTAGTTATAAAGTCATGGGGACCACAGTCCTAGACCTTACATCCAATGATTATGAATCTAAATAAATCAACCATTGTTACTATTGAAGTTTGATTCACAACCCCCCCCTTCTTACCGGAGATTGTTATTGATTTGCTTCGACAGATATATTGACTTATATTTTGACATGTTCCCTATAGGATCAACCTCGACCTAGTTGGGTTCTATATTTGATCAACGACCACTTCATGCTTTGTTTAGAGGTGTAATTTGGGTGACATCAGAATGACACAAGTAATGGAAATTAGAACTTGGAAGGTTCCAATTGGTATTTGGCCATAAAGGCGGTGTAACTTCTGGATAATCGACTAGTGGTTATCCACAAAGTGAGTAAAGGAATAATAAAATGGTCTTGTTTATGTAAATGAAACTTTGGGATTGGTACTTATGTGAATTATGTTTGTATGAATGACTGTGGATTTCACGAATGGCGTGGAGTCATAACTTGTATATGTGTTGATAACTAAGGGAATTATTTGCTATGTGGTTTAAGTGGAAACTATATGCTAAATTTTAGGCATGGGCTTATCATTGGTGAAATGGTAAGGGTAAAAATGGCTTATGATTGTGGAAACTCTTGTTTCAAGCTGTCGGTATATGAATAAGGACCGTGGAAAAATGGCTATTATTGCATGCTAGCGGGAATTGCTGTAAGGAAATTCTTGTTATAATTCATAACATATTTAAAGTAATGTGGTTCTAAGTTGTTTCATGAATAGTTGTGTTTGATCTTGGAATTACAATGTAGACCAAAGTATGATTTCATATTCTATTGCTAAAGAAGGGAACAGGAATGAGGAAATTTGCAGAAAAACTAAAATAATTTGGCCTACTGTCGTTGGCCTCTATAGAGGCACTGTCCTATTACAGCAATCCTTCTATAGAGGAATCTTTTTTTGCTATAGTGGCGTCGTGGTAGCAGTGTGCAGGCCGCTATAGTGGGATGGGCTGGGACAAAATCCCTGCCCTATTTTCCCCTTGATTTGTTTTTTATTCTCGGCCTGTATAATTTGTTAATTTAATCTATGAGCTACCACATAAAGTATGTAAATCACATATAGCAAGGTAAAAAGCATGCATTCAATATTAAGTTGTTAAAAACTAGCATCCATGTTCAAAATAATAAATGGTAAAAAAAGGAATATTGATTGTTACATGACCCATACGGGGGTAACCCAAAACAAGTATCAATATATGAGAAAGGGGGGAACTACTCTGATCTGCACCAGGGACCTATCTGGATACCTTATCATCATCATAGGCTATCGGGGTGGGGCTTTCTCCTTACGCATCACTCAGAAAGGTGAAAGAAAAACTCATGAATGTCCTCAGGCTCTAGGTGGGAAAGCTCCTTGTCAGGGACTACGCACCAAAAAAAGACCTTCACAATCTTCCACATCCATGCAAACATGTAGTCCAGGGAGCACCTCCTTCTTTTCTTCTCGTCGATCTCTCTATAGAGTGCTACATAGTCCTGGGTAGTGGGAGGTGGGGCTATGGAGTTGGAAGGGGCTGTACCCTAAGGAGGCAGGTAGGCATTCTCTATATATCTCCTCATGGAAGCCAAGACTGTCTTAAGGCAACTATTTAAAATTTGGGGTTGGGTGGAAGGGGTAGCATCATCATAGTCATCGTCCTCCTCTATGGCCCGATTGCTCTCAGCCTCACCCACCTTTCTTTTGTTTTTGCTCTTGGATGATACCACCTTTACTTGGAGGGTATGTAAGGCTGTGTCCATCTCTACGTCCCTGTCAGCATTCTTCCTGGGTACCCCAAGACTGTACAACTCAGAGACCAGTCTGGTAAGGTGGGGGCTTTTCTTGTTGCCCCGGTAGAAGTCCTTCCACTCCATCACTATTTGGGCCTCCATATTTAACTTGATCCCTTGTATGGCATAGGCCACCACCAGGGCCCAAGGATAAGTCATGTCAGAAGGGTTTCCCCATGGATAAATTCTCTGGGACACCAGGTTCAGCTACCTCCAAGCATCAGTAGTGAAATAAGTGCTCCTAACCCCCTCAGTAGTAGACCAGTAGATTTGGTCCATGTCCTCCTTTACAATAAGTGTGTCTCATATCCACTTCATGTCCATCTCCCAGGCCTTGGCAAGATATTCGACATTGGAGACATTCGACACCTCGAGCACCTCATTTATGAAAATAGTATCCATGGGGACATCCACACACTAATACAGATGGTGGGGTTAGGGTCGTGGCAAAGCACAATATGGAGTATGACATAGAACTCCTAAATCTATCCTGAGACCCACTTGGAGGAGTTTCCATAAATGGCATCCAACTAAACTCCTGGAGACGATTGTAGAATTTAGTCGCTTTGGTCACTTTGGTCGCCACCTCTCTCATCATAAACCTTGTTCGTAGAAGAATCTCATCCTACAGTAGTCCCAGAATCTCTCCCAACAGTTTTCATTAGGAAATTTCATAAAGGCGCGAGAATTTCCTTGATTTTCATCCATGGGGGTGATAAAATTGCAAATCATAGTAAGAAAATGAGTTAGAACTTATAGAATTATCAAGGAAATCAATCTTTTATAAAAAGTCCAAGTTGAGTTTTAGTTGGGAGGCTACTTCCTGTAGCCTCTTGCTACTACGAGATTGCTATAGTGGGAATTTTCTCACTATAGTGAGGTCGCCATAGCGAGATGAGGCCGCTATTGCGGCCTTCATTGTACCAAAATCTCAAAAGGTGCATTAATGGCGCCTCTTGACGAAAAATTCCACTTTTGGCATTCCAACTCAAGATCAGTGTTCCCAAGGAATCCTAGAACTAGTTTATGCAAAAAATTCAGGCATGACAACTCCTAAAACATGCCCAAATCATCAAAACAAAACAAAGAACAACCTCTCATATTCCTCACTATTTTGCACCCCATTTGGCCATGAATCTCGTGATTCTTATGCCTGATATTGAAGCATTGTAAACGTAAGAGAAGCACCCATGCTTTGACATTTAGCCCAAAATTAACCCTAATTTTGAATTCAAAAACTAACCTTAAGAACCTATTCTTTTCTATGAATTCAAGTTCAAATCATGTAAAAATACGAGTAACGAAGTAAAATAGTAAGTATAGCAATAATTACCTTGTTTTTGACGTCGGAAGCAAAGTGATCAGGGAGGAGAGGGGAGTGTTTGAGTGAAAAGAGGGAGAAATGAAGGGAGAACTAGGCGTGAAGCCCATTCCTCACCCCTTTAAACTATTTACTTCCGCTATAGCGACCCTCTCCCGCTTTAGTGATGTTGCTATAGCGGGATCCATTCTCTCGGGGTACCAAAAAATTTTGATCCATTATGTTTTTGAGTTCTTTCCTTTCCAAAATATTGGTGAGGTCCCAGACACCTTGGGTATTCAAAAACTATTTTGCTCCAAGCTGTTTCATGTGACTAGTGAGTAAGGAAGGTTTCCTGATGAAACGATGTAATAATAAAGTGCTACTCAAAAAATCTAGTGTGCAAGTAAAAAAAAGTCAGTGATCCTCTTAATTGTTGTAATTGTGTAATCATTAAGAGGGTGTTAAGGTCCAAGTTAGATTGGCACCATTCTTTTCTTACTGTGATCGTTCAGGGATGAATGATGGAAAAATTGATATCTGTTGTAACGACCTATTCCATAACTACTAAAAGGTAACTCATTTATAGGCACGGGATATGGAGAATTTTAAAAATATGGTCCCAAACTTATACAAATAGACTTAATGAAAAATTTTGGAATTTAAAATTTTGGGTCGTCTTGACGTCATCCTGGTATAGAGGCACCGTGATAGCAGTCGACCAGCCTCTATAGCGGGATACCAAAGGAAGAAACTAGACCCTGCTATATTTATTTCCCTTTCTTTTTTTTAGTTGTAAAAAGGATGAAGGAGGCTTCTGAAAAACCCATAGGGTTGCCTCATGGCCATGGATAAATAGAAAGGAGAAAATATGCTCAAATAGGGTGAAACCCATGGTTTTCTTGAAGAATTCACATTGGAAATCACTAAACAAAGTCAAAAGCTCACATTCATGCCTCTGTAACAGCTTCTTGGTGTCCAGGTAGGCTAGGTTTAACTGAGTAGTTTAGACCTAGGTGAGAAAGCATAGGCATTACATAGATTTATGGGAGATTTCATACTTAGGCCAGTGGTCACGGGTTGGGATGGATAAAAAGGGTAAAATTAAGATATTTGTTTGAAATTTGATGTTATTTGTTATATTGAAAACTGCCAACTAATTAGTATGCATTATTTTTGATGTTGTTCATCCTTGAATGTATAAAATGGTGTTGTACCTGGAAATTTGTTTAAAAATTAATAAATGCCTAATTAAAGGTGGTTAGTGTTGGTGGATTTCGAAGAATCTATGATAGTAACCAGAAGAATGGTAGTCTTGTAAGGTATCAATGTTGGGATGGAAGGTTGGGGTGTATTATGGTATTGACCATAGGTGTGGATGTATACCTTAGACATTGTAAGTCCTAACAAAGTCCTACCTGAGGGTGGATTGTAGTTGATGATTTAATGTAGTTGAAACCCAACTTGATTTATGTGTGCATGTTAATTGTTCTTCATATACTTACTACAAGGAACGTTTAAAGAAAGTGAATAGTTAAATGATATCCTATGTATTAACCATATGAAAAGAGGGTTGTACTAATGACTTATTGATTGTACAAGTGTAGTGGTTGCTTCCATTGTGTTTGTTATTGTTGTGATATCATATTGATTACTGTGGGATGTACCAGTATTTGGACATCTTCATGGGATTTATATTATTTATTGTGTTTGTGAATATTGTGATATCATATTGATTATTGTGGGATGTACCGATATTTGGACATCTTTATGGAATTATTTATTATTATTATTATTATTATTATTATTATTGTGGGATGTACCGTTATTTGGAAATCTTCACGGGCTTGGTGATATAAGTTGGCAGGCACTAGATGTCTGAAATTTCGGTACATGGACAAGAGTTTGTCCCCTGCGGGTCATGGCTAGTGGGAAATCATAAGACCCTTAGCATATGTGTACATGTATTGGTGAAATTGACGGTTCCTTCAGTGAATCAAGTCTATCTGCTTACTTGTTTTACATATATATATATATATATATATATATATATATATATATATATATGTATAGATGTATGTATATGTATATATATATATATTGGTTCCTTGAGCAAACCAGGTCTATGTGTTATATGATATTATATATGGTTCCCTATGTGGATTGGGTTTCTTGTGGACTTGTTATAATTATATTGTTAACTTGTTATATTTGGTTCCTTGGGTGAATCGGGCTGATGTATTGACTTGTTATAATTGGTTTCTTGAGCGAACTGGGATTTATGATTATTAACATAGATGTTGCTTTTATGGATCTCTGAGTGGTCCAGGCTAAATTAGAAATGATTGATATAACACTTCAAATATCTGACTACTTATGTATTTGAGACATGGGCAGTTTATTGTTGTTGAGTTATGGTTTGTTGACTTGGATTTCTTGTTTGTAGTCATTGTCTGGACTCGGGTTGTTGTCTACTTGGCGTTTACTTAATTTAAACACTGTGGCTTGTTGAAAAAGGCAAAGTGTTGTTAATGGACATAAGTTACTTGAAAGGTGTTCATGGTTGGGCTTGTAGTATGGTTATGGTCAAAGATCTACTGTATAGTATGGTTGAGATTGGATAGGTGGGTTGTTGCTGTCTTGTTATTTAATTTATCATAGCCTTAAATGAATCTCTAATTACTTTGGTGTTAATGCATAACCAGAATAGAAGAATAAGGGTAAGTGTTGCGTAAGAGTCTGAAATGATGGGTTGTTAAGGCTAGGAAACCTTGGGGCTATGTATGGTTGAATTCATAATTAATTACAGATAAGGTATGACTTGATGACACCGTGAGAGGGTGGTAATTAGGGCTGAATGTGGTAAGTGAAGGTTGAATCAAAATTAGTAAGACTAGTAAAAGCTAAAGGTGTTAAGGAATTAAGGGACAGAGGATCTTTGACTAAACAAACTCTCAAGTAGCATGCTTCGTTTTGAATATTTATGTGATGTTTATGTAATTTAATTCGGGTCGACCGATATTGCTTACCAGTACATGTTGTTTGTACTGATACAACTCCTTCTATACCCTTTTTTGGGTATAGTCTAGTTGCAGGATCAGTAGATATTTCATACTTGACGTGGTAAAGATCTCCAGCAGCTTCTATCAATGTTCCTATGGTGAAACCTGGGTCATGTGTATTATTTCGTATTCTCTCATAGTAGTTCTTGTACCTATTTAGACTAGGTCCTTGGGAAGGTATTCATTTTTGTATCTAAAGTTTTGTAAACCAGATGTAATAAATAAATATATTTTATTATTTCTTATTGACTTCCACATGTATTTTGAAATGAGTGGTAAGGGTTCTCCTACCTAGGTGGATTAGAGTAGGTGCTTGCACTATCCAGTTAGTTGGGTCATGACATAACCTTAAGTGTTGATGGTTAACTCTCTTAAGTTTCAAATTTTCAAAACTCAAAAACTTTGATCATCCATTTCAACTTTCCAACCTTCCAAATTTGAAATCTTCCTCTATTGCATCCAATAACCTTGGGAATCATGCCACCCATTCTCGCAAGTTATAAAATAAAGCTACAAAAAGGTCAAACTAGGGAAAAAAGTTCAAAAGAATAAAACGAACAAGCAGGTCATTGCGGATATGGTCAATCGATTTTGGGTACTTTGACCACAATCAATCAAGAAATTACACGCAAACATAATATAATCTGAAATCTAAGAAAAAAAAGGAAGGGTGAAAATAAAATTTAGGCATATGTCTAGTTGGTTAAAAGACATTTGTATAAAAAAACCAGCAACCTAAAGGTGCTTAAAAGATATTTACAGGTGAACAACACTCATTATTATGAAATGAATGCAATAAGTCTATCAAGCCGTCTATAACTTTTGCAATAGCCATGTTACATTTAAGAAATATAAATTTCTGCACCCGACTCCAAAGAAAATTGAATGAAAGGGTAAAATTTCCACCTTTTAGTAATGGCAGGGGCGAAAACCAACTCAACTATTAACAGGAGGCAAAAATGCCCCACAGAGGAAAGTACTACTAGGCCTAGCAAAACATAATTTGTGCTTTTTAACATCTAATTAAGAAATCTAATAATAAACACCATAAAAGCCGGATTGTTCAATTAGTTAATTCATAAATTTGGTCAAATGATCTTAGCCAACTTTATGCGGTCCTATCCGGTATCAATATATATAAGTTAAACACTCTTGAACTATACTCATAAATATATTTTACTTTGCTTCTTTTACTGTGCACCAAATATGAGTGACGTGCCAAGAAAAAGGCATAGGAATACTATGAATCTCGATGAGAGTGCGAGAAAAGTTATTTTAGATAAAAGATTAGCATCAATATGTAAGAAAGCAGATGAACTATCTATTTTATGTGATACAAAAGTCAGTGTAATTTTTAATACTCCAGGAGACACCAATGCTTTTACTTGGCCGTGTTTAACCCAAGCTAATGAGATAGTAAATGACTATTTAGCTTGCTCCAAGGGCAAACTGCAAAAAAAAAATACTTAAAAATGAAACCGACCTTCAAGGAAAAGTGAATGTTGTGGATAAATATATTTGAAAAATAAAGCAAATTGTTGAGGAGAAGGAAATGGAGAACCTCTTCAACCAACTAGCTGACGGAAAAACCATCTACGAATTTGATGCAAAAGAAACTAAAGGTTTGCTAAAGCTATTTGATGTTAAGCGGAGTATACTTGAGAAAAGGAAAAAATAATTCAATGAACAAGTTGATGAGAATGTTAAAAATGAAACTGGTGCTAATGACAGTAATACTGGAGAAGAGAATGATGGGTATCCTTAGGATGTTGATTGAGCATGTACTACTTTTATTTTTTTCGTTCGCTACTCGGTCACCTTGTCTTTAATAGCGTTTCTTAGTTATAAGATAGATGTTGAAAGTTCATCTATTTAAGCTATCACTGTTGTTTTAATAATATATGAAGGATAATTTATTTAATTTTGGTGAACCAAATTATTTGTATCGACTAACTATTAATCATAAAAAACACAAATTAAATGTGGTTTGTTCCTACTTTCTCAATGACCCATCATGCATAGGTACGCCGTTAGAGTGAGTGTGATTTACATAAAAGGAAAGATTTGTGAATTACTACAATGAAAGGTATAGTTTGGAGTTTTGGTCTAATAAACCTATTTCTAAAACAAAACGTAATCTTAACCAATCAAAAGAATAAACATTTCAGTCAATAACAAGTAGTAATACTTTGACACAATTTAGTTGGATCACTTTTTAATTAGTGTTTCCCTAATTAGGATCATGATACTCACCAAATAACTACTCATAAAAGTAAACATTGGGATTTCTTATTGTATCGTTCAATTATTCACCACCCACTGGTTCTGCTTCTTCGTAACCTACACTGCATTCACAACATAATACAAAGTTGATGGCAATAGCCTTCTACACTTTCACTAGCATGAGACATTGCCTCTACTTATGCTTCTACCACTGCTAGAATAGCTTGAAGGGAGGATTCTATGAAGCTTGAATTTAGCTTGTTGTACAGACATGTAATGTCACGATTCAATTTGTGAGTCATGATGGCATCTACTATGTCCTGCTAGTAGGTAAGCCAAGCCTTAGCCCGGAACGACAAGTAATGGGCGCAATGGTGGAAGGATACCAAAAATTATACAAATCATGCCCATAAATATAAGTATGAAAATATAGGGCTAAATAAAAGATGGAGAAGAACAAAAGGAATCCCACGACCTGGTAAGGCCGGTATAAGAGCCACTAGCAAAAGAATAAGAGTACTAATAATGTCAATACATGTGTAGTTTTGAAATGAAATACCATCCAAAAATAAGGGAAGGAGAGGGGATCAGCTCCATCTATGAAAGCTCACCCTATCTCAGAGACCTGTAGATAGCTGGCTGGAATATCAACGACGATGGCTAGTATACGGATCTGCACTAGAAAATATGCAGAAGTGTAGTATGAGTACCAAAACAACGGGAACACAGTAGACATCATCGGTCGACTGAGCTAAATCAAAATAAAAGCATAATAAAATGCGAGAAAGTAAGCTAAGGTCAAAGAAAAAAGGGTAACCCTGAGATCATGCTCCAACATATAGAAATAAATAACGAAATACACGATACCGAAATTTAGGTAAACTATATATAACCTAACTAGGCCCCCATAAGCTTAGAAGGTGCAAACAAAAGAGGACTAATCCAAACGAACCCCCATAAGCCCGATGGATTCAATTAAGAAAAAAGATACTACTACCATGCTTATGAACCCTTTCGTACCACAACTCACCAGACTCGAACCGGTACCATAACACCATGAAATAACCCATAAACACCGAACATGAACAAGATTTAGCTCCTCATAACTCACCATAAGGGCTGGACTCAAACTGGTAATTTAGTGCCATAAATAGATAGAATATGTCAGAATCGAACCGGTCTTTAAAGGCCATAAACCAATAGAATATGCCAGAATTTCACGTGTCTTTAAATGCCATAACTCAATAGAATGTGCCGGACTCAAACCGGTCTTTAAATAAGTTCAAGATCATTAACCTAGCCCCAAAATAGGTATATTCTATGTAGTCTAAGGCTCAAGATCAAGGATAATGTTGAGAAAGAAGGCTTCCTAAGTCTACAAGGAGCTAAGTGTGATATCACAACCAAAGCATCAATTTACTTAAGGGAAGGGTAATTGGGTCGATTCTACCTCCGAAACGGCCCTCAAATCGGCCAATTGATCCAATTTTTAATACCTAAGCGACCAACCATAAATTCCAACCAAAACAAGCATAATATCATACTAATAACGTAATTAAGCTCAATCTATAAGTAGGGTAATCCTAGCCTACCTAGACGCCGAAGAAAGCTCAATAGAATTCGGTAAAGTGGGGCCTTTCCCTTTTGAGAAGCCATTGTACGATGCCATGCTATAAAATTCTACTCACTAATACGAGAACAACAATACCTATATTGCATATAAATGCATCGGGTCCAAAATCAAGCCAAAAATCTCATGTGGGGCCCGCTTAAGGAATCACAATTTTAAAACCGCCAAAATGTCCCCCAAGGCTCAAGGATCATTTACCCTCAATAATGGGTCAATTTCGAGCATTAAAACACCCAAAATCAATCCACAAAGCTAGCTAGGGTTTTGGGTCTAAACGGAGAATTTACCAAGAAATTTGACGGATCTTACAAGGATTTAGTCGAGGAAAATGATGTTAACGAACTCTCCAAGCTCCCTTGAATACCTAAGAAATGCCTCTTCTCTCCTACTATCTCTCAAGAGCTTTAATACTCCAACACTTAGAGAAAAAAGAAAGAAAAATGGGTGAAAATGGGATTAAATGCCCTGCAGGTGCCGCTTAAGCGGTCACTGCTAAAGCGCCTCCACCAGGGCTTAAGTGCTCAATAACTAGGGGCGGACTTCCGCTAAAGCAGACGGGTGCCGCTTAAGTGTACCCCGCTAAAGTGAACAGGCGGATCTAAGGACCCAGCTACTAAAGCAGTGCCCGAGCCGCTAAAGCGGCTGCACCAGCTGAAGCAGCATCAACACTTGGCAATATTTTGCTAACTTTCAAACGGGCCCTCAGGATTCATTCGAAACCTCATGAATGCAAACGAACTATGCTGCCCTATAAAATTCAACATTCTAGACTCAACGGCGCAATCAAATTTTTCATATGGGGTAATTCGAAGAAATGTGAGTCCCACACCCAAATGGCCATTTTAATAAATTTCCATTTAATAGCCCAAAATGAGTCCGTAAGCCTTGAGACCCGAACAAAAGGTCCCCCTTACCTATAATCGACATTTTGGATCTGATGAAACTATCAGAATTAGCATGCAATGCCATCTACCTTATGTTTAGGCCCAATAGCCAAATTTGAACAACGACGATTTCAAAATAGGGAAATGGCTCTAAAAACCAAAAGAACTGCCCGATAATCGAACTGTCAGTTCCAGCAAGTCATAAATGACTTACGGAAGCTATGAGAAAGCTCTAAATGCCAAAAATAATGTGGAGAAGTAGAAAATGACCAGGAGGGTCATTACAACATCCACTACTAAAAATACTTTCATCCGTGAAAGTAAAAGATTAAGAAGTACCTGAACGCTCGAACATGTGGGGATACTGGGTCCGTATCTCACTCTCAATCTCCTAAGTAGCCTTTTCAACTGGATGGTGCCTCCACTAGACCTTAACCATTGGAATCTCTCTGGAGCGGAACCGTCTAACATCTCTAGCTAAAATAAGGCCTGGCTCCTCTACGAATTTTAACTATTCGTCCAACTGAACTGAGTCCCACCGAAGCACGTGAGACTCATGTGGGATGTAACACCATAGCATAGAGACATAGAAAACTGGATGAACAGCTGAGAAATATAGGGGCTAGGCCAATACATAAGCTACTTCTCCAACTATCCAAAGTATCTCGAATGGAAAAATATACCTGGGGCTGAGCTTACCCTTCCTACCGAACCTCATCATGCCCTTTATATGTGATACTTAGAGGAAAACTCAATCACCAATCCCAAATCTCAAGGCCTGAAGTCTATAATAAGCATAACTTTTCTGCCTACTCTAAGCTGCTCTCAACCTATCCTGAATCACCCGCACTCTATCCAAGGACTCACGAAGCAAGTTAGTGCCACGGGGCCAAATCTCTAAAGTCTTAAACCAACCTATAGGAGATCGACAATGCCTACCATATAATGCCTCAAATGGTGCCATCTCAATGCTTGAATGGTAGTTATTATTATAAGTGAACTCTGCCAAAGCTAAGTGTTGCTCCCACTGACCTCCAAAGTCCACAACGCACGCGTGGAGCATCTTCTCAAGAACCTGAATGGTTCGCTCTGACTGATCGTTGGTCTGAGGATGGAATACGGTGCTAAAATCAACCTGAGTACCCAACTCTTCCTGACAAGTCCTCCAAAAGCTAGAAGTAAACACTGAGCCCCTATCAGAAATAATCGACACGGGTAGTTAATGAAGGCGAACTATCTCTCGAATATAGATACAGGCTAACCTTTCAGCACCGAAGGAGATCTGAATTTGGATAAAATGAGCCGAACTGGTCAACCGATCTACAATGACCTAAATACTGTTAGAACCACACAAAAAATGAGGTACACTAGTCATAAAGTCCATGGCAATCCTCTCACACTTCCACTCAAGAATGTGTAGACTCTGAAGTAATCCACCTGGTCGCTGATGCTCGGCCTTTACCTACTGAAAACAAAGGGAACGAGCTATAAAATTGGCAATATCTCTCTTCATGACACTCCACCAGTAATGTTTTCTCAAATCTCTATACATCTTTGTTGTCCCAGGGTGAATAGAATATTTGGAGCTATGAGCCTCTCGCAGTATCAAATGAATTAAGTCTCCAACCCTTGAAACACAGATGCGACCATCAAATCTCAGAATACCCTCTAAATCTAGGGTAGCCCGACTGGACTCACCCTTTGCCACTTGATCATGGATGTCACAAAGTCTACTATCCTCAAACTGGTGACTCCAAATCTGCTCAAATAAGGTAGACCTAGCCTCGACACTAGCAAGGATCCTCTTAGAGTCTGAAATATCGAGCCAAACCAACAAGTTAGGAAAGAACTGAATGACCAAAGCCAACGACCACACTGAAGCTAAAATAGAAGCCAAAATACCCATGCTCACCGCATTTTGGATACCACGTTTGCCTTGCCCGAATGGTATAAGATAGAGATATCATAGTCCTTCAGCAACTCAATCCACCTACGTTGCCTAGAATTAAGCTCTCTGAGTCATAAGGTGCTGAAGACTATGATGGTCGGTGTAGATCTCACAATAAACACCATACAAGTAGTGTCTCCAAATCTTAAGCGCGAAAACTACCGCCGCCAGTTCCAAGTCATGAGTGGGATAGTTGCAATCGTGAATCATAAGCTTACTCGATGCATAAGCAATAACTCGGCCCTGCTGCATCAGAACATAACCCAAACCAATACCAGAAGCATCAAAATAAACTGTAAACCCCTCGCCCTCAATAGGAAGGGTCAATATCGGAGCTGAAGTGAGTAAGCTCTTGAGCTTCAGAAAGCTCATCTCACAATCCTTAGACCACTAAAATGGAACTTCCTTCCTAGTCAGTTTGGTCATAGGCAATGTAATAGAAACAAAGCCCTTAATAAATCATCGGTAGTAACCAGCCAAACCAATAAAGCTATGAACCTTAGTCGAAGATATAGATCTGGCCCAATCACGAATAGCCTCAATCTTTGCTGGATCCACCATAATCCTATCCTTAGACACCACATACCCTAGGAATGTAATAGAATTGAGCAAAAACTCACAATTTGAGAATTTGGCATAAAGCCTATGATCTCTCAAAGTCTAGAGCACAATCCTCAAATGCTGCTCATGGTCCTCCCTACTCCTCTAATATACAAGAATGTCATCAATGAAAACAATAACAAAGGAGTCCAAATAGGGCCTCAAAACTCGATTCATCAAATCCATAAATACTGCTGGGGCATTAGTCAACCCAAAAGACATCACCAAGAAATCATAATGGTCGTATCGAGTCTTGAAGGTTGTCTTAGAGATGTCCTCAACCCGAATCCTCAACTGATGATAACCCAATCTCAAGTTAGTCTTAGAGAATACTGTCGCTCCCTAAAGCTGGTCAAATAAATCATCAATACGAGGCATAGGATACTTATTCTTCACTGTCACTTTGTTCAGCTACTTGTAGTCAATACACATATGTATAAAGCCATTTTTTTTCTTCACGAACAAGACAGGAGCACCCCAAGGCGATACAATAGACCGAATAAAACCCTTACCCAAAAGATCTTAAAGTTGAGAATTCAGTTCCTTAAGCTCTGTAGAAGCCATACAGTAAGGTACTATAGAAATAGGTAGGGTGCCCATCTCGAGATCAATAGCAAACTCAATATCACGCTCAGGAGGAAGGCCAGGCAGGTCGGTAGGGAAAACATCAGTGAGCTCATGGACAATAGGAATAGAAAAAAGTGAGGTACTCTCTATACTAACATCACAACATAAGCAAGATAAGAGTCGCAACCCCTCGACATTAATCTCCCAGCCAAAACATAAGCAATAATCTCCATCGGTGCACGGCTAAAAGAACCCTGCCACACAACCAGGGGTGTGCCAGGCATGGCTAAGGTAACGGTCTTGGAGAAGTAATACAAGACCGCATGATAAGGGGATAACCAGTCTATGCCTAGAGTCACATCATAGTCCACCATATCTAATACAATAAGATCGGCCTGAGTATCAAACTCTCAAACGGTCACTAGACATGATCTATAAATTCGATCCACTACTAAAGAATCACCTACGAGAGTAGATACACATAATGTCATAGATAAAAGCTCACAAGACAACTCTAATCGTGGTGCATAATAAGCAGAAACATAAGAATAAGTGGATCTCGAATCAAACAAAGCAATAGCTGGCCGATGGCACACTAAAATCGCACCTGTAATCACAGCATCAAAGAATCTTCCTCCAGTTTACTAGGTACAATATATAAATGACCTCGCCCAACACCTGGCTGGTTGTCTAACCTACCACCAGTCCTACCTGTCTGAGAACCTCTTCGAGAACCATAGGGACCAGCCCTGCAACCCTGAACACTACCTCTAGCTAGAGGCGGCACTGATCTGATTGGCTAAACACTCTGCGCTGCAGGCTGAATCGTCCCACGCTGGGTACACTCTCTGAAGAAATAGCCAAACACTCCATAAGTATAACAAGGCCCCGAAATTCCACTCGATCTAGAAGATCCGACCTACCCAAAATAGCCACCATGTCTAAAAGATCTAGAAGGTGCACCACTAGGAGACTAGCCACTGCTCTGGCCATATGAATCACTAAAACTGGACTGATCTCCTTCAAAAATCTAAAGTGATGCCTGAACAGGCCTACTAGAGTGACCCTGGTGCTGATATGACTGATGTGGAGGGTACCTACCCCGAGAACCTCTGCCTTTTGAATGGTGAACCTCTATGGTTCCCAATAAAATTTCCCTAATGAGGTTGTCTCTTATCGCTGCACCCTTGGCACTCGCAATACATCTACTCAATAGTCTGGGCATATTCAAAAATCTTAATGAAAGACCTACCAGCAGTAACCAAGCTTTGAGTAGCCATGCAAAGAGAAAGTCTCAGTCCTCTAACAAAACACCGAATCCTTTCATACTAGGTAGGCAAGATCAGAGTAGCATGTCTGGCCAACTCGTGAAATCATACCTCATACTTGAGAAATGTCATAGAACACTGCTGTATCCCTGTGAACTGATCTCTCAAGCACTCGTGAAGACTGCAGGGCATATACTTCTCCAAGAAGACCTTAAAGAACTGAGTCCATGTCAAAGGTGGAGGTCCAGCTGGACTGGAATCAAGAAAACCTCTCCACCAATGCCTAGCAGCCAAGTCCAACTGAAAAATAGTGTAATCGGCCCCACGAGCCTCAACTAGGCCCAAATTACAGAGCCTAACCTCGGAAAGTAGCTAGGAACTTAAATACATCCTCGGCTGGAGCCCCTGTAAACAACAGAGGAGTCAATTTTAGAAATCTACCCAACATTTTCTTTTCCTCAATAGACATAGCAGGTTGGGCGACCACCGGCTGAACAACTATTGGTGCTGGGGAAAACTGAACTCTTAGTGCTTCAACTATAGGTTATGCCCCTAAATCCATACCACTATGGTCCATAGACTTTGCACCATCAGATGGTGCATCACCAACTAAACCTAACAACTGGACCAAGGCATCTCTGAGCAACGATGAAGAAATAAACCCCGATGGAGCCTGGGCTGCCCCTGTCCCACCAATGGCTGGGATGGATGAACCTGTGGAGCAACCTATGCTTCTGGAGAAATAACTGGATCTGGCGAAAGCTCTTTATCCGTCCCCCTAGCTAGGAATGTAGCTCTACCCTGTCCGTGACCTCTGGGTTGGCCATGGCCTCTAGCAGGTGCCCTAGCAGCGAGCTAGGGGGTCACCATCACCCGTCATCGTAGCTCGCGTCATAGCCATCTGTGAAGAGTGAAACAACGAGAACCTTAGAAGCCAACACAGAATCGACGTACAAAATGAATGAAGAAAGTGAAGTCATACTAAGAATTTCCAGTAGCCTCCCGAAGATAAGATACGTACGTCATCGTTCTGATCCGCGGGACTCTACTAGACACTTGCTCTTGTACCAATAATATCACTGAACCTGGCTCTGATACCAATTTGTCATGACCCAATTTTGGAGTCACGATGGCACCTGCTTTTTTTCACCAGTAGGTAAGCCAAACCTTAGCCCGGAAAGACAAGTAATGGGTGCAATAGCGGAAAGATACCAAAAATAATACAGATCATGCCCATAAATATAAGTATGAAAATATAGGGCTAAAAAAATAAGGAGAAAAACAAAAGAAATCCCACGACTTGGTAAGGCCAGTTCAAGATCCATTAGAAAAAGAATAAGAGTACTAATAATGTCAATACACATGTAGTCTTGAAATGAAAGACCATCCAAAAATAGGGGAAGAAGAGGGAATCAACTCCGACTCTGAAAGCTTACCCTATCTCCGAGACCTATAGATAGCTAGCTGGAATATCAATGACAGTGGCTAGTACTCAGATCTGCACTAGAAAAGATGCATAAGTGTAGTATGAGTACCAAAACAATGGGTACTTAGTAGACATTATCGGTAAACTGAGCTAAATCAAAATAAAAGCATAATAAGATGCGAGAAATTAAGCTAAAGTCAAGGAAAAAAGGGCAACCTTGAGATCATGCTCCAACATATAGAAATAAATAACGAAATACATGATACCAAAATTTAGGTAAACTATTTATAATCTAACTAGGCCCCCATAAGCCCAGAAGGTGCAAACAAGAGAGGACTAATCCAAACGAACCCCCATAAGCCCAATGGATGCAATCAAGGAAAAATATACTACTTCCATGCTTATGAACCCTTTCGTATCACAACTCACTAGACTCAAACCGGTACCATAACACCATGAAATAACCCATAAACACCGAACATGAATCGAATTTACCTCCTCATAAGTCACCATAAGGGTCGGACTTGAACCGGTAATTTAGTGCCATAAATAGATAGAATATGCCGAACTCAAACCGGTCTTTAAATGCCATAACTCAATAGAATGTGCCGGACTCGAACCGGTCTTTAAATAAGTTCAAGATCACTAACCTAGTCCCAAACTGGGTATATGCTATGTAGTCTAAGGCTCAAAAGTAAGAATAATGTTTCGAAAGAAGGCCTCCTAAGTCTACAAGGAGCTAAGTAAAATATCATAACCCCAAAGCATCAATTTACTTAAGGGAAGGGTAATTGGGTCGATTCTACCTCCAAAACGGCCCACAAATCAGCCAAATAATCCAACTTTTAATAACTAAGCAACCAGCTGTAAATTCTAACCCAAAACTAGCATAATATCACACTAATACCATAATTAAGCTCAATCTATAAGTAAGGTAAGCCTAGCCTACTTGGACACCAAAGAAAGCTCGATAGAATTTGCTAAAGTGGGGCCTCAATCTACAAGTAAGGTAAGCCTTGCCTTTTTGGACGCCAAAGAAAGCTCGATAGAATTTGCTAAAGTTGGGCCTTTCCCTTTCGAGAAGCCTCCACACAATGCCACACTTCAAAATAACACTCTACTCATCAACACGAGAACAACAATACCCATATTGTATATAAATGCACCGGGTCCAAAATTGAGCTGAAAATCCCAAGTAAGGCCCGCTTACGGAGTTATAATTTTGAAATCGTCAAAACGTCCCTCAAGGCTCAACGATCATTTACCCTCAATAATGGGTGAATTTCGAGTATTTTAACACCCAAAATAAACCCACAAAGCTAGCTAGGGTTTTGGGTCTAAATGGAGAATTTACCAAGAAATAAGATGGAACTTACAAGGTTTTAGATGAGGAAAATGATGTTAACGAACTCTCCAAGCTCCCTTGAATACCCAAAATCGCCTCTTCTTTCCCACTATAGCTCTAGAGCTTTAATGCTCCAACACTTAGAGAAAAAAGAGAGAAAACAGGTAAAAAGGGGATTAAGTGCCCTGCAGGTGCTGCTTAAGCGGTCACCACTAAAGTGCCTCCACCAGCGCTTAAGCGCTCCATGACCCGGGGCGGATGGGTGCCGGTTAAGCGCACCACGCTAAAGCGGACAAGCCTGTGCTTAAGCTGACAGACGGGTCCAAGGCCCCTGCCGCTAAAATGGTGCCCGAACTGCTAAAGAGGCTTCCTCTTAAGCAGCTGCACCAGCTAAAGCAACATCAACACTTGGCAATATTTTGCCAAGTTTCCAACGGGCCCTCGGGATTCATTTGGAACCCCGCAAATGCAAACAAACTATGCTACCCTATCAAATTAGACATTTTGGACTCAATGACATAATCAAAATTTCCATCTGGGGTTGTTTTGATGAAATATGGGTCCCACACCCAAATGGCCATTTTAACCAATTTCCACCTAATATCCCAAAATGAGCCCGAAAGCCTCGGGACCTGAACCAAAGGTCATCCTAACCTAAAATTGATTTTATGGATCTGATGGAGCTGTCAGAATTGACATACGAGGCCATCTACCTGATGTTTAGGAGTAGTATCCAAATTTGAAAAGCGACGATTTCAAAATAGGGAAATGGATCTAAAAACCAAATGAATTGCCCGGTAACCAAACTGTCAGCTCCAGCAAGTCATAAATGACTTAGGGCAGCTATGAGAAATCTCTAAACACCAAAATAATATGGAAACGTAGAAAATGACCAGGAGGATCATTACATGTAACTCGACCAAAAATTTTAATTCAATTTCCACTGAGTTTTTTTGCAATGAAGATTATATGTGTGCGATTGTCCATACAGTCTTATAGTTATGTATGGAAATTATATTCTTCCAAGACCATATTCTCTCTAAGTAATACTAGTAATGTTCATTGCCATCAACTTTCACACATTGCCCTTCCTAATTAGGAAATATTGTAATAGAGAGAAATTGGGCCCACTAATTCAGCACTAAAAGATTACTCTCTGTGTTACATTTTGTATATGTATTTTTTCCATTTTTTAAGAATTCAAAAAATATTTATTTGAAAACATAGATTCTTTCTGATAGAGTTTAGCAAAAATAATTTTCATAGTTAACTCGAAGAAGAATTTCAAAGAAGAGAGAGAACGGACAAAAAGAAAATATAAAGATGAGTGAGTAGGATGAGAGATTCAAATATCCAAAATTTCCCCTAAACTATACAGATAAACCATGTTTCACCTTTGGCATATAAATTTTGGAATCTTTTTACTTAACATTTTGTTAGCTGACAGCTAAGTTTTGCGGCCTCTTCACTTTCGGCGGACCCGTGTGAACAAGGCATGGATATGGGTGTACATCAAGACTAAAAAACCATTGAAACCCCAGTCAAGACCATACTGATGTGCACAGACCCCTACCGACAATCTCACCGATGTGCGTAGACACCTACTGATACAAGACACCAGCACTAACAAATTTCCTAGTAATTTTCCAAAATTGGTTTTAACATTTGAAACTCACTAGGGACCTCAAGAATACAAACCTAATATGCAAATCGATTAGACAAACACATTCAAAATCTATTGGATTGGATGAAACGCCATTCCGAAATTATTTTGACCAAATTTTGGCCAGATTCAACCCAAACATAAGAAACTTTAAAAACTCCGCCAAATGACAAAAATACCACCAAAATCTTCGAGAATTGAACAAAATTTCCAACTAGTCCAAAAATCTTGCTCGGGCCAGGTGTAATCATCAAAACTCAAAAATGACGTTTCTAACCACAAGTGTTGATGGTCTACTCTCTTATGTTTCAAAGTTTCATAACTTAAAAACTTTGGTCAACCATTTCAACTTTCCAACCTTCCAAATTTGAAATCTTCCAATCTTGAATCCAATCACCATTGGAATCATGCCGCCCATTCTCGTAACTTACAAAATGTGATAAAGCTACAGAATGGTCAAACTAGGGAAACAAGTTCAAAAAAAGAAAACAACCAAGTGGGTCCTTGCGGATATGGCTAAATGATTTTGGGAACTTCGAACACTATCAATTGAGAAATTACACACAAACATAATAATATCTGAAATCTAAGAAAAAAAAAGAAGGGTGTAATTAAAATTTAGGCATATGTCTTTTAGGTTAAAGGACATTTGTATTAAAAAAAATAGCAACCTAAAGGTGCTTTAAAGATATTTACAGGTCAACAACACTCATGATTATGAAATGAACGCAATAAGTCTATCATGACCTCTATAACTTTTTCAATAGCCATGTTACATTTAAAAAATATAAATTTTTGCACCCGAGTACAAGAAACATAGAATGAAAGGAAAAAAATGCCACCTTTTGGGAACGACAAGCAAAAAAACCAACTCATCTATTAATGGAAGGGAAAACTACCCCTTGGTAGAAAGTACTATTAGGCCCTTTTCTATTTTGGAAATATAATTATTTCTAAAACTTCAAGATAGAATTTGTAGTTTTTAATATCTAATTAAGAAAATTATTAATAAAGGCCATAAAACTAGGATTGTTCAGTTAGATTATTCCTATATTTGGCCAAATGATCTAAGCTATCTTTTTACTGTCCTATACGGTATCAATATATATAAGTCAAACACTCTTGCTCTATACTCATAGATAGGTACTCACTTAAATATTTTAATTTGCTTTTTTTACTATGCATCAAATATGAGTGACATGACAAGAATGAGACATAGGAATACTAGGAATCTCGATGAGAGTGTGAGAAAAATAATTTTAGATAAAAGATTAGCGTCACTATGTAAGAAAGTAGAAGAACTGTCTATTTTATATGATACGAAAGTCAATGTAATTGCTTTTACTCCGAGAGAAACTAATGCTTTTGCTTGGCCGTGTTTCCCACCCAGGCTAAAGAGATAGTAAATGACTATGTAGCTTGCTCCAAGGACAAATGGTAACAAAAGTTACATAAAAATGAAACCGACCTTCAAGGAAAAGTGAATGTTATGGATAAATATATTTGGAAAATAGAGCAAATTACTGAGGAGAAGGAAATGGAGAACCTCTTCAACCAACCAACTAAGGGAAAAATCATCTACGAATTTGATGCAGAAGAAACTAAAGGTTTACTAAAGCTATTTGATGTTAAGCGGAGTAAACTTGACAAAACAAAAATACAATTCAATGAACAAGATGAGAATGTTCCAAATTAAACTGGTTCTAATGATAGAATTGTTGTGAAAGAGAATGATGGGCATCCTTAGGAAGTTGATTGAGCATGTACTACTTTTCTCTTTTTTGATCACTACTTTGTTACCATGTCTTTAATAGCATTTCTTAGTTATGAAATAGATGTTGACAGTTCATCTATATATGTTACTGTTGTTGTTTTAATAATATACGAAGGATAGTTTATTTAATTTCGGTGAGCTTTATTATTTGTTTCATCTAACTATTCATCATAAAAAACACAAATTATATGTGGTTTGTTCATACTATCCCAATGACCCATTATGCATTTGTACGCCGTGAGAGTGAGTGCGATTTACATATAAGTAAAGATTTGTGAATTAGTACAATGAAAGGTATAATTTGGAGTTTTTTCTCCAATCAACCTATTTCTAAATCAAAAGGTAATCTCAACATATTTAAAGAATATACATTTCAGTCAGTAATAAGTAGTAGGACTTTGACCTAATTTTTGTTGGATCACTTTTCAATAAGTGTTTCTCTAATTAGGATGAGGATACTTACCAAATAACAACTCATAAAAATAAACTTTGGTAGTTAATATTATTGTGTTCAATTATTCACCACCCACTGGTTCTCTTTCTCAGTCACCTACACTGCATCCGCAACAAAATATAATATTGGTGGCAACAACCTTCTACCCCTCCACAAGCATTGGTCATCCCCTATACTTATGCTTCTACCACTTCTAGCATAGCTTAAAGGGAAGATGCTAAATAGCTTGAATTAAGCTTGCTGTATAGAAATGGAACTCGACCCCAATTTTAATTCAGTTTCCATCGAGTTTTTGTGCAAAAACAACTATAAGTGTGCGATTGTCCATATGATTTTATAGATGTATATGTCGATTATATTCTTGAAAGACCATATTCTCTCTAAGTAATACTAGTAATGTTCATTGCTATCAACTTTCACTCATTGTTCCTCTAAATTGGGAAATAACGTTATGGTGAGAAATTGGGCCCACTAGTTCACCACTAAAAGATTACTCTTTGTGTTCCATTTTGTGTTTGTCTTCATTCTATTTTTTAATAATTCTAAAAATATTTATCTCAAAACCAAGATTTTTTTCTGATAGAGTTTAGCAAAAATAATTTTCAAATTTAATTTGAAGAAGAATTTCAAAGAAGAGAGAGAATAGACATAAAGAAAATATAAAGATAAGTGAGTAGGATGAGAGAACCAAATATCCAAAATTTCCCCTCAACTATATGGATAAACCATGTTTCACCATTTGCATATAAATTTTGGGATCTCTACCCTATACCATCCGACCATGGTGAATATGTGATGTGTGGCCAAAATTACATATATTTAGCATTATTTATCTTATATTTAGTATTTTTATTTGTCCTTTTTGAGTATTGATTTTATGAATTATGCTTAATATTATATTTTTATTTGTAGAATTAAATTGGTGTGAAGATGAAGAAATTTGGGGCAAAAACGGAATTAAAATCGAGAAGTTATATAAGGAAACCAAGCAAGCAGCTTAATGGATTAAATTTAATAAAATAAGAGAAAGTAACCTTCCTCACATATTGAATTTACGTGAGGCGGCACTGTTAAGGATGTCCGTCGCCTAATTGGACTGGGTTTTATTTTCTCAGTCCATTTTAGACTCAGTTATTTTATTTGGGGGTTTTCTTGCACCTATAAATATTCCAACTTTTATAACTTTGAGAATATTGAAACCTGGGAGAGGTAATTTGTAAACTTTTTATTTAGAGAATGCTTGGAGCTGCCGTGGAGGCCGGACAAAATTGGTTTATTCTTTTCTTCTCCATCTTTATTAATTTTTCTTTGACAATTCAAGATTTCGGATTTATTCTACTCAATTTGTAAGTTCGTAATTATGATTTTGTCGATGATTTCTAATTGTGATTTTCAAGACACGAGTAGCTAAATACCACAACTAGGATTGTGGGAACCATGATGAATTAACGAAGTAGGTTAAAATACATAGTAATTTTTGGAATGGTGTGAATGCATGTATTGTTATTTCCTTCGTTGTGATTGCTCTTCTAGCGGTTGTAAACGTTAGAAACTCACCTGTATTCTAAACTTGCTCGAGAGAGGGGTAGAGATTAGGAAAAGAGAATAACAATAGAGATTTGAAGCTATCAACCTTCATCTAATAACTTGAGCCTTAGCGGGAATAGTTATCTGAGATCCAGGACAAGGGTTAGTAGTGCGACACTCGGAGACCGAGAGGAGAAGAGTGAAATTTGTCTAACCAAGGTCGAGAGACGTTTACATGAACCTAACTTGTTAGATTTTGCATGCAACGCATAAGAATAGATCACTAGAACGTAGAACCTACGGATTTATTAAGTCATGAACACAATTGTAACACCCGTACTTTTCTAACCTCACTTGATACCTTGGGTTCATATCTACCTAGGTGTTGAGATGCCGTGAGTATGTGTTTTATAGTGTCATTGGTGAAACATTTGATATCGGACCTAATATGTACGATTAGACTTTCATAGGAGGTGTTTTGTGATTTCGTGGAGCATTTGGGTAACACCCCGTACACATTCTAACCTCATTTGGTGACTTGGAGTCATGTTTACTTGATGATTAAGATCACTAAGTAAGTATTTTGTAGTGTTTTGATAAGGTATTGGACGATATGCAAGTATTGAAGAAGTGGCCCAAAATTTCAGCAAGGTGCTGAAACTTGCGCCACTACCCTGTTTCAGGGGGTGTGGCGCAAGACACTGATTCAGAGAGGGTGCATTTCTTGCTCCACTGCCTTGCTTTGCAGCAGTGGCGCAAGGCACAAATATTGTGCCCTTCCAGACTCGTTTTGTAACGCAATTCTACGACGATTCTTGGATGGTTTCTTTTGGTTCTTTGGAGTTCTTTGAGAATTTTTAAAGATTCAAACACTTCAATACACTCCTACATACTCCTACATGATCAAATCATGAAACATAAATAGTTATCCAAAATGTCTAATGAAGCCATGGGCGACTAGAATTCCTATTTTTGCGATTGAGACGATGAATGAGAATCTCGTAAGAGAATATTGTCGTGACATTATGGAATTACTGAAACATGGGATATAAGGTGAATTATACATGAAATTTGATGGGTTAAATGGATATGTGTTATTGGGCCCAAATGTAGGCCCAAAATGGGATTAAAAGACATGGCTCAAAGGGCAAAATGACCCATTCTTCCACTTTGACCACATTTAATGCCAAAGGAATGGCTAAGTATGACTTGGGGTATATATAAAGGCCCCAAAATCAGATTTTATTCATCCAAAATTCTCATGCCTTTTAAGATATTTTCTCAAACATTTCTCTAGTTCCAAACCATAAAGCAAATAATTCCTTTGGACTCTTTGGACAAGATCATCCTATTCCAAGCCTTGGTAAGTATTTATTCTCATGGATTAACATATTATATGCATGGGATATTATGTATATCATGATAGTCGTGTTGGCAAGGTGGTGAATAGTGTATTTTTGCTTTTGGTGAAAGATGTGCTATCTTGGTGATTTGAACTTGAAAAGAGACTTGATGTCTTAATGAAAGAGCATGGTATGGATAAAATAAGAATATGTATGGTGTGATTTTGTTATTAGACTTGTTATTTTTCTAAAAGTGTAAATTGTGAGATTTTGGCCGATATGTGCTATGAGGTGTAGTAAGGTAATTTGATGGGTTATTTGTGATATGATATGGATAAGAAAGTGTAAAAGAGAAGTGTTGTGGTGAAATGTATTGATTATCATGTATTGGTCAATGTATGGAATATTGGGGGATTTTTGGAATAATAATTTCATCAATGATTTTGTCAAGGGGAAATGGCATGTTTAAGGTCAAACATGTGACTCATTGATGTTATATGCATTTGTAGAGTAGTTGATGGTTAATGTGAATCCCGTTACATATTTGTGTTGTAGAGTGACACATAAAGAAGGAGAGGGACTATTGTATGCACCTCTAGGATTATATATTCGTATTACGAATCCAAGGTATGTAAGGTTACTTGGTCCGTATCTTTCTGCGGCAAATAGTATTCACATTGAAATTACACTTGTTCCATCCCGAAATGTGCTAAGGTATTCTATATCCGGTTATATCATATGGTTCCTACTCATTGATCAATTGTGAGTCTCATGTCTCATATTCATGAATAATGTTCCAAAAGCTCAACAATGTTATGTTCCAAAGTTCCAATGGTGGTT
This sequence comes from Capsicum rhomboideum, assembly GCA_031232105.1. Classification (NCBI taxonomy): domain Eukaryota; kingdom Viridiplantae; phylum Streptophyta; class Magnoliopsida; order Solanales; family Solanaceae; genus Capsicum; species Capsicum rhomboideum. The sequence goes on along the minus strand of CP124713.1, from coordinate 129,343,305 downwards.
ATACTCATATATCTTGTTCATTGATTATTGTCTAATGGTTCCAATGGTGAGATGTTTCCAATAAGGCTATGTTTCCAACAATGTTTATTCATGTGTTTCTCATTCATTGGTTAATGATCCAAAGTTCAAAGTGATGTTATGACTATCAAAGTATCAATCTCAAAGTAAAGATCAAAGTAATGCATATGTGGTCAATGATCAAGTATGGGTGGCAGCTTTGGGGGAAAAATGCCTAGCTCAAGCCGATCCCAAGGTTTTTTGATAAGGGGGCAGTCCTGGGGGCATAAGCCTAGCTCGGACCGATCCTGACAGGGGGCTGCTCTAGGGGTAATAACCTAGCTCGAGCCGAACCTGAAATGTTGTATGGGTGGAAGCTCTAGGGGTACTAACCTAGCTCGAGCCGATCCCGATATATACATTGATTCATAAGGTGGCAGCTCTAGGGGTATAAGCCTAGCTCGAGCCGATGCCAACATAATGATGTGTTATGTTAAAACCCACTGTTCAGTCGGGGCCCGGGTATCACAGGTCAAAGGCAAAGGTAAATAATCATGGAAGTAAAGATACAAAGAATGTAATGAAAGCAACATACATGGTTTCCAAAGCACAGAATAGTGACTCATCTACATTGTGACTTATCTATATTGGTTATGCATTTGAACATGAGTTCTTGACATATTTTCATGTCTTACAAGTTTCATATGGCCTTACATACTCAGTACATTCTTCGTACTGACCCCTCTTGGGGAATTTACCTTACTTGCTGCAGGCGCAGGTACTAGTAGGCCTCCATAGTAGGTTGCCAGTTATTGCAGATCTTTGGTGAGCTCCAGTTAGTTCGGGGCTACTCCGAGTCACAGTGGTACATATGTTTTGGTGTTGTATAAAGCGGGGACTTGTCCCGACTTTTAGTTCATTTTGGTCAATGAAATTGTTAGAGGCTTTTGTTAACGGATGTGGGTGTATAAATGTAAAAGGTATATGTCGTTTTTGACTTGGTGGCCTCAACGGCCAAGTTTCGCATATGTATATATATCACATGTTCCATGAATTCCATTGTTAGTGTCCATAACTATTATGTGATTATGGGTTTTTTTATGGTCTATATGTGATTGAATAGAGGCAAAGCTTGGTTCTCTCGGGCCTTGTCGGCTACGAGTACCAATTTGTCCCGGTGGGATTTTGGGGGTGACAAAAGTGGTATCAGAGCGGGTCGTTCTAAGGGTGTCTACAAAGCCGTGTCTGAGTAGAGTCTTACTTATCGATGTGTTGTGAACCACATTTATAAGTAGGAGGCTACGGGACATTTAGGATGTTGTTTCTTTTCTTCACTTCTAGATCATGCAATAGAGCCAGTACTGTAAGTTAAATCACATCTGACCATGGTGATTGGTTTTCTTTGATATAAAAAATGCCAATGACAAGAAGAGGTCGAGGAAAAAGTAAGAGGATAGATAGAATCGCTGGTGAAGGAACCAGTATACCACCACCTGATCAAATTAATCAAGGCGATACTGAGCATGAATTTGTTTCACGAGCTTCCTCCACTCTCTCTGTACCAGAACAGTCGAGTAGGAGAAGCGTACCTGTAGAACCACCAGTCAATGCCACAGATCAGGATCTTAGAAATGCAATTCAGATGTTGACACAGTTAGTGGCAGCCCAGAGTCAAGGACAAGCTAGTCCAATGACACATGATGATGATGCGGCTAGAGTAGCAAGTCGCAGAACACAGGATTTCCTAAAATTGGACCCTCTTATCTTCACAGGGTCAGATCCAAAAGCAGATCCACAGGACTTCGTGGATCAAATTCAGAGGGCCTTAGAAGTTATGCACGTGACGGGGGTAGAAACAGTTGAACTTGTTGCGTACCGATTGAAAGGAGAGGCAATATTGTTGTACGAGGATTAGAAGAAATCCTGTGATATTGGTGCAACTCCACCTACTTGGGAAGAGTTTGAAGTGGCTTTCCTTGATCATTACTTGCCCGATGAGATCCGTGAGGCACGTGCGGATCAGTTTCTAAATCTCCGTCAAGGAAATTTGAGCGTGAGGGAATATAGTTTGCAATTTAATTCCTTGGCTCGATATGCGCCAAATGTTATGGCTACAATGACAGACAGGGTCCATAGATACGTGGACAGACTAGAGCCATATTTGGTACTAGATTGCACCATTGCTGCCTTGAATAAAGACATGGACATAGCGAGAATCCAGGCCTTCGCCCAGAAAATGGAAGACCAACGACAGAGAAGAAGGGTGCATGAATTTGATAGGGGACAGTCCAAAAGGGCTAGACCTATGGGACCACCTATGATGTCCCAAGGAGGATCTAGGCCCCGCATGTTTCCTAGACCACCAAAGCCATCGTTCTCTTATTCCACAGGGGGTGCTCATTCTCAGTTTTGAGGGTCGAGAGGTAGACCATCTGGGCAGAGGAGTGGAGGTCACGGATCACAAGTAACAGGTTTTCCCCGTCAGCAGTGTCAGCACTGCGGGTGTACTCATACAGGTACATGCAGAGTGGGGACGAATACTTGTTTCTGGTGTGGCATGACAGGACACATGATGAGAGAGTGTCCCCAGAGGACCAAGAGCGGTATGGCACGACCGAAAGGATTGGTTGTTGCGTCATCAGCATCGGTTCCTTCATTGGGCTGAGGTGTGTAGCCTGTTGGCCGTGGTAGAGGAGCCAGAGGAGCAGCCGGTACTAGTGGGGTACAGAATCGCACTTATGCTTTAGTGGACAGATAAAATTCAGAGGCTTCCCCTGATGTTGTCACAGTTACATTATCCATTTTCTCATATAATGTATATGCATTGATTGACCCTGGTTCTACATTTTCCTATGTTACTCCATTGGTTGCTGTGAAATTTGCAAAGGCACCAGAATTATTAATTAAATCAATTGAAGTGTCTACACCGATTGGTGAATATATTATTGCAAAGAGAGTATATCGTAACTGCGTGGTTACTGTGTGTGGTCATGATATGTTGGCCGATCTTATTGAATAAGATATGGTGGATTTTGATGTGATCATAGGGATGGATTGGTTGGCCTCTTCTTATGCTACGGTAGATTGTCGGGCCAAGAAGGTGCAATTTTGTTTTCCGCAAGAAAATGTTCTTGAATGACAGGGTAATGTAGGGGCACCAAGAGGAAAATTTATTTCCTATTTGAAAGCCAAAAAAATGATTGCTAAAGGATACATATGTCATCTAGTACGGGTGAAAGATACAAAAATGGAACCACTAACTCCGCAGTCGGTTCCAGTGGTTAATGAATTTCTAGATGTGTTCCCAGAGGATCTTCCAGGGTTACCCCCAGAACAGGAAGTAGAATTTGGCATTGATGTGATTCCAGGCACTCAGCCTATTTCCATTCCTCCATATAGAATGACTCCAGCAGAATTGCGTGAATTGAAGGAGCAATTGAAAGATTTGCTGGACAAAGCCTTTATTAGGCCTAGTATGTCCCCGTGGGGTGCACCGGTGTTATTTGTACTGAAAAAAAGATGGCACTTTGAGAATGTGCATTGACTATCGGCAATTGAATAAGGTAACGATCAAGAACAAATATCTCCTCCCTCGAATTGATGATTTGTTTGATCAGTTACAGGGTGCCAAGTGTTTTTCAAAAATTGACTTGAGGTCGGGTTACCATCAAGTCAGAGTTAGAGAAGAAGATGTACCCAAGACAGCTTTCTGAACACGGTATGGCCATTATGAATTTTTAGTTATGTCATTTGGACTAACAAATGCACCAGCTGTGTTCATGGATTTGATGAATAGGGTATTTAAGCCATTTCTGGGCGTGTTCGTCACTGTGTTTATAGATGACATCCTAGTTTATTCCAGAACACCGGAGGACCATGCTAATCACTTACGGCAAGTGTTACAGATTCTCCGTGAGCGTAAGTTGTATGCCAAGTTCTCTAAGTGTGAGCTTTGGTTAAAATCAGTTGCATTCTTGGGCCACATTATGTCAGATGAAGGTATACAGGTTGATACATAAAAGATTGAAGCAGTGAAAAATTGACCAAGACCTACGACACCCACAGAGATTCGTAGTTTTCTTGGACTGGCAGGTTATTACAGAAGATTTGTGGAAGGTTTTTCATCTATTGCTGCACCGTTAACAAAGCTTACATATAAGACAGTAAAATTTCAGTGGAATGATGCGTGTGAGAAAAGCTTCCAAAAATTGAAAGATAAATTAACCTCCACACCAGTTTTAGTGCTTCCTGAAGGTACCGAAGGTTATGTAGTGTATTGTGATGCTTTCGGGGTTGGCCTCGGATGTGTATTGATGCAACACGATAATGTCATAGCATATGCCTCACGACACTTGCGGCCACATGAGAAAAATTATCCCACACATGATCTTAAATTGGCAGCGGTAGTCTTTGCTTTAAAGATGTGGCGTCATTATTTGTATGGAGTTCATGTTGATATCTATACGGATCACAAAAGTTTGCAATATCTCTTTAAGCAGAAGGAACTCAATTTGAGGCAACTAAGGTGGTTAGAGCTCTTAAAATACTATGATATTGATATTCTTTTATCATCCAGGCAAAGCAAATGTAGTAGCTGATGCATTTAGCCGTAAAGCAGTAGAAAACACTAGTGGTCAGTTGACTGAAAAGCAAGAGATAATCAAAGATTTAAATCAGCTAGCCAGCTTGGGAGTTCGACTTATTGAATCCTCAGATGATGGAGTTATTGTTCAGAATGCAGCAGAATCCTCCTTGATAGCTGAAGTGAAAGAGAAGCAATTTGTGGATTCTATTTTATTGCAGCTAAAAGAGAATGTGCAGCAGAATTTGACCAAGGCATTTGATATTACACCGGAAGGGGTGCTTCAATGTCAAGGGAGATTATGAGCTAAGGACACGAATTATGAAAGAGGCGCACCATTCGCACTATTCTATTCATTCGGGTGCTACTAAAATGTACCATGAATTGAAAGAAGTGTATTGGTGGGGAAATATGAAAAAGAACATTGCGGAATTTGTCGCGCAATGCCCAAATTGTCAACAAGTGAAAGTGGAACATCAGAAACCGGGTGGTTACATGCAATGTATCAATCTTCCAGTCTGGAAATGGGATATGATTAATATGGATTTCATTACGGGTTTGCCTCGTACATTGTGGAAGTTTGATTCTATATGGGTCATAGTGGACAAGCTTACCAAGTCAGCGTATTTTCTACCGGTCAAGACGACCTATACAACTGAGGATTATGCGAAGTTGTATGTGAAGTAGATAGTACGATTGCATGGTATTCCACTTTCCATTATATCAGATAGAGGAGCACAGTTCACAGCACACTTTTGGGGATCTTTTCAGCGGAGTTTGGGTACACAGGTGAATTTGAGTACAGCTTTCCATCCTCGGACTGATGGACAAGCAGAACGTACTATTCAGACACTTGAAGATATGCTACGAGCATGCACGTTAGATTTTCAAGGCAGTTGGGATGACCATTTACCTCTTATTGAATTTGCGTATAACAATAGCTATCATTCAAGTATTAAAATGGCACCTTATGAAGCCTTGTACGGAAGGAAATGTAGATCACCAATTGGATGGTTTGAAGCAGGTGAAACTGCTTTACTTGGGCCAGATATTGTTCACCAAGCCATGGAGAAAGTTAAAGCGATCCAACAGTGGTTACAAACGGCTCAAAGTCGTCACAAGTCATATGCCGATGTTAGAAGAAGAGGGCTTGAATTCGCCATAGGTGATTGGGTTTTTTTTAAAGGTGTCACCAATGAAAGAGTTAATGCAGTTCGGAAAGAAAGGGAAATTGAGTCCACATTACATAGGCCCATATGATATCATTAGAAGATTTGGGCAAGTTGCATATGAGTTGGCACTACCCCCACGAACTTTCCTCAGTCCATTCGGTGTTTCATGTTTCGATGCTTCAAAAATGCATCGGAGACCCATCTCGTATTGTTCCCATAGAGGATGTCCAAGTTACGGAGGATCTTACTTATGATGAGGTACCCATTTCTATTCTGGATCGACAAGTAAAGAGGTTGAGGAATAAAGATGTCGCGTCCGTAAAAGTCCTTTGGAGAAATCAACAAAAAGAGGAGATCACATGGGAAGCGGAAGAAATGATAAAATCCAAGTATCTCCATCTATTTCAAATGGACCAAGAAGTTCACAGTGCAGAGGTGGAACAATAACAAGTAAGTATTTAAGAGCATTATGTGCATGTGTATATGTATGTTAAAGTAGAGATACATTTGTTGGGTATAAGACGATGTTGTTAAAATTCGAGGACGAATGTTTCTAAGGGGGGGAAAAATGTAACACCCCGTACTTTTCTAACCTCACTTGATACCTTGGGGTCATATCTACCTAGGTGTTTAGATGTCATGAGTATGTGTTTTATAGTGTCATTGGTGAAACATTTGATATCGGACCTAATATGTGCGATTAGACTTTCGTAGGAGGTGTTTTGTGATTTCGTGGAGCATTTGGGTAACACCCCGTACACATTCTAACCTCATTTGGTGACTTGGAGTCATGTTTACTTGATGATTAAGATCACTAAGTAAGTATTTTGTAGTGTTTTGATAAGGTATTGGACGATATGCAAGTATTGAAGAAGTGGCCGAAAAATTCAGCAAGGTGCTGAAACTTGCAACACTACCCTGTTTCAGGGGGTGTGGCGTAAGCCACTGATTCAGAGAGGGTGAATTTCTTGTGCCACTGCCTTGCTTTGCAGCAGTGGCGCAAGGCACAAATATTGTGCCCTTCCGGACTCGTTTTGTAACGTAATTCTACGACGATTCTTGGATGGTTTCTTTTGGTTCTTTGGAGTTCTTTGAGCATTATTAAAGCTTCAAACACTTCAATACACTCCTACATACTCCTAAATTATCAAATCATGAAACATAAATAGTTATCCAAAATGTCTAATGAAGCCATGGGCGACTAGAATTCCTATTTTTGCGATTGAGACGACGAATGAGAATCTCGTAAGAGAATATTGTCGTGACATTATGGAATTACTGAAACATGGGATATAAGGTGAATTATACATGAAAGTTGATGGGTTAAATGGATATGTGTTATTGGGCCCAAATGTAGGCCCAAAATGGGATTAAAAGACATGGCCCAAAGGGCAAAATGACTCATTCTTCCACTTTGACCACATTTAATGCCAAAGGAATGGCTAAGTATGACTTGGGGTCTATATAAAGGCCCCAAAATCAGATTTTATTCATCCAAAATTCTCATGCCTTTTTAAGATATTTTCTCAAACATTTCTCTAGTTCCAAACCCTAAAGCAAATAATTCCTTTGGACTCTTTGGATAAGGTCATCCTATTTCAAGCCTTGGTAAGTATTTATTCTCATGGATTAACATATTATATGCATGGGAGATTATGTATATCATGATAGTCATGTTGGCAAGGTGGTGAATAGTGTATTTTTGCTTTTGGTGAAAGATGTGCTATCTTGGTGATTTGAACTTGAAAAGAGACTTGATGTCTTAATGAAAGAGCATGGTATGGATAAAATAAGAACATGTATGGTGTGATTTTGTTATTAGACTTGTTATTTTTCTAAAAGTGTAAACTGTGAGATTTTGGCCGATATGTGCTATGAGGTGTATTTAAGGTAATTTGATGGGTTATTTGTGATGTGATATGGATAAGAAAGTGTAAAGGAGAAGTGTTGTGGTGAAATGTATTGATTATCATGTATTGGTCAATGTATGGAATATTGGGGGATTTTTGGAATAATAATTTCATCAATGGTTTTGTCAAGGGGAAATGGCATGTTTAAGGGCTAACATGTGACTCATTGATGTTATATGCATTTGTAGAGTAGTTGCTGGTTAGTGTGAATCCCGTTACATATTTGTGTTGTAGAGTGACACATAAAGAAGGAGCGGGACTATTGTATGCACCTCTAGGATTATATATTCGTATTACGAATCCAAGGTATGTAAGGTTACTTGGTCCGTATCTTTCTGCTGTAAATAGTATTCACATTGAAATTACATTTGTTCCATCCCGAAATGTGCTAAGGTATTTTATATCCGGTTATATCATATGGTTCCTACTCATTGATCAATTGTGAGTCTCATGTCTCATATTCATGAATAATGTTCCAAAAGCTCAACAATGTTATGTTCCAAAGTTCCAATGGTGGTTATACTCATATATTTTGTTCATTGATTATTGTCTAATGGTTCCAATGGTGAGATGTTTCCAATAAGGCTATGTTTCCAACAATGTTTATTCATGTGTTTCTCATTCATTAGTTAATTATCCAAAGTTCAAAGTGATGTTATGACTATCAAAGTATCAATCTCAAAGTAAAGATCAAAGTAATGCATATGTGGTCAATGATCAAGTATGGGTGGCAGCTTTGGGGCAAAATGCCTAGCTCAAGCCGATCCCAAGGTTTTTGGATCAGGGGGCAGTCCTGGGGGCATAAGCCTAGCTCGGACCGATCCTTACAGGGGGCTGCTCTAGGGGTAATAACCTAGCTCGAGCCGAACCTGAAATGTTGTATGGGTGGAAGCTCTAGGGGTACTAACCTAGCTCGAGCCGATCCCGATATATACATTGACTCATAAGGTGGCAGCTCTAGGGGCATAAGCCTAGCTCGAGCCGATGCCAACATAATGATGTGTTATGTTAAAACCCACTGTTCAGTCGGGGCCCGGGTATCACAGGTCAAAGGCAAAGGTAAATAATCATGGAAGTAAAGATACAAAGAATGTAATGAAAGCAACATACATGGTTTCCAAAGCACAGAATAGTGACTCATCTACATTGTGACTTATCTATATTGGTTATGCATTCGAACATGAGTTCTTGACATATTTTCATATCTTACAAGTTTCATATGGCCTTACATACTCAGTACATTCTTCGTACTGACCCCTTTTGGGGAATTTACCTTACTTGCTACAGGCGCAGGTACTAGTAGGCCTCCACAGTAGGTTGCCAGTTGTTGCAGATCTTTGGTGAGCTCCAGTTAGTTCGGGGCTACTCCGAGTCACAGTTGTACATATGTTTTGGTGTTGTATAAAGCGGGGACTTGTCCTGACTTTTAGTTCATTTTGGTCAATGAAATTGTTAGAGGCTTTTGTAGACAGATGTGGGTGTATAATAAAAGGAATATGTCGTTTTTGACTTGGTGGCCTCAACGGCCAAGTTTCGCATATGTATATATATCACATGTTCCATGAATTCCATTGTGGGTGTCCATAGCTATTATGTGATTATGGGTTTTTTTTATGGTATATATATGATTGAATAGAGGCAAAGCTTGGTTCTCTCGGGCCTTGTAGGCTACGAGTGCCAATCCATCCCTGTGGGATTCGGGGCATGACAACAATCCTAGTTCATCATTCTCATTGACTTTCTCAGCATAAATTGATATTTGTTTACTTGTTACTTCAAACTAAGAATTGTTACTTGTTCTTTTAAATCCCCCCATTGAAAATAAACGATTAAAAGTATGAATAACCATATTAACCTAGATTCTAACCATATTCCTCGTGGGATCGACCCCAACCTAGTTGGGTTCTATATTTGATACAGCGACCGCATTATACTTTTCTGAATGTATATTTTGGGCGACATCAAATTTTGGCGCCGTTGTCGGGGAATACGGTTTAGGGTTAGATTAATTGTGTTTATTTGACTATTAGTTCTTATTCCTTGTATATATTTTATTTGTCTCATAATTTTTTGTTATTTTATTTTTAGTTTTTATTTTTTGAATTATTTTTGAATATTTTACTACTCTTCTTGACATGACATCTTTACAAGATGAAGTATGTAATAATGAGGACTCCTATTTTATTGATCCTTATACCTTTGATATAGTGCATTATTGCAGGAGTGTGGTAGATATATTGTGGGATCATAATGAGAGCATGATAGAAAGGTTAACACTCCTTTCAGTAGCAAAATGTGAGTTTATGAAAGAGGTTGATAGATTTGGCTTGGATATTCACAACTTAAATGAAGATTTGAATGCAAAGGTTGATGCGTGTAACGTCGAAAAATTTAGTTATGAGTTGTGTGAAGCTGAAAAAATTCTTATAAGCTAGATTGAGGAGCTAAAATTGGAGGGTCAAATACTTGATCACACTTTTATTGATGTTGTCACTATTGAGAAGAGTACACTAGAGTTATGTGAGGAAGTAGATAATATTATTTTTAAAAACTCTAGTGTGTTTAAATATGACGATGTGAATAGTAATACAATTCATGAGTTAGGGTGTATTGGACCTCATTCTAATCATTTTTCCACATTATGTTTGGATAGTAAGATATTAATCGAGTCATCCGAGCCTATGGAAGAGTGTAAAGAGGAGGAAAAATATGTCTATATTCTTGAATTTTTAATGCCAAAGTCGAAAAATTACATTCCTCACTTAAGGGTCAAGAATTGCAATATGTCACATCTATTGCTAGGTTCCTTTACTTTTATACCACCGCCCCTTGAGCGTAGTAGAAAATTAGAAAAGAAATTAGGGGTGCAATTTATAAGTTCAAAGTGGAAGGAAAAGTGGGAGGCAACTCAACTGGTAGTTTAACTTCTTTTTTTTAATTTTTTTTTTTTTTTTTATAATATCGCGTTTCTTTTTTTTGGTTTTGTTTTGTTTTTTCAGATTTAGGAAAAGTCTGAGTACCCAAATTTAAAGCTAAGGAGCATGTTTGAACTTAAGTGTGGGGTGCGCGCGATCCTTGATGAAAATTGAATAAACATGTTGCTAGCTAGGCCCTAGAGGGTCTCAGGGAGTATCTTTAACCCTCGTTTTACTTTATTTATTGTTTTGGGGATAATGCATGATTTTAAGTGTGGGGTGTGGAATATCTTCCAATATTTGTTAAGGGTAAAGTATGCTATAGGTTTTTATATTGATTTATTTTTAGTTTGAAAAAAAAAAAAGAGAGAGAGATTTTTTATTTTTTATTTTTATTTATTTTTGAAAAAATCAAAAAAATACAAAAAGATTTTACTTTTATTCTTTAGATTAAAATAGTTTTATTTTATCTTTAGTTGAGCATACTTTGCCCACCCCTTGGTTTTTATTTTCGGTTCTTTTCCGAGGGGGGGCCCTTTGAACCGTATTACTTTTTTTTTTTAGGAATAAGTCTTTTTTTTTATTTTTTTTTGGAGTGAACAGAAAAGATTATTTTTTTTAGTTGGTTGACACTAGCAATTTAGGTCTAATTTTGAGTAGTACTTTTCTGTGAGTGTTTGAGTATAAATAAAATAATAGACTTTTTTACACCTAGGTTCATGGTTGTGACTCTATATATAACTTATTCTTATTTTGTAGTTTGCTATGACCCTATTTGTCTTAGAAGTGGAATTGATCCATCTTGATTGATACTTGTGCCATGTGTGGTGAGGATATTTTTCCATATATTCCATGTTTTGCATCTTAGGCTAGAACTTGCCCTGCATGTTATTGAAGCAAAATAAAAAGTATTGCTTTGTTTAGAATATGATACTAGGCTTTCTTTGATATGTCTTGTAAATTTAGCCTTCTCAGATATTATATCACTAGTTAGCCCCTTTGAGCTTGTAGCCTATTTTTTGGTAGCTATATTTTTACCTTGATCCATTTTTTGAATCCCTAAATTTTGCGACATGCTTCCTTGAGCACTGTAGCATAGATTGTGTTTGAAATTGTTAAATTTGAAGAAAGGAGATGGTTGAGTGTAAAAGGTGATCAATTCTAGCTACAAAGTGATGAAAAGACTCTCTTTGAAAGAATGTGACATGAAAAAAAAAGAAAAAAAAATGTGTGAAAAAAAATCAAAATATTCTTGATATGATGAGAAATACTAGTGAAAATAATTGATGAAGAGAGGGCTGAAAAAAAAATAAAGTGATGAAAATAACGGGTGATGAAGTTTGACAAGTGCAAAGTACTTAAGGAAGTGTAAGTCACTATTATATAGTTTTCCTACCCTTCCCCTAGCCAACATTACAACCCGTTAAAGTCCTATTTGATTCTATTTGAGCATTCTTAATTAGTGGAGATGTACATAATGGGCAAGCATATGGCTCTTTGTGCATACATGTGAATTCTTTGTTAGTGTGAGAGTTGTTCTTTGATGTTAAGTCCTTAAATTATATTCGATCTTTTGAATTGAGTGTGTGGACTATTTCTTCTTGTGAGGGCACTTGTTTCATGATAGATAGGTGATGTTATTAGCTTTCTTTGACACAAATAGGTCAGCAATCTTAAATTTGATTTAGTTAGAGTCCATCTTTGAAGTTAGGATGTTAGAGGTTTATTGTTTGTTTGTATTTCTTGCGCAATGATCAGAAAGTATACTTAATGTTGTGAATTGTTATATGGTCTAATTGTTTGTATCAACCAAAGTCGTGATGTTCCTTGATTTGATTAATTGAGATGAGCTTTAAGGCTTGCTCGAGGACGAACAAGAGTCTAAGTGTGGGGTGTTGATATGTGGCCAAAATTACATATATTTAGCATTATTTATCTTATATTTAGTATTTTTATTTGTCCTTTTTGAGTATTGATTTTATGAATTATGCTTAATATTATATTTTTATTTGTAGAATTAAATTGGTGTGAAGATGAAGAAATTTGGAGCAAAAATGGAATTAAAATCGAGAAGTTATATAAGGAAACCAAGCAAGCAACTTAATGGATTAAATTTAATAAAGTAACCTTTCCTCACATATTGAATTTACGTGAGGCGACACTGTTAAGGTCGTCCGTCACCTAATTGGGCTAGGTTTTATTTTCCAGTCCATTTTGAACTCAGTTATTTTAGTTTGGGGTATTTCATGCACCTATAAATATTCCAACTTTTATAAATTTGAGAATATTGAAACCTGGGAGAGGTAATTTGTAAACTTTTTTTTTAGAAAAAGCTTGGAGCCGCCGTGGAGGCCGGAGAAAATTGGTTTATTCTTTTCTTCTCCATCTTTATTAATTTTTCTTTGACAATTCAAGATTCCGGATTTATTCTACTCAATTTGTAAGTTCATAATTATGATTTTGTCTATGATTTATAACCATATTCCTCATGGGATCGACCCCAACCTAGTTGGGTTCTATATTTGATACAGCGACCGCATTATACTTTTCTGAAGGTATATTTCGGGCGACATCAATATGGTAGCAGACGCCTTGAGACGGAAGGCGATGAGTATAGGTAGTTTGGCCTTCATTTCATTTTCGCAGTATTTGTTGGCTTTAGATAGCTAATCCTTAGCCAACATGATGGTTAATCTTGATATGTATAACCCCAAGAGGATTCTTGCTAGTGTTGAGGCCAGATCTACCTTGTTAGAGTAGATTCAGTGTCGTCAGTTTGAGCATGGTAGGCTTCATAGCATTCGAGGAAAGGTGTTAAGATTAGAGTTTCGGAGGGCTACCTTAGATGCAGAAAGTGTTTTGAGATTTAAAGGCCGGATTTATATTTCGAGGGTCGAAGAGTTGATCTAAGTGTGAATTACTACAATGAAAGGTATAATTTGGAGTTTTTGTACAATAAACCTATTTCTAAAACAAAAGGTAATCTCAACCAATCTAAAAGAATATACATTTAAGTCAATAACAAGTAGTAAGATTTTGACACAATTTTAGTCAGATAACTTTTCATTTTGTGTTTCTCTAATAAGGATGAGGATACTCACCAAATAGATACTCATAAAAATAAACTTTGGAATTTCATATTGTCTTGTTAAATTATTCACCACCGACTAGTTCTCTTTCTCAATCACCTACACTGCATTCGCAGCATAATATAAAGTTGGAGGCAACAACCTTCTACCCCTCCACAAGCATTGGGCATCGCCTCTACTGATGCTTCTGCCACTTCTAGCATAGCTTAAAAGGAATATGCTAATAAGCTTGAATTAAGCTTGTTGTATAGAAATGGAACTCGACCCCAATTTTTAATTCAATTTCCACCGAGTTTTCATGCAGCGACAATTATACTAGTAATATTCATTGCTATCAAATTTCACACATTGCCCTTCTAAGTTGGGAAATATCGTATTGGTGAGGAATTAGGCCCACTAGTTCACCACTAAAAGATTACTCTCTGTGTTCCATTTTGTATTTGTCTTTTTTCCATTTTTTAAGAATTCTAAAAATAATTATCTCAAAATGTAGATTCTTTCTAATAGAGTTTAGCATAAATAATTTTCTATTTAACTCGAAGAAGAATTTCAATAAAGAGAGAGGACGGACAAAAAGAAAATATAAAGTTAAGTGAGTAGGATGAGAGAACTTAATATCCAAAATTTCCCCTAAACTATTTAGACAAACCACATTTCACCTTTTCCATATAAATTTTGGGATCTTTTTTTTAAAAAAAAAATTCGTTAGCTGACAGCTAAGTTTTGCGGCCTCTTCACTTTCGGCGGACCATGTGAACAAGGAATGTGTATGGGTGTACATAACGACTCAAAAACCATTTACACTCCAGAAGAGACCATACAACTGCGCACAGACCCCTACCTACAACCTACCAATACACACAGACACCTATTGATAAAAGACACCAGCACCAACACCAACAAATTCCCGATAATTTTCCAAAATTGATTTTACCATCTGAAACTCATTAGGGACCTCCAGAACACAAACCAAAAATGTAAATCTATCAAAAAAAACACATTCAGAACCGGTTGGATGGGATGAAACTGCATTCCAGAATCATTTTGACCAAATTTTTGCCAGAGTCATCCAGAACTTAATAAAACAATAAAAACTCCACCAAATAACCAAAATGCCACCAAAAGCCTCGGGAATTGAACAAAGTTTCCAACAAGGCCTTAAATCCTGCCCGAACCAAATGGAATCATCAAAACTAAAAAATAATGATTTTAACCTCAAGTATTGATTGTCTACTTTCTTAAGTTTCAAAATTTCAAAACTCAAAAACTCTAGTCAACCATTTCAGCTTTCCAACCTTCCAAATTTAAAATCTTCCTCTATTGCATCCAATAACCTTGGGAATCATGTCACCCATTCTCGCAAATTATAAACAACATAATAATGCTACCCAAAGGTCAAACTATGGAAACAGGTTTAAAAGAAGAAAATGACCAAGCGGGTAATTACGAATATGGCCAATCGATTTTGGGTACTTTGACCACAATCAATCGAGAAATTACACACAAACATAATAACATCTGAAATCTAAGAAAAAAAAGAAGGGTGAAATTAAAGTTTAGGCATATGTATTTTAGGTTAAACGACATTGTATAAAAAAACCAGCAACCTTTTAAAGATATTTTCATGTCAACAACACTCATGATTATGAAATGAACGCAATAAGTCTATCATGACCTCTATAACTTTTGCAATAGCCATGTTAAATTTAAAAAACATAAATTTCTGCGCCCGAGTTCGAGGAACAAAGAATTAAAGGGCGAAAATGCCACCTTTTGGTAAAGACATGCACAAAAACCAACTCATCTATTAAAGGGGGGCAAAAGTTCCCCTCGTTGGAAAGTACATTTAGGCCCTTTTTTGTTACGGAAATTTGATTATTTCTCAAACTTCATGATAGAATTTGCGTTTTTTAACATCTAATTAAGAAATTTATTAACAAAGGCCATAAAACCCAGATTGTTCAATTAGATTATTCCTGAATTTTGTCAAATGATCTTACACAACTTTATGCGTTCCTATATGATATCAATATATATAAGTCAAACACTCTTACTCTATACTCATAGATAGGTACTCGCTTAAATATTTTACTTTGCTTCGCTTACTGTGCATCAAATATGAGTGACTTGATAAGAAAGAGGTGTCGAAATAGTATGAATCTCGATGAGAGGGCGATAAAAGTCATTTTAGATAAAAGATTAGTGTCACTGTGTAAGAAAGCAGGAGAACTGTCTATTTTGTGTGATATGAAAGTCAATTTAATTGCGTTTACGCAGTGAGAAACCAATGCTTTTGCTAGGCCATGTTTATCCCAGGCTGCCGAGACAGTAAATGACCAAGCAGGTTATTGTGGATATGGCCAATCGATTTTGGGTACTTTGACCACAATCAATCGAGAAATTACACACAAACATAATAACATCTAAAATCTAAAAAAAAAAAAAGAAGGGTGAAATTAAAGTTTAGGGATATGTCTTTTAGGTTAAACGTCATTTGTATAAAAAAAACAGCAACCTAAAGGTGCTTTAAAGATATTTTCAGGTCAATAACACTCATGATTATGGAATGAATGCAATAAGTCTATCATGGCCTCTATAAATTTTACAATAGCCATGTTAAATTTTTAAAAAATAAATTTCTCCACCCGAGTTCGAGGAATATATAATTAAAGGGAGAAAATGCCGCCTTTAGGTAACGACATGCACAAAATTTAACTCATCTATTAAGGGAGGGCAAAAGTGCCCCTCGGTGGAAAGTACTTTTAGGACCTTTACTGTTATGGAAATATGATTATTTCTCAAACTTGAAGATAGAATTTGTGATTTTTAACATCTAATTAAGAAATTTATTAATAAAGACCATAAAACCCGGATTGTTCAATTAGAATTTTCCTAAATTTGTTCAAATGATCTTAGCCAACTTTATGCAGTCCTATAAGATATCAATATATATAAGCCAAGCACTCTTACTCTATACTCATAGATAGGTACTCACTTATATATTTTACTTTACATCTTTTACTGTGCATCAAATATGAGTGACCTGATAAGAAAGAGGTGTAGGAATACTATGAATCTCAATGAGAGTGCAAGAAAAGTCATTTTAGATAAAAGATTAGCGTCACTATGTAAGAAAGCAGAAGAATTGTCTATTTTGTGTGATACGAAAGTCAATTTAATTGCTTTTACTAAGGGAGAAACCAATGCTTTTGCTTGGCCATGTTTATCCCAGGCCGCTGAGACAGTAAATGACTATTTAGCTTGCTCCAAGGACAAACGGCAAAAAAAGTTACTCAAAAATGAAACCTACCTTCAACGAAAAGTGAATGTTATGGATAAATATATTCGGAAAATTGAGGAAATTGCTGAGGAGAAGGAAATGGAAAACCTCTTCAACCAACTAGCTAAGGGAAAAAGCATCTACGAATTTGATGCAAAAGAAACTAAAGGTTTACTTTCGCTATTTGATTTTAAGAAGAGTAAACTTGACAAAATGAAAATACAATTCTATGAACAAGTTGATGAGAATGTTCCAAATGAAACTGGTGCTAATGAAAATAATGCTGGAGAAAAGAATGATGGTCATCCTTAGGATGTTGATTGAGCATGTACTACTTTTCTCTTTTTCAATCACTACTTTGTTACCTTGTCTTTAATAGCATTTGTTAGTTATAAAATAGATCTTGATAGTTCATCTATTTATGTTACCGTTGTTGTTTTAATAATATATTACGGACAATTTATTAAATTTCGGTGAGCCTTAATATTTGTATCCTCTAACTATTCATATAAAAAAATATAAATTATTTGTGGTTTGTTTCTACTCTCCCAAAGACCCATCACGCTTAGATACGCCGTTAGAGTGAGTACAATTTAAATAAAATTAAAGATTTGTGAATTACTACAATGAAAGGTATAATTTGGAGTTTTTCTCCAATAAACCTATTTCTAAAACAAAAGGTAATCTCAACCAATCTAAAAGAATATACATTTCAGTCAATAACAAGTAGTAAGAGTTTGACACAATTTTAGTCAGATAACTTTTCAATTAGTGTTTTTCTAATTAGGATGAGGATACTCACCAAATAAGGCCCACTAGATCACCACTAAAATATTACTCTGTGTGTTCCATTTTGTATTTGTCCTTTTTCCATTTTTTAAGAATTCTAAAAATATTTATGTCAAAATGTAGATTCTTTCTAATAGTATTTAGCATAAATAATTTTCAATTTAACTCGAAGAAGAATTTCAATAAAGAGAGAGAACGGACAAAAAGAAAATATAAAGTTAAGTGAGTAGGATGAGAGAACTGAATATCAAAAATTTCCCCTAAACTATTTAGACAAACCACGTTTCACCTTTTCTGTATAATTTTTGGGATCTTTTATTTAACATTCGTTAGCTGACAGCTAAGTTTTGCGGCCTCTTCACGTTCGGAGGACCATGTGAACAAGGCATGTGTATGGGTGTACATAATGACTCAAAAACCATTTACACCTCGGACGAGACCATACAACTGTACATTGACCCCTACCGACAACCTTAACGATGCGTGTAGACACCAGTTGACAAAAAACACCAGCACCAGCACCAGTACCAACAAATTCCCGATAATTTTCTAAAATTTGTTTTACCATCTGAAACTCATTAGGGACCTCCAGAACACAAACCAAAAATGTAAATTTAAAAAACTTTTGCAATAGCCATGTTAAATTTAAGAAACATATTTTTCTCCACCCTAGTTGGAGGAACATAGAATTAAAGGGAGAAAATGCCGCCTTTTGGTAACGACAGGCACAAAAACCAACTCATCAATTAAGGGAGGGACAAAGTGTCCCTCAGTGGAAAGTTCTTTTAGGACCTTTACTGTTATGGAAATTTAATTATTTCTCAAATGATCTTAGCCAACTTTATGCGGTTCTATACGATATCAATATACATAAGTCAAGCACTCTTAATCTATACTCATAGATAGGTACTCACTCATATATTTTACTTTGCTCCTTTTACTGTGCATCAAATATGAGTGACCTGACAAGAAAGAGGTGTAGGAATACTAGGAATCTCGATGAGAGTGCAAGAAAAGTCATTTTAGATAAAATATTAGTGTCACTGTGTAAGAAAGAAGAAGAATTGTATATTTTGTGTGATACTAAAGTCAATTTAATTTCTTTTACTTAGGGAGAAACCAATACTTTTGCTTGGCCATGTTTATCCCAGGCTGCTGAGACAGTAAATGACTATTTAGCTTGCTCCAAGGACAAACGGCAAAAAAAGTTACTCAAAAACGACGCCTACCTTCAACGAAAAGTGAATGTTATGGATAAATATATTCGGAAAATAGAGTAAATTGCTGAGGAGAAGGAAATAGAGAACCTCTTTAACCAACTAGCTGAGGGAAAAAGCATCTACGAATTTGATGCAAATGAAACTAAAGGTTTGCTAAAGCTATTTGATGTTGAGCGATGTAAACTTTACAAAAGGAAAGTACAATTCAATGAACAAGTTGATGAGAATGTTCCAAATGAAACTGGTGCTAATGACAACAATGCTGGAGAAAAGAATGATGGTCATCCTTAGGATGATGATTGAGCATTTACTACTTTTCGCTTTTTCAATCAGTACATTGTCACCTTGTCTTTAATAGAACTAGTATACGTACCCGCGCAATGCGCGAAAATATTAAAGAAATTAATTACGTTATACATTAAGCGCGAACATATATTTATCCACTTATCTACATGAAAAAAAGCAGTTGAATATGTATATTAATAAGTTATGAGACCTTTCAGTTTATGAGTTTTTGTTGCGTATTTGTGATGGTGATTAGCAAAGCATGTTTCTCAACACTTCTTGACGCATTTTGTACACTCAAACAGTTCACTTGTAATTTTCATGTTCAAACAACAATGAAAGTAAATTTTTCATTGATGACCATAGTGCTACTTTGCTCGAAAACTCAAACCAAGACCAAATATGACACAAATTTATCAGAAAATTTCAAGTTGCATATAGCATCAATCTGTACCTGAATTATCTTTATAGAAATAAATGGTTAGTGGATACCAAATGCTCAAAAATAATTATATCAATCATCTAAAACTCTTTACATTTAAAAATATTATACATTTTATACGTTATCCTTCTATTTTGGTTTGCTAATCATCTTTCAAGTTATTAGTAGCAAGACGAATACAATATCCAATTATCTTTCAAGTTATAAGTTTACATTTTCTGCTTTGTCAAAGACACTTTTATCATTATATCTGCAATAAGTATTACATTTTCAACTAAGTAAATCCTATCAATCTGAACCAAACTGTCCGAGGAGTTATGTTCT
This sequence comes from Capsicum rhomboideum, assembly GCA_031232105.1. Classification (NCBI taxonomy): domain Eukaryota; kingdom Viridiplantae; phylum Streptophyta; class Magnoliopsida; order Solanales; family Solanaceae; genus Capsicum; species Capsicum rhomboideum. The sequence continues at coordinate 129,323,300 of CP124713.1, read as the reverse complement.
CTATCTCCAAATTGTCTGAGGAGCAATGTTCTGTTGAACTGCACAATTTGCATGAGCCTCAATTTGGCTTATGAAGAAAAAATTTGGAACACACAAAATTGATAAAACCTTTAGAAATAGTTGAATTATGTTCCTGCAAGAAAATATATAAAATAGTGTCAAATAAATAGAGAGAGTAAAATTGCCTTTTCCACCAAACATAGAAGTGTAGTTCTAAATCCTTGATAAATAACAATTGATAATTATATATATAAAAAAAATATAAGAAATGTTTTCAAAAGTATAGTTCAAACCTTGCACCATAAATTCAGCATGCAGTTTGTGTCTAAAAAGAACGACAACACTATAAATTTTAATCAGGAAACTATAGCAGTTGCTGGACAACTTTCCGGTAGATCATGTAATTTTCTAGGTAACTTTCCGGTCTCTTTGTTAATTTTCATCCTACAGTTTACTGACTAATTCAGTCGGCACTGATAAATTATCCAAATTTTCCCATTCACAATCATCTCTTGTCCAGAATACTTCCTAAATCCTAACTCAAGTAACATACTTAAGGGAACATTCTATAGGAAACAGGACAAACTCTTTAGCAGACCAATAAACACTAAACATTTATTGTCCATAAGTACTGTATGCAATTCTTCACCAAACGTCCATCATATAACTGCTTTTATTTCCAAGTACACTAACTACATATGTTTTTTGTGATACTTTAATTAGTTTTTCCTTTTTATTGTAAACTGCCTAACAACCTTCAACTTTATGCGGCTTACATTACTTCTTCTCGCTGCAAAATATAAAATAATATGGTAAATAGGATCAATAAATATAATGTCCATACTGGTATAAATTGAAAAATCAAACCCAGAAAAATTGAAATATCTTGGTAAACAAATGCGAGTTTCTTTAACATAGTGTTACAATTAATAACCAATGATGAAGGAAACACTAAAGACACATTAGTAAACAACTCTATGCAACAATCTTTTGGCTCAATATCCTTACCACGTATAGTTGCAATGTCACCTTCATTGGTCCCCGTTGCCTCCCCCTAGAGATCTTGTTTCTCGACTTCTTGTTAATGGATCTCTTCTAGAAGCTGATGTCTCCATAAACATTTTCATTACCACAGGAGACCTCAGCGACAATGTGGCCTTCAGTTTATTGTGGCTTTCATTACTTTTCCCCGTTGCATAATTTAGTACAGTACCATATGACAAACATGTCTAATAATATAATGGCCATTCTGATAACATTTGAGAAAGGTAACGCAAAAAAAAAAAATGAAATACCTTTAAAGATAAATGCAACTTTCTTCGATATAGTGTTAATATTAATAATCAATGGAGGAACATCTAAAGAGGCATTAGTGACCTCTCCGCAGACAATCATTCGGCCCAATTTCCTTATCATTTGAAATTGCATTGTCATTTGTCACTTTAAGTTCTCTCTGTCGCCTCTCCCAAGAGATCATTTTTCCTTGACCGCTTAATAGGTCTCTTTTGGCAGCCAACGTCTCCATCATGAGAGGCTGTGACTTTCGTTTGACCATCTTTTTCTTCCAGTAGTATGTATATTTCCCCACTGTTGTAGGTACCTTAGGAAACTCATTTACATACATTGAGGAAAACTAATCTAAAAATCAAGGGGAATATAGACTTCAGTTGTAGACATTTACTCTATCAAATTCACATAGCGAGGACACACTATACAGACCACATTGATTTATTTTCTTAGAATAACGAATAAAATAGATGTGCAAAAATTGTGCGTTGATATATAATCATGATTAATAAAATATCTGAAAGTTTTGAATATGCAAAATTAACACCTTATATACCAGACAATACTTTTATAAAATTTAATCCAAATCCATTCAATCATCAAGAAATATAGAACAACCTATGGTGACTACATACATTGTCGGGTTAATGGTTGGCACCGTTAAAATCGAGAACGTGAGATTATCTACTTAGGAACAGTTGATTTTCTTGTAATTAGACATATGTACTACATTTATCAAAGTGATTTACTTTTTCATGTGAACCTAGACTCCAGCTAATTTGAAATCAAAAATTAGAAGAAGAAAAGCAATACACATTGATATACAGAAAGACAGAGGTTTGAAGGTTGCATTTAATACACACATATGTATACACACATACTGAATCCTTAAAAATCCCAGAATTTTGCATAGATTGCAAGGAAAACTGAATTATGAATAACCACAAACCTGACATATGGCAATTTAACCAAACAGGAAGCTGTTGGAATGAGAAGTAGTATTCGTCCTGAATTATCGCAATGTCAAATTTAACCTAAGAATCAGCCAGCCTTAATTAATTAGACTCTCAAAAGTCGTGGTCAATACTAGCATTAGACAGGCTCAACTTCTGCTTGATGTCTTCAGTCATCTTGAGTATGTTGTAGTTGATAGGAGAAACACCTTCTATCATATTTTTAACCATAAGAGAGCCAAATTTCTACTTTAAATTTTGAAACCATTGTCGAAGCACCAATTTACACCCCATTGCAAAGCCTCCAATTCTACAACCACGATTTCATTACAGCTAGCATGGAAAGCGTAATCAAAGACAATATCGCAATTATCATATGTAGAATTCCTCATTTGCCACTGTCTTTAATAAAACTTCCATAAATATTAAATTCCCAGCACCCTGAAAAAGATCTATCCCAAGTAATATAAAACATGGTATTTTGCCGTAGCATTTCAACATATTCACAAAGTCAAGTCCAATGCATATTGAGATTAAATCTAGGGAGGTAATAGTTAATGTGTTATTGATCATCCAACTAATATCTTTCTTCATTTTGAACAGGGAGAACTTATTGAATTCACCATAAACTACCTCCACCTGTGCTTCCAAATGATCCAGCAAATTGCCGGAGTAGTAATTATAAGGAAAACTTAATGAATATGGTTCTTAGCAGTGATATTACCAATTGTTGAACAAAAATCTTATGTGACCTTATGGAATGAGACTCCCAGAGGATCACCAGTATCTCCACAAGTGTTTAGCTACATCACTTTCCAAGAACACATAGTAAATATACTCATAGTTAAGATTAGTGTTTTAATGCCGTCAATCACATACTCCTGAAAATAAGTAAGACAATGATCTTATCCTTACATAATTTAGCTGAGCAACTATACTGATTATTTTACCCTCTATAATTCAGTAAGTATCAACATAATGAATTGAATAACCATCATACAGTAAAATTTAATTTGTAAAACAAATTCTGATTTTAATTTGAACTGAAATAGAGGAGTACTTGATTTTGACTTACAATGGAAACATCAATCCAACGATTAAGAGTATTGGGATCTTTTCACGATTGATGTGTGGTAGGGTTCACTGCTACTCGTTCAGCTAAGTTAATAACTTGCCCACCTACTCATAGTGTTCCTGCGACATTCATACGCAGAGGCTTGACGTGATCAGTAAGAGTTTATGTTCTACACATTTACAATAACATATAATCTTTCAAGCAAGTCAGATAAATTGTAACTTAAAATATCCAGTTAATTCATTACATTGTCATAATATACAACTTTGATCTATAAAAGATGACCTGCTAATCATATGATTCAAGGCACTCGATCACTGTTGCAACTGTAAAGGGTATTCTGAGCCAATATTGCTACGTCATAACTCATAAGATATCGTGTGAGCTCTAGTTATAACATATGATAGAAAAAGGTATAATCCATGTAGTATAATGACTTTGCATGAAAGGATCCAAGAAGAATATAATGACTTACCAATGAACTTGCAATTGCCGTCTTTTCACCTGAAAGCACACGACTTAGTACCTCAACATTGTACTCTGGCCCACACCCTTGCAGGTTCCTTAAAGTGCAGCGAGGTAATAACAAAATCAACTATAAGGATACACATGTTAGTTATATAATTTGTTGATGAGAAATCAAATGATTCTTCTTATTTTCATTTTTTAGAGTCAAAATGCAACAACAACTGAGATGAGTTACCTCATTTTTCTAGACATTAATTAAGTCAACTTTTACTATTGATGATGAATCATCTCTACTCTGACTAATTTTTGTATGGACCAGCGTATAAATGGTGTAACAAAGAAATGTTCTAAATTATCTTTTCGTAACTTGTGGTAGCCAAAATTACCATCTTGATAAACCATAAATGTTTGTCGCAGAAATTTAATTGCAGATCTAAAGGTACGATAGGTATAGTTGAGTCAGCATACAATCTCCCAATATACAAAGCAGATCTGAGAATGTGCAGACCAGTTCTCTTGCAGAACATTACTTTGAATTAAAATTTGTCAAAAAGGGGCCACTAACCGTTGTGCTAGAAGAAGAGAAAAAAGATTCTTACGTGGGTCAAAGATAAATTTTCAACCTTTTCAGGTGTAACATGAAGGCTGCTCCAAGTATTGTCTATTCACACTGCATGATTGATAAATTCAAGTGCAAACTTACACACACAATTACAAAAAAACTCATTTCATCTAAACCTTCTTATAAACAATTTTAAAAAAATTACTAAGAGGGCATATTTCATCTAAACCTTCAGAATGGACAACTAACTTCTTTTCATGTTATAAATTTGTAGCAATTTTGCCATCTTGCTGACTATACCTTATTTGTATTGTCCAACAACAACAAAAGGTACAAAAACGGGATTGAGGAAAGGGCCTAGGATATTAAATATAGCGTTTACGTGATATCACAATAACACATCATGAAATCAATCCCAACATCTTCCTCACATTTTTCTCAGACCCCATTGCCATATAAAATCAAGTCAATCTTTTGTCTAATTAGAAATATAAGAGTTCTGAAAATGCATCCCAAGCGGAGAAGCGACATCGAGGTTCGATGGTCCATCCCAAGCTCAAAATCAACATAAAGGTCCAATGATGTAACTATGATCCCTTCATCAAAAACATAACATGCCTCGTTCACGGATCAAACTCTACAAAAAAGGAGTAAATTGTGGGAGATTAGATCTCCAATTTGCGGAGGTTATAAGCCTCCACTATTTGCAGGTTTTAAAACTTCGCTAATTGCAGTATTAACCTCCACAATTTATCATTTTTTTGTAGTGAAAATATAAAAGAGTCATTAAATAACAAACACATTAAAAATATTGTAAGTCGTCTTATACACATAAGTAAGTATGTACTAATCAAGAAAACTGACTAAAAAAAAAGCAGATTGCTATGAAGTTTTCTGCATATTTGATTTGGGCATTTTTGAGTCAAATTATATTTAATGGTGAAAAAATTACTCTAACTAAAAAATGAGTTATAAATAAAAGGTGTGTAAAGAGAGCACTTACAATTAAAAAAGGCACGACCTTACATTATTGAACGATTTTCTTTATATCACAATTATTAGATTTTACATTTTGAATCTTTAATTATATGATAATCTATTAAAGTGGCAATAAAAATTCTAGACTTTCAATTAAAAAGTAAACTTACAGAAAGAATGGATTAGTTTTTCTAATATAAATCAGTAGAATTTCATTAAAAAAAAAAAAAGGTTATCTCCTGTGCAGGTATTGTAGGCTTACCTGTTCAATTTTTTACTCAAATCTTCCACGTCTCCGTCTTCCATAATGATCTTGTTCTCTATTTCTACGGCTAAGAAATTTTCTTCAATTTCTATCCGTTCACCATCCTCTGAATCATTAAGTTGAATTATACATGTTGCTGCAAAATCAATCAACAATATAATCGTCCATCTATTAGTCTTTCATAAAATGGTCTAAAGAAAAAAATGTTGTTTTCACGATTGAAATAAGATGGGTTGTAAACTTCGCCAAATAAGAGAAAGAGAAATTGATTTTCTGTAGTAGTTATCCTCTAAGAAGTTGTATAAGTTTCAAACTTAAAAATAGATCGAAGTTAGCAATATATTAGGACACAAACTCATCTATATAATTTTTAAAATTTGAATTTTAAAAAGAAAATTGGCAATGTAAATTATCTGTCAAAATTTGAATTTATTTAAAAAATGTTAAAAGCAAATTAAAAATAGTAGTAACTAATAACAACCCTAACTATTTTTTTGTCCTAAACTACCAAGTGGCTTATTCTTGGTCTGCCACTTGGCTTAATGTAGAGGTTTTGTCCTTTCCTTTTTAATAATATATAGATTTTTTTAGTTATAAAATAGATGTTGATAGTTCATCTATTTATGTTACCGCCGTTGTTTTAATAATATATTAGGGATAATTTATTTAATTCTGGTGAACCTTATTATTTGTATCCTCTAACTATTCATCATAAAAAACTCAAATTATATGTGGTTTGTTTCTACTTTCCCAATGACCCATCATGCTTAGGTACGTCGTTAGAGTGAGTGCAATTCACATAAAAGTAAAGATTTGTGAGTTACTTCAATGAAAGGCATAATTTGGAGTTTTTCTTCAATAAACCTATTTCTAAATCAAAAGGTAATCTCAACCAATCTAAAAGAATGTACATTTCAGTCAAAAACAAGTATTATGATTTTGACACAATTATGGTCAGATAACTTTTCAATTAGTGTTTCTCTAATTAGGATGAGGATACTCACCAAATAACTACTCATAAAAATAAACCTTGGGATTTCATATTGTCTTGTTCAATTATTCACCACCCACTAGTTCTCTTTCTCCATCACCTACACTGCATTCGCAGCATAATATAAAGTTGGTGGTAACAACCTTCTACCCCTCCACAAGCATTGGGCATCGCCTCTACTAATGCTTCTACCACTTCTAGCATAGCTAAAAGGAATATGCTAAGAAGCTTGAATTAAGCTTGTTGTATAGAAATGGAACTCAACCCCAATTTTTATTTCAATCTCCACCGAGTTTTTGTGCAGCGACAATTATACTAGTAATGTTCATTGCTATCAACTTTCACACATTGCCCTTCTAAATTCGAAAATATCGTATTGGTGAGGAATTGGGCCCACTAGTTCACCACTAAAAGATTACTCTCTGTGTTCCATTTTGTATTTGTATTTTTTCCATTTTTTAAGAATTCTAAAAATATTTATCTCAAAATATAGATTCTTTCTAATAGAGTTTAGCATACATAATTTTCAAATTTAACGCGAAGATGAATTTTAGTGAAGAGAGAGAACGAACAAAAAGAAAATATAAAGTTAAGTGAGTAGGATCAGAGAACCGAATAACTAAAATTTCCCCTAAACTATTTAACAAACCAGGTTTTACCTTTTCTGTATAAATTTTGGGATCTTTTTATTTAACATTTCGTTAGCTAACAGCTAAGTTTTGCCGCTTCTTAACGTTCGGCGGACCGCGTGAACAAGGCATGTGTATGGGTGTACATAACGACTCAAAAACGATTGACACTTCAGTCGACACCATACAATTGTGCCCACACCCCTAAAGACACTAGCACCAGCACCAACAAATTCTCGATAATTTAGCAAAATTGGTTTTACCAACCGTAACTCATTAGGGACCTCCAGAACACAAACCAATAATGTAAATCTATATTAAAAAAAAATACATTCAGAACCTTTTGGATGGGATTAAACACCATTCCAGAATCATTTTGACCAAATTTCTGCCAGAGTCAACCCAAACTTAATAAAACAATATAAACTCCACCAAATAACCAAAATGCCACCAAAAGACTTGGGATTTGAACAAAGTTTTCAACTAGGCCTTAAATCCTGCCAGGACCAAATGGAATCGTCAAAACTCAAAATAATTTTTTTTACCTCAAGTATTGATTGTATACTCTCTTAAGTTTCAAATTTTCAAAACTCAAAAAATTTAGTCAGCCATTTAAGCTCTTTGACCTTCCATATTTAAAATCTTTCTCTTTTGCATCCAATCACCTTGGAAATCGTGTCACCCATTCTCACAACTTATAAACAACATAATAATGCTACCCATAGGTCAAACTATGGAAACAAATTCAAAAGAAGAAAATGACCAAGCAGGTTATTGTGGATATGGCCAATCGATTTTGGGTACTTTGACCACAATCAATCGAGAAATTACACACAAACATAATAACATCTAAAATCTAAAAAAAAAAAAAAATAAGGGTGAAATTAAAGTTTAGGGATATGTCTTTTAGGTTAAACGACATTTGTATAAAAAAAAACAGCAACCTAAAGGTGCTTTAAAGATATTTTCAAGTCGACTCATGATTATGGAATGAATGCAATAAGTTTATCATAGCCTCTATAACTTTTGCAATAGCCATGTTAAATTTAAAAAGTATAAATTTATCCACCCGAGTTCGAGGAACATATAATTAAAGGGAGAAAATGCCGCCTTTAGGTAACGACAGGCACAAAATTTAACTCATCTATTAAGGGAGGGCAAAAATGCCTCTCGGTGGAAAGTACTTTTAGGCCCTTTTGTGTTATGGAAATATGATTATTTCTCAAACTTCAAGATAGAATTTGTGATTTTTAACATCTAATTAAGAAATTTATTAATAAAGACCATAAAACCCGGATTGTTCAATTAGAATTTTCCTAAATTTGTTCAAATGATCTTAGCCAACTTTATGCGGTCCTATAAGATATCAATATATATAAGCCAAGCACTCTTACTCTATACTCATAGATAGGTACTCACTTATATATTTTACTTTACATCTTTTACTGTGCATAAAATATGAGTGACCTGATAAGAAAGAGGTGTAGGAATACTATGAATCTCAATGAGAGTGCAAGAAAAGTCATTTTAGATAAAAGATTAGCGTCACTATGTAAGAAAGCAGAAGAATTGTATATTTTGTGTGATACGAAAGTCAATTTAATTGCTTTTACTAAGGGAGAAACCAATGCTTTTGCTTGGCCATGTTTATCCCAGGCCGCTGAGACAGTAAATGACTATTTAGCTTGCTCCAAGGACAAACAGCAAAAAAAGTTACTCAAAAATGAAACCTACCTTGAACGAAAAGTGAATGTTATGAATAAATATATTCGGAAAATAGAGCAAATTACTTAGGAGAAGGAAATGGAGAACCTCTACAACCAACTAGCTGAGGGAAAAAGCATCTACGAATTTAATGCAAATGAAACTAAAGGTTTGCTAAAGCTATTTGATGTTAAGAGATATAAACTTGACAAAAAGAAAGTACAATTCAATGAACAAGTTATTGAGAATATTCCAAATGAAATTGGTGCTAATGACAACAATGCTGGAGAAAAGAATGACGGTCATCCATAGGATGATGATTGAGCATGTACTACTTTTTGCTTTTTCAATCACTATGTTGTCACCTTGTCTTTTATAGCATTTCTTCGTTATATAATAGATGTTGATAGTTCATCTATTTATATTACCACCATTGTTTTAATAATATATTATGGATAATTTATTTAATTCTGGTGAACCTTATTATTTGTATCCTCTGACTATTCATCATAAAAAACTCAAATTATTTGTGGTTTGTTTCTACTTTCCCAATGACCTATCATTCTTAGGTACGTCGTTTGAGTGAGTGCAATTTACATAAAAGTAAAGATTTGTGAGTTACTTCAATAAAAGGCATAATTTGGAGTTTTTCTCCAATAAACCTATTTCTAAATCAAAAGATAATCTCAACCAATCTAAAAGAATGTACATTCAGTCAAAAACAAGTAGTAAGATTTTGACACAATTTTAGTTAGATAACTTTTCAATTAGTGTTTCTCCAATTAGGATGAGGATACTCACCAAATAACTACTCATAAAATTAAACCTTGGGATTTCATATTGTTTTGTTCAATTATTCACCACCCACTAGTTCTCTTTCTCCATCACCTACACTGCATTCGCAGAATAATATAAAGTTGGTGGCAAAAACCTTCTACCTCTCCACAAGCATTGGGCATCGCCTCTGCTAATGCTTCTACCACTTCTAGCATAGCTTAAAAGGAATATGCTAAGAAGCTTGAATTAAGCCTATTGTATAGAAATGGAACTCGACCCCAATTTTTATTTCAATCTCCACCGAGTTTTTGTGCAGCGACAATTATACTAGTATTGTTCATTGCTATCAACTTTCACACATTGCCCTTCTAAATTGGAAAATATCGTATTGGTGATGAATTGGGCCCACTAGTTCACCACTAAAAGATTACTCTCTGTGTTCCATTTTGTATTTATACTTTTTTCCATTTTTTCAGAATTCTAAAAATATTTATCTCAAAATATAGATTCTTTCTAATAAATTTTAGCATAAAGAATTTTCAAATTTAACGCGAAGATGAATTTCAATGAAGAGAGAGAACGGACAAAAAGAAAATACAAATTTAAGTGAGTAGGATCAGAGAACCGAATAACTAAAATTTCCCCTAAACTATTTAGACAAACCACGTTTCACCTTTTCCGTATAAATTTTGGGATCTTTTTATTTAACATTTCGTTAGCTAACAGCTAAGTTTTGCGTCCTCTTCATGTTCGGCGGACCGCGTGAACAAGGCATGTGTATGGGTGTACATAACGATTCAAAAACGATTGACACTCCAGTCGAGGCCATACAATTGTGTCCACACCCCTACCGACAACCTTGCCGATGTGCACAGACACCTGTTGACAAAAGACACTAGCACCAACACCAACAAATTCCCGATAATTTAGCAAAATTGGTTTTACCAACCGTAACTCATTAGGGACCTCCTGAACACAAACCAATAATGTAAATCTATAAAAAAAAAAAAAAACATTCAGAACCTTTTGGATGGGATGAAACACCATTCCAGAATCATTTTGACCAAATCTCTGCCAGAGTCAACCCAAACTTAATAAAACAATATAAACTCCACCAAATAACCAAAATGCCACCAAAAGACTTGGGATTTGAACAAAGTTTTCAACTAGGCCTTAAATCCTACCCGAACCAAATGGAATCATGAAAACTCAAAATAATATTTTTAACCTCAAGTATTGATTGTCTAACCTCTTAAGTTTCAAATTTTCAAAACTCAAAAAATTTAGTCAGCCATTTAAGCTCTCCGACCTTCCATATTTAAAATCTTTCTCTTTTGCATCCAATCACCTTGCGAATCGTGTCACCCATTCTCGCAACTTATAGACAACATAATAATGCTACCCAAAGGTCAAACTATGGAAATAGATTCAAAAGAAGAAAATGACCAAGTGGGTTATTGCGGATATGGCCAATCGATTTTGGGTACTTTGACCACAATCAATCGAGAAATTACACACAAACATAATAACATCTGAAATCTAAGAAAAAAAAAAAAAAGGGTGAGATTAAAGTTTAGTCATATGTCTTTTAGGTTAAACGACATTTGTATAATAAACCCAGCAACCTAAAGGTGCTTTAAAGATATTTTCAGGTCAATAACACTCATGATTATGGAATCAATGCAATAAGTCTATCATGGCCTCTATAACTTTTACAATAGCCATGTTAAATTTTTAAAAAATAAATTTCTCCACCCGAGTTCGAGGAATATATAATTAAAGGGAGAAAATGCCGCCTTTAGGTAACGACAGGCACAAAATTTAACTCATCTATTAAGGGAGGGCAAAAGTGCCCCTCGGTGGAAAGTACTTTTAGGACCTTTACTGTTATGGAAATATGATTATTTCTCAAACTTGAAGATAGAATTTGTGATTTTTTAACATCTAATTAAGAAATTTATTAATAAAGACCATAAAACCCGGATTGTTCAATTAGAATTTTCCTAAATTTGTTCAAATGATCTTAGCCAACTTTATGCGGTCCTATAAGATATCAATATATATAAGTCAAGCACTCTTACTCTATACTCATAGATAGGTACTCACTTATATATTTTACTTTACTTCTTTTACTGTGCATCAAATATGAGTGACCTGACAAGAAAGAGGTGTAGGAATACTATGAATCTCGATGAGAGTGCAAGAAAAGTCATTTTAGATAAAAGATTAGCGTCACTATGTAAGAAAGCAGAGGAATTGTCTATTTTGTGTGATACGAAAGTCAATTTAATTGCTTTTACTCAGGGAGAAACCAATGTTTTTGCTTGGCCATGTTTATCCCAGGCCGCTGAGACAGTAAATGACTATTTAGCTTGCTCCAAGGACAAACGGCAAAAAAAGTTACTCAAAAATGAAACCTACCTTGAACGAAAAGTGAATGTTATGGATAAATATATTCGGAAAATAGAGCAAATTACTGAGGAGAAGGAAATGGAGAACCTCTTCAACCAACTAGCTGAGGGAAAAAGCATCTACGATTTTGATGCAAATGAAACTAAAGGTTTGCTAAAGCTATTTGATGTTAAGAGATGTAAACTTGACAAAAGGAAAGTACAATTCAATGAACAAGTTGATGAGAATGTTCCAAATGAAACTGGTGCTAATGACAACAATGCTGGAGAAAAGAATGACGGTTATCCATAGGATGATGATTGACCATGTACTACTTTTCACTTTTTCAATTACTATGTTGTCAACTTGTCTTTTATAGCATTTGTTAGTTATAAAATAGATGTTGATAGTTCATCTATTTATGTTACCACCATTGTTTTACTAATATATTAGGGATAATTTATTTAATTCCGGTGAACCTTATTATTTGTCTCCTCTGACTATTTATCATAAATAACACAAATTATATGTGGTTTGTTTCTACTTTCCCAATGACCCATCATTCTTAGGTACGTCGTTAGAGTGAGTGCAATTTACATAAAAGTAAAGATTTGTTAGTTACTTCAATGAAAGGAATAATTTGGAGTTTTTCTCCAATAAACCTATTTCTAAATTAAAAGGTAATCTCAACCAATCTAAAAGAATGTACATTTCAGTCAAAAACAAGTAGTAAGATTTTGACACAATTTTAGTAAGATAACTTTTCAATTATTGTTTCTCTAATTAGGATGAGGATACTCACCAAATAACTACTCATAAAAATAAACCTTGGGATTTCATATTGTCTTGTTCAATTATTTACCACCCACTAGTTCTCTTTCTCCATCACCTACACTGCATTCGCAGCATAATATAAAGTTGGTGGCAAAAACCTTCTACCTCTCCACAAACATTGGGCATCGCCTCTACTAATGCATCTACCACTTCTAGCATAGCTAAAAGGAGTATGCTAAGAAGCTTGAATTAAGCTTGTTGTATAGAAATGGAACTCGGCCCCAATTTTTATTTCAATCTCCACCGAGTTTTTGTGCAGCGACAATTATAATAGTAATGTTCATTGCTATCAACATTCACATATCGCCCTTCTAAATTCGAAAATATCGTATTGGTGAGGAATTGGGCCCACTAGTTCACCACTAAAAGATTACTCTCCGTGTTCCATTTTGTATTTGTACTTTTTTCCATTTTTTAAGAATTCTAAAAATATTTATCTCAAAATATAGATTCCTCCTAATAGAGTTTAGCATATATAATTTTCAAATTTAACGCGAAGATGAATCTCAATGAAGAGAGAGAGAATGGACAAAAAGAAAATATAAAGTTAAGTGTGCTGGATCAGAAAACCGAATAACTGAAATTTCCCCTAAACTATTTAGACAAACCACATTTCACCTTTTACGCATAAATTTTGGGATCCTTTTATTTAACATTTCGTTAGCTAACAGCTATGTTTTGCGTCCTCTTAACGTTCGGCGGACAGCGTGAACAAGGCATGTGTATGGGTGTACATAACGACTCAAAAATGATTGACACTCCAGTCGACACCATACAATTGTGCCCACAACCCTACGGACAACCTTGCCGATGCGCGCAGACACCTGTTGACAAAAAACACTAGCACCAGCACCAAAAAATTCCCGATAATTTAGCAAAATTGGTTTCACCAACCGTAACTCATTAGGGACCTCCAGAACACAAACCAATAATGTAAATCTATAAAAAAAAAAATACATTCAGAACCTTTTGGATGGGATGAAACACCAAACCAGAATCAGTTTGACCAAATTTCTGCCAGAGTCAACCCAAACTTAATAAAACAATATAAACTCCACCAAATATCCAAAATGCCACCAAAAGACTTGGGATTTGAACAAAGTTTCCAACTAGGCCTTAAATCTTGCCCGGACCAAGTGGAATCTTCGAAACTTAAAATAATATTTTTAACCTCGAGTATTGATTGTCTACTCTCTTAAGTTTCAAATTTTCAAAACTCAAAAACTTTAGTCATCCATTTAAGCTCTCCGACCTTCCATATTTAAAATCTTTCTCTTTTCCTGAATTTGTTCAAATGATCTTAGCCCACTTTATGCGGTCCTATACGGTATCAATAGATATAAGTGAAGCACTCTTACTCTATACTCATAGATAGGTACTCACTAATATATTTTACTTTGCTTCTTTTACTGTGCATCAAATATGAGTGACATGACAAGAAAGACGTGTAGAAATACTAGGAATCTCTATGAGAGTGCAAGAAAAGTCATTTTAGATAAAAGATTAGCGTCACTATGTAAAAAAGCAGAAGAATTGTCTATTTTGTGTGATACAAAAGTCAATTTAATTGCTTTTACTCAGGGAGAAACCAATGCTTTGACTTGGCCATGTTTATCCTAGGTTGCTGAGACAGTAAATGACAATTTAACTTGCTCCAAGGACAAACAGCAAAAAAAGTTACTCAAAAATGAAGCCTACCTTCAACGAAAAGTGAAAGTTATGGATAAATATATTTGAAAAATAGAGAAAATTACTGAGGAGAAGGAAATGGAGAACCTCTTCAACCAACTAGCTGTGGGAAAAAGCATCTACGAATTTGATGAAAATGAAACTAAAGGTTTGCTAAAGCTATTTGATGTTAAGCGATGTAAACTTGACAAAAGGAAAGTACAATTCAATGAACAAGTTGATGAGAATGTTCCAAATGAAACTGGTGCTAATGACAACAATGCTGGAGAAAAGAATGACGGTCATCCATAGGATGATGATTGACCATGTACTACTTTTCACTTTTTCAATTACTATGTTGTCAACTTATCTTTTATAGCATTTGTTAGTTATAAAATAGATGTTGATAGTTCATCTATTTATGTTACCACCATTGTTTTACTAATATATTAGGGATAATTTATTTAATTCCGGTGAACCTTATTATTTGTCTCCTCTGACTATTTATCATAAAAAACACAAATTATATGTGGTTTGTTTCTACTTTCCCAATGACCCATCATTCTTAGGTACGTCGTTAGAGTGAGTGCAATTCACATAAAAGTAAAGATTTGTTAGTTACTTCAATGAAAGACATAATTTGGAGTTTTTCTCCAGTAAACCTATTTCTAAATCAAAAGGTAATCTCAACCAATCTAAAAGAAGTTACATTTCAGTCAAAAACAAGTAGTAAGATTTTGACACAATTTTAATCCGATTACTTTTAAATTAGTGTTTCTCTAATTAGGATGAGGATACTCACCAAATAACTACCCATAAAATTAAACCTTGGGATTTCATATTGTCTTGTTCAATTAATCACCACCCACTAGTTCTCTTTCTCCATCACCTACACTGCATTCGCAGCATAATATAAAGTTAGTGGCAACAACATTCTACCCCTCCACAAACATTGGGCATCGCCTCTACTAATGATTCTACCACTTACTAGCATAGCTTAAAAGGAATAGGCTAAGAAGCTTGAATTAAGCTTGTTGTATAGAAATGGAACTCGACCCCAATTTTTATTTCAATCTCCACCGAGTTTTTGTGCTGTAATAATTATACTAGTAATGTTCATTGCTATCAACTTTCAAACATGGCCCTTCTAAATTGGAAAATATCGTATTGGTGAGGAATTGGGCCCACTAGTTCACCACTAAAAGATTACTCTCCGTGTTCCATTTTGTATTTGTACTTTTTTCCATTTTTTAAGAATTCTAAAAATATTTATCTCAAAATATAGATTCTTCCTAATAGAGTTTAGCATATATAATTTTCAAATTTAACGCGAAGATGAATCTCAATGAAGAGAGAGAGAACGGACAAAAAGAAAATATAAAGTTAAGTGTGCAGGATCAGAAAACCGAATAACTGAAATTTCCCCTAAACTATTTAGACAAACCACATTTCACCTTTTATGCATAAATTTTGGGATCCTTTTATTTAACATTTCGTTAGCTAACAACTGAGTTTTGCGGCCTCTTTACGTTCGGCGGACTGCGTGAACAAGGCATGTGTATGGGTGTACATAACGACTCAAAAACCATTTACACTCCAGTCGAGACCATACAATTGTCCACCCACCCCTACCGACAACCTTGTCGATGCGCACAGACACCTTTTTACAAAAGACACTAGCACCAACACCAACAAATTCTCGATAATTTACCAAAATTGGTTTTACCATCCGTAACTCATTAGGGACCTCCAGAACACAAACCAATAATGTAAATCTATTAAGAAAAAACACATTCAGAACCTGTTGGATGGGATGAAACACCATTCCAGAATCATTTTGACCAAATTTCCGCCAGAGTCAACCCAAATTTAATAAAACAATAAAACTCCACCAAATAACCAAAATGCCACCAAAAGACTTGGGATTTGAACAAAGTTTCCAACTAGGCCTTAAATCCTGCCCGGACCAAATGGAATCATCAAAACTCAAAAATAATATTTTTAACCTCAAGTATTGATTGTCTACTCACTTAAGTTTCAAAGTTTCAAAACTCAAAAACTTTAGTCAGCCATTTCAGCCCTTCGACCTTCAAAATTTAAAATCTTCCTCTTTTGCATCCAATCACCTTGGGAATCATGTCACCCATTCTCGCAACTTATAAACAACATAATAATGCTACCCAAAGGTCAAACTATGGAAACAGATTCAAAAGAAGAAAATGACCAAGCGGTTATTGCGGTTATGGCCAATCGATTTTTGGTACTTTGGCCACAATTAATCTAGAAATTTCACACATATACAATAACATCTGAAATCTAAAAAAAAAAGAATGGTGAAATTAAAGTTTTGGCATATGTCTTTTAGGTTAAACGACATTTGTATAAAAAAACCAGCAACCTAAAGGTGCTTTAAAGATATTTTCAGGTCAATAACACTCATGATTATGGAATGAACGCAATAAGTCTATCATGGCCTCTATAACTTTTGCAATAGCCATGTTAAATTTAAAAAATATGAATTTCTCCCCCCAAGTTTGAGGAACATAGAATTAAAGGGAGAAAATGCTGCCTTCGGGTAACGACAAGCACAAAAACCAACTCATCTATTAAGGGAGGGCAAAAGTGCCCCTTGGTGGAAAGTACTTTTAGGACCTTTACTGTTATGGAAATATGATTATTTCTCAAACTTCAAGATAGAATTTGCGGTTTTTAACATCTAATTAAAAAAATTATTAATAAAGACCATAAAACCCGAATTGTTCAATTAGAATTTTCCTGAATTTGGTCAAATGATCTTAGCTAACTTTATACGGTCCTATACGATATCAATATATATAAGTCAAGCACTCTTACTCTATACCCATAGATAGGTACTCACTTATATATTTTACTTTGCTTCTTTTACTATGCATCAAATATGTGTGACCTGACAAGATAGAGGTGTTGGAATACTAGGACTCTCGATGAGGGTGCAAGAAAAGTCATTTTAAATAAAAGATTAGCGTCACTGCGTAAGAAAGAAGAAGAATTGTCTATTTTGTGCAATACGAAAGTCAATTTAATTGCTTTTACTCAGGGAGAAACCAATGCTTTTGCTTGGCCATGTTTATCCCAGGCTGCTGAGACAGTAAATGACTATTTGGCTTGCTCCAAGGACAAATGGCAAAAATAGTTACTCAAAATTGGAACCTACCTTCAACAAAAAGTGAATGTTATGGATAAATATATTCAAAAAATAGAGCAAATTGCTGAGGAGAAGGAAATGCAGAACCACTTCAACCAACTAGCTGAGGGAAAAAACATCTACGAATTTCATGCAAATGAAACTAAAGGTTTGCTAAAGCTATTTGATATTAAGCGATGTAAACTTGACAAAAGGAAAGTACAATTCAAAGAACAAGTTGATGAGAATGTTCCAAATGAAACTGGTGCTAATGACAACAATGCTGGAGAAAAGAATGATGGTCATCCTTAGGATGATGATTGAGCATGTACTACTTTTTGCTTTTTCAATCACTACGTTATCACCTTGTCTTTAATAGCATTTGTTATTCATAAAATAGATGTTGATAGTTCATCTATTTATGTTACCGCCGTTGTTTTAATAATATATTAGGGATAATTTATTTAATTTCGGTGAACCTTATTATTTGTATCCTCTGACTATTCATCATAAAAAACACAAATTATATGTGGTTTGCTTTTACTTTCCCAATGACCCATCATGCTTAGGTACGCCGTTAGAGTAAGTGCAATTTACATAAAAGTAAAGATTTGTGAGTTACTTCAATGGATGGCCTAATTTGGAGTTTTTCTCCAATAAACCTTTTTCTAAATCAAAAGGTAATCTCAACCAATCTAAAAGAATGTACATTTCAGTCAAAAACAAGTAATAAGATTTTGACACAATTTTAGTTAGATAACTTTTCAATTAGTTTTTCTCTAATTAGGATGAGGATACTCACCAAATAACTACTCATAAAATTAAACCTTGGGATTTCATATTGTCTTGTTCAATTATTCACCACCCACTAGTTCTCTTTCTCCATCACCTACACTGCATTCGCAGCATAATATAAAGTTGGTGGCAACAACCTTCTACCCCTCCACAAGCATTGGGCATCGCCTCTACTGATTCTTCAACCACTTCTAGCATAGCTTAAAAGGAATATGCTAAGAAGCTTGAATTAAGCTTGTTGTATAGAAATGGAAATCGACCCCAATTTTGATTTCAATCTCCACCGAGTTTTTGTGCAGCGACAATTATAATAGTAATGTTCATTGCTATCAACATTCACATATCGCCCTTCTAAATTCAAAAATATCGTATTGGTGAGGAATTGGGCCCACTAGTTCACCACTAAAATATTACTCTCTGTGTTCCATATCGTATTTGTACTTTTTTCCATTTTTTGAGAATTCTAAAAATATTTATCTAAAAATATAGATTCTTTCTAATAGAGTTTAGCATAAATAATTTTCAAATTTAACGAGAAGATGAATTTCAATGAAGAGAGAGAACTGACAAAAAAAAATATAAAGTTAAGAGAGTAGGATGAGAAAACCAAATATCTGAAATTTCCCCTAAGCTATTTATACAAACCACGCTTCACCTTTTCTGTATAAATTTTGGGATCCTTTTATTTAACATTTCCTTAGCTAACATCTAAGTTTTGCGGCCTCTTCACATTTGGCAGACCGTGTGTACAATGCATGCGTATGGGTGTGCATAACGAATCAAAAAACATTTACACTCCTGCCGAGACTGTACAATTTTGCACAGACCCCTATTAACAACCTTGTCGATGCATGCAGACACCTGTTGACAAAAGATACCAGCACCAGCACCAACAAATTCCCGATAATTTTCCAAAATTTGTTTTTCAATTCGAAACCAATTAGGGACCTCTGGAACGCAAACCAAAGTGCAAATCTATCAAAAAAAACACATTCAGAACCTGTTGGATGGGATGAAACACTATCCCAAAATCATTTTGACCAAATTTCTGCCAGAGTTAACCCAAACTTAATAAAACAATAAAAACTCCACCAAATAACCAAAATGTCACCAAAAGCCTCGGGAATTGAACAAAGTTTCCAACTAGGCCTTAAATCTTGCCTGGACCAATGGAATCATCAAAACTCAAAAATAATTATTTTAATCTCAAGTACTGATTGTCTACTCTCTTAAATTTCAAAGTTTCAAATCTCAAAAACTTTAGTCAACCATTGCAGCTTTCTGACCTTCCAAATTTAAAATCTTCCTCTATTGCATCCAATCACCTTGGGAATCATGTCACCCATTCTCGCAACTTATAAAAAACATAATAATGCTACCCAAACGTCAAACTATGGAAACATGTTCAAAAGAAGAAAATGACCAGCAGATTATTGTGGATATGGCCAATCAATTTTGGGTAATTTGACCACAATCAATCGAGAAATTACACACATACATAATAACCTCTGAAATCTAAGAAAAAAAAAGAAGGGTGAAATTAAAGTTTTGGCATATGTCTTTTAGGTTAAACGACATTTGTATAAAAAAAATAAGTAACTTAAAGGTGCTTTAAAGATATGCACGCCAGGAACACACACAATTATGAAATGAACGTAATAAATCTATCATGGCCTCTATAACTTTTGCAATAGCCATGTAAAATTTAAAAAATATAAATTTCTGCACCCGAGTTAGAGGAACATAGAATTAAAGAGCGAAAATGCCGCCTTTCGGTTACAACAAGCCCCAAAACCAACTCATTTATTAAAGGAGGGCAAAGGACCCCTCGGTGGAAAGTACATTTAGGCCCTTTTGTGTTATGGAAATATTATTATTTCTCAAACTTCAAGATAGAATTTGCGGTTTTTAACATCTAATCAAGAAATTTATTAATAAAGACAATAAAACTCGGATTGTTCAAGTAAATTATTCCTGAATTTGGTCAAATGATCTTAGCCAACTTTATGCGGTCCTATACGATATCAATATATATAAGTCAAGCACTCTTACTCTATACTCATAGATTGGTACTCACTTATATATTTTACTTTGCTTCTTTTACTGTGCATCAAATATGAGTGACCTAACAAGAAAGAGGTGTAGGAATGAGTGCAATTTACATAAAAGTAAAGATTTGTGAGTTAGTACAATGAAAGGTATAATTTGGAGTTTTTCTCCAATAAACCTATTTCTAAAACAAAAGGTAATCTCAACCAATCTAAAGAATATACATTTCAGTCAATAACGAGTAGTAAGAATTTGACACAATTTTAATCATATAACTGTTCAATTAAAGTTTCTCTAATAAGGATGAGGATACTCACCAAATAACTACTCATAAAAATAAAGTTTGGGATTTTATATTGTCTTGTTCAATTATTCACCACCCATTGGTTCTTATTCACCGTCACCTACGCTGCATTCGCAGCATAGTATAATGTTGGTGGCAACAACCTTCAACCCCTCCACAAGCATTGGGCATCGCCTCTACTGATGCATCTACCACTTCTAGCATAACTTAAAAGGAATATGCTAAGAAGCTTGAATTAAGCTTGTTGTATAGAAATGGAACTCAACCCCAATTTTAAATTCAATCACCACCTTGTTTTTGTACAGCGACAATTATACTAGTATTGTTGAACACATTGCCCTTCTAAGTTGGGAAATATCGTGTTGGTGAGGAATTAGGCCCACTAGTTCACTGTTGCGACCTAGCTAGACACGCAAGTGTACATGGTCGTGCAAGTAATAAAGTGGCCCTTTCGAGCCGGATGTCTAAACCACATGGACTTGTCGTTTAACTATTCACTAGACCAAACTAGTTCTTGATTATTTATTTAAGCGGTGGAATATAGAGATATGATGGTTGTAAAGTATAAAATAAATATGAACTAAACTAACATAATTAACTTGGGGTATAAACAATGGCAAGTTGAATTCCCATGGTCAAGGCATCCCGAACGTCATCTCGAGCGCATGAATATTAATGGTTTAAGCAAATTAAGTTGTCTATCGGGGTTATGGATCACGAGGTTGATAATATGATTATATTCGTCTCCAAACTATAACCTTCGATTAGAAATTGGAAACCTAACTACATCGTTGAGCGGGGATAGATTTAACCAATTCTAACGCCTTTAAGCTATCTTCCCGTATTTGAACAAGCGCGGCGAATTAGGTACCTCTCGTTCCTAACCACATATCAATCTCTTGGAATCCCTTCCTCAAGTAAAGATCACGCTCTTTATATTCAATGTTCTATCTCTCAATTTCTCTCTCGAGCTCCTCTCAAGACTATAGATTTATTTCAATGGTAATTAAGCATTAAAATAGTAAAATCAAGAATATAAGAATAACCAATAAATTGATAAACTTCAGCAAAAATCAATAATATTTAACTCACGAGAATCATGTTCATAGCCTCAACCCCAAGAATTAGGGATTTTAGCCACTCATAGCTTGCTCTAACAACAAAAATTGATAAAAAATTATAAAAAAGAAATAAAAATTAAAAAAAAGAAGGATTAACCCTAATTTGGATGCCAAAATTGCCCCAAAGTAGTCCAACAAAGATGGAATATTTATGCCCCCCCGATACAATAACCCAAAAGCCCTATTTATAGGCTGGAATTCGGAGTCAAAAATTGGCAAAAAGCGGCCCGACACGCTACAAAACACGCCTGACACTTAGCCAAATTTTTGCCTCTTTAAATTTGTGTAAAAGCGGCCCGGTACGCCCCAAATCACGCCCCTCTGCTGTCCATACAAACCAAATATTGTTCCAAAGCGGCCCGGCACGCCAGACCCAAAAATTCCGATTTTCATCCTTTTTTCGACCTTTCTTCCTAGATTCGGGTGGATTCTTCAAGTCCAAATCTTTGGCTTGTCTCTTATCTTCAAGATCCTTTGCTCATAGCTCCTCCAAGCCTTAATTTCCACTCGAAAAATGCTCCAATTTATCACAAATTCCTCCTACAAGGGCCTAATCACATTTATTAGCACAATTTCAGATATTCCATCAAAACTATACTAAATACGCACTTATTGCTCTCAAAACTAAGGTAAACATGGGTCGAAGACGGCAATATGGCATATAAATACGCCTTAGATCACCACCCCACACTTAAACCTTTGTTCGTCCTCGAACAATAACCACAATCAACTCAAGGCGACTCTATAATTACTACTACAACTAAGACACTCAATCTAACACTACAACGACCATATGAATAGCAAGCTCTACATTTGGCATATTATATTACAACTTGCAACACATGAATACTACTTCAAAACTTCCTAGCCTTAAGGATTGACTCTACCAAATTTGCAAACTCATGCATATTACTCAACAAAGTGGTCATATAAGTCACCTATCTATCATCAAACATGTGCCCTCACCACAAGAGAGTCACCCACATTCACTCACAGATATGCAATTTATCACAATAATGGGTGTAAGAATCAAATTCCGCTCACTCTCACAAAGAATTCACATTTCACATAAGATGAACCATAAGCTTGCCCTTAGTGTAGTACTCCACTAGTATCAGAATGTTAAAGCTCAGGATCAAGTAGGACTTTAAGGGTTGTAATGTAGGCTAAGGGATGAGTAGGAACTATTTGATCAAGAATAGTGACTATCTTCCCTAAGCGCTTTAATACACTACAATTTACATTAAGATCACCTCCAACCAACCTATTTTACACCACTTTTATCTTCCTAACTCTCTTTTGTTTTGCCCCATCTCTTTAAGCTAGCTTACACATATTAGGCAAGGAGTATTTTCTATCAACACATGATTCACTTCCTTTGATCAAATTTTCTTTTCATTACATTACTCCCTACCAACAACACATAAACTTTTCACACACCAAAAGCTATTTACTTGGGGATTCAAATTCACTTTTTCCTTCTTCAATTTTTACACTCCTTAACATCTTAATTTCTCAACTAAAGCGCTTAGGATTTTTGGATCAAATTACGGTTAATTGAAAGAAAAGGATCAAGCTACATATAACGATACCAAAGAATAGGCTAAAGGCTCAACCGGGCTAACTAAGATCATGCAAAAAGGGTAGATAAAGTAGGTATAAAATATGGCTATCAAAGAAATGCCTATATCATCTCCTAAGCTCAACACCCTTTATTTTGCTTTGTAAATACACCGGGCAAGTTCTAGACATCAATATGCACATGGAATAACACAAAAACCTCACTCACACATGGCACATGTCTAAATCAAGATGGATCCCAATAGACTCTCAACAAAGCAATAGCAAGAATTCAACATTAAGCCAACATCACAAAAAAGTCAAACAAATGAGCCTAGGTGTCTCAACAATAGTCATTCAATTCACTCCACATGCTTCAACATTCAAAACCAACTTGCATCATGCAATCATGCGTAGCATCTGATTAGAGCATCTCTAAAATTTTAAAATTACTCCTAAAAATAAAAAGGATACTGGATTCAAAGGGATTCCCCTCGGAAAAGAACCGAAAATAAAAACCGAGGGGTGGATGAAGTGTGCTCCTAAATAAAACTAAAAATTACTAAAAGAAAATCTTGTTGTATTTTTCAAATTTTTAACAACATAAGCAGAAAAACAAATAACTAAAAGACTCCTATAGCACACTCCACCCTAACCAAATCGGAAAAATTTTCACCCCACACTTAAAATCATACTTTGTCACCAAAGTATAACTCAAAGAATAAAGAAAGAGAAATACTCCCTGAGGCCTCTAGGCCTATATAGTAGCATCTTATCCATCAAAGAGGTCCGAAGGACCCCACACTTAGTTTTTGCAATGCTCCTTAGCTTAGATTTTGGGTAATCAGACTTCCCCTACTCTGTAAAACAAAACAAACAAAAAACAAAAACAAAGGTGACACTAAAAATAAATAAATAAACTACATACTAAACGTTGGGGTGCCTCCCACAAGTGCCTAATTTAACGTCGCGGCACGACCCATCAACTTTTTCCTCCACCTTGAGGATATAAATTTCACCCCAAACATCGCATCCATATTTTCGCTTCACTCATAGGGTGGTGGTGCACATATGAAGGGACCAAGTGATGGATGATGCATGTTAAATCGCTTGGCCTTGAGGTGAGGCATGTTGTTCTGTTGCTTGTCTGGTGCAAATTTAAGAATGTAGGATTCTTGTTACTCATCTATACAATCCTCCACTAGTTCAGATGACTCAAAATACATGTCATCATCTAAACATAATGTAGAAAAATGCTTTGAATGAGATCCAATACATCCCACTTTCCCGCTTGCACTAGCTGTAACAAGCTCACATTTATACTCCCTCTCAATGGCAGCCTTAATCAAAGAATGATAGTCGAAATGTTGACATTCTTCTTCTTTCTCCACAAAATGGCAAGTCTCCCCACCTATTGGTGATTGGACATTAGAAATCTCAATCTTTTTTATCAACTGAACATTCAAGTCACGGATATCTAAGCCAAATTAAGCTATCTCTGAAATAAGCTCATCTCTCCCCCCCCTTTTAATTGGGCTGCCATAGTTGTGAGACCATCCCGGAGATACTCATGAATTTTTAATTGTTGTGCTTGCTCCATTAGCCATTCCTGGCTGACTATGTCTTCTTCATCACAACTTTTTTCTACTAGTGCCTTCCTTTCTTCATCAATCCGGGGTTCCTCTTGAGTGTTGGATAAAACTGTAACTTGCTGATTAATACAGGTTTCAGCCCCAGCCTGTAACTTTGCGACTTGGGATTGCATCTCCTCTGTGAATTCCCTCACTCTCTGCATGTCTTCCCTTTGTTGTGTCTGCAGCTCCATTATTCGCTTCAGCATATCCATAAAGTGAGCCTCATGTTCTGCCTCATTAGCTTTATTGGCTCTGCCAACATCACAAACAACAGACTGATCATAATAGAGGTTCAGGGGAAGGGAATAATAATTTGGATAGTCAATCCAATGGCTATCCTGACCACCACACATCTGAAATCTATTCAATTCAAAAGATTGAGCAGGTGCGCACAAACCTCTCTCCTGAACATCATGACAATTACCATCCAAGTGTGGTCCTCCACAAAAACAACACGAATTGTCATCATTCAATGACCATCTATCCCAGGCTGACATATCAACAAGAGTGGTAGAAAAGTTAAACAAAACTTTATACAAAAATAAATTATATACAACTTAAACAAATAAAAAGAAAAAGTCCAATCTAGATAAACAATTAAAATCGAAATCCCCAACAACGGTGCCAAAAACTTGTTGCGACTTAGCTAGACACGCAAGTGTACGTGGTTGTGCAAGTAATAAAGTGGCCCTTTCGAGCCGGATGTCAAACCCACAGGGACTTGTCGTTTAACTATTCACTAGACTAAACTAGTTCTTGATTATTTATTTAAGCGGTGGAATATAGAGATATGATGGTTGTAAAGTATAAAATAACTATGAACTAAACTAACATAATTAACTTGGGGTATAAACAATGGCAAGTGGAATTCCCAGGGTCAAGGCATCCCGAACGTCATCTCGAGCGCATGAATATTAATGGTTTAAGCAAATTAAGTTGTCTATCGGGGTTATGGATCACGAGGTTGATAATATCACTATATTCGTCTCCAAACTATAACCTTCTATTAGAAATTGGAAACCTAACTACATCGTTGAGCGGGGATAGATTTAACCAATTCTAACGCCTTTAAGCTATCTTCCCGTATTTGAACAAGCTCGGCGAATTAGGTACCTCTCGTTCCTAACCACATATCAATCTCTTGGAATCCCTTCCTCAAGTAAAGATCACTCTCCTTATATTCCATGTTCTATCTCTCAATTTCTCTCTCGAGCTCCTCTCAAGACAATAAATTTATTTCAATGGTAATTAAGCATTAAAATAGTAAAATCAAGAATATAAGAATAACCAATAAATTGATAAACGTCAGCAAAAACCAATAATATTTAACTCACGAGATTCATGTTCATAGCCTCAACCCTAAGAATTAGGGATTTTAGCCACTCATAGCTTGCTCTAACAACATAAATTGATAAAAAATTATAAAAAAGAAATAAAAATAAAAAAGAAGAAGAATTAACCCTAATTTGGATGCAAAAATCGCCCCAAAGTAGTCCAACAAAGATGGAATGTTTATGCCCCCCCCCGATACAATAACCCAAGAGCCCTATTTATAGGCTGGAATTCGGAGTCAAAAATTGGTAAAAAGCGGCCCGACACTCTACAAAACGCGCCTGACACTTGGCCAAATTTTTGCCTCTGAAAATTTGTACCAAAGCGGTCCAACACGCCCCAAATCACGCCCCTCTTATATCCATACAAACAAAATATTTCTCCAAAGTGGCCAGGCACGCCAGACAAAAAAATTCCAATTTTCATCATTTATTCGACCTTTCTTCGTGGATTCGGTGGATTCTTCAAGTCCAAATATTTGGCTTGTCTCTTATCTTCAAGATCCTTTTCTCATAGCTCCTCCAAGCCTTAATTTTCACTCCAAAAATGCTCCAATTTATCACAAATTCCTCCTATAAGGGCCTAATCACATTTATTAGCACAATATCAAATATTCCATCAAAACTATACTAAATACGCACTTATTGCTCTCGAAACTAAGGTAAACATGGATCGAAGATGGCAACAGGGCATATAAATACGCCTTAGATAATTCACCACAAAAAAATTACTTTCTGTGTTCCATTTTGTATTTGTACTTTTTTCCCATTTTTAAGAATTCTAAAAAATTTATCTCAAAATATAGATTCTTTCTAATAGATTTTAGCATAAATAATTTTCAAATTTAACGCGAAGATGAATTCAATGAAGAGAGAGAACGGACAAAAAGAATATATAAAGTTAAGTGAGTAGGATGAAATATATAAAGTTAAGTGAGTAGGATGAGACAACCGAATACCTGAAATTTTCGACAAACCACGTTTCACCTTTTCCGTAAATTTGGGGATCTTTTTATTTTACATTTCGTTAGCTAACAGCTAAGTTTTACGGCCTCTTCACGTTTGGTGGACAGCGTGAACAAGGCATGTGTACGGGTGTACATAATGACTCAAAAACCATTTACACTCTAGTTGAGACCATACAATTGTGCACAGACCCCTACCGACAACCTTGCCGATGCGCACAGACACCTGTTGACAAAGGATACAAGCACCAGTACCAACAAATTCCCGATAATTTACCAAAATTGGTTTTACTATCTATAACTCATTAGGGACCTCCAGAACACAAACCAATAATGTAAATCTATCAAAAAGAACACATTCGAAACCTGTTGGATGAGATGAAACAACATTCCAGAATCATTTTGACCAAATTTCTTCCAGAGTCAACCCAAACTTTTCAAAACAATTAAAACTCCACCAAATAACCGAAATGCCACCAAAAGACTTGGGATTTAAACAAAGTTTCTAACTGGGCCTTAAATCCTACCCAGGCCAAATGGAATCATCAGAGCTCAAAAATAATATTTTTCACCACAAGTATTGATTGTCTACACTCTTAAGTTTCAAAGTTTCAAAACTCAAAAGATTTAGTCAACCATTTCAGCTCTCCGACCTTCCAAATTTAAAATCTTCCTCTTTTGCATCCAATCACCTTGGGAATCATGTCACCCATTCTCGCAACTTATAAACAACATAATAATGCTACCCAAAGGTCAAATTATGGAAACAAATTCAAAGAAGAAAATGACCAAGCGGGTTATTGCGGATATGGCCAATCGATTTCGGGTACTTTGACCACATTCAATCGAGAAATTACACACAAACATAATAGCATCTGAAATCTAAGAAAAAAAAAGAAGGGTGGAATTAAAGTTTAGGCATATGTCTTTTAGGTTAAACGACATTTGTATAAAAAACCCAGCAACCTAAATGTGCTTTAAAGATATTTTCAGGTCAATAAAATTCATTATTATAGAATGAACGCAATAAGTCTATCATGGCCTCTATAAGATTTACAATAGCCATGTTAATTTTAAAAAAATATAAATTTCTCCATCCGAGTTTGAGTAACATAGAATTAAAGGGAGAAAATGCCGCCTTTTGGTAACGACAAGCTCAAAAACCAACTCATCAATTAAGGGAGGGCGAAAGTGCCCCTCGGTGGAAACTACTTTTAGGACCTTTACTGTTATGGAAATATGATTATTTCTCAAACTTCAAGATAGAATTTACAATTTTTAACATCTAATTAAGAAATTTATTAACAAAGACCATAAAACCCGGATTGTTCAATTAGAATTTTCCTGAATTTGGTCAAATGATCTTAGCCAACTTTATGAGGTCCTATACGATATCAATATATATAAGTCAAGCACTCTTACTATACTCATAGATAGGTACTCACATATATTTTACTTTGCTTCTTTTACTGTGCATTAAATATGAGTGACCTGACAAGAAAGAGGTGTAGGAATACTAGGAATCTCGATGAGAGTGCAAGAAAAGTCATTTTAGATAAAAAAAAAAAAAAATTAGCGTCATTGTGTAAGAAAGCCGAAGAGTTGTCTATTTTGTGTCATACAAAAGTCAATTTAATTGCTTTTACCCAGGGAGAAACTAATGCTTTTGCTTGGCCATGTTTATCCCAGGCTGCTGAGACAGTAAATGACTATTTAGTTTGCTCCAAGGACAAATGGCAAAAAACGTTACTCAAAAATGAAACCTACCTTCAACGAAAAGTGAATGTTATGGATAAATATATTCGGAATATAGAGCAAAATGCTGAGGAGAACGAAATGGAGAACCTCTTCAACCAACTAGCTGAGGGAAAAAGCATCAACGAATTTGATGCAAATGAAACTAAAGGTTTGCTAAAGCTATTTGATGTTAAGCGATGTAAACTTGACAAAAGGAAAGTACAATTCAATGAACAAGTTGATGAGAATGGTCCAATTGAAACTGGTGCTGATGACAACAATGCTGGAGAAAAGAATGACGGTCATCCTTAGGATGATGATTGAGCATGTACTACTTTTCACTTTTTCAATCACTACGTTATCACGTTGTCTTTAATAGCATTTGTTATTTATAAAATAGATGTTCATAGTTCATCTATTTATATTACCGCCGTTGTTTTAGTGATAATTTATTTAATTTCGGTGAACCTTATTATTTGTATCCTCTGACTATTCATCATAAAAAAACACAAATTATATGTGGTTTGTTTCTACTTTCCCAATGACCCATCATGATTAGGTATGCCGTTAGAGCGAGTGCAATTTACATAAAAGTAAATATTTGTGAGTTACTTCAATGAACGACATAATTTTGAGTTTTTCTCAGATAAACCTATTTCTCAATCAAAAGGTAATCTCAACCAATCTAATAGAATGTAAATTTCAGTCAAAAACAAGTAGTAAGATTTTGACACAATTTTACTCAGATCACTTTTCAATTAGTATTTCTCTAATTAGGATGAGGATACTCACCAAATAACTACTCATAAAAATAAACCTTGGGATTTCATATTGTCTTGTTCAATTATTCACCACCCACTAGTTCTCTTTCTCCATCACCTACACTGCATTCACAGCATAATATAAAATTGGTGGCAACAACCTTCTACCCCTCCACAAGAATTGGGCATCGCCTCTACTGATGCTTCTACCACTTCTAGCATAGCTTAAAAGTAATATGCTAAGAAGCTTGAATTAAGCTTGAAGAACTTAATTTATGTAAGCTACATGGTTCCACATATGCAAATCGATGGGTTATTCACATTGATTATCCTCTTACATTTTGATTCTAGTGATGTATTTATGACAGTTTCATATGGCCTTACATACTCAGTACATTCTCCGTACTGACCCCTCTTGGGGAATTTACCTTACTTGCTGCAGGCGCAGGTACTAGTAGACCTCCACTGTAGGTTGCAGATCTTTTGCAGACTTTTGGTGAGCTCCAGTTGGTTCGGGGCTTTCTGAGTTGCTATGTATATGTATTTTGGTATTGTATTTGAGTATAGAGCGGGGTGTTGTCCCGACTCTAGGTTTGTCATAGCTATGTATCTGTAGAGGCTTTTGTAGACTTATGTGGGAACAGAATGTAAGATATGTACGCTCATTTTGGTTTGATGGCCCTAACGGCCAAGTCTCTTATATATATCTATGGCATATGTTTTCGTATCCATGACTTCCGCATAGTTGTATGAGGTATTAAAAGGTCCATACGAGGAGATGCATACGAGTGTTCATAAGCAAAGATTGGTTCTCTCGGGCCATATCGGCTTCGGGTGCCAGTCCGGCCCGAATGGGATTTCAGGTCGTGACAGAAGTGGTATCAAAGCAGGTCGTTCTAATGGTGTCTACAAAGCCGTGTCGAAGTAATGTCTTACTTATCAATGTGTTGTGCACCACATTTATAAGTAGGAAGCTACGGTACATTTAGGATATTGTTTCTTTTCTTCATTCCTAGATCGTGTAATAGAGCCAGTGTTGTAAGTTAAATCATATCTAACCATGGTGATTGGTTTTCTTTGATATAGAAATTGTCGATGACAAGAAGAGGTAAAGGCAAGGGTAAGCAAGTTGTTACGCTTACCGGAGAAGAAGCGAGAAGACCACCACCTGACCAAGCTAGTCAGGGTGGAGCGAATACTGAATTTGCATCATGGGCTTCTTCCACTTTCCCAGCCTTGGGAGAGCTGAGGAGGAGAGAAGTATCTTCAGAATTGCCCGTTAATACTATTGAGCAGGATTTGATGAGTGCGGTACAAATTTTGACCCGTGTGGTTGCTGCACAAGCTCAAAGACAAGCTTTTGTTCAGCAAAAAGAGGGACAGAGACAAAGGAGAAAGATGCAGGAATTGGAAGTAGGATCATCAAAAAGAGCTAAACCCATGGGACAGGTTATGGCATCCGTAGAAGGATTTGGGCCTCGGGTTTTATACAGACCACCTAGGCCATCATTTCCCCATTCAGCAGAAAATAATCCCCCTCTATTCCAAGGGTTTAGAAGTAACCAGTTTGGGCAAGGAGGTGAGATCCAGGGTTTATGGACAGTGAGGTATCAAGCACGAGGAAGTATGAATCACCCGAGGTTTTATCGTAGATTGTGCCAGCGCTGTGGGAGGTTTCATGCAGGTGAATGTCGGTTCGAAACAAATGTTTGCTTTTGGTGCGGCATGCCAGGGCACGTGGTAAGAAGGTGTCCACAAAGGAACCCGGGTGGCATGGCACGACCCACGGGACCAACCGTCGCATCGACATCATCTGTGCCTCCTCTAGGTAGAGGTGCACAAGCTGTTGGTCATGGCAGAGGTGCTAAAGGGGAAGCTAGTTCTAGCGGCATTCAGGGCAGTACCTACGCCGTGGCGGATCGGCAGAAATGTGAGGTTTCTCCTGATGACGTGACAGGTATATTATCTGTCTTTTCACGTAACGTATTTGCTTTGGTTGATTTGGGTTTTACCCTATCATATATTACTTCATTGATGGTTAAAAAAAAATATGTAAAAGGACACTAGAGTTTTTAGTTAATCTATTTGGGGAGTCTACACCAAAAGGTGAATTTATTGTAGCTAGAAGAGTGCATCATGATTGTGGGATAACCGTGTGTAGTC
Source organism: Capsicum rhomboideum (assembly GCA_031232105.1). Lineage (NCBI taxonomy): Eukaryota > Viridiplantae > Streptophyta > Magnoliopsida > Solanales > Solanaceae > Capsicum > Capsicum rhomboideum. Next base: position 129,291,135 of record CP124713.1, on the reverse strand, counting down.
ATGATACATTGGTTGATCTTATTGAATTGAAAATGGTAGATGTTGATATTATAATGGGGATGGATTGGTTGGTTTATTGTTATGCCACGGTGAATTACCGAGCTAATAAGGTATATTTTCATTGTCCGTAAGAACATGTTCTTGAGTGGAAGGGTTATGTGGGGACACCAAGAGGAAAATTTTATTTTCTATCTTAAAGTGACAAAATTGATATCCAAGGGGGTATGTATGCCAGTTCTATTTTGAGAGCGAGAGATTGATGTGAAACCGCCAAGTCCTCAAGAGTTTTCGGTGGTCAATCACCTTCTTGATATAATTCCCGATGAATTTCCAGGCTTACTTCCGGAACGGGAAGTAGAGTTTACTATTGATGTGATTCCAGGACTTCTGCCTATTTCTCTTTCTCCATTTAACACGGTTTCAGTGAAGCTATGGGAATTAAACAAAGCAATTACAAGAATTGGTGGACAAGAGATACATAAGACCAAATATGTCCTTTGGGGCGCATCCGTGTGAATATGAAAAACAAAAGTGAAATGGTACTTGAGAATGCATATTGACTATTGGCAACTGCACAAAGTAACGATCAAGAACAAATATTCCTTTCCTAGAATTGATGATCTAGTCAACCAATCACAAAGTGTCACATACTGACAAAGATTGACTTGAGATCGGGTTATCACCAAGTCAGAATTAGAAACAAAGATATACCTAAGGCAGTCTTCCGAACACGGTATGACTATTATGATTCTTAGTTGTGGTATTGAGACTAACAAATGTACCAACTGTTGTTGTGGATTGGATGAATAGGGTGATCAAACTATTCTTGGATATATTTGTGACTGTGTTCACGGATGATATTCTGGTTTATTCGAGGCCACAAGAGGACCACGTTAATCATGTGCAGCAAGTGTTATAGGAGTTTTCTAAATGTAAATTTTGGATATATCTATAGCGTTCTTGGGTTACATTGTATAGGAAGAAGGAGCAAAGGTCGGTACGTAAAAGAGAAATACGGTGAGAAAAAAAAAAGAGAAGAGAGGTTATACACTAGACAATGAAGTTTCAGGAGGGCGATGCATGCGAGCAAAGTTCCCAAGAGTTAAAAGATAAATTAACTTCTACATCAGTTTTAGTATTTCTCGAAGGCATAAAGGTTATGTAATATATTGTGATGCTTCCGAGGTTGACCTCGAATGTGTGTTAATGTAGCATGATAAGATAACAGCGTATGCCTCACGACAATTGCGGCCATATGAGGGAAACTCTATCACACATGAATTTAAGGTAACAGTTGTGGTATTTATTTGAAAGTATGACACCACTCCTTAGGGTTCATATTGATATATAGATATTGATCATAAGAGTCTGCATATACTTTAAACAGAGGGACTTAAATCTGAGGTAGGGAAGATAACTCAAGTTATTAAGAGATTAAGATAAGATACTGAGATCACATTCGGGAAGCGTAAATGCGGTGGTTGATGCGTTAAGCCGTAAAGCACTAAGAAGTACTAATGGTCGGTTCATGGGGACACAAGGTATAGTTGAGGATCTACATATTGATTAAATAGGTTGGTAATGCATTTACTGGAAACTCCAGATCAAAGGGTTATAGCACGAAATGCGATAAAGTCTTCATTCGTAGAGGTGAAGGAAAAGCAACATGCGAATCCTATTTTAGTTCGGTAAAAAGGACGTACCACAAGATTTGATGAAATTTGACCTTACGCAAGAGGGACTATTTCAATATCAAGGTAACTTAGGTATACCAAAGATAGATGGACTAAGGAAATGAATTATAACCAAAGCACATCCTTCACGGTACTCTATTTTATTCGGGAGAAACCAAAATGTACCATGGTTTGGTAAGAATGCATTGGTGAGGCAATATAAAGAAGAACATTATAGACTTTGTAGCTCCTTGACCAAATTGTCAATGGTAATAACAGAGCATCAGAAACCTGGAGGTTATATGCCATGTATACATTTCCCAGTTTAAAATAAGACATGGTTAACATGGATTTTATCGCAAGTTTGCTTCATACACATAAGGGTTGTCTCATATATTTTAGGAATTTGGTTCCACATGGAAGATAGCTGACAGGTTTACTCACACATCACACATGTTGCCTTTCAAGACCACTTACATGGCTGAAAAAAATGCGAGGATGTCTATTAAAAAGGAAGTACAACTATACGGAGTTTTAAACTCTATTACATTAGGAAGGAGGGCTCGATTTGCTACACATTTTTGGAAGTGTCTCTTCAGAAAAGGTTGGGCACATAAGTGAGTTTGAGTATAGCTTTTCACCCTTAGAACAAACGAAACAACCAGAGTATACCATCCAAACACTTGAAGGTATACTACGAACCTGTACGAGAGACTCAAAAGGTAGTTGGGATGATCATCTACCCTTATTGAATATGCTCATCATGATAGCTATTGGACAAGTATCAAACTGGGATCTTACAAAGGTTTATATAGAAGAAAGTTTAAATCATCAATTGGGTGATTTAAACCAAATGGAATTGCCTTATTTGGGGCAAGATTTTGTTCACTACGCTATAGAGAAGGTTAAGGGGATACGAAAGTAACTACAAGTTAAAACAAGTCATATGCTGAGATCCACTATTTTTATTAAATGTACAAGCTATGCGGGATGTCACCTGTGAAGGGATATATATTTCCATTCTATATGGGTAAGCAGAAAAAGGGGAAGAAAATAATAATAGCTTTGGTAAAGGTAGAGTGGAGAAACCGAATCACATAGGGAAGTCAAAGTACCCATGACTATTTTAAATGGGGGAGAAATCTCAAGGTATGGAGTTGGTACAGTAGCAAGGAAGTATCCATAAGTATTATGTGTATATGTGTATATATGTAAAATAGAGACGCATAGGATGTACATGAGCCGATGTTACTAACATTCGAAGACGAATGTTTCTAAGGGGGGAAGAATGTAACACCCGGTACCTTCCCAACCCTACTTGGTGACATTAAATAATTCTTACTTATATGTCGAGACCTATACGCATGTATTTGGTAATGTTAATGATGAGAAAATTTAAATTTGGCCTCGTACATGTGATTAGCCCTTCATAAGAGGTGTTTTGTTATTTTCGTGGTGCATTTGTGGGGTTCAAAATGAGGCTAAGAGGACCTCTAAACAAAGTATATTAATGCTAAGAAGTAAGTTAAAGAATAGGACATGAAGTATCTAACCAAACCCGCGAAGAAAAGTCAAAAAATGAAATTTTCAAAAATATTTAGTGAGGGGCGCGTTTGGGACCATTCCAGGCCGCTCTGGGCCAAAATTTTGTGCCCATAGGCAGCAATATGGCGCGCCCAAGGGCGTGCCAGGCTGGTTTTTCCATTTTTCGAAAGTTGGAAATTTTCTTAAGTCCCAAGGGTACCCGGAGACGTACCGAGCCGGTTTTTGCCACGTTTATTCTAAAACCATGAGTATATACATGAAATGAGTCAATTATTATATTGGTATGATAAAATTACTGGAGAACGAATTTGGAGTCAAAATGACGATTTTACCCTTTTGGTCAAAATAAGCCATACGTGGCTAGAATCGCTTGTTTTTGGGATTGAGGCTATGGATTTGAATAGCATGAGTGGGAATATTGTTGTAACATGTATGAGATGATTTAAACACGAGAAATTATTGATTTACTGGGTTAAGTAAATTGGGCCCAAAAGGACCCAAAAATGAAAAGAAGACATGGCCCAAAAATGGTTCAAAAGACCCATTCTTGCTTTGACCTTCTAGACCAAACAATCAATGCTAAAGAAGTGGATAAGGATAGACTTTAGGGCCTATATAAAGGGCCAAAAATCTGATTTTTGGTCATTTGTAAATCTCATGCCTTTTTGATATTTTTTTCAATCACTTTTCTCTCAAACCCTAAAAGCTCAAAGACAACTTTTGGAGCAAGATCATCACTTTTCAAGCTTGGGAAAGTGATTATTTTCATGGATTAACATATTATATGCATGGGAGAGTATGTAAATCATGTTGGTTGTGCTTGGAAATGTTGGACATGGTACTTTGTGTTTTTGTATGAGATTTGCGATCCATGAGGTTCAAGCTTGAATTATGACTTGTGCCTTTGATGAAAGAGCATGGTATGGATAAAATATGAACATGTATGGTGTTATTTTGTTATTAAACTTGTTATTTTTCTATAAGTTTAAATTGTGGGGTTTTGGCCGATATGTGCTATGAGGTGTATTAAGGTGAATTGATGGACTATTTGTGATATGGTGTGGATAAGCAAGTGTAAAGGAGAAGTGTTATAGTGAAATGGATCGGGGCTTTCTGAGTTGCTATGTACATGTATTTTGGTATTGTATTTGAGTATAGAGCGGGGTGTTGTCCCGACTCTAGGTTTGTCATAGCTATGTATCTGTAGAGGCTTTTGTAGACTTATGTGGGAACAGAATGTAAGATATGTACGCTCATTTTGGTTTGATGGCCCTAACGGCCAAGTCTCTTATATATATCTATGGCATATGTTTCCGTATCCATGACTTCCGCATAGTTGCATGAGGTATTAAAAGGTCCATACGAGGAGATGCACACGAGTGTTCATAAGCAAAGATTGGTTCTCTCGGGCCATATCGGCTTCGGGTGCCAGTCCGGCCCGAATGGGATTTCGGGTCGTGACATCTTCAACCAACTAGCTGAGGGAGAAAGCATACACGAATTTGATGCAAATGAAACTAAAGGTTTGCTAAAGCTATTTGATGTTAAGCGATGTAAACTTGACAAAAGTAAAGTACAATTCAATGAACAAGTTGATGAGAATGGTCAAATTGAAACTGGTGCTAATGACAACAATGCTGGAGAAAAGAATGACGGTCATCCTTAGGATGATGATTGAGCATGTACTACTTTTCACTTTTTCAATCACTACGTTATCACCTTGTCTTTAATAGCATTTGTTATTTATAAAATAGATGTTGATAGTTTATCTATTTATGTTACCGCTGTTGTTTTAGTGATAATTTATTTAATTTCGGTGAACCTTATTATTTGTATCCTCTGACTATTCATCATAAAAAAACACAAATTATATGTGGTTTGTTTCAACTTTCCCAATGACCTATCATGCTTAGGTACGCCGTTAGAGTGAGTGCATTTACAGAAAAGTAAAGATTTGTTAGTTAATTCAATGAACGGTATAATTTTGAGTTTTTCTCAGATAAACCTATTTCTCAATCAAAAGGTAATCTCAACCAATCTAAAAGAATGTAAATTTCAGTCAAAAACAAGTAGTAAGATTTTGACACAATTTTAGTCAGATAACTTTTCAATTAGTGTTTCTCTAATTAGGATGAGGATACTCACCAAATAACTACTCATAAAAATAAACCTTTGGATTTCATATTGTCTTGTTTAATTATTCACCACCCACTAGTTCTCTTTCTCCATCACCTACACTGCATTCGCAGCATAATATAAAGTTGGTGGCAACAACCTTCTACCCCTCCACAAGCATTGGGCATCGCCTCTACTGATGCTTCTACCACTTCTAGCATAGCTTAAAAGGAATATGCTAAGAAGCTTGAATTAAGCTTGTTGTATAGAAATGGAACTCGACCCCAATTTTAAATTCAATCTCCACCGAGTTTTTGTGCAGCGAAAATTATACTAGTAATGTTCATGGCTATCAACTTTCACACATTGCCCTTCTAAATTGGAAAATATCGTATTGGTGAGGAATTAGGCCCACTAGTTCACCACTAAAAGATAACTCTCTGTGTTCCATTTTGTATTTGTACTTTTTTCTATTTGTTAAGAATTCTAAAAATATTTATCTAAAAATATAGATTCTTTCTAATAGAGTTTAGCATAAATAATTTTCAAATTTAATGCGAAGATGAATTTCAATGAAGAGAGAGAACGGACAAAAAGAAAATATAAAGTTAAGTGAGTAGGATGAGAGAACTGAGTATTTGAAATTTCCCTAAAATATTATGACAAACCACGCTTCACCTTTTCTGTATAAATTTTGGGATCCTTTTATTTAACATTTCGTTAGCTAACAGCTAAGTTTTGCGGCCTCTTCACATTTGACGAACCATGTGAACAAGGCATTTGTATGGGTGTATATAATGACTCAAAAACCATTTACACTCCGGCCGAGACCGTACAATTGTGCACAAACCCCTACCAACAACCTTGTCGATGCATGCAGAAACCTGCTGACAAAAGACACCAGCACCAACAAATTCTCGATAATTTTCCAAAATTGGTTTTACCATACGAAACTCATTAGGGACCTCCAGAACGCAAACCAAATGTGCAAATCTATCAAAAAAAAACATTAAGAACCAGTTGGATGGGATGATACACTATCCCAGAATCATTTTGACCAAATTTTTGCCAAAGTCAACTCAAACATAATAAAATAATAAAAACTCCACCAAATAACCAAAATGCCACCAAAAGCCTCGGGAATTGAACAAAGTTTCCAACTTGGCCTTAAATCTTGCCTGGACCAAATGGAATCGTCAAAACTCAAAAATAATGATTTTAACCTCAAGTACTGATTGTCTACTACCTTAAATTTCAAAGTTTCAACACTCAAAAACTTTAGTCAACCATTTCAGCTTTCCGACCTTCCAAATTTAAAATCTTCCTCTATTGCATCCAATCACCTTGGGAATCAAGTCACCCATTCTCACAACTTATAAACAACATAATAATGCTACACAAAGGTCAAACTATGGAAACAGGTTCAAAAGAAGAAAATGACCAGCAGGTTCAACCAATGCTTTTGCTTGGCCATGTTAAACCCAGGCTGCTGAGACAGTAAATTCTTATTTAGCTTGCTACAAGGTCAAACGACAAAAAAGTTACACAAAAATGAAACCTAACTTCAACGAAAAGTGAATGTTATGGATAAATATATTTGGAAAATAGAGCAAATTGCTGAGGAGATGGAAATGGAGAACCTCTTCAACTAACTAGCTGAGGGAAAAAGCATCTACGAATTTGATGCAAATGAAACTAAAGGTTTTCTAAAGCTATTTGATGTTAATCGGTGTAAACTTGACAAAAGGAAAGTATAATTCAATGAACAAGTTGATGAGAATGTTTCAAATGAAACTGGTGCTAATGACAACAACGCAAGAGAAGAGAATGATGGGCATCCCTAGGATGTTTATTGAGCATGTACAACTTTTCTCTTTTTCGATCACTACTCTGTCACCTTATCTTTAGTAGCATTTCTTAGTTATAAAATAGATGTTTATAGTTCATCTACTTGTGATACCGTTGTTGTTTTAATAATATATGAAGGATAATTTATTTAATTTCGGTGAACCTTAATTGTATCATCTAACTATTCATCAAAAAAAAACATGAATTATATGTGGTTTGTTCCTACTTTCCCAATGACCCATCATGCATAGGTACGTTGTAAGAGTGAGTGCAATTTACATAAAAGTAAAGCTGTGTGAGTTACTACAGTGAAAGGTATAATTTGGAGATTTTCTCCAATAAACCTATTGCTAAAACAAAAGGTAATCTCAACCAATCTAAAGAAAATACATTTCAGTCAATAACAAGTAGTAAGACTTTGAAACAATTTTAATCAGATAACTGTTCAATTAGTGTTTCTCTTATTAGGATGAGGATACTCACCAAATAACTACTCATTAAATTAAACTTTGGGATTTTATATTGTCTTGTTCAATTATTCACCACCCACTGGTTCTTTTTTGCTGTCACCTGCACTGCATTCGCAGCATAATATAACGTTGGTGGCAACAACCTTCTACCCCTCCACAAGCATTGGGCATCGCTTCTACTGTTGCTTCTACCACTTCTAGCGTAGCTTAAAAAGAATATGCTAAGAATCTTGAATTAAACTTGTTGTATAGAAATGGAACTCGACCCCAATTCTTAGTTCAATTTCCACCGAATTTTTGTGCAGCGACAATTATACTAGTAATGTTCATTGCTATCAACTTTCACTCATTGCCCTTCTAAATTGGGAAATATTGTATTGGTGAGGAATTGGACTCACTAGTGCACCACTAAAAGATTACTCTCTGTGTTTCATTATGTATTAGTCTTTTTTCCATTTTTTAAGAGCTCTAAAAAGATTTATCTCAAAATGTAGAGTCTTTCTAATAGAGTTTAGCTTAAATAATTTTCAAATTTAACTCGAAGAAGAATTTCGATGAAGAGAGAGAACGGACAAAAAGAAAATATAAAGTTAAGTGAGTAGGATGAGAGAACCGAATATCCAAAATTTCCCCTAAACTATTTAGACAAACCACATTTAGCCTTTTCTGTATAAATTATGGGATCTTTTTATTTTACATTTCGTTAGCTGGCAGCTATGTTTTGCAGCCTCTTCACGTTCGGTTGACCGTGTTAACAAGGCATGTGTATAGGTGTACATAACGACTCAAAAACCATTTGCAATCCGCCTGAGACCATACAATTGTGCACATATCCCTACCGACAACCTTACCGGTGTGCGCAGACACCTATTGACAAAAGACACCATCACCGTCACCAATAAATTCCCAAAAATTTTCCAAAATTGGTTTTACTTTTCGAAACTCATTAAGGACCTCCAGAACACAAACCAAAAATGCAAATCTATCAAAAAAAAACATTTAGAACTTGTTGGATGGGATGAAACACCATTCCAAAATTATTTTGACCAAATTTCTGCCAGAGTCAACCCAAACTTAATAAAACGATAAAAACTCCATGAAATAACCAAAATGGCACCAAGAGCCTTGGGAATTGAACAAAGTTTCCAACTAGACCTTAAATCCTGCCCGGACCAAATGGAATCATCAAAACTCAAATATAACGTTTTTAACCTCAAGTATTGATTGTCTACACTCTTAAGTTTCAAAACTCAAAAACTTTAGTTAACCATTACGGCTTTATGCCCTTCCAAATTTAAAATCTTTTTCTATTGCATCCAGTCACCTTGGGAATCATGTCACACATTCTCGCAACTTATAAGCACCATATTAATGCTACCCAAAGGTCAAACTATGGAAACAGTTTCAAAAGAAGAAAATGACCAAACGGGTTATTGCGGATATGGCCAATCTATTTTGGGTACTTTGACCACAATCAATCGAGAAATTACACACAAACATAAAAACATCTGAAATCTAAGAAAAAAAAGAAGGGTGAAATTAAAGTTTAGGCATATGTCTTTTAGGTTAAACGACATTTGTATAAAAAAAAACCGTAACCTAAAGGTGTTTTAAAGATATTTTCAGTTCAGGAACACACATGATTATGAAATGAATGCAATAAGTCTATCATGGCCTCTATAACTTTTGCAATAACCATGTTAAATTTAAAAAAATATAAATTTCTGCACCCGAGTTCGAGGAACATAGAAATAAAGGGCGAAAATGATGCCTTTTTGTAACGACAGGCACAAAAACCAACTCATCTATTAAAGGAGGGCAAAGTGTCCCTCGGTGGAAAGTACATTTAGGGCTTTTTCTGTTATGGAAATATGATTATTTCTCAAACTTCAAGATTGAATTTGCGATTTTTAATATCTAATTAAGAAATTTATTAATAAAGACCATAAAACCCATTTTGATAACTTAGATTATTCCTGAATTTGGTCAAATGATCTAGCCAACTTTATGCAGTCCTATACGATATCAATATATATAAATCAAGCGCTCTTACTCTATACTCATAGATAGGTACTCACTTATATATTTTACTTTGCTTCTTTTACTGTGCATAAAATATGAGTGACATGACAAGAAAGAGGTGTAGGAATACTAGGAATCTCGATGAGAGTGCGAGAAAAGTTATTTTAGATAAAAGATTAGTGTCACTATTTAAGAAAATAGAAGAACTGTCTATTTTGTGTGATACGAAAGTCAATTTAATTGCTTTTACTAAGGGAGAAACCAATGCTTTTGCTTGGCCATGTTTAACCCAGGGTGCTGAGACAGTAAATGACTATTTAGCTTGCTCCAAGGTCAAACGACAAAAAAAGTTACTCAAAATTGAAACCTTCCTTCAACGAAAAGTGAATGTTATGGATAAATATATTTGAAAAATAGAGCAAATTGCTGAGGATATGGAAATGGAGAACCTCTTCAACCAACTAGCTGAGGGAAAAAGCATCTATGAATTTGATGCAACTCTCAAAATCTATGCCTAAATGGCTGAATGAACATGAGCGAATCATTGGTTACAAATGAATACAAATTCATTCGAAAATGTTTTAATTAATTTGTGACATCAATTATGCCTAGACGCGGTTATCACTTTGTTCATGGCCGTACGGCAGTCACCAAAATGTTAGGAAAAAAAAAAAAAAAAAGCTAAAATTTAAAGTTGTTATTAGAAAAGTAGCATGGACCATTAAGCTTAAAGTTTACTAGTGGAAAAAGTCTCATGTCATTGACAGAATATATGCTTTGAAGTAGTCTTAAAGTTGGTTTGGTTGGAAACAAGTTATAAGTTATTCTGGGATTAATTATTTTGAGATTTTTATTCCACTTTTTATGTGGGATAAAAATAACATTATATTTTGAAATAATTAATTCAGGGATAAGTTATATCCCGCAATTTTATCTCAATCAAATATGTGATAAGCTCATTCCAAAATTAATTTCGGGATTAGTTATTCATTATCCCTTGTATCAAACAAGTCCTAAGGATGTGTTTTCTAGAAAAGTAAGTTAGTTTCTTACTTATTTTCTATAGTTTCTTACTTATTTTCTAGTATGGATGTATTATACCACAATAATTAAATTACAGTTGCAAAATAAAATGAATAAATAAATATTCTTCAGGCTGAGGCGCGTATATCTTGCTCTCTTTAAGGAGATTTAAGTCCACTGCGGCATAATCTACATAGGTATATCTCTTGACTTGTCCCCTCCAGGATACAACATCCCAAAAACGTTCTACAATTCAAGCAACTCCGGATTAGTTGAAGAGTCCAAAGCTCGACCAAAAGAACACCTTCCTTCAACGTATAATTACTCTCTTTTCTTTTGTATAGTGAATATGGTTGAAGACTTAGAATATATTTTTTTTCTCAATTCTTTCTTTCACTACTACACACTACAATATTTTTTTAACATTTATCATATTTTTCTTCTTACAACACAAAGGAAGAAACACCACTATTTATAAGTGTAGAATTCTTCCATGTAATGAATAGAAAGAATATGGGATAGTAAAGTGAGTAGATGAATGACCTAGAGATTACATGAGTTACATGAAACTAATGACCATGAGAGTTACAAGAACTAATGGCCATATGAGTCAAGAAACTAATGACCACATTCTTGCTAATTTATGTCCACTAACACAAAAAGATAATGCTCATTAATAATATAATCTATATATATCTATATATTTAATAAAAGAGAGTAGTTAGCCTAAAATTATGATAAGTGTCACCTTGAGAACTACCTACTTGACATTTTTACAACAAAAAACTATTTTGTTGATTATTTAATTATTTAATATCATTTCATATTATGGTAAAAAAACAAATAATATTAGTTCATATATATATAAAAAAACAATTAAGTTTGACTCCTATTGTGGTAAAAACTATTATAATTTCATATTATAATTTCAATTAAGGTTGACTCCTATCTATCTATATATATAATAAAGAAGAGTAATTAACCTAAAATCATGACAAGTGTCATCTTGAGAACTACCTATTTGACATTTTTACAACAAAAAATTATTTTGTTGATTATTTAATTATTTAATATTATTTCATATCTATATATATATTTAATAAAGGAGATAATTAGCCTAAAATTATGACAAGTGTCATCTTGAGAACTACCTATTTGACATTTTTACAATAAAAAACTATTTTGTTGATTATTTAATTATTTAATATTATTTCATATCTATCTATATATATAATAAAGGAGACTAATTAGCCTAAAATTATGATAAATGTCATCTTGAGAACTACCTACTTGTCATTTTTACAACAAAAAACTATTTTGTTGATTATTTAATTATTTAATATTATTTCATATTATGGTAAAAAACAAATAATATCATTTCATATCTACATATATAATAAAGGAGAGTAGTTAGCCTAAAATTATGACAACTGTCATCTTGAGAATTACCTATTTGACATTTTGACAACAAAAACTATTTTGTTGATTATTTAATTATTTAATATTATTTCATATCTACATATATAATAAAGGAGAGTAGTTAGCCTAAAATTATGACAATTGTCATCTTGAGAATTACCTATTTGACATTTTAACAACAAAAAACTGTCATTTTACAACAAAAACCTATTTTGTTGATTATCTAATTATTTAATATTATTTCATATTATGGTAAAAAACAAATAATATTATTTCATATATATACAAAAAACAAATAAGTTTGACTCCTATATATATATATATATATATAGTAAAGGAGAGTAGTCTTGTATGAGGTTATGTCAAGTGACATCTTAAGAACTAGCCTCTTACAATAAAAAAATATTTTATAGATTATTAACTATTTAATATTTAATCCATATTTATTTCATATTGTGGTAAAAAATAATTAAGTTTGACTTCTATTAGATAAAAACTACTAAGATTGACTCATATCATATGAAAATAACTAATATATATTATAAAAGTATAAGTTATTTTATTACAATTGAGTAATCAAAAAAGTATTGCAAGAAAGATCAAGCAATTAATAGAATAACCAATTAGTAAATAGTAACCAAACAACTTATATGAAAAAGATTATTATGCCCAAAGAGTCATTTCAAAATTAAAAATATTATGAAAGAATGTCATTCAAAATACGTACTTAATTAATTTAAATAATATAAATAATAATATTATTTTAAAAAACTATATTTATGTTTCAATACAATAGAGTAAATCAAGGAATCTATATATAAAATAAAGGAGAGTAGTCTTGCATGAGGTTATGTCAAGTGACATCTTAAGAACTAGCCTCTTACAATGAAAAAACTATTTTGTAGAATATTAATTATTTAATATTTATTCCATATTTATTTCATATCTATCTATTTACATAATAAAGGAGAATAGTCTTGCATGAGGTTATGACAAGTGACATCTTAAGAACTAGCCTCTTACAACAAAATAATTTTTTGTAGATTATTAATTATTTAATAATAGGGCTAATATTGCTATTTTATTATTTATACCCCGGACCTAGCATGCTCCCTCGCATTTTAGCTTGCTTAGATTATATTGAACTCAGTCGGCCGATGATGCCTACTGAGTACCCGTTGCCCTGGTACTCATACTGCACTTCTGCATCTTTTTCTCCGATGCAGATCCGGGCACTAGTCGACGGTTTTGACGTGACACTCTTCTCAGCACTGACTCCGGAGCAGGGTGAGCTTACTGACGTCCGAGGCAGATCCTACTCCATCTTATTGTATAGTCTTTTGCTCTCGAGACTGTAGTGCTTGTTGTATATATTTGATTTCTGTCGTGTATTTTGGGTATGTCTAGTAGTGGCTCTTGCACCGACCTCACCAGGTCTTGGGAGGGGTTCTTGACTTTATATTCATACCAAGACTGAGAAGGAAGAGGACAGTATATAAGGTCAAGAACCCCTCCCAAGACCTGGTGAGGTCGGTACAAGAACTACTACTAGACATACCCAAAATACAAGACAGAAATCAAATATATACAACAAATACTACAGTCTCGAGAGCAAAAGACTATACAGTAGGATGGAGTAGGATCTGCCTCGGACGTTAGTCAGTGCTGAGAAGAGTGTCACGTCAAAACCGTCGACTACTGCCCGAATCTGCATCGGAGAAAAAGATACAGAAGTGCAGTATGAGTACCAGGGCAAAGGGTACTCAGTAGGCATCATCGGCCGACTGAGCTCAATATAATATAAACAAGCTAAAATGCGAGGGAGCATGCTAGGTCCGGGGTATAAATAATAAATACATAAGTATCTGCCAAGGCGTATAGATATGCTCACGAGAAAAAAATAAGTGTGATACTGAATAACGAGTAAATAAATGCGTAAGTAAACACACAAGTCAAGCATAACCTATCTGGGCCCCCATAAACCCGATAGGCACACGGAAGAAAATAATAACCCAGCCTGGCCCCAATAAACTAGCGGGACACACAAGAAAAGTAAAAGAAAGCGTAAATAATCCGTAACTGATCCAATGCCAAGTAACCATAGTAACCATCCTGGTGTGCACCGGGCTTGAATCGGCACCAATGGGTAATAACAAGAGGCCAGACGCTGAAATCGAATCGGACATAGTGGATAATAACAATAGGCCACGTATATATCATAAACATCGAACTCCAACCGAAACTCAGAGAAAAAAAGTATTGTAACCACGGTACCCAATACCAAAACTCTCCAATCATATCATAACCAGATGTCGAACTCAAATCGGAACTCATAACAACCGGTAACCATCATATCTGGATCAGTGGCCGAACTCGAACCAAAACTCATAATAATCAGTAACCAAGTGATAGAGTAGTGCCGGAATACACACAAATATAAGTAAACGGGGACATACCGACCCCAGAACGAACCCGAAACATAAATAAAGGAGCTAACCCGCCTCGTACTACAAGTCAATCTCAGGATCCTTCCAGGTCAACTATCTACTATAAACAATATGTATATACAAGTCTGGGTATGCATTGTAATTCATGGCAAGGCAGGTCCGCATTCTAAATCAAACTAGCCGACCCCGGTCAAATACGACGCTATCAGGGACTAACAAGGCTAAACAGGTCAAAAGGGCATAACTGGGGTAATTCAACACAAATTTTATCCTAAAAGATCATCTCAGGGCTTAACTAAGCCTAATAATGTTTAAAGCTAACTATACCAACTGTGAAGAGTAGCGGGGCCCACTACGGGGTCCAAAAACCAAGCTTGGGCTAAACCTAAACGAGTCTGGACTAAGGCTCTCCAAACCCCTACTAACAGTAGTACAACATTAACGAACCCTATAAAGGTAATCTCTGGCACGCCACGAGGATAACGGGCCCAAAACATATCCGAACAAGGCCCTAACCGGCCCAAAAGGCCTAATCATAGCAAACCAATGCCAATCTACAACTACCAATCCAAACACTAGCATAATAGTATGCAAATACTATAAATAAACTCAGTCTAAGTATATGGTAAGCCTAGCCTACTTGGACGCCGCCGAATGTCTGTCAAGCCTACTAAATAGGGGCTTTCCCCTTTCGAGAGGCCTCTGACTGCTGCCAAGCTGCCAAAATAATAAACTACATGTCAAAACATGACTATTGATACCCATATTGCATTAGTTCAAAAAAATGCCCAAACAATCTACGTGGGCCCCATTTGCGGAATTACAAAATCAAAATCATCACAGCGTCCCAAATCACCTCGTGTCCAATAGTCACAACTAGCAATGCTCAATTTGAGTTCAAAATATAGCTCAAACATCAACACCAATACCAACAATACCACTGTAACTAAAACTACTGTAAAAATAAGAAAACGCACCGTAGAAACATCGAGAACGAGTCCACGAACTCAAATCTACCAATCCCTAACCTTGAATCTCACTAGAAATGTCCAAAGTTGAGTTTAAATTGATCAAAAATGGTGAAATAGAGAGAGAGAAATGTTTTAGAAGAAAAAGGGTAGGGTTATGTATATATATAAATTGATATAATTAAAGAAATTTCAGCCAACCTTGACCAAATATATCTACCTATATATTACTTAAATAATATACTAAATGTCAAAATAATGAGCCTAACTCATAAAATAATAAACTATAAAACTTTTATAAATATCAAAAATATTTTAGAAAGGTAACTAACTATATATTTTTTTTTACCAAGTTCTAAATGCCGAGAACGCGCGAAAATGAGGGAAATGACTGGGAGGGTCATTACAACATCCACTACTAAAAGCACTTTTGTCCACGAAAGTCAACAGTAAGTGCATACCTGAAGATGTGAACAAATAGGGATACTGGGCTCGCATATCACACTCAAGTTCCCAAGTGGCCTCCTCAACCGGACGGTGATGCCACTGAATCTTAACTATTGAAATGTCCCGAGAGCGTAACCGCCTGACATCTCTAGCTAAAATGGACACAGGTTCCTCCACAAATGCTAACTTCTCGTCTAACTGAACTGAGTCCCACTGAAGCACATGCGACTCATCCGGAATATCCTGTCGCAGCATAGAAATATGAAATACAGGGTGAATAGCTGAAAAGGCCGAAGGTAAAGCCAACACATATGCTACCTCTCCAACTGTACGCAGAATCTCAAAGGGTCAAATATATCTGGGGCTAAGCTTGCCCTTCCTACCAAACCGCATCACGCCCTTCATGGGCGATACTCGTAAGAAGACCCTATCACCCACTCTGAATTTCAACGGACGACGTCTACGGTCATCATAACTCCTTTGTCTACTCCGAGCTGTTCGCAGCCTGTCCTGAATTACCCGAACTCGGTCCAAAGACTCTCGGAGCAAATCTGTTCCACGAGGACTAATCTCTGAAGTCTCGAACCAACCAACTTGAGACCGACATCGTCTACCATACAAAACCTCAAACGGATCCATCTGAATGCTGGAGTGGAAGCTATTATTATATGCAAACTCGGCTATAGGAAAGAATTGATCCCATTGACCCCCAAAGTCCAACACACAAGCATGGAGCATATCCTCCAATACCTGAATCTTCCGCCCCAACTACCCATTGGTCTGAGGATGAAACGCAGTACTGAGGTCCACCTGGGTACCCAACTCCTCCTGGAAAGTCTGCCAAAAACTGGAGGTAAACTGAGACCCTCGGTCTGAGATAATAGACATTGGCACTCCGTGTAGGCGAACCACCTCCTGAATATATACACGAGCTAATCTCTCAGCATTGTAAGAAACTCGAACAGGGATAAAGTGCGCGGACTTAGTCAACCGATCTACAACAACCCAAATATTATCTAAGCCACGAGAGGTGCGAGGTAACCCACCAACAAAATCCATCGTGACCCGCTCCCACTTCCACTCGGGAATGGGTAACTGCTGAAGTAGACCACCAGGTCTCTGGTGCTCAGCCTTTACCTGCTGACAACAAAGGCATCGAGCTACAACCCCTGCTATGTCTCATCGCATACCGCGCTACCAATAGTGCTGTCTCAGATATCCATACATCTTAGCTGTCCCAGGTGAATAGAATATCTAGAACTGTGCGTCTCGCGCAGAATCAACTGAGTCAAGTCCCCAACCTTCGAAACACAAATACGGCCATCGAACCTCAGAACACCATTCGAATCCAAGGTATCCCTCTTAGACTCACCCTTTAACACCTGATCTCGAAGGCTACGAAGACCACTGCCCTCAAACTGACAATGCTGAATCTACTCCAGCAAAGTAGATCTAGCCTCAACGCAAGCAACAATCCTCCTGGGGTCAAAAATATCCAATCGAACCATCGAGTTAGCTAAGGACTGAATGTCCAATGCCAACGGCCGCTGAGAGACTGAAATAAAGGCTAAGCTACCCATACTCACTGCCTTCTGGCTCAAAGCGTCCGCTACCACATTTATCTTGCCCGGACGATAGAGAATAGAGATATCATAGTCCTTCAACAACTCAATCCACCTGCACTGCCTCGAATTAAGATACCTCTGAGTCATAATATGCTGAAGACTGCAGTGGTCTATAATATCTCACAATGAATACCGTATAGATAATGCCTCCAAATTCGCAATGCAAACACTACCGCTGCTAACTCTAAGTCATGAGTGGGGTAATTACGTTCATGCACCTTCAGCTGCCTCAATGTATATGCAATAACACGACCCTGCTACATCATAACATATCCCAAATCGATACCAGTCGCATTACAATACACGATGAAACCCTTGACCTCAACTGGAAGAGTCAACACAGGGGCAGAAGTAAGTCGATCCTTGAGCTTCAGAAAGTTTGCCTCACAATTCTCATACCACTGAAATGGAACCTCCCTCCTGGTCAATCTAGTCATAAGAGATGCAATATATAAGAAACCCTCAACAAATCGCCTGTAATAACCTACCAACTCAATAAAACTGCAAACCTCGGTAGGCGACGTGAGCCTAGCCCAATCTCGAATAGCCTCAATCTTCGCTGTGTCTACCATGATACCGTGTCTGGATACAACATGCCCTAAGAAAGCTACAAACTCAAGCCAGAACTCACACTTTGAGAACTTGGCATAAAACCGATGATCTCTCAAAGTGTAGAGCACAATCCTCATATACTGCTCGTGCTCCTCGATACTCCTCGAATAAACTAAGATGTTGTCAATAAACACAATCACAAATGAGTCCAAGTTCGGCCTGAATACATGATTCATCAAATCCATGAAAGCTGCTGGGGCATTAGTCAACCCAAAAGACATCACCAGAAACTCATAATGGTCGTGCCGAGTCCTGAAGGCTGTCTTTGGGATTTCCTCAGCCCTAACTCTCAATCGATGATATCCAGACCTCAAATCTATTTTTCAGAACACCGCTGCACCTTGAAGCTGATCAAACAAATCGTCAATATGAGGCATAGGATACTTATTCTTTACTGTCACCTTGTTTATCTATCTATAGTCGATACACACACGCATGGAGCCATCCTTCTTCTTTACAAACAAAACTAGAGCACCCCACGGTGATACACTCGGCCTGATAAAACCCTTCCCCAAAAGATTCTCAAAGTGACTACACAGCTCTCTCAACTCAGCAGGAGCCATACGATAAGGAGCCATAGAAATAGGTCGAGTGTCCGACTCAAGGTCTATAATGAACTCTATATCACGCTCAGGAGAAAGGCCAGGTAGGTCAGTCGGGAATACATCAGAAAACTCACGAACAACGGGTACAGAGTCAAGTGACGGACTCTCAACACTAGCTTCCCGAACATACGCAAGGAATGAATCACATCCCCTTGACATCAGTCTATAAGCCTGAACATAAGAAATAATCCCCGTCGGTGTACGGCTAATAGAACCCTGCCACACTATCGGGGGTACATCGAGCATGGCTAAAGTAACGGTCTTGGAAAAGCAATCTAAGACTGCATAATGCAAAGACAACCAGTCCATGTCCAGAATCATATCAAAATCTACCATGGCCAATGCAATAAAATCAACCTGAGTCTCAAACTCCTGAATAGTCACTAGACACGATCTATATACCCGATCCATTACTAAGGAATCACCAACGGGGTTAGGTACAAGTAAAGATACAGATAATAACTCAGAACACAAACCCAACCGTGGTGCATAATAAGTATATACATAAGAAAACGTGGATCCAAGATCAAATAATGCAGAAGCTGGCTGATGGCATACGAAAATCGTACCTGTAATCACTGCATCCGAAGCCTCAGCCTCCGGCCTAGCCGGAACGACATACAACTGATGCTGTCTACCTCTAGTCTGAGTACCGACCTGACCACTAGTCCGACCTCCCTGCACTTCACCTCAAAAACCCTTGGGACCACCCCGACAACCCTGTGCACCACCTCTTCCTGCTGGAGATATAGATTTGATAGGTTGTGTTGTTTGAACTAAAATCTCAATCGCCCTGCGCTGAGGACACTCACGCGCGAAATGACCAACAACCCTACAAGTATAACATGTTCCTGGCTCCCCTGATCGGCCTAGAAGATCCGGTATGACCACCTCTAGTCGATGAACTGGACTGACCACGTCCTTGAGGCTGACTAACAGAACCACTATAGGCGGGCTGACCCCTATCAGATATCTGTAAGGCTGACTGTACGGGCCTACTGGGATGACCCTGTCGCTGAAAAGACTGCTGCTGCTGCTGCTACTGAGGGTACCTATCCTGAAACCCGTGGTCTCTGAACTGCTAGCTGTGACTGCCACTGTAACTACCCTGGAATTGGGGTCTCTTATCGCTACCCCCTTGGGCTTCACGATCCATCTCCTCGATCGCATACAAGTCACTAAACTCTGTATAGCTCTGCGAAGTAATAACCGCAATCCTATGACAAAACATCTAATCCTTTCATACTCATCTGGCAAGATTGCAGTGGCATGCCTGGCTAAATCATGAAATCTAGCCTTATACTCAGCTACTGTCATAGACCCCTGCCTCAACCGGGAAAACTCATCTTGAAGATACTCACGCATGCTGTAGGGCATATACTTCCCCAAGAACACCTCGGAGAACTGTACCCAAGTAATGGGTGGAGATCCAGCTGGCCTGGAATCAAGATAACCTCTCCACCATCTCCTCGCGACTATATCCAACTGATAAGTAACAAAATCTACCCCGCACGACTCCACTAATCCTAAATTCTTCAGCTTCTCCTCGTAGCTGGATAAAAACTCATAAGCGTCCTCTCCTGGAGTACCAACAAATCTAGGTGGAGCTAATCTCAGGAAGTGACTCAACATCTTTTTCTCCTCGGTAGACATAACTGGCTGGACTGCTACCGGTACATGTAGAACATCAACTCTGGATGCCGCAGCTACAGGCTGCACCCCAACACCAACTCACTGTGCGGATGGATGTACTCCCGCAACAGGCGGACCTCCAACTAATCCCAACAACTGTACCAAAGTATCTCGGAGCACTGAAGCATCAATAAATCCGGGTGGAGCCAGGGCTGCTCCCTGGCCCACCGGCTGCTGTAACTGCAGAACATATGGAACTATAACGGGATCGGGTGATAGGTCCCTAGAATGATCTTGGCTTGGGAATGCTACTCTACCCTGCCTCCGACCTCTTGGTCTACCTCAGCCCCTAACTGGAGTCCTCGCTGCAGGCTCGGGGTCTCGACTGTAACACCCCGTACGTTTCTGAGTCTAGCTTACTACCGTAACATTTATGGAGCTATGGAAACATGAGAGATTTGATGAATTATGTATTAAATTATGGGTATTAATAAGTCTTGTACAATTGGTCCCTAAATGAAGCCCAAAAAAACCATAGAAAGACATGGCCCAAAGTGGGAATTTGACCCACTCTTGCCTAACTCTTCCATTGACCAAGTAAACACACCAAGTGTGTGGATAAGGATCATTATAAAGGGAATATATAAGCCAAAAAATCATATTTTTATTTCATAAAAACACACATGCCCTTTTCTAAAATTTTCCATATTTTTCTCTCAATATACAAACCCTAAACTCTCATCTCTTTTGGGAAAATATCACTCTTTGGTAAGTATTTATTCTCATGGTTCAGTATATAATATGTTTAATATGGTGTATAAATCATGTTGGTTGTGTTGTCAAAGTGTTGGACAGTGTGCTATGCGTAAAACTGTCTATTTTTGCAATCAAAAAATGGTTTTGTCTTGTGAACTTGAACATGGACTTGTGGTCTTGAAGGAAGTGAACTTGATGGATGAAATATTGACATGTGAGATGTTATTATAGTCTTACCTGGTTTTATCCTTGTGTATAATGTTTGGAATTGCTATTGTGAAATTGGTTATGGTTTTGGTGACGTATTGACCGTGAATTGTAGTTTTGGGTGTTGTTTATGTGTGTTGTGAGACCATGGCTGATTGTTGGTATTCAAGATGATCAAAAATATGTCAAAATAAGTTTGGTTATGATCATGTACCATTCATTGCATTAAAAGACCCAAAAGAGACCATTTCGGACCAAAATGGGCATCCGCCCCAGCAGACGAGGGCACCTGCGGGCGCAGATGCCAACGCAGGTGCCTCTGGCATCTTCCACAAGCCACCTGAGGGTGTACCTCATACACCTATGGGAGCAGGTGGCTTCGCAGGTCAGCCCCAGGTTCGGTTTTGTATGTTTTCGCATCGTCTTGATCCCCGAAGGCCCCTATACCCTTTTTGGATGTAATTATCAACTTGTGATGTCGTTTTAATGACTTTAAAGTGTCGTATGGAGATATGTTGGACTATATTAAGTATGGATGGTTGTTCATATGTTGTTATTAAGGAGTAATTGTAACGGAATGATAAAGAGAAAATCGTAAAGGGTAAGGGTGGTATGAAATGCTATTGATGTATGATCTCTTGGTCAATGTGTGTAATGTTATGGTGTTGTGGATATGATAATGCAGTGGATTGTATTGTAAGGAGTGACATGACGTTATACGGCAGTCATATAGTTCATTGTCGTCTTGTGCGCCTGTATAGTAACTAGTTGCTAATGTAAGCTCCGATATGTACTTGTATTGTAAAGTAAGACGTAAGGAAGAAGCTGGACTATTGTATTCACGTATAGGATTGAGTGTACTCATACTTGGAAGTGAAGGTATGTAAGTTTACTCTATGCGTATTTTTCTGCAGCATATAGTATTCACATTGACGTTACACTTGTCCTAGTCCGAAGTGTACTAAGGTATCCTATTCCCGATTACCAATGTTTATTATCACATGTTTCCTACTCATTGATCAATTGTGAATCACATGTCTCATATTCATTGTCTAATGTTCCAAAAGCCCAAAAGGGTTGTGTTCCAAAGTTCCAATAGTGATTATACACATGTCTCTTATTCGTTGATTATTGTCCAATGGTTACAATAATGTTATGTTTTCAATAAGGTTATGTTTCCAATAATGTTTGTTCACATGTCTCTCACCCATTGATTATTGATCCAAAGCTTCAAATAAAGTTATGACTATCATTGTATCAATCTCAAAAGTAAGGAATGAAGTAATTTATATATGTGGTTAATTATTGAGTATGGGTGGTAGCTTTGGGGGCAAAAGCCTAGCCCAAGCCGATCCCGAGATTGTTAGATCAGGGGGCAGTCCTAGAGGCATAAGCCTAGCTCGGACCGATCCTGACAGGGGGTAGCTCTAGAGGCAATGACCTATCTCGAGCCGAACCTGATATGTTGGTTTATGGGTGGCAGCTCTAGAGGTAATAATCTAGCTCGAGCCGAGCCCGATGTATTGATTCATGGGTGGTAGCTCTAGAGGCATAAGTCTAGTTTGAGCCGATCCCAACATAACGATATATTATGTAAAGACCCACTGATCAATCGGGGCTCGGGTACATAGTGATACAAGTGACGATGACCAAAGCATAGAAGTAAAGAAACAAAGAAAATAATGAACACACATGGTTCCAAAGTACAGAATGGTGACTTATCTATATTGAGTATTCTTTTGTATTTGAGTTCATGGATGTCTTTATGTATCATACAGTTTCTTATGAGCCTTACATACTCAGTACATTCTTCGTGCTGACGTCCCTTGTGGGACTTACCTTACTTGCTGCAGGCGCAGGTGCTAGTAGGCCTCCACAGTAGGTTGCCAGTTGTTTGCAGATCATTGGTGAGCTCCAGTTAGTTCGGGGCTTCTCCGAGTCACATTTGTATATGTAATTTTGTATTGTACATGATGTATAAAGCGAGGACTTGTCCCGATTTTCAGTTGGTTTGTACATGCATCTGTTAGAGGCTTTTGTAGACGTATGTGGGTGTATGGATGTAAGAGATATATGTCAACTTTGACTTGATGGCCCTGACGGCCAAGTTCCCATATGTTTATACATTACATGTTCCATGATCTTCATTATCAGTCTTTTATGTTCTTTCGTGACAGAGGTATTTCTTATGGCATGAGTATGAAAGGACATAGGTAAAGCTTGGTTCTCTCGGGCCTTATCGGCTACGGGTGCCAATCCGCCTCAATGGGATTTGGGGTGTGACATCGACCCCCGGCTCCCGCACCATGCGTCCTAACCATCTGCATAAAGGGTGAACCAAGGGAAAATCAGAAATTAACATAGACACCAACGTAGGAAGGAGAGTCAAAGAAATAAGATCTACCCTAAACATGCTCTGTAGCCTCCCGAAGATAGGATACAGACGTCTCTGTACCGATTCGTGAGACTCTACTAAACCTTGGCTCATGCACCAACAATACCAGTGAAACCAAGGCTCTGATACCAAGCTGTCACGACCTGATTTTTTGAGTCATGATGGCGCCTACTGTAACCCACCAATAGGCAAGCCAAACCCTAGCCCGGAGAGACAAGCGACAGGCTAATGGGCGAAATCTCAAAAAACAGAGATGAAGTAGAAGTAACCATACTTATAAACATGCTAGAAATATAAAAACAAAATCAAAATATATATTCATACCAAGACTGAGAAGGAAGAGGAAAGTATATAAAGTCAAGAACCCCTCCCAAGACCTGGTGAGGCCGATATAAGAGCCACTACTAGACATACCCAAAATACAAGACAAAAATCAAATATATACAACAAGTACTACAGTTTTGAGAGCAAAAGACTATACAATAAGATGGAGTAGGATCTGTCTGGGACGTCAATAAGCTCACCCTACTCCGGAGTCAGTGCTGAGAAGAGTGTCACGTCAAAACCGTCGACTAGTACCCGGATCTCCATCGGAAATAAAGATGCAGAAGCACAGTATGAGTACCGAGGAAATGGGTACTCAGTAGGCATCATCGGCCGACTGAGCTCAATATAATATAAGCAAGCTAAAATGCGAGGGAGCATGCTAGGTCTGAGGTATAAATATTAAATACATAAGTAACTGTCGAGGCGTATAGATATGCTCAGGATAAAAAAAAATAAGTGCGATACTGAATAACGAGTAAATAAATTCGTAAGTAAACACA
This sequence comes from Capsicum rhomboideum, assembly GCA_031232105.1. Taxonomy (NCBI): domain Eukaryota; kingdom Viridiplantae; phylum Streptophyta; class Magnoliopsida; order Solanales; family Solanaceae; genus Capsicum; species Capsicum rhomboideum. Next base: position 129,266,499 of record CP124713.1, on the reverse strand, counting down.
TAAGTCAAGCATAACCTATCTGGGCCCCCATAAACCCGATAGGCACATGGAAGAAAATAATAACCCAGCCTGGCCCCAATAAATCGGTGGGACACACAAGAAAAGTAAAAAAAAAGCATAAATAATCTGTAACTGATCAAATGCCAAGTAACCATAGTAACGATCCGGGTGTGCACCGGGCTTGAACTGGCACCAACGGATAATAACAAGAGGCCAGACGTCGGAATTGAACCGGACATAGTGGATAATAACAACTGGCCACATATATATCATAACCGCCGGACTCGAACTAGAATTTAGAGAACAAAAGTATCGTAACCACTGTACCTAGTACCAAAACTCTCCAATCATATCATAACCAGATGTCGGACTCGAATCAAAACTTATAACAATCGGTAACCATCATATCTAAATCAGTGGCCAGACTCAAACTAGAACTCATAATAATCAGTAACCAAGTGACAGAGTAGTGCCAGAATCCATACAAATACAAGTAAACGGGGACATACCGGCCCCAAAACGAACCCGAAACATAAATAAAGGAGCTAACCCACCACGTACTACAAGTCAATCTTGGTATCCTTCCAGGTTAACTATTTACTATAAACAATATGTATATACAAGTCTGGGTATGCATTGTAAGTCATGGCAAGGCAGGTCCGCATTCTAAATCAAACTAGCCGACCCCGATCAAATACGGCGCTATCAGGGACTAACAAGGCTAAATAAGTCAAAAGGGAATAACTGGGGTAATTCAACACAAATTTTATCCTAAAAGATCATCCCATGGCTTAACTAAGCCTAACAATGTTTAAAGCTAACTATACCGACTGCGAAGAGTAGCATGGCCCACTACGGGGTCCCAAAACCAAGTCTAGGCTAAACCTAATCGAGTCTGGACTAAGGTTTCGCAAACCCCTACTAACAGTAGTACAATATTAACCAACCCTATAAAGGTAATCTCTGGCACACCACCAGGATAACGGGCCCGAAACATATTCGAACAAGGCCCTAACCGACCCAAAAGGCCTAATCATAGTAAACCAATGCCAATCTACAACTACCAGCCCAAACACTAGCATAATAGTATGCAAATACTATAAATAAACTCAGTCTAGGTATATGGTAAGCCTAGCCTACCTGGACACCGTCGAATGTCTGTCAAGCTTGCTAAATAGGAGTCTTCCCCTTCCAAGAGGCCCCTGACTGCTGCCAAGCTACCAAAATAATAAACTACATATCAAAACATGACTAGTGATACCCATATTGCATTGGTTCAAAAAAATGCCCAAACGGTCCACGTGGGGCCTGCTTGCGGAATAACAAAATTGAAACCGTCACAGCATCCCAAATCACCCTGTGAACAATAGTCACAACTAGCACCGCTAAATTTGAGCTCAAAATATAGCTCAAACATCAACACCAATACCAACAATACCGTCGTAACTAAAACTACCGTAAAAATAAGAAAACGCACCGTAGAAACGTCGAGAACGAGTCCACGAATTCAAATCTACCAACCCCTAACCTTGAATCTCACTAGAAATGCCCAAAGTTGAGTTTAAGTTGATCAAAAATGGTGAAATATAGAGAGAGAAATGTTAGAAATGTTTTAGAAAAAAAGGGTAGGGTTATCTATATATATAAATTGATATAATTAAAGAAATTTCAGCCAACCTTGACCAAATATATCTACCTATATATTACTTAAATAATATGCCAAATGTCAAAATAATGAGCCTAACTCATAAAATAATAAACTATAAAACTTTTATAAATATCAAAAATATTTTAGAAAGGTAATTAACTCTATATATGTTTTTTTACCATGTTCTAAATGCCGAGAACACGCGAAAATGAGAGAAATGATCGGGAGGGTCATTACACAGACTATATTAAAACATATAACGAAATTGATGCAGAAACAATGTATAGATATATGGAGAACTTTTTAGGAGAATCTACCAAAGCATTATGGGAAACATATAAATCAGAATTCACAGACGAATTTAAAACTTTAGTAGATATGGGACCAAATCCTTATAACTTCACAAATAAGTTACATAGTTTAATAACAGGAGAAGACCCGAATAGTGGTTTATTAGTACTACAAAGAAAATATTTAATAAAACTAGAACAATTAAACATAAGTAATTGGCATCATATAAAACCTTTTCTAACAGACTATTTTTATTATTGTGCGCTATAAGTGGAAACGCTTTTGACCAGATTATAGGAAATAAACTTATTAATAAATTACCAGGAGCATTAGGAAGAGAAATAGAAGAAAGATGGGATAAACGGGAAGGACTAATACAAAATCCAAATGCAAGGTGGTCAATAGGACAGAAAGTACAACACATAATAGACATACTACAAGAAAAATGTACTAACATATAAATACAAAAAGAATTAAAGAAAGGAGAAACTAATTTTTGTAAACCATATATACTACACAAAGTTATGATGAGAATTATCAGAAACGAAGAAATTATTAAAAGAATTATGAAAATCCTTATAAAAGAAATGATTATCGAAGAAAGAATTATTATTTAAGAAAATCTTCAGCTAGAAAGCCTTACATAAGTAAAGATAAACATGTTAGAAAATGTACGAATGATAGAAGTTATAGAAATACTTTAGAATGTTTCACTTGTGGAAGTACAGACCATTTAGCGAATACTTGTCCTAAAAGAAACAATACTAGAACTAGAAATTCCCAGTTAATAGAAGATTTTCAAGAAACATTGATAAATGTAGATGAATATATGTCAAACAATAAAAGTATATACTCTATAGTAAGTATAGATATAAATGAAGAACATAATTCTTCTGATTCAGATGTAGACTCGAGTTTAGATAATCTACAAGACTTAATGAATTTCTCTTTAGTAAATATCAAAGAAGAATGTATACACAATTTTGAAAGAAATAAAGGAGAAGACAATAATCAATGTTATGTATGTCATTGGTATCCAAGTAAGACCTGAAGAGCAAAATGTAAATTCTGTCATATAGAAGGATGTATACCCTGTATATCATAGGGAGAAATAGCATACAAACAGAACAAATAAAATAGAGTAATAGTAATGAAGACGATAGTTTAATTAACAAAAAATAGGTTAGAGGATAGAATAAGAATTATAGAAGAAAAACTTAAACTACTAGACAAAGGTAAAAATGTCATAATAGATCAGGACACAGAAGATACAGAATTAATAAATGAAAATTTCGAAGGATTAATATGTAATGAAAACAAAAAGTTAAGTACAATAAAGGTAATGACAAAAATAAAAATATAAGATTATGAAATAGAAACATTAGGAGCTGTAGACTCTGGATGTACACAATGTATAATAAATCAGAATATTCTACCTAGACATCTCATTAAAGAATTTAGAAAACCACAAATATTCATGCAAATGGATGGAACTCATAATACTTATAAATATTATACAGAAAATGCCGTAATTAGTTTTATTATACAGAAAATGTCGTAATTAGTTTTAGTAACACATGTAATAATTACAAAATAGTTAATAAACTAGATCAGATATGGGTAAGAGAATTAAATATACGAGTAGATTTTGTAATAGGACTAGATTTTATGCTAAGGAACAATGGAGACAAGATACGGAGTAGTTTTAACAAAAAATATTACAATAACCTCAGCATTTTTAGGGGAAAATGTAATAATAGAAAGATAACTAAAGATTCTAAAACTAAACAACCCCTAGAAGTATGTGACAAGGGCACAGATTGTACCTGTAAAGCCAAAGAAAGTTTAATATCAGAAATAGTAGAAGAATGGATTGACGAAGAGATAGAAAAGAATTATAATTTAATAGATACAAACATTGAAAATTATAATTTCAAAAGAAGTTTCCAGCAAATAGGGACAATAAAAAATCAGGAAGATCTGCAAAAAATAATACAGACATTAGACAAGCTAGAAATAATAGGAGAAAAACCCCTAGACCATTGGGGAGCAAATCAATTAGAGTGTAAATTAGAAATTATAAATCCAAAATATCTTATAAAAACAACAACAATAGAAGCAACCAATGAAGACTTAAAAGACTTTGAAATACAAATCAAAGAATTATTAGGATTAGGAGTAATTAGAAGATCCACATCAAGACATAGGTCTGCAGCTTTTATGGTAAGAAATCATAGTGAAATAGTTAGAGGAAAAGCTAGAATAATAATAAATTGTAAGAGACTAAATGATAATACAGTAATTGATGCATATAAATTACCAAACAAGACAAGATTAATAAATAGAATTCAAGGAAGAAAGCTTTTTAGTAAATTTGATTGTAAATCAGGATATTGGCAGACTAAAATTCATAAAGACAGTATAGAATGGACGGTCTTTACTTGTCCAGAAGGGCACTTTGAATGGTTAATAATGCCATTTGGCCTAAAAACTGCCCCTCCGATTTTCCAAAGAAAAATGGATAATATATTTAGGGATTATAAAGACTTCATTTTAGTATACATAGATGATATATTGGTTTTCAGTACTGATATGAAAGAACATTTAGAACATTTACAGACAGTTTTTCAATTATTTCTAGATAATGGTCTAATCATAAGTAAAAAATAAAATGGAGTTATGTAAGCAATACATTAATTTCTTAGGAATAACTATAGGAGAAGGAAGAATTAAATTACAACCTCACATAGCGACAAAACAAAAGATTTACAAAAATTTTTAGGAATTTTGAATTATGCTAGACCTTTTATTAAAAATTTAGGAAAAGTAGTCGGACCAATTTATGTTAAGACAGGCACAAAAGGACAAAAATCTTTTAATACAGAAGATATTAAACTAGTACAAAAATTAAAAGAAATGGTAAAAAAAATCCAGACTTAGCCCTACCATTAGAAACAAACTATTTAATCATAGAAACAGACGAAAGTTTTGAAGGTTGGGGAGCTATTTTAAAAGCAAAATAGAATAAATATAGTGATAAAAAAGACGAAAGAATCTGTGCCTATCAAAGTGGGCAATATAGAGAAAAAATCAATCAAAGTAGTATAGAGGTAGAAATTTTAGCAGTAGAATATGGATTAAATAGCTTTAAGATATATATTTTAAATAAACCAGAAATTTTAGTAAGAACTGACTGTGAGGCAATAGTTAAATTCCATGAAACATAAGTGAGAAAAATAGTAGTAAAAGAAGATGGCTCAATTTTATTGATGCTACTTCAATTTATAATATTAGATTACAACACATTAAAGGCAAAGAAAATAAACTTGCAGATAAACTTAGTAGATTAATTATCCAAACTACTAACTAGTTTCTTTTGCAGCATGAGTACAGACAAAGGGAAAGCTAATGCTTCCACTTCAGACGCTAATGCAGACAGATATTTACAGACATTATTGGGAAATATCCATTTCAGGCCACAGACAATGTTAAATTTACCTCAGAATGTGATGGATCAGACTATTGAAAGAATTTATTTCGGAAAGCAAAACTTGATTTGCTATCCCGAGTCCAATTACAGTTTTAAACTAAAGACAGAATCAAGAGTAGACAAAAATCAAAAATGCTTATTAGACAATTTATGGATTGCATTCAATAAGACTCCAAGGGATGTCAGCTATTTTCTAGCTGTGATGAATGCCCTTAGCCAGTATTTTACAGATAAAAATTTACATAACATGTTTAAGTTTTATGTGGTAATACAGGGAAGAATGCCAGGAATATTCCAGACATAGATTCAGGTAATAGATTCAATTCGAGACTTCAGAGGCCCCCTTTACAAAGGTTTTAATAATTTTACTAAAGCATTAGACTATGCAAGAGGAAAATTAAGACCTAACTTTACCCCAGAACTTAAAAACCCAGTTAATTTCCCCCAATATAATATCCAGAGAGACACCAATAAGATTATATTTTATGACCATTGCAATTCCATGATAGAAGGGTTCAAGAGATTGAATCTCAAGAACGAACAGTTAGAAAAAGAAAAAGAACAGCTATTGCAGCAAAACCATATTTTACAAGAAAGACTCCGAGTTTTATATTTTGAGATGAGCCAAATGCAAGAACCAGTACAAAACCCCAAACCTTTTCATCAGACACAAGTACCAGTACAAACTCCACAGACTCCACAAAAGAGTTTTTCATCTCTACAAAAAATGGATCAAATGGATGTGTATTTCCCAGTGAATACAAATAAACCTACTACATCAGGTAAAGATGTAGCTAGTCTAGCTCAAACGATAGCTGGTTAAGACGAATCAAATTCGTTAATGGCTGACACTTTGCCAAAAAGTGTAAGAAAACTCCCGGCCAGTTTTAATTTGGAAGAAACTTCAGGATCAAAAACAAGACTCAAAAGAAGGACAAAAATAAATACAAGAAAGATAGAAAATATTGTTGGAAATACTTTAAGAAGACTATTAATTGAAACAAAAGAAGAGACAAAAGGAATAATAAATCCAAAGCCAGAACCAGAGGATACTTCAGAAGGACCAAATTCAGACTCAGACTATGACCCTACCTTAGAACAATTCGCACAAGATCCTAATGAAGACGAAGACTCGGGAATGAGTTTTGATTTAGTAGCCTTGTATAACTTAGACACAATTTGTTAGTGAGCTAAGCAGTGATCTCAGCAGACTCAACAATCGTAAGCAATGATGATTGTTAACATACAGAGACAGAAGAAAAGAAAGTGACAGAAAGAAAGAAAGAAGAAAAGAAAAAGAAGAAAATGACAGAAAGAAAAGAAGAAAAGGACAGTAGAGGAGAGAAAGTCGTCCAATGCATGTGACGATGGACCCATGCTGAGTCAGACGATTCCTTCAAAAAATTGAAATGAAATTTGAAGTTCGGAGACTCTTATAAATATGTATCATTCTATTTCACAAAGACAAGAAGGAAGAGGTCAGTGAGAAAATCTATTAGAGAATCAATTCTAGAGCTTATCGATATTTCAAGTCTGTAAGTGTGAGAAGTGAGATAAAAAAAAAAAGTGTTTGTACAAAAGAGTGAGTTTTTATTTTCAGGTCATCTAGGAGCAACACCGGGGACTCCCGAAAGGGAAACCTCTATCCGCTCTACGCCATGTAAGTAGGTTAAAGCTTATTACTAGAACTATGTATTACCTCCCATGTTTGTACAGTATGTTTTATAAAAATATGTTCATATTATCATGTTATTAAATATGTTCATGTTGTTATGTATGAATTAAAATTGTCTAAATTAATCATCCATGTCTACCCTTAGTATATGGTTAGTCTCTTAAATGCTTAAGGAAATCCGATGGATTAACCGAAAAATTCCTAGGATTTTGATAGTCTAATATGGCCAGGGAGCCGCAGGACAGTGTGTTTTTGGGGTGCGGTTAAAGTAGTTCATCTCTTTAGCTTAAACTTTTACTTAAGAACTGCTTATGTAACCAAATTAATTTAACAAATTATATTTTAATTTATTGTGTGTCACTTTAATTAAAAAAATTATTATTTTCTCTATATAGATCAAGACAAAGTTGCTCAAGCAATTCAAAAGGTTAACAAATATATTGTTGTAACTAGAACAAATATAAATGTCGGAATCGGCAATACTCATGAACTCAAAAATTCAGGTATTGACTTCGTTCAAATCTACTTTTTCACCTCAAATCACAAAAACAATGACTACACTATTTTTTAGAATAATTTATTCATTTATTTACTGTTAGCTTATAGCAGACCGTAGCTTTCTAGAAAAGACTAAACTCTACAGTACGAGAACATAATTGAATCAGAATGACTAATCTGTATATCTGTAGAAAATCTAAAAACAGTACAATCAGTATCTTAGTTTACACCAGCTACTCCTCATGTTGTCATTTGTAGGTCGTCTTAGTATTTGTCAAATTGAGAAAGTGCATATAATTTTACTAAAAAGAAATCAGATATGAATCATAACTGTATATAAATAAATCATAACTGAACTTATATCACAAAGTATACTATAGAGGTTTTCTTGGACGTCCGTTCTTTAGTTTTATTTTAAAATGCGCTTGAAGAGTATAAATAGAAACAAAAGAACTCCTACACCAGTAAGATCATCTCCCAATTTGGTCATTTCAGAGCGTTGCCAATTTACCCCTAGTTATCAGAAAATATAAGAAATTTCGATGGAGTCCCATCGATTTTCTTAATTAAGATGATAATTTCTGACACACCTCTAGAGCATTTAGGATGTAACTAAGCATAGAAGTTGATCTGTAGCTGAGCGGAACCCAATAGAATACCCAATTTATTCCTTTCAATTTTTAGTTACTTCTAATGCAACTATTTTTTGCTACTCACAATTCTTCTGCAGTTTGTAATTACAATAAATAAATCATCAGTCATTACAAAATAAAAATCAACTATTAAAAAAGTTTCTACAATTTCCAAACATGTAAATTGTAATCCATTAAAGTGGATATAGCCATACTTTCTTCTATACAAACTACAATCAAAACAGATAGATATATTAGCCTAAACATTCAAAAGAACAATTAAACAAAGGTTAACAAGTAAATTCAAGTGTCTCCAGCCTTAGGCAATTTCTGGTAAAAGCATTAGTTGTCATAAAATGCACACTGAATTTGAAACCTTAGTTCAACCTAGAAAAATTAGTGTACTTTGAATCACAAATAAAGCTATCTATTCACTATTGAGATATTTACCTCTCAGAGCCAAGTCTCTATCAGCTTTTATTGGCTTCTTCATAGATATATTGAACTGCACAAGTCATACATTCCAAAAGAGAGTGAAACCTTTGAGATTTTCATACAATATAACAACAAATTAGAATTAAGAAAGCTAAGAAGAAAGCAAAGCCCATACTTGATGCCTCCAGTTGATATAGTCTAGGCCTTAAACAGAATAATGTAAATAAACTGCATACTCACAAGCATTTTGGTTGGGTCAATCCAAGTCAAGAATATATAAGTTTCTTTCTTAAGAGGTTTCCCTTCAAAGACATCATGGAGCGAGGAAAGAGCAGATTTAACATCGGCAGTAGAGGATTTGATTCTTGGAGAAATGACTTCATCAAAGGCATCCCAGAAAGTTTTTCCATCAATATCTCTGACCAGCAATATAAGTAGTGATTTCTCCAGATTGACTGCAATTCATAAAATCAATTCAGCATTCTGTAAATGATTCATTTCCTCCCCATTCCACCAGTCAAACAATTAAACATCGCCCATTCACCTTCAAAGAAATTGTTGAACCAGGAAGAATCCTGCTAAATTTCTGCAGCAGAATGTCCTCGCCAGGCATCTAACCTACAAAAGACAGAGTCATTGATATAGAGGCCTGCAACGTAAGCCTTGACAACAATAATTGCAAAAACCTTTTCCCTGTATCTTGAAAGTTTGTAGGAAAAACAGAAAAACATGAGCATAGAACATAACCAAGAAGAACTCAAGCCAGATAAACTGATAATTGAAATTGATTATCAAATTATTTGGAAAAGGTTATTGATTGAATTGCAGCGCTTACTAAAATAATAATTATTAAAATTCTAATTATCTAACTTAAGTGTATCCTGATTTTTTCACACCTTTTATATCAAAAAACTAAAACAAATGGTGTTTATTTTTATTTGCAGCAGGCAAAAGGGTTCTATCCACAGAAGATGTTGATGTCGAAGAAAGAAGACCAATAAAAAAAGGAGAATAAATTGCTACCTGAAAGCTCTATCCGAAAAGTGTGATATTGAAGGTAATGCAGTACCAATTTATTCATTACAGTTACTTCTGCTCTATTTATGCTACATTTATCATTTATTAAGTTTTATAACATATAACTACATAAATTTAGGTCAAGTTGACTACATACCATCAATATCATCTCTTTATCGGTTGGAAAATGTTCCTAAATGCATACATTGTCATGCTCTGAGGTTTGAACATGAAACTCCAATATTTTGTTGCGACGGTGGATCAATCAAACTCGCACATACCGAAGTTCCAGCTCAACTGTATGCATTATTTTTCTCAGAATCTGAAGTAGCAAAAGAATTTTGCAAGCACATTAGAGAATATAATACTCCCTTCGTTCAAAAAGAATGACTTAGTTTGACTTGACACAAAGTTTAAGAAAATAAAGAAGACTTTTGAATCTTGTGGTACTAAATTAAAGTTATGTCAAATGTACCAAATGTCCTTTAATCTTGTGGTCTTAAACATGCCACGTGGAAAGTTAAAATTAAAGTGTTGCCAAAAAAGGAAAGAGGTCATTCTTTTTGAAACGGATTAAAAAGGAAAGTAGGTCATTATTTTTTAAACGGAGGGAGTAGCATATTTGAATTTACGTTTTTTGGTGTAAAACTCGACAATGATCTGACATCTTCAAGACAAGGAGTTTATACCTTTAAGGCACAGGGTCAAATATATCATGATCTACCCTCATTAATCCCATGTGATGATAATCCATGTTATTTTCAATTGTACTTTTTTGACACAGAAAACGAGGTATGCAATAGAATTTTAAAACTCAAAGAAGTCAATTTATCCGAAGAAGTTGTGGCGATAATTAGATAGATAATGGATGTCAATCCTTATGCACAATTCTTTCGCCAGCTAAAGGATCATTCAAGCTTTCAGAATTTAGAAATTCAAATTGCTTTCAATGCTAAACTAGATCAACGTGTCTACAAAAAACCATCAGTAGATCAAGTTGCTGTTATTTGGATAGACGGCAATAACCCCAATGTACCATTTGATCGAGAGATTATTGTTCATGAGCATTCAGGCAATATACATAGAGTTGAACATTATTATGGTTGTTATGATCCACTTCAGTATCCTTTACTTTTTCCAAATGGTGAGTCAGGCTGGCACTAAGGAATACGAAAACAACATAAAACCAAAAAAGGTTCACACAGAATCGAAGTTGAAAGACTCAACCAGAATATTTTGACATTTGTGTCCGCTGATGAGGTGTTTGGTAATGAGCAGCAAGGTATAGTTTTAAAACAGAATTACACAGACCCTTATATTTGGTTATTTAAAATTCTCATATCAATGTGTTTTATATTTTTCTGTAGGTGTACGACGAGGAGGTAAACATTGTGTCTCTTGTAGAGAGTACTACTGCTATAAGCTGCAAATACGCTATGGAGAAGATACGATAATTCTATTGTGCGGAAGATTGTTTCAACAATTTGTAGTTGACTTGTACATCATGTTGGAAACAACACGGCTTGAATATTTTAGGCTGGAGCAAGCAAATCTTAGAAGGGAAATATTGCAAGGTATATTTGACAATATCCTAGTTGGGGAAATTAGAGGACCTAAAATCGGTCAAAGAGTAATACTTCCTGCATCATTCATCGGAGGTCCTAGGGATTGCGTCGTAGATATATGGATGCAATGGCTCTGGTTCAACATTTTGAAAAACCAGATCTATTTATTACAATGACATGTAATCCGGATTGAATGGAGATCAAGGAAAATTTGGTAGGACAACTTCCTCAAGACAGATCTGACTTGGTGACTAGAGTCTTTAGAGCAAAACTACAAGATTTAAAAGATCAAATCTTCAAGAAAAAGATATTTGGTCCTGTTGCAGCACACGTTTTTGTAGTTGAATTTCAGAAAAGAAGACTACCACACATACACTTTTTGTTAATACTTGAACAAGGATAAAAGATAACATCACCAGAAGATTATGACAAGTTTATTTCCGCTGAACTTCCTGACAAAGAAGAATTTTCGATCTTGTATGATTTGATTGTCAAGCATATGATGCATGGTCCGTGTGGAAAAAATCGTCCATCGAATTCATGCATGAAGGATGGACAGTGCAAGATTCATTATCCTCGGCCATTTAGTAATAAAGCAATACAAGGAAAGGATGGATATCCAAGTTATAAGAGACGAAATAATGGAAAGAGGGAAAAGGTCCGAGGCATGACAATGAACAATCAGTGGGTCGTTCCATATAATATTTATTTACTGACTAGATACAACTGCCACATTAATGTTGAGTTTTGTGCGGGGATAAAAGCAATAAAATATCTCTACAAGTACATATATAAAAGACATGATAGGTGCGCCGTTTATATCGAATCAGATGATGGAGAGAAGTCATTGATGAAATTCAAAGCTTTCAAGATGCACGTTGGGTGACCGAACCAGAAGCACTATAGAGAATTTATGAATTCAATCTCAGTGATATGCAGCCTCCGATTATTAACCTTCAACTGCATCTCCCAAATAGACAATCAGGTAAACTACATATATCCAACAATTAGGCTAATTTAAGTTTATGATGAAATAATATGAAATATGTATCAGTTTCAGCTACTCTCATTTAGGTGTGTTTTTTGTCAGTTACCTATTTACAATTAAAGGAGTTCAAATATGAATCAGTCGAAGATATACAGATCACAAAACTAAAACTAAAAAAGAAGATACACCTCCATAGTGCGAGCAAATTTAGAACGAAAATATAAATTGCAGTCACAACGAGAGGGTTTTTTTCATCCCCTCCTAGCAAACAGTTTCGCAAAACAAAGATAGTATTGTCATAGGACCAAAAAATGAAGCAAAAAATTTCAGCACCCTCATAGCAGTGAAGTTAAGAAGAAGGAGAAGAAGAAAAAGAAGAGAGACATAACTAAAAAACTCTGTACAGTCGCTCTCACACAATAGTCCATTTTCGAAAAATAAAAAAACCACCTTCTGCCAGCTTTGCTTTTCTGTTAGCTTCCAGCCTTCGATCACTTAAAATGAAAAGAATTCAGAGCACAAGCTCCATAGTTTGTCAAATAAAAAAGTATACCCTTCTACCGAGTTTGCCCTTCTATTGTCTTTCTACTTCGGGCACTTAAATATAATCGCTCTCACATAATAGTACAGTTTTGAAAAATAAAAAGACCACCTTTTGCCGGCTTTGCCCTTCTGTTAGCTTTCAGCTTCGATCACTTAAAATGAAAAGAATTCACAGCACAAGCTCCAAAGTTTTGTCAAATAAAAAAGTACACCCTTCTGCCGGTTTTGCCCTTCTATTGTCTTCCTACTTCTGGCACTTAAAATAAAAAAAATCTGCAATTCAAGCTCCGTAGTTATGAGCTTCCTCCCATGCTCTCCAAAACTCTGAAATACAAGCACTTTATCTGTCAAAAACACCAGCAATGACCAATCTGAGATTTCGTATACACTAAAGACCAAATTAGTATAATATCTAGAAAAGCATTTGCCCCAATTTCTTTACAAAAATAACAATCTTCTTCCTTTTCTCTCTTTTTTTTCCCTCAAAAGCTATCTATCTTAACTAGGAAACCTGGGAAGGTACTACTTTCCATTCTAATTTACATGAAGAAAGTTAATAATAGATCAGAGAAACAAACTTACCAGAAGGATCCTAACTTTGACTTGTACAGTGGTCTCTGCAAGAGAAAATACACCCACAGTTAAGTATATTTGTAGTTTTGCCCTTCTGTTAGCTTGCCACTTATGGCACTTAAAATGGAAACAATCACAATGCAAGCTCCGTAGTTATGAGCACCCTCCCATGCTGAGCAAAACTCTAAAACACAAGAAATTTATCTGTCAAAAACATAAACAATGATCAATCTGTGATTTTCTAAACACTAAAGACTAAATCAATATAATATCTGCAAAAGCATTTTCCCCAAAGTCTTTTTAAAGATGAAACTCTCTTCCTCTCCTCTGTTCTTTTTCCACACAAGTTACTTTCCATTCTACTGTACATGAAGAAAGCTAATAATGGACCAAAGACAGTAAGTTTACTAGAAGGACCATAAGACTTGATATCCATATTTAAGTATAATTGTTTATCAGTTATAATTCTTCATAATACAGTTTTTCACATTGTAGTGTGCTATTGGAACAACCAAAATTTGAGAAACATTGTTGCGTGGGAATACGCCTCACATACCATGCTCACCGAGTTTTTTTGAAAATGTTCGACGGATAGCGAAGCACGAAAATACCTATATAAGGAATTTCCAGAGTATTATGTTTGGAACCCTCAGGGTAAGATTTGGACGTCAAGAAACGCAAGAGCAATTATTGGTCGAATTGTTGTTGGTAAGGCATCCAATACAATCACTTTTAATATTTGTGTTTGTTTAGATTTGATTTATTTATTCTTTTTACTTTAATGTCATAGCTAACCCATGAGAAGGCGAAAGCTATTATTTGAGATTGTTATTAAATCATGTACCAGGACCAACTTCATTTGAATACTTGTTATCTGTTAATGGAAGGATGTGTGAAACATTCAAAGAAGCTGCAAAAGAAAGAGGTTTACTGGAATCAGATAACAGCATTTCTGAATGCTTACGTGAGGCGGTCGTCTTCAAAATGTCATCGGCTTTGAGAAATTTATTTGCAACAATTTTGTTTCATTGTAATCCAACGGATGTTAGAATGCTCTGGGATACATATTATGACGACATGTCGGAAGATTTTAAGAGAATACATGACAATTCTCCTACAGCTCAACTTCAATGCACACTGAAAAGCATAAACCGGTTCTTAGAGAGCATAGGTAAGAGAATTAAAAATTATGACATTCCTAAACTTGAGCAGAGGTTGGATGATGGAATTATATAAGAATGCAGAGAAATAAGGGAAGAGAAGTCTATAATAGTGCCTCCAGAAGATTTTGATGCACAAACAAAGCTAAATCCTGAACAAGAGCAAGCGTTCAAGATTATATTTGAAAGGGTCGAGTCTAGAAAATAGGGATTATTTTTTATCGATGGACCTGGAGGAACTGGAAAAACATTCCTATATCGTGCATTACTTGCAAATATCAAATCGAGAGGCATGATAGCTTTAGCAATAGCAACAAGTGGAGTAGCAGCAGCTCTTTTAGCGAGAGGTCGTACGGCTCATTCTAGATTTGAGATACCACTTCAGACAACTGATACGACAGTCACATGTAAGTCAAAGCAAAGTGGTGGAGCTAAATTGATTAAAAAAGCCAAGCTGATTATCTGGGACGAAGCGCCTATGGCAAGCCGTCGGACAATTGAAATGGTTGATGGGAGCTTCAGAGATATACTGGACATTGATGAACCCTTTGGTGGAAAAGTAATGATTTTCGGTGGTGATTTTCGTCAGGTACTACCAGTAATTCCTCAATCTACCAGGGCTGAAACAGTAAATGAAAGTTTGTTAAAGTCGTACTTGTGGCATCAGATGGAAAGGATTAAATTATCAAGAACTATAAGGGCGCGGACAGATCCATCATTCAATGAATTCTTATTACGTATAGGTAACGGGGAGGAGCCTACAATAAGAGATGATTAGGTACTTCTTCCAAAACAAATGGTTATTGAAAATAACAGCGATAGTACTGGCGAAGATACCTTAGTAGAGCAAATATTCCCATCGCTGGATAAAAATGTAAGTTGTGCAAAATACATTACAGAACGGACAATCCTAGCTAGCAGAAATGAATTCGTTGATCAACTAAATGAGATGTTAATTTTCAGATTTTTTGGTGAAAGCAGAACTTTTCTGAGTTTTGACTCTGTAGAGGATGATACCAACAATTACTATCAGGAAGATTATTTGAATACTCTTAACACCAAGCGGTCTGCCTCCACACAGGTATTTTCTTACATATTTAGTAATACTCAACTTTTCTATTTAGTAACAACAAAATCACGATTTTTTTCAGTTTTTTGGTTAAAGCTAAAAAAATTTATTACACAAACTCCGAATAAATTATATTAACTATTCTTATTAATTGTTTTGAATGCTTGAATCATAAATATCGCAAAAGTTTCTAAGGATGTACGAGCTTGAGAAACACATAAGTTCACATCACATTAGTTATACAAATTGTGTAAACATAAAATTATCTATGGATCATAGGATGGATTAATTTAAGTGTATTTGATTGAAAACTTATTATTAAAATTCTTCATAGTATCGTTGTTATAACATTTTATTGCTTTGCATTTTGAAAAAAAAATGTGCCTATCATGTTGCTAAGAAATTTGGATGCTTCCAATGGCTTATGTAAGGACGCAAGAATGATATGTAGAGGTTTTGACAACAACGTCATACATGCAGATATAATGATGGGCCAAAATGCTTTCAAGCATGTGTTTATCCCACGAATCCAGCTATCGCCTCCCAAAAATGAAGGTTACCCGTTCAAATTCATTAGAAAACAATTTCCAATGCGACTATGCTTTTCAATGACGATAAACAAAGCACAAGGACAGACAATACCAACTGTTGGACTATACTTACCACAATATGTTTTTTCGCATGGACAACTATAGGTTGCACTCTCGAGGGGAATATCAATGTCAACGACAAAGGTTTTGGTCATGACGGAGCAGCCAAAGCGAAAAAAAGGAACATACACCAAAAACATCGTCTACAAAGAGATATTAGGTCAAATACAATACATGAAATTACTTGATACAAATTTTTTTTACACTTCCAAATATATTATGACCTACTCACATCAAATAGTCGTGTTTTCAGGTACAGAAGATACACAATTACATTAGATTGAGCTAATGTGATGAAAGTAATGCCATTTATTCTCTTTTTTTTTAAACTAGCATTAATGTGGCAAGACTCATAAAGATATATTTAGTTGGATCATTTAAACAATTATGTTCCGTTTCAATTATGATCCGTTTCTATTATGTTCTGTTTCTATTATGTTCCGTTTCTTTTATGCCAGGAAGACTACCAATTTTTATTAGTCTTTCTATCCTTAGAAGAGAATGAGAACCAACTAAATTTCAGATCTCAGTTGGCTAAAGGGGCACTAGCCTAATGAAGAATTCAATGGTCGTCGCTAACTGAAATGATCACCCTAAGTATCAGCTACAAGTAAATCAATTATTACCTCATTTACTCATGCTACAATTTACTTACAAGTTAGACAATACCTATCTTCTTTCTTTCCTAAGGTTTAAAACATAAGGCTACTGAATGTTATTAGCTTGTTCAGCCTGGATGGATGCCTTGCTGATTCAGTCAGCGGAGGAGAGCGTAGCTAGGGGTCTCAGTGGGTTGGTTTAGTCGGTTACTTTTATCATCATTTAAACCATATCAATCCTCTGCTTATTTGATTTTGTATGATCAAAATTAGATTTAGGTAAGCCAAAGCAAACAAAACTGCTTACTAATTCTTCACTAGAGATGGCACTTTAGAATCACTATTATAAAAAAAGACAGTCCGGTGCACTAAAGCTCCCACTAAAAGAAAGGGATAATGAAAACAAACCAGCTAGAAAAATACTAAGAGAAAGTGCAAGGATATTTGTAATTTGATTTAGTAAAAATCAGAGGCAAAATCATCTGCATCTCCAGGGCTTACTCTGAGTAATGAATATAAGATAACATCTCTGAGGCAAAATAAATGATTGATAATTACCCACATATCTAGGTAGAGGAAATGTTAGTAGAGTTTTGGTATGTTTACCCACATATCTAGGTAGAGGAAATGTTAGTAGAGTTTTGGTATGTTAACGTACCATAATTTCTACATTATATGTTGATATAATTAGATAAACCATCAATGAATTAAAGAAAATCCAGAGTTTAGAAGGAAGCCTGCCTGGATCCCAAGTGCCCAACTGATGAACCATCCACGATAGAAAGAGAGACAGGTTTCTAGGTGGCCTGAGATTTGTCAGGGTTTTGTTCTCTTTCAAATAGGCGGCAACAAGCAAGAACACCAAGATTCAACTTTAGGAGGTTAATTTGACACTGCAGTAGAAGAACCTCTTAATATGCATAACCTCGTGTGGACACAACCAATGAGTACGAACAGCAGGTAATTAGCACTCCAGGTTTCCCTCTTTATACATCCATCCGATGCACCAGTAAATATAACAAGTAATGTATGAAGTCACGGTCAAGAAAACATTAATAATACCAAAAGCGCATGTTGCAGTCAAAAATTGATACTTTAAGTTCCTACACAAAAAAATCTACGACAAACAAAAAGCTGGAAATGGACAAAAAACAGACATGTCGACATCAAGAATCTCAACTATATAGCTAGAAAAAAATAAAGAAACTGCTTCGATCAAATAATTGTTCTTAATTTTCTTCAAACACCAAACTTTGATTCAATATTTTGGAGTACACTATCACAGTCATGGAACTTTAAGACATATACTATATGCGAATTTCTACAATTGCCAAAAAGAAAAGCAGAATAACACTATTTCTAACTCAATTGGACCTCTCAAACCATAATTTTCTGAGTTTGGACAGAAAAAGTACTGTTCCAGAATGATATAGAGACATAAATGACCAAGAAGGAAGAACATAGCACATGAGGCAAAAAGCCAAAGAAGAAGATTGGAGACACACCTGCAGCTGAAAATTCTTCAAGTCAAATGGATCTAGGAGCTAAAACACTTTTACTTGGCCATCTGAACACGCAGCAACCTATGTGAAAGCAAATAACATAGATCTAATCAAATGACTTTATTTAGTCATACAGCCTACAAGATATCGACAGAAAGCCAACATTGTCTATCCAGTGAAGTTGAAGAAAAGATAAGGACCGTAGCATCGGATCAAAGGCCCCATAAATTTAATGCTTTGTGAATAAAATAAAGTGAGACCACAATGTACATTTATGCATCGACCACTATGTTTTATCACCTCCACGATGCGGATCCCCAACTAACACATTTAATAGGCATTTATAACACTTTGGCATCTCATACTCATTTGCAAAAGAATAGTAGAAATCTCTCCTCGAAACTTCAAAAAGGAAAAGAGAAAAAGAAACTCAGAATACTCTTGACTTAGGAAAGTCATAAACTCATACACAACATAGATACCGTCTCTTTGTTCTAATCATTTCCACCCTGCCAGCCCCAAACCTTCCCCAAGAAATTCAAACAACTACTATGACATTTCAATGTCGAGACAGAGACATTTACGACCAATCTAATTCACACTCACCACTATCAGAATTGTATGGGAAACTCCAAACTGAACATTCACACCTTGGGATGAGTTTCTGTCAAAGCATTTGCAAAGCTTCCACTGAAGCAGCGCTGAATCTATAGAATAGATACTAATTGTAAGTCTCTAACTAAGTGTTAATAAAAAAACAATAAACAAAACAGGCGCAGGTGAAATTATTGTCAGAAGTAAAACTTGACAAAGTATATACAGATAAACTAAAAAAACTTAAAAGATTAAAGGACAATGAAAGCAAGTAACTGAATCGAGGATAAAATTTAACATTATAGTTTCACTGATAATAGGGAACACAGATTATAACTACAAATTTAAGGGAAAAGATTTTTCATCACATTGACTCTTGCCAAAAACAATATAAAAGAAAGAATAAATGCCACAGTGAACCAAAAAAATCTTCAATTTCATATCAAGTTTCCTGTTTAGACTCTCTGTTTTTTCAATATTTCATAAACATTTGTGGAAACAGAGAATAAGTTCTTTTTTGATTCTGTTTCCTGTCTAGAGAGATTGAAACAAAATAAATCAAAGATTTGACATTGACATTAACTATCTACTTTCATCGGCAAAATATCTCCATGCAAAAGAAAGGGAAAAGGCACACCTAACATAATGTTTATATCTATCATTTCATCAACAAATGGCGAAAAAATTGTGCCTTTAACTTCAACCACCTCCCATTTGTGGAGCCCAAACAACTTTTACAATGTTGAATTCATGCACGTAATCAAGATGTCAGAAGTTGAATTGTAAACAAATTCAGATTGGGGCAAAAATAAATATACTATCAGCTTAATACACATTAGCCAATAAATATCAAACTGAAATTAGATGATTTTGGAGCTACCGACTTCTTAACCTGATTAGTGTTTGGCTTTTTTCATTAAAAGAAATCTCACGTCATTTCAAAATTAGTAGATCTGTAAAAAGATAGTAAATATAAAATCCTAAAAGTACAAGCAACGATTATTCCAAAATCGAGCAAAATAGGGTACATTTCGAAGCTATCTACTTGATTGGGAACAAGGAGCTGGCCCATCTGAGCTTCAATTCCATGGCTATGGTGTTAAACACCATATGTATTCTAGAACTCAAGCATGTCCGCAACTCCAGGGAATATCTGTTTTCTTGAAGCTCCCTAGGAAGACAACTAGAACTTTCCTAATTGAAGATAGGGTGGCTTTGTCGTACTTTCCAAAGTGAAGTACACTTCCAGATATTTTTTGTTGAGTTGGTCTAAATGTATCGGGTGGACACAAATCTTGGACTTAAACTGACTCCTTTTAAAAAATTTAGCTTTTGGACAATATTTGATCCTTTTATTGGTTTTTATACTTTGTAATGTACTCCCTCCGTTCGCTTTTGCTTGTCACTAATTTCCTAATTAGATTTTCATTTTTACTTGTCATTTTTGACATATCAAGAAAAAACAACTTATATTTTCCAATTTTACCCTTAGCATAAATTGTTTTTTCTCCAAATTAATTTCAAGACACAATAGTAATTACTTAGTAAACATCATTTAATAGGGGGTACTATGGTAAAATAGTTACGTCATTAATTGTTTTTCTTAATATGTGTGCAAGTCAAATTATGACAAGTAAAAGCGAACGGAAAGAGTAATATGTGGATACATTTTGTGGCATCAGCCACTTTCACACAAAATAATATTTATTTTAAATTTTGTCTATCATATGATTATTTACCCCTCTCATCTCAATTCATGTGCCATAATTAAACTTTTAAGAGCCAATTAAATTTTATTTTGATCAGAATTTTTTATATCTTCCAAATAGTTAAAGTTTTTAAGTTGAACTAATATGCGGAAGCTTCTTTATATGTAAAATATATTTTGTGCAGCTCAATAATTTTAATTTTTTAATTATTGTAATTTATACTCCCTCTGTCCCAATTTATATGACACACTTTCCTTTTTAGTCAGTCCCAAAAAGAATGACACATTTCTATATTTGGTAACAATTTAACTTTAAAATAACCACTTTACCCTTAATGAAATGATTTACAACCACACAAATATCTATGACTCATTTTAGACCACAAGTTTCAAAAGTCTTCTTTTCTTTCTTAAACTCCGTGTCAAGTCAAAGTACATCACATAAATTGGGACGGAGGGAGTAATACATTTTGCATAAATTTCAAATATATATATATATATATAAGATCTGTATATTTGAATATCGCTCAAGTTTAAAATTTTGACTCTCAAAATTACAACTGAGTTGCATAAATATACGGAAAAGGGTCAAAAATACCCTTAAAGTATTAGAAAAGGCTCAAAAATACCCTTCTTCCACCTATTGGCTCAGAAATACCCCTCCATCCATCTATTTGGATCAAAAATGCCCTTAAGGTTAAATTTAAGCTCTAAATTGCCCCTCCTTTTAACATATGGAATAAATAAATTTTTAAATTAAATATCTCGCATTATTTTTATGGTTTCACATATAAATGGACTCAAATCCATTCACAATCCTATCCATTAACTCAAACCCAATTAAAAGACCGACACGAAGCATGTTTATCAAAAACGTAAGCAAATTTTAAATAAGTGAGCAATTTACAAACAAGAATCCAAATGGATCACCTTATATCCACTATATGTTGTTTTTCTTTTTTACTTTTTTTTTTAAAAAAATAAAATTAATTGTTCCTTTGTTTCAAAGCTAGTGGATTTGCAATATTCCCTTCATACTTTTTTATTTCAACGAATATAATATGAAGAAACTAAAATAATGAAATAACTGATTTACGAAGAAATAGTCAAAAAATAAATTTTTAGAAGAGAAAAATAAGGCAGGAAAAGAAAAGGGTATTGAGAAACTGAGGGTTAAGTTTCATTTGAATGTGAAAAGAGGGAGAATGAGAATTGGAATAAGTTAATTTAAGAGTATGCAGAAATACGAGGTTGCAACAAACATAGGTTGGAGGAAGATGGAGAAATGGTGCGTTTTTTAATTGGGTCTGAGTTAATGGGTAGGATTGTGAATGAATTTGAGTCTAATTATATTTGAAACAATAAAAATAATGCCACATATTTAATTTAAAAATTCATTTATTCCATATGTTAAAAGGAGGGGCAATTTAGAGCTTAAATTTAACCTTAAGGGCATTTTTGATCCAAATAGGTGGATGGAAGGGCATTTTTGAGCCAATAGGTGGAAGAAGGGTATTTTTGAGCCTTTGTTAATACTTTAAGGGTATTTTTGACCCTTTTCCGATAAATATATATAGTTCATTTTTGTTTGACTATTTTGAATTGAGACATAATTTCAAAAAAATAATGAAAACTTAGAAATTTTATACTATAATTAAAAATAATTTAACTTTAAAATTTCACTTGTACCGTTAATGAAATAATTTATAGTCAAATAAATATCTAAAGGTTGTTTTAGACCACAAACTTCAAAAAGTTCTTTTTTTCTTAAATTTAAAATTTCACTTGTACCGCTAATGAAATAATTTATAGTCACCTAAATATCTAAAGGTTGTTTTAGACCACAAACTTCAAAAAGTTCTTTTTTTCTTAAATACCATGCCAAGTCAAAATGTGCCATAAGAAATTGATAAAAATGCAAAAGCCTAGGAAAATAAATAGTTCTCTATTAAAAACATAATGTTTATAAAATTTAGGAAATAAGTCTAATGAGTAAATACTATTTAGAAATTAATTTGAATCGTCTCAACTTATAGGAAAAAACTAAATAGTATGAATTGAAATGTCGTAAAAACATAGTGAAATAAGTATAATGACTTAATTCCTCTTTAATCAACTGCACTTTATTATCTTCAAAATGGCACATTCTCTTTTTAAAATTTTGGTACTTAATAAAATAACGTACACACAACTGATATATTTTTTATACGCTTATTATTAATTAACGCTTGATACACATGCAACGCACGTTCCCTATACTAGTAAAGCAGAAAATGTCTAGACTCCACTAAGAAGGTATGCGGTCTCAACCCTCAAGTCAATAACATAAACTATTCTCGACAAAAACAAAAAATGCAATAGTAATGAATTCCTGATTTCCTGTTCCTAAATATTGGATAAGAGGAATGAAAGAAATTATTGCCTCCTATCATATATAATCGTTAATGAAAGAAATTATTGCCTCCTATCATATATAATCGTTAATGAAAGAAATTATTACCTCCCATCCTACATAATCGTTAGAAGTAGTTCCCCTGTTTTTGTAGACAGCATTGCCACATCATTTGTTAACCAAGTTGCATTAGCTGCATCCAACTCCTCATTAAAAGATGATCTTGGCATTTCTTGACTGGAAGTAATCACAAGGACGTATTACAAAATTAGGTACACCTTTAGGACCCATTCTCATCATTGGAACTAATCAAATCAACACACTTCCTTGAAATGGGCAATCAATGGTGCGGATCAGAGGGCAATGGCTAAAGAAAAGCTAAAGAGCTTGAAAGATGGCATCACGGATCACACTTAAATATAGTACAAAAGAAACCAAATTAAGTCTAAGAGAAAAGTTGTGTACTAGAAAATAGCAACCACATAGAAAATAAAACTTTAGTAAGCTGCAAAATGGGTAGTTTCATGACAGAAAACACAAAGAAAATGATCCTAATTCATTTAAGAATTTGAAGACTAATTCAAATGGGATAAACACATAGGCTAACTGTGAGAATTAGGCCTTATGCAGCACAGAGAAGCAAACAACCACCATTTTCAAGACCATTATATCTGTTAAGAGTCCCACATTTTGTTGAGGATATTAAGTTAAACCCAGTATCCATTTTTTTACATGGTAGCAAAGCCAGATGCATCCCTACCCATCCATGATCTTGTTTGAAATATTAGATTGTTGTCTTCATATACAGTTTTTGGCAAATCCTCACCCTCATGAGCTAGTGTAATGCCCCATATTTAATAATGGGTATTTAAATTGTAAAAAAAAAAAGAAAAGAAAAAAAAGGGTCAATGGGCTTTAGCCCATGAGAAATCTGCCAAGTGAAGAAAAAAGGGACCTTAGGGTGCCCCCAGGGAAAAACAACGCAAAAATAAAGGGGACTATAGGAAATTTGGGAGGAAAACGCAGCTTTAGCATTAAGAAGAAACTGAAATCCATCGTTAAGGAAGATAAAGAACAGAAGCAAAAGTCTCTTCTTCCAGTAGCAACGGAAGGAGAAGAACCTAGTTTGGTTGATTCAAATTTCCAGGTATCTCTTGATTCTATTGAATTGGGTATGAAATTTTTCAGGAATAAGAACAAATTTTAATTCCTCCCTTGACTCTTCATGTTATAAATTAACAAGTGAATCTTACGTAAAGGAGTACACAAATGTTTTCTCATAAGCAACAAAGTGGTTTTCGCCAAGGCTTTTCTCTGCCTACCGTTGGGATTCTTCTGGTAGCTTTCTCTAGTTTTCTAGTAAGAAGCTTAAAATAAAAGAACAAGAATATCATTGTAGTGAGTGATAGGATCATGTCGGGGTGGTTGATCACTGTTTTGGTTTTGCGTTTTGGTGAAGAACTAGATGAAAATTATAAGACTAGATCAAAATTGATAGACTATGAGCTAGTTGGATTACTCATATCATGGATAAATATATTTCGATTAATCAAGTTTCAAAAGTGAACTTTGAGAGCTGGGTAATTTAATTTATGTATAAGTTAGTCTGCATAAAGAATTTAACACAAAATCGATATGATGTGATGATAGATTGATCGAAGGAAGTACGGATTCCTCGAGGCGACACGTTTGGTATTTTGACAAGAGTACTGTGAGTAGTAACCTTACCATAACTTGTGCTTTTCTTACTTGCATAGTTTATACATGATTTTGATGAAAACAAGAGTAACCAAATGCTTTGAAATTGCACGTAGGTAAGTCTTTTACTTGATATGATATTGAAATGGTTATTTGAGATATTATACTATTATTGTGAAGGTTCTTCATTTACTTGAGAAATAAGTATCTTGACATGTGTTTTGTTCAAGTTTATATGTAATATGATTTGATATGAACTTAAATGCCCTGAACTATTTTGAAAATGCTTTCATATGGGTACCTACTGTTTACAAAGAAAGTATAAATGGGAGTAGACCTTGATATGGATCCCGTAGCTAACGACGGGTTCGTTAGACCTGGTGCACCTTGTATTTACAGATTACTGTTATAGCCCTCGCTAGTGGGAAGGTAGAACTAGCATACAATTACTGATTTCCCTCGAGTAGGGACCTACCGATATGTATAGTTGACTCCTTTATGTGGGGTCCACAGTTATTGACTTTTCTGGAAGTAGAAAGTCACACCGATTACATGATTCATTCTTGGAAACCTCCCACATATATGAAGTAATTGATATGATACAATGGTTTATTAAGTTTCTTACTGAACAGTTATTTGATTTTGCTTGCATGGAACAAATAAGTCTGCTTATTGTTACTATTACTGTTTCTAAAAAGGGCACTTACTTCATGATAATTTGATTATCATACTAGCATGTTTTCTGACTTGTCCCCATTTAAAACGGTTGTGGTTAAGTGTTATTACTCACTGAGCTAGCGTCTCACTCCTCGCTATTTTTTTTCAGAGATCGCAGGTGATGTTGGTGAGGATTTCATTAACTAGAGCGTACGAGTTGGCAATTTCTGGTAAGCCCCGCACTTGTTCGCATGGGTGAAGGCTTATTATTTATTATGGTCTTTTCCTTGAAAACTCTTAGAGTCGCTCCATAGTCATTTCATTTGAGTATGAGTATTCTTTCATTTTTATAGACTTAGGACTAGTGTTGAACTTTACTCCGTTTTTGGTGACGACGTTAGTATTGGCTTGTGAAGGATTAGTTGTGAACATTTTGTTTTGTTGGATGATATTTGTCGGTTAGTTGTTGATTTGAAGTAGGAAATTTTTGGATATGCCTAAAAACAAGGGAAACTCTGTCCGATTTTCTGTAGAATACCGATGAGGCTTGCTTTGGGATTCAAACTCCCTTAGCGCCGGTCATGGCCCTATGTTGGGTCCTGACAGCTAGCTTATCGGGTTAAGTTAGTCCATGGTCCATCTCCTCAAATATTAATTGTATTCCAATGGAGAGAAAGAAAAACCTTTTTCTTATCTTCCATATTAACGAATAACAGAAATATATCATGGATATGATTGTCCGCTATTTATGATCCTAATAGATAAAAACTAAAGCTGGAACTGATTATATTTTAAGAATAGAGTGAAGCTGCAACAAATAGAGAGGAGAGGGCAGAGATACTGAAAGCTCAGGGAAAAACCTGCTATCACCAAAGTAGGCAAGATTGTTCAATGCCAACGAACAAGAAGATGACTGCAACAAAGGCCGGATCAAAGTCAGGACATGAAAACATAGTATGCAAAAAAACTGTAAGAATATAATGATAATGGATAGTGTTTGCATCAATTATAAATACTCCGCCGATGGGAGATTGCACAACAAGAAGTTTATATGCCTCATGAGGAAGATTCTGGAGAATATTGGGGGTGTTTAGGGAAGTG
The DNA here is from genome assembly GCA_031232105.1 of Capsicum rhomboideum. NCBI lineage: Eukaryota > Viridiplantae > Streptophyta > Magnoliopsida > Solanales > Solanaceae > Capsicum > Capsicum rhomboideum. The sequence continues at coordinate 129,240,014 of CP124713.1, read as the reverse complement.
TCAAAATTAAATCAAAAAATAATATATAAATCAAATTGAATCTGATCTTTAGACCAGGAAGGTACAAAATTGGGAAACCATGGCAAATTTGATATATTCTACATAATGGTAGCAAGATGCTAAAACAAAACCAGATGCAACTCTACTTGTAGATAACCAAAACTGCAAAACCTTGATCGTGGTAGCCCATGAACAAGATTCTCTTGAGTCGTGTTATATTATGATACCAAAAAGACTAAATCCATGATGTTTTTACCTCATTTTGAAGCTTCTGTAATTTGTTGAATGTCGAAAATGGAAGTGGAAATGACGAGAAACAAAAACCTTCAAAAAGTTGATGCCGAACAAAATTGTGTTTTCTGTTCAATGCAAGATCATGGAGTCACTAGGGAAGAATGACTTGATTGAATCTTTATCCCCTGCCTCTTTCTACAGTTCTTAAGTACCAAGAATCCTTTGGCTTTGATTTCAGATCCAATACAGGATTTATCCTCCACAACAGCTTAGTACAATGCCGATGAGAGGTACTAGATGGGCTGATGCTACTCTGGACCTGAACATTTACTATTCTTTGACTGGATGATTCCCAATTGGCTTCTAGATAGGCAAGGGATCACCATGGAAGAAGAGGCATTGAATTCTGTTTGAGCGAACATTTCGCTGCTTCTACCATAGATACAGCTGAAGTTTTGTTACTGTGCCAACATAAACTGGTGGAAGACAACTCAAGACCACATTGTAGGATTTGACAGCTCTTGCAATTTCAAAGTGGCTCCGGAAGTCAAGATCAATGATATACCTTTCGGAGCATCCATCATTTCCACGGGAGATCACCTCAATATACTCGTGTTCACCTACATAACAGCTATGAAATGTAGCATAATGTCAACCAGAACTATAGCTCTCAAATTTACATGGTGGATGCTTCAGAGTGCAAATTTAAATATTTTTATCACAAGATACAGGCGCCATGAACAGATTATGATAGACACAGCACCATGATGAACACATTAGTTCTGTAAAATTATCGCTAGACTAAGTTGAAACCCAAGCTATGGACAGATTCAGAGGTTCAGCCTTTAAACATTGTACATTCAGAGCCTTCCTACTTAAGCTAAAGAATGTGCATAGTTAGACCTCTTAAGATAGAAAACAGGCAAGAATTGAATTAGAAGAAAGCATACCTCCAGGAATCTTTGCACAACCCTGCCACTTGGTTGCACACAAATCTGCATTATAACCACAAGACTGGAGGAACTTCACTAGATAAGATCTGATGCAGCTTGCATGGCAAGTTTCGGGATTGCCAATATGACAAGATTCGCTCGTTGAAAGAATAAGGGAATGAACCACCATTGTTAAGTCACTTTCATACTGATCCACTGAGTTCTTGTACAGCTGCAAAAATGATACAATTTGCCATGAAGTTCCATTATTAAGATTTTTATTTAAAAAAAAAAACTGTTAAGTGTCCATTATTAGGATTTTTTTTCCTCTTGTTGACAGGTGAAGTTGCACTATCTATGATTTAGCGAGGAGCAACAGATCAACATGTGAATGCTAGAACTTCAGTTGTCTTATGCTAGGAACTCTCGGTCATATAGAAGTTCGTTTCATTGACTATTCTTCTCTTTCACAAGCAGCAACAGCAATTTAAAGATGATATTCAGACGAATCATTTTTTCCTAGCCTGTAAAGGCTCAAAGCACTTATTACTCCTATTTCCTAGCTACTATCAAAGACATCATTCTCATCTTCAAATAAGTTCCATTGATACATCAGACGGACGTGAATTATGCACAGGTAATTGAAAATACTCTAATTATTCCATTTCAAATTTTAATCCTCTAGAGAATCACATCACATGTGTTATACTATTATTTTTTCAATTTGTCGATATGGGCATTGTCCAGGTTAGTTTATATACGCCTTCACTATTATGCAAGCTCACTTTATACAGGAAAGCTTGAATTTATTGCTAACCCCATGCAAACCTAAAATTCAACGAGCACGGACATGCATATGTAAAAACAAGGATTACTCCATTTTCAAGCTTTAATTGATCCTGGATAAAACCCTGATCTGTGCTGTTCAAGCTCGCTACATATACATCTAGACTGAAACACTAGACTATGTTTCACACCTAACACCTCCATGCAACATGCAAAACTAAAATCTGATGAGGATATACATGTGTATACATAGAGACTAACTCCATTTCAAACATTAATCGCTCTGCAGAAAATCATCATCTGTTCAAGTTAACTTGTTCATGTGCACCTAGACCTACGAGCATAAACATGCCTATTCACTGAAATGAGGATCGCTCCAACTCATCAAACATTAATTGCTCCAGATTAACTCTTTATCTGTGTTGATCAAGCTTAGTGTGTACACACATAGACAAGTTTGATCATTGAGGAAGTTGCTTAAAACACATCACATCGTAATAAAAGAAAACAAATCTGATTTACCGCGGTAAGCAGAGAGGAGGGAAGAGATAGCTACAGGTCCTTCTTTGTTAATCAGTTGCGATAGATATCTATTCCAACAGCTAAAATTATTCATTCCCAGTCCTTATGATCCCCTAGTTACAAGAAAAGGAAAACAATCTCCATTGGACCCTACTACTGATGGTCATGCCTTATATACACAGAAAGGTGTCAGCAGGGTAAGTCCATGCGTCCAAAAGAATGGGGAGTATTATTGCACACCCCTGAATTTGGTGCAGGAGAGTAATTTTGATTATGGCAGTGGGTTGCCCATTTTTGCACTTCCAGGGGCTTGTACTACATAGAATAATTAAATTGTGTATCTGCCTACATAGTGCAATTTCAAATTCTTATCAAACAAAAAACACTGGCTAATTAGAACAATCACCAAAATTGAGTTAAATGCAGGTAATTGAGCAAGAACACCACAATCATACATTGACTACCCTTTTGTAACACGTTATTGCCAAAATTATCCTCTGCTATGAAGCACAATTGCAATATTCTTCTTTCACATCTCTTCGTAATTGCATTATTACCCTGTCTGTTTATGTACTTATAGCTAGTCCAAGTTTTTAACCTACTAAGCTCCTGAGCTGGTTTGGCTTTTCTCTACTCTATGGAATCCATTCTCAATCCATTAGCTTTCTCTGAGTTTATTTCCAATTTTCACTTCAACAAACTCACCAAAAGCACTCAAAAACTGTTATTCAAAATTTATAATTATGCATTGATTGAGAATTTCGCTCAAAGAACTTATGCCTCCTATTTCCTATCTATCAAAGACATCAATATCAATTTCAAAATGTTCCATGGATTCAACAGTGACTTGTAATAGTTAGTCCATGGTCCATCTCCTTTAACAATCTCAAATATTAATTGTATTCCAATGGAGAGAAAGAAAAACCTTTTTCTTATCTTCCATATTAACGAACAACAGAAATATATCATGGATATGATTGTCCGCTATTTATGATCCTAATAGATAAAAACTAAGCTGGAACTGGTTATATTTTAAGAATAGAGTGAAGCTGTATTAAATAGAGAGGAGAGGGCGGAGATACTGAAAGCTCAGGGAAAAACCTGCTATCACCAAAGTAGGCAAGATTGTTCAATGCCAACGAACAAGAAGATGACTGCAACAAAGGCCGGATCAAAGTCAGCACATGAAAACATAGTATACAAAAAAATTGTAAGAATATCATGAAGGAATAAGCAGAGTGTAAATCTAATGAAGCTAATAGACCTGGGGTTAAGATAATGGATAGTGTTTGCATCAATTATAAATACTCCGCCGGTGGGAGATGGCGCAGCAAGAAGTTTATATGCCTCATGAGGGATATTCTGGAGAAGAAAAGTAAATGAAATCTATTGCAGGAAATATATACATATATCAAATAGAGTAAGGTTCAAGAAGAATTTGGCAGTGCATAATATCCAGCATAAGCATGTCAAAGTCCTGAAATGTCTAGTTACAACGAATGTCCGTCTTAGTGACAGTTCAACCATGGTTGAAGAGGCAAGAAGAACATGAGAGAGGAAAAACTTAATGAAAATGGAAAACAATAAGGGTAAAAGAAAGTATTAGTTAATACCACATTTAAATCTCAGACAATGATGTTATGAAAACCAACAGCAGGCTGAAATTCTCTTTAGAAAATGAAACACCAGGTTCATCGTTATACATTTCGTATGCAGAATAACACCGTCATAATTCTCCTACATTGCAGTAATTGTTGGATGAATTTCAAAACCACTTAATAACATCTGATTCACTATCCTAGAATTTACTCAATAAAGTTCAAACAACAGTTTCGCCTCATGACAAGCAGTAGCAACAGCACAGTTACATTTTCACTAATTCAAGTACAAAAGAGTAAAACAGAACAGTCACAGACATGTTTGGACACACAATCATAGGGGGAAAAGAAGAGTGTGGGGAAAGAAGAGTGCAAAATTTAGGAATAATCAGTGCACATGATAGGTAAAACTATGAATAAATGATTCTACCAGTATTTCATTATAAACAGACCTAAAACAATGACTAAATTGCACTTATCATTATAAACAGACCTAAATTCACTTATCATTACAAAATTTTGTTAGTGTTCCTTGACACCAACATCTATCAGTCAGATTTCTTAGAAAAATTCCAAGAATGACACTACCCTAACAAAAAAAAATTAGTACTGGATTTCAAAAAAATTCAATAATCAAAAATATCTTTTGCCAAAACCCATAATTAGCAATGCAAGCAATTTTGCAGTAAACCATGATCCTCAAAATCCAGTAAAGAAATCCAATCAATATCCACCTCATCCACTTCTTGATGATTTTCCATTCCAAACAAGTCGTCAGAATCAGTTTGAAGCAACATCCCATTATCCTTTGGTTCGGAGGGGGTCGTCTCCAACATCGTCACAATCGATGAGGATGATTCAGCCTCTTGCAATACACGAGCAATAAATCTCTCATATTCAAGAACATCATCTAAAGAAATAGTAGTAGTAGTAGTATTTCCTCCGACTACTGACCTAGGGTTTTTCTTAATTGCACAGATAACAAAATCTTTAGTCTCATTTAATTTCAATTGACGAAGAAGAAAGTCGGAAAGAAAATACTCTTTCATCATCCACTGGCCATTCAAAGAGGGTGTTTTCTTATGCTTGTAATTGAGGCTTCTCTTATACCCAATAATCAGATTTTCATCTTCATCAAGAATGGGTTTTCCTTTATCTTGTTGGGTCCAACTCCCGCTTCCCGACGTAGTTCTATTGAATCTAGCATCACTGGTTTTCTTCTTCTTCAATTGGGTGAAGAAATAGTGAGTTTTCTTGGAACTCTCTCCAATCAATTCCCATGGCTCTTTGCTGTAAACATCAGTAAACCCAATGAATCCTGATAAGTGTTTTCCAGCAACAAACTTCAACAATTGCGTTATCAGTTCAGTATCAGATGGACGAAATTCAACATTCTTCCCCATGCCTTCGGCAGGAAGTAACAAGAACAAAAAAGAACAAAAGAAAAGCGAGGAAATAACAAGAATAAGAGACGAGTGAACTTAAGTTCAAGAGCAGACAAATTAGGTTAATTGCACTCTCTCTCTGTCACTCTTATATACTCCCTCTGTCCCAATTCATACGACATACTTTCCTTTTTAATTAATCTCAAAAAAAATGATATATTTTTATATTTAATAATAATTTAATTTTAAAATACCCATTTTACCCTTAATAAAATAATTTACAACTACACAAATATCTATAACTCATTTTAGACCACAAGTTTCAAAAATCTTTCTTTTTTTCTTAAACTCCATACCAAATCAAAATATATCACATAAATTGGAACGGAGGAAATAGTTGCTTTTCCAACAAGCACGCGTTTTATTTTAATTAAATTGTACTTAGAATTCTTTTTTGTAATTGTAAATTACTAAATTTGCTCCCAAGTAATTTAATTTTTAGAAACCAAGAAAGTGACTGCGAATTGCAAAAGAGGAAAATCAGACACATTAAAATTACGATTCTTTTGATATTCAAAAATAGCTGGCACAAGTGGGAAATATTAAAGTGAAGCATAAAAGTTCGGATAAATTCGAATCAGAGGTGAAACTATGATTTGGAGGGGTCAGAGTGTCACACCTTACAAATAGGATATGGGTCGGTTACTTCAATATCGGATTACAATTCAAGTTATTTATCTTTTTTCAATAAGAAATAAGAGGCCTTATTATCCAAAATTTTGAGGAAAAAAAGAAATTTTTCATGTTAAAAATTCGAAGTTGTATAAACCATCTAATATTATTATCTTAGTATATTCATATTTCATCGCCTTTATGTATTGTTGTAGATATATAATTAATAAAGAATAAAAAGTTATAGCTTCAACTCAATCATCTTCACTTAGCACAAATGTCGATGAAAGAATGAAAGAACCTTTAAATTTAAAAAACTCTACCATAATAATATTCATCTTTTTTAAAACTTAAAACTTTTTTAAAATATTTACTATTTAAATATATTTTTATTATAATATTTATGTGATGTATAAATTTTAATACTCATTAATATTCACATCAAGAAATTAATAATTAATGAAAGAGAAAGTAAAAAAAGTCAAGAGTTAAATAAAGCTAAAAAGAGTCAATTTGGATTAATAAAGAATAGCAAGTAAAGAAAAACTAATAAAAAAGACAACAACAAAGAAAAAAATGAAAGTACCGACAGTGGGTTTCGATCCTGCATCGCACGTGTAGTGAGTTCTGCATTTTGGTGTTATTTCAGATTCTGAACAACCATTGACTTTACATCTTACTTTTCAAGATGCGCAAGCTATGATTACCACTTTAGTGTATGCAAAATATAATGCTTTGGAGAGACTGCATCTTTGGGAATCTTAAAGCTTGACCTTGGAGTGAGTTTTTGGTCTTTTACCCTCATATAACCCTCCAAACCCGACTTTAATCCCTCGAAACGTCAAGACTTAGCACAATTACATCGCTTTTCTCATTCCTTTCCTCTCCAACTTCAAGAAAACAAAAGTTCTCTTCAAGGTCAAGCTTTAAGATTCCAATCCAAGTTCTTCCTCAAGGACTGTCATTCTGTACGTAAGAATTTAGTGAGGAAAATCATTTCATCTTCATGTCATGATTTCAAATGTTATGCTACTTGAATTTAAAGTTAGAGTTTCAAAACCTCAAATTTCAATTATTTAGGTCTTGTACTATTCTATGAAAGATTTGCCAATGGGAGTATAGGATTTTATGAAAATTGATTTCACAAGTTTAAAGTTGGGGTTTTTAGATCCATGTCCATAATTTGGGTTGATTTTATTGATGCTTAACCTTGAAAAGCTATAGTTACATATGAAGGTTGAAATCTCTTTCACCATTGATATTCTAGTATATGTTAGAAAAAGTTTATTTTTGGATTGTGACAAATTAGGTTTAATGCTCTCTCTGTCTCTCTATATAGTTGTTTTTCCAACAAGCACGCCTTTTATTTTAATTAATAAAATTATATGTAAAATTCTTCTTTGTAATTGTAAATTACTAAATTTGCTTCCTAATAAGTAATTTAATTTTTGCGGATTGCAAAATAGGAAAAATCAAGGCACATCAAAATTACGATTCTTTTGCTATTCAAAAACAGCTTGCACAAGTGAAAAATATTAGAGTGAGCCGAAAAAATTTGGATACATTTGAATCAATATTATATTATAATAAATTTGATCTATATTAACTTGTACAAATTTTTCAAATGGAATGAATTGTAAATATGCAGACATAAATAGAGGAAGTGTTAGGTTCTAGTGAAATGTGAATGAAAAATGGAGGGAAAGTGAAAATATGTTCACTTTTTAAAGGAGTGTTTCTCCCACATTGGTGGAAGAAAGGAACTGTAACACCCCGTACAATTCCAACCCTATTTGACAACCTTGAACCATGTTTACCCTAGGTTCGAGAGCAATAAGTACGTATTTTGTATTGTTATTGATGGAACATTAGATATTGTGCTAGTAAATGTGCTTAGACCTTTGTAGTAGGTGTTTGTGACTTTGTGGAGCATTGTGGGGTGAAAAGTGAGGTTTAAGGGACATCCAAGCAAAGGATCTTAAAAATAAGAGGCAAGCAAAAGGTTGGGACTTGAAATATCCAACCAAATCCGCAAACAAAAGTCGAAATCAAAAATTTAGTATGGGGCACAGCAGGTGGCGTGCCAGGCCGCTTCGGCTGAATTTTGTTTGGCATAGGCAGCAAGGGGGCGCGCCCAGAGGCGTGCCAGGCCGCTCCTGGCCACCTTTTCCAAAGCTGAAATCTAAGTCTCAGGGCGCCCGGGAGCATACCGGGGTGCTTTTTGCCCGATTTCTTCTACGCTTATTAGTCTATAAAGAGGACTCTTGGATTATGGTATCATTATTCCATCATAGTAGGGCTACTCTTGAGCATGTTTGGCATCCGAGTTGGGATTAATTATTTGTCACAAGTGATTTATCAAATTATGATCAACTAAGCCATGAGTGGCTAGAATTTCTTATTTTGAGAATGAGGCTACGAACATGAATCTCGTGAGTTGAATATTGTTGTGACATTGATGGAATTAATTAAACATGAGATAATTGGAGTATTACGCATTGAAATTGTTGGGCCAAGTTAATATGTGTTAATGGGCTCAATTTGAGGCCCAAAATGGATTAAAAGGCATGGCCCAAAAGGGGCAAATGACCCATTCTTTCATTTGACCAAGTAAACATGGCATTTAATGCCAAGAAGTGGTTAAGTATGACTTGAGGGACTATATAAGGTGGAAAAAATCAGATTTTTATTCCAACAATCACACATGCCATTTTCTAGATATTTCCAAAACATTTCTCATATCTTCCAAACCCTAAGGCAACTATTTTCTTTGGACACTTTGGAAAAGATCATCACTTGGAAAGCTTGAGTAAGTGTTTATTCTTGTGATTTAATATATTATATACATGAGAGATGGTGTAGATCATGATGGTTATGTTGGCAAGGTTGAATAGGGCACTTTTGCTTTTTGGTAAAAGATGTGTCATCTTTGTGATTTAAGGTTACTCTTTTCGTATCCTCCTGCAGCACATATTGTTCATATTGTCATCGTACCTATTTCTATTCCGAGATGTCTCAAAGTATCGCATGTCAGGTTATCATATGTTGTTATTCATATGTCTCTTATTTATAAACGGATGTTCCGAAGCTCTAATAATGTTATGACCATCAACGTATCAATCTCTCAAAAGTAAAGGAAAGAAGTAATGCTAAGAAGTAATTCATCTATGGTTACTTTATGGTTCTTTGAGTACGGGTGGTAGCTCGGGAGGCATAAGCCTAGCTCGGGCCGAACCTGCTTTATTGATTTACAGTATTATTGACGGTTATATATATATTGACGGTTACATTTATTGACGGTTATATATTGACGGTTACATTTATTGACGGTTTCATTTATTGACGGTTATCTATTGACGGTTACATTTATTATATTCACCTGGTAAGGAGATTAGTGGAGCAGTTTAGGGAGAGGAAGAAGGATTTGCATATGGTGTTCATTGATCTTTAGAAGGCATACGACAAAGTCCCCAGTGAGATTCTGTGGAGGTGTTTGAAGGCTAAAGGTGTGCTCGTGGCGTACACTAGGTCGATCCAGGACATATACGACTGTGCGAAGACGAGGGTGAGGACGGTAGGAGGGGATTCAGAGCACTTTCCCGTGTTGACAGGGTTGCAGCAGGGATCGACTCTTAGTCCATTTTTATTTGCCTTGGTGATGGATGTTTTGACGCGGCGTATTCAAGGGGAGGTGCCTTGGTGTATGTTATTTGCTGATGATGTGGTACTGATTGATGAGACCCGGGAAGGAGTGAATGATAAGTTGGAGGTTTGGAGATAGACCCTTGAGCCTAAAGGGTTTAGGTTGAGCAGGACTAAAATGGAGTACCTGGAATGTAAGATTAGCGATTCGAGGCATGAAGCTAATATGATCGTGAAGCTGGACTCTCAGGCCATCCAGAAGAGGGGGAGTTTCAAGTATCTGGGGTTTATGATTCAGGGGAACGGCGAGATTGACGAGGATGTCACGCACCGTATTGGTGCAGGGTGGATGAAATGGAGGCTCGCTTCGGGAGTTTTGTGTGATAAGAAGGTGCCCCTGATGCTTAAAGGTAATTTTTACAGAGTGGTCGTCCGCCCGGCCATGTTATATGGAGCAGAGTGTTGGCCAGTCAAAAACTCCCACATCCAAAAGTTGAAGGTAGCGGAGATGAGGATGTTGCGAGGGATGTGTGGACTTACCAGGAGGGATAGAGTTAGAAATGAGTTTATTCGAGAGAAATTGGGAGTGGCGTCGGTGGAATATAAGATGCGGGAAGTGAGGTTGCGATGGTTCGGAAACGTGAAGAGGAGGTGCGAGGATGCCCCGGTATAGAGGTGTGAGAGGCTGGCTGGGGATGGTTTTAGGCGGGGTAGAGGTAGGCCGAAGAAATATTGGAGGGAGGTGATTAGGCATGACATGGAGCAGTTACAGCTTACGGAGGACATGACCCTTGATAGGAAGATGCGGAGGACGCGAATTAGGGTAGAGGGTTAGTGGGTAGGAAGGTGTATGTTTTAGCAGGGAAGAGTGTTTGCTTGTATCTGTGGTTGTTGTTTCTTAGGTAGAGTCTTGTTCGCGCTGTTTTGGTGATTTTTGTGATTTTGAATAACTAGTATAGTGTTGATCTGTGAGTGTCTTGCTTCTTCAGTTATCTAGAGATGTGTTATCCCCTTTTTGCTGTTGGTTGTTATGATTTTTGTTTGTTATTGTAATCTGTTCTGAGCCGAGGGTCTATCGGAAACAGTCTCTCTACTTCATCTGAGGTAGTGGTATGTACTGCGTACGCTTTACCCCCTCCCCCCCCTCCAGACCCCGCCTGGTGGGAATACACTGGGTATGATGATGATGATGATTTATTGACGGTTGCATACATTGACGGTTACTTATATTGACGGTTACATATATTGATGGTTATGTATTTAACGATAATGGTTGATGGTAATGTACATAAGGCAAGAAATTAATGAATATAAAGTACATGGCTCCAGCATTCAAATCTATGGTTTGTCCATATTGTCTATTCTCTCATATTTGATTCCATTGAGGGCCTTATGTATCATGCAGTTTCTAATAGCCTTACATACTCAATACATTCTTCATACTGACGTCCCTTGTGGGACTTACCTTACTTGTTTCAGGCACAGGTGCTTATAGACCTCTACAGTAGGTTGTGGGTCATTTGCAGATCATTGGTGAGCTCCAGTTGGTTCGGGGCTTTTTGAGTCACATGTGTACATTTGTTTTGGTATTGTAATTTGTGTAAAGCGAGGACTTGTCCCGACTGTAGGTTGGTTATGTATGTGTATATGTAGAGGCTTTGTAGACGTATGTGAGAAGATGAATGTAAGAGATGTATATCTATTTTGACTTTATGGCCCTAACGGCCCAGTTTCCTATATAGCATATATTTGCCATGACTTCCGTTATTTGTATCTAGTGTTACATGAGATAGAATGCTATTCATACGAAGACATGCATATGAATGTACTTGAGCAAAGATTGGTTCTCTCGGGCCTCAACGGCTTCGGGTGCCAGTCCTCCTAGTTAAAATTAGGGGCGTGACAAAAGTGGTATCAGAGCAGGTCGTCCTAAGGGTGTCTACAAAGCCGTGTCTGAGTAGAGTCTTGCTTATGGATGTGTTGTGCACCACATTTATAAGTAGGAGGCTACGGGATATTTAGGAGTTGTCTCTTTTCTTCATTTCTAGATCGTGCAATAGAGTCAATGATGTAAGAGGAATCATATCTGTCCATTGTAATTGGTTTTCTTGTTTATAGTAAAATGTCGATAACAAGAACAAGAAGAGGTAGAGGCAAGGGTAAGCAGGTAGATATGCTTGTCGGTGAAGGAATGAGTAAATCACCACCTGACCAAGCTAGTCAAGGTGGGGCTAACACTGAAGTTGCATCGCGGTCTTCTTCTACTTTTCCATTTCCGGAAAAGCCAAGAGGTAGAGAAGTACTTGTAGAACCGCCTATAAATGCCACTGATCAGGATTTAAGAAATGGAGTACATATGTTGATGCAGCTTGTTGCTGCACAAACTCAAGGATGAGTTGGTCTAATGACAAGTGAGGATGACGCGGCTAGAGTAGCTAGTCGGCGGATGCAGGATTTTCTGAAATTAGACCCTCTCATATTCACAGGGTCAGATCCAAAAGCAGATACACAGGACTTCGTGGACCAAATTCAAAGGGCTCTAGATGTTATGCACGTGACTGGTGTAGAAATAATTGAGCTTACGGCCTATAGATTGAAAGGTGAAGCTATATTGTGGTATGAGGAATGGAAAAGATCGAGGGGTATTGATACACTTCCAACTGGTTGGGAAGAATTTAAAATGGTATTCCTTGATTATTATCTCCCATATGAGATCCGGGAGGCACGTGCAGACTAGTTTCTCAATCTACGTCAAGGTAATATGAGTGTCAGAGAATACAGCCTTCAGTTTAATTCTTTGGCTCGATATGCTCCAAATGTAGTAGCCACAATGGTCGATCGAGTCCATCGGTATGTGGACAGATTGGAACCATATTTGGTGAGGGACTGTACTATTTCTGCGTTAAATAGAGATATGGATATAGCAAGAATACAAGCCTTTGCACAGAAAATGGAGGATCAGAGGCAACAGAGAAGGACACAAGAATTTGAAGAAGAGCCGTCAAAGAGGGCTAAACCTATGGGACAGGTTATGGCGTCCCAAGGAGACTTTAGGCCTAGGGTTTTTAATAGACCTCGAGACCCTCACTTTCTTATCCTACAGCAGACACTCAATCCCAATTCCAAGGGCTTAGAGGCAGTTACGTCGCTCAAGGTAGTGGGATTAGAGGTTCACGAACAACGGGGTATCGAGAACAAGGAAGTATGAACCAATCGGGGTTTTCTCGTCAGCCGTGTCAACACTGCGGAAAGCTTCATTTAAAGGAATGCCGGTTTGGAATGAATATTTGCTTTTGGTACGGTATGTCCGGGCACCTGGTGAGAGACTGCCCAAGAAGGGGCGCGGGTAATGTGACGCGACCTATAGGATCAACCGTTGCATCATCATCACCGGTTCCTTCATTAGGCCAAGGTGTACAGCCTGTTGGTCTTGGTAGAGGTGTTATGGGAGCAACCGGTTCTAGTGGAATATAGAACCATACCTATGCTCTAGCGGGCCGGCAGAATTTGAAGTCTTATCCTGATGTAGTGACAGGTACATTATCTGTCTTTTCACATAAAGTATATGTATTGATTGATCCGGGTTCTACCCTATCATATGTTACTCCAGTGATTGCTGGAAAAAAAAATCAAAAGAACACCGAAATTATTAGTTAAGCCATTTGAAGTATCGACACATGTGGATGAATTTATTATAGTTAAGAGAGTATATTATAATTGCATAGTAACTATTTGCGATCATGTTACGTTGGCTAATCTTATTGAGCTGGAAATGGTGGATTTTGATATTATAATGGGTATGGATTTGTGGGTTTCTTGTTATGCCACGGTAGATTGTTGAGCTAAAAATAATTTAAAAAAATATATATAAATAAATAATAATACATTGTCGTTTTCCCCAAAGGATGATCTTGAAATGAAGGGTAATGTTGGGGTGCACCAGTATTATGTGTACGGAAGAAAGATGGCACATTGAGAATGTGTATTAATTGTTGGTAACTGGATAAAGTAACGATTAAGAACAAATATCCCCTCCCTAGAATTGATGATTGACTTGATCAGTTACAGGGTGCCAAATGTTTTTTTTCTTTCAAAGATTGACTTGAGGTTGGATTACCACCAAGTCAGGGTTAGAGACAAAGATACACCCAAGATAGCTTTTCGAATACGGTATGGTCAATATGAATTCTTAGATATGTCATTTGGACTAACAAATGCACCATTTGTTTTCATGAATTTGATGAATAGGGTGTTCAAGCCATTCTTGAATGTATTTGTGATCGTGTTCATAGATGATATTCTGGTTTATTCAAGATCACAAGAGGACCATGCCAATTACTTACAGCAAGTGTTACAGATTCTTCGTGATCGTAAATTATATGTAAAGTTTTTTTAAAAAAAGTGAATTTTGGCTAAAATTCGTAGCATTCTTGGGTCACATTGTGACGGATGAAGGAATAAGAGTAGCTACATAAAAGATTGAAGCAGTGAAAAAAAATTGGCCAAGACCATAGGAGAATTGCTGAAGGGTTTTCTTATGTTGCTGCACCTTTAACAAAGCTAACACATAAGGCCACTAAGTTTCAGTGGAATGATGCATGTGAGAAGAGTTTCCAAGATTGGAAGATAAATTAACTTCCACACCCGCATTAGTACTTCCCGAAGGCACAAAAGGGGATGTGGCATGTGGTGATGCCTTAGGAGTCGGCTTGGGATGTGTATTGATGCAGCATGGCAGAGTGATAGTTTATGCCTCAAGACGTTTGCGTTCACATGAGAGAAATTATCTCACACATGATTCTGAGTTAGCAGTAATATAGCGCTACTACTTATGGGGTTCACATATATATATATATATATACCGATCATGAAAGTTTTTATTATATTTTTAAGCAGAAGGACCTCAATGCGAGGCAGCAAGGGTGGCTGGAACTCTTAAAAGACTATGATAGTGATATTTTATATATCATCCAGGGAAGGTAAATGTGGTAGCCAATGCATTAAGCCGCAAAGCAATAGGAAGCACTAGTGGCCAGTTCATGGAAAAGCAAAGTATAGTCAAAGATCTACATCATTTGGATAGCTTGGTAGTTCATTTTCTTGAAACTCCAGATGAAAGAGTCACAGTGCAAAATGCGGTAGAGTTTTCATTAGTAGCTAAAGTAAAAAAAAAAAAAAAAAAAAAAAAAAAATAGTATGCGGATTCTATGTTATCGCAGCTGAAAGAGGATGTACAACAAGGTTTGATGAAGGCATTTGATCTTACACAAGAGGAAGTGATCCAGTGCCAAAGAAGATTGTGTGTATCAAATGTAGATGAATTAAGGAGACGGGTTATAACAGAGGCACATCATTCACAGTACGCAACATTCTATTCATTTAGGAGCTACCATAATGTATTATGATTAGAAAGACATGCATTGGTGGGGTAACATGAAGAAGAACATTGAAGAAATTGTGGCTCAATGCCCAAGTTATCAATAACTAAAAGTAGGGCATTAGAAACCTGGAGGTTATATGCAATGTAGAAATCTTCCAGCCTGGAAGTAGGACATGATTAGTATGGATTTCATCACAGGTTTTGTCTTCTACACTTCAGGGAATTAGAATTTGTCATAGGTGATTAGGTGTTTTTTTTTTAAGTGTCACTTATGAAAGGGGTAATGAGATTTGGGTAAGTTGCATATAAATTAGCACTACCCCAAGAACTCTCCACAGTTCATTCAGTATTTCGTGATTCGATGCTTTGAAAGTGTATAGGAGATTCATCTCGTATTTCTCCCAGTGGACATGTACAAGTTACGTACGATCTCACATACGAAGAGATACCTACTACTATTCTAGATCGATAAGTGAAAGGATTAAGAAATAAAGAAGTAGCGTCCGTAAAGGTACTTTGGAAAAATCAATAAGTAGAAGAGATCACATGGGAAGCCGAGGAAATGATTAAGTCCAAGTACCCTCATTTGTTTCAAATGGAAGAGAAAGTTCGAGATGCGGAATTAGAGCAATAAAAAGTAAGTATCTAGGAGTATTATATGTATATGTATATATGTTAATATAGAGATGCATTTGTTGTAATTGAAACAATGTTGTTAACATTCGAGGACGAATGTTTCTAAGGGGGGAAGAATGTAACACCCCGTACAATTCCAACCCGATTTGACAACCTTGAACCATGTTTACCCTAGGTTCGAGAGCAATAAGTACGTATTTTGTATTGTTATTGATGGTACATTAGATGTTGTGCTAGTAAATGTGATTAGACCTTTATAGTAGGTGTTTCTGACTTTGTGGAGCATTTGTGGGGTGAAAAGTGAGGTCTAAGGGACATCCAAGCAAAGGATCTTAAAGATAAGAGGCAAGCAAAAGCTTGGGACTTGAAATATCCAACCAAATCCGCAAAGAAAAGTCGAAATCAAAAGTTTAGTATGGGGCGCTGCAGGTGGCGTGCCAGGCCGCTTCTGGATGAATTTTGTTTGGCACAGAAAGCAAGGGGGCGCGTCCAGGGGTGTTCCAGGCCGCTCCTGGCCACCTTTTCCAGAGCTAAAATTTTTCTAAGTTTGCCCGATTTCTTCTACGATTATTAGTCTCTAAAGAGGACTCTTTGATTATGGTATCATTATTCCATCATAGTAGGGCTACTCTTGAGCAAGTTTGGCATCCGAGTTGGGATTAATTATTCATCACAAGTGATTTATCAAATTATGATCAACTAAGCCATGAGTGGCTAGAATTTCTTATTTTTAAGAATGAGGCTACAAACATGAATCTCGTGAGTTAAATATTGTTGTGACATTGATGGAATTAGTTAAACATGAGATAATTGGAGTATTACGCATTGAAATTGGTGGGTAAGTTAATATGTGTTAATGAACTCAATTTGTGGCCCAAAATGAATTAAAAGACATGGCCCAAAAGGGGCAAATGACTCATTCTTCCATTTGACCAAGTAAACATGGCATTTAATGCCAAGAAGTGGCTAAGTATGACTTGAGGGACTATATAAGGTGGCAAAAATCAGATTTTTATTCCAACAATCACACATGCCATTTTCTAGATATTTCCAAAATATTTCTCATATCTTCCAAACCCTAAGGCAACTTTTTTCTGGACACTTTGGACAAGATCATCACTTGGCAAGCTTGGTTAAGTGTTTATTCTTGTGATTTAATATATTATATACATTATAGATGGTGTATATCATGATGGTTATGTTGGCAAGGTTGAATAGGGCACTTTTGCTTTTTGGTAAAAGATGTGTCATCTTTGTGATTTAAACTTGAAAGGAGACTTGGGGTTTTGATGAAAGTGCATGGTGTGAATGAAATATAAACATGTATGGTGTGGTTATGTTCCTTGACTTGTTATTTTTCTATGAGTGTAAATTGTGGGATTGTTGTCGATATGTTATCATAAAGTGTATTTGGGTGACTTGATGAAGTAATTGAGATGTTGTGTTGTTGTGTTGATGGAGAAGGGTAAAGTATGAACTTGGTATGACATGCTATTGGTTTATGATGTATTGGTCAATGTATGGAATGTTGTGGTATTTTTGGTATGCTAATTTCATAAATGGTATTTTCAAGGGGGAAATGACATTTTAAGGCAATCATGTAACTCATTGTCATCGTATGCACTTGTAAGGTAGTTGATTGTTAACGTAAGCTCCGTTATGTACTTGTGTTATAAAGTGAAACATAAGGAAGGAGTTAGACTATTGTATTCACATATAGGATTGTGTATTAATATTAAGGAGATACGGTATGTAAGGTTACTCTTTTCGTATCCTCCTACAACACATATTGTTCACATTGTCATCATACCTGTTTCTATTCCGAGATGTCTCAAAGTATCTCATGTCAGGTTATCATATGTTGTTATTCATATGTCTCTTATTTATAAACGGATGTTCCGAAGCTCCAATAATGTTATGACTATCAACGTATCAATCTCTCAAAAGTAAAGGAAAGAAGTAATGCTAAGAAGTAATTCATATATGGTTACTTTATGGTTCTTTGAGTACGGGTGGTAGCTCGGGAGGCATAAGCCTCGATCGGGCCGAACCTGCTTTATTGATTTACGGTATTATTGACGGTTATATATATATTGACGGTTACATTTATTGACGGTTATATATTGACGGTTACATTTATTGACGGTTACATTTATTGACGGTTACATTTATTGACAGTTATATATTGACGGTTACATTTATTGACGGTTGCATCCATTGACGGTTACTTATATTGACGGTTACATATATTGATGGTTATGTATTTAACGGTAATGGTTGATGGTAATGTACATAAGGCAAGAAATTAATGAATATAAAGTACATGGCTCCAGCATTCAAATCTATAGTTTGTCCATATTGGCTATTCTCTCATATTTGATTCCATTGAGGGTCTTATGTATCATGCAGTTTCTAATAGCCTTACATACTCAGTACATTCTTCGTACTGATGTATCTTGTGGGACTTACCTTACTTGTTGCAGGCACAGGTGCTTACAGACCTCTACAGTAGGTTGTGGGTCATTTGCAGATCATTGGTGAGCTCCAGATGGTTCGGGGCTTTCCGAGTCACATGTGTACATTTGTTTTGGTATTGTAAGTTGTGTAAAGCGGGGACTTGTCCCGACTGTAGGTTGGTTATGTATGTGTATCTGTAGAGGCTTTGTAGACGTATGTGAGAAGATGAATGTAAGAGATGTATGTCTATTTTGACTTGATGGTCCTAACGGCCCAGTTTCCTAGATAGTATATATTTGCCATGACTTCCGTTATTTGTATCTAGTGTTACATGAGATAGAATTCTATTCATACGGAGACATGTATATGAACGTACTTGAGCAAAGATTGGTTCTCTCAGGCCTCAACGGCTTCGGGTACCAGTCCGCCTCGTTAGAATTTGGGGCATGACAGGAACATCCTTGTGCTTAAATATAAAAGCACTCCTTCATGTGGATAGTGAGGCAAGAATAAAACAAGACTCGCGTCATCGTCATGGTCGCTCGCTCGGCTTCGAATTCGAATTCAAAAAATGATCGAGAGACTATATTATTAGACAAAATTCATTTAAAACTTGAGAGTTAATGATCCAAAAATTTAATCTAAAACCCTTCGAGGCATTGTTAGAAATGAAATCAGGAAATGTTGGCGCATTTGGCCATGACGCCTTGTGCAAAAGCGCATGTCAGCCAAACCATTCTGTTTTGTGCAATGGTTGACATGCGGCCTATCACGATGTGCGGACGCACATGATGTCCGCATGTGGGCCGTCGTTCAAAAAGTTGCAACTTTTTAGAATTTTTGCTTCTTTTCTGAAGTATACTTTTTTGGCTATAAATACCTGATTTTTTCCTCAGGTATAAGAATGAAAATTTTTGAAATGATAAACTCTTCTTCTTCCTAAAAACTCAAATCGTTGAGTGTGTTCGTAGTTCGACAGAATTTGAGGTATCGTCATTCGGTTGATGTGATTCATTTTATCCTTGGAGGATATATTCTATAACCTCAGGTACTTGAGAGGAATAATTTCCTTAAGGACACACCGTGAATTCGGTGGTCTTGAATCTTTCTAATCTTTATCTCTTTCTTGATGGTTTTTCTATTTTTCTAGAAAATAGTTTGAACCTCTTTTTTGTTCTTGAAGTTGTTCTTGAACTTGTTGTTGAAGTTCATGTTGTAAATATAGAAAAACAACAATCCTAAGGAAATTATTTATATATCTGTGTTTGATTTCTAGAGATTAAAACCTTTTGGTTTTCTACTCTATTTGAACTTGATAGTGATTTGAAGATATAAAAACTTCGTCACGAGCTAAAAATTCATTCGATTGGCAATTTGAATAACATAAAAACTTCATCGTCAAACTAGAAACAAGTGTTTAAAGTTTAAAACTTTATTGTTAGTATTTGTGATACTAAATTGGTTGTCTAATTGTGACAGAAAAATGCCTAATGAAAATCAAGTCAATGATAGAATGGCGAATGTTGCAACAATTAATATTGTTATTCGAATGCTGCTCCTGCCATGGCAACGGCTAAAAAATCAAGAATATTTTTAATTCAAAAGATGGCAGCAAAAGATGTTCTTTACTTGACTACTTTAAGTCTGCAAAAGTTCATCACGAAAAACATTCCCGTCTTACCAGAAGAAACTCCAAAAAAAGAACGCTTTGTTGTGACTGAAGCTTGGAAGCACTCAGACTTTTCATGTAAAAATTACATTCTGAATGACCTACAAGATGATTTGTACAATGTGTATAGCAACATGAAGACCTCCAAAGAACTCTGGGATACTGTGAAAAAGAAATACAAAACAGAGGATGTTGGAATGAAGAAATTCATTATTGCAAGTTTTTTGGACTTCAAATTGTAGACGGTAAAGTTGTTGTTACCCAAGTTCAGGAGTTGCAAGTTATAATCCACAATCTCCTTGCTGAAGGTAGAATATGAATTAATAAATTTATTAAACATTTTAAGAATGTTCTAAATATTCACTTAACCTGTAGGTTTGGTTGTGAATGATGCATTTCAAGTAGTTGCTATTATTGAGAAGTTACCACCTTTGTGGAAGGACTTCAAAAACTACTTGAAACACAAACGCAAGGAGATTTCTGTCGAAGATATCATTGTAAGATTGAGAATCAAAGAGGATAATAAGGCTGCGGAAAATAGGTCACGTGGGAATTCAGCAGTAAATTGAGCAAATATTATTGAAGATGATCCCACAAAAATAAAGAAGAGAAAGAAAGCATCTGGACAACAAGGCAATCCTCCTACGAAGAAATTCAAAGGAAATTACTTCAATTGTGGCAAAGTTGGCCACAAGTCTAGTGATTGTCGGGCTCCGAAGAAGGGCAAGAAAAAGGATCAAGCAAACATGGCTGAATCCAAAGAAAAATGGATAATTTTTTATGCCATGCTTTTGGAATGCAATCTGGTTGGTAATCCAAGAGAATGGTGGATCAATTCCAGTGCCTCCCACCACATGTGTCCAACAAAGATCCAGCTCAAGCTGATGAAAAGATATTCATGGCGAACTCCGCTACGACAAAGGTTGAAGGAACAAACAAGATTTGCTTGAAGAAGACATCTGACAAGGTGATTATACTAAACAATGTCCTTCATGTTCCGTAGTTGTGAAAAAACTTAGTTTCTACTTCACTTCTGAGTAAGAAGGATTCAAATATGTCTTTATTTCTGATAAAGTTGTAATAGGTAAGGGTGAAGTGTATATAGGTAAAGGTTACCTCACCGAGGGCCTACCTTTTTAAGATCAATGTAATAAATATTGATATAAATAAAAGTTCTGGTTCTTCTTACTTACTTAAGTCAAATGATTTATGGCATGAACGTTTAGGACATATCAGTTACAAAACCTTAGACTTAATTCACACAGACATTTGTGATATGAAGTCAACATCATCTCGCGGTGGAAAAAAGTATTTCATAACTATTATTGACGATTGCATTATATATTGTTATGTTTATTTGCTATACAGTAAGGATGAAGCAATAAAAGCATTTAGGCAATATACAACTGAAGTTAAAAATCAGTTGGATAAAAAGATTAAAATAATAAGGAGTGATAGGGGTGGAGAGTCTTAATCTCCTTTTGCAGAGATATGTTTAGAAAATGGAATTATCCATCAAACTACTGCCCCATATTCAGCTCAATCGAATGGAGGAAAAACTGAACATTGAAGAAAATGATGAATGTCTTACTTATAAGTTTAGGTTTACCTCAAAACTTGTGGGAGGGGGGAGCTATCCTTACAGCAAATCGAATACTCAATAGAGTGCCCCATAGCAAGATACAATCTATTCCATATGAGAAATGGAAAGAAAGGAAACTTAACTTGAAATATTTCTAAGTGTGAGGGTGTCTAGCCAAAGTTCAAGTTCCTATACCCAAAAGGGTGAAAATACATCCAAAGATTGTGAATTGTGTTTTCATCGAATATGCTACAAATAGTAAAGCATGTCAATTTTTGGTTCATAAATCCAAACATCCAGATATTCATGATAATACAATAATTAAATCAGATAATGCTAAGTTCTTTGAACACATTTATCCATATAAGACTAGACATGAGTTGTCTAGTGAAGGGTCTAAACGACCTTGGGATGAACCAAAGGAGAATGTACATAATGAAGAGAATCCAAGGCGTAGTAAATGTCAAATGAAGTCGACTTTTTTCGGATCAGATTTTGTAACATTTCTTCTAGAAAATGAGCCTCAAACATTCAAAGAAGCGGTGTCTTTTGTGGACTCATCCTTTTGGAAAAAGGTTGTCAATAGTGAGCTAGATTCAATCTTGAGAAATCATTAGGGAGTTGGTTAATCTTCCTCCAAAAAATAAACCTTTAAGTTTAAAATGGATCTTCAAAATAAAAATGAAAGTTGATGGAACTATTGACAAATACAAAGCAAGACTTGTTGTTAAAGGCTTTAGACAAAAGGAAGGACTTGATTATTTTGAAACATACTCTCTAGTAACAAGGATAACGTCCATTCGGATGTTGATTGCATTAGCTGCGGTATATGGTCTAGAAATCCATCAAATGGATGTGAAAACTGCATTCTTTAATGGAGAATTGGAGGAAGAAATTTACATGGAACAACCTGAGGGTTTTGTAGTTCCTGGTAAGGAAAGAAAAGTGTGTGAACTTGTTAAGTCACTCTATGGACTAAAGCAAGCAACCAAACAGTGGTATGCAAAGTTTGATCAAACCATATTGACAAACGAATTCAAGATAAATGAATGTGATAAATGTGTTTATATTAAAGACACTCCAAATCACAAAGTCATTGTTTGTTTGTATGTGGATGACATGTTAATCATCAGTAGAGACATTTCTAACATAAATGCTACGAAGAGAATGCTAGACGGAAAATTTGATACGAAAGACTTTGGAGTTACTGATGTGATCTTAGGGATAAGAATTCATAGAACTCCACAAGGCTTAGCATTTTCACAGTCTCGTTACATTGAAAAGGTACTTGACAAGTTCAAGTATTTGGATTTCAATATTGCTAAGACTCTATTAGACGTGAGCTTTGCACTTTAAAAGAATGAAGGTGAAAGTGACTGACAATTGGACTATACTAGAGTGTTGGAAAGTTTGATGTATATCATGAATTGTACGCGACCAGATATAGCATGTGTTATTAGTAAATTGAGTTGGTACATGAGTAATCCCAATCAACTCATTAGATGGCAATGAAAAGAATTTTGGGGTATCTAAAACATACTCAAAACTATAATTTGCATTATAACAAGTATTCAGCTGTAATTGAAGGATATAGAGATGCAAATTGGATCACCGGGTCAAACAAAGTAAAATCCATGAGTGGATATGTATTTACTCTTGGTGGAGGAGCAGTCTCTTAGAAATCATCCAAACAGACATGTATTGCCCACTCTACAAAGGAATCTGAATTTATCGCTTTATATAAGGCCGGTGAAGAAGCTAAATGGCTCCAGAATTTCTTGGAAGATATTCTTCACCAGTATACATACACTGTGATAGTCAAGCTGCAATAGGTAGGGCAGAAAGCACGATGTATAACGGTAAATCTCGTCATATAAGACGAAGACATAATACCATTAGGAACTACTCTCTAGTGGAATTATCACGATTGACTATGTGAAGTCAAAGGATAATATGTCGGATCCACTTACAAAAGGCCTAACTAGAGAGGGAGTTGAGAAATCATTGAAGGGAATGGGTTTACGGCCTAGGACAAGTCATTACGACGGTAACTCTATCTAGCAGACTGGAGATCCCAAGAGCTAGGTTCAAGAAAATCAAACAAAGTTGTGATTGACGGTTCAACATTGTCAATTAACTTACCATTTTCATGATGAAGACAATATTCAGGAAACAAGGATAAGGCTTATGATTTAAAGCTTTTTAATGGTTTCTAAGTTTGACAAATATGACCAAATAGTTTATCTATAGGACTAAACATTTAGGAATAACCTATGTGAGGGTGAAATGGAAGTCGCTTCAAGGAGAATAATAGTAAAGGCCTATTCTCTAAGCTCTCATGAAATCAGCTAGTGTTCATGGCTAAAACGAATAAAACCATGAGAACCATAAATGGTAAAAGGCTGGTTATGTGACTTGTGTTGTTTGGGTGTACACCAAAGTTTGATGGTTCAAAGATATTGTCTCTACCAATTGATCGAGTGCATCCGATACAAGTTACTACGGAAAGTTCAAAGAAAAACCTACTTATCCAGATGCAATTAGTCTTTCCTTGTAGATCACACACTTATCCATATATGTTTTTATGAAATAGGCATCCCCCATTCATGTAGGGGATTATTGGATTCTAGTGAAAGGTGAATGAAAAATGGAGGGAAAGTGAAAATATGTGTTCATTTTATAAAAGAGTATTTCTCCCACATTGGTGGGAGAAAGGAACATCCTTGTGCGTAAATATAGAAGTACTCCTTCATGTGGATAGTGAGTCAAGAATAAGACAAGCCTTATGTCATCATCGTCATCGCTCGCTCGTCTCGACTTCGGCTTCGAATTTGGATTTGGATTTGTCAAATGATCGATCGAGAGACAATCTTTTTGGACAAAATTTATTTAAAACTTGAGTGTTAATGATCTAAAATATATTCTGAAATTTCTCCATTTGCGGATGCACACGAGCATGTAAGGATGCATGTCACAACGCATCTCGAAGGGACGCGACCTTTCGAGGCACTGTTTGAAAATAAAATCGGGAAATGTTAGTGCATCTGGCTATATGCGGACGCACATGCCAGCGCATGTGCCAACGTATGTCAGCCAAACCATTATTTTTTGTGCAATGGTTGACATGCTGTAATGACCCGAGACCATCCCCTGGACATCACACGATGCTCAAACTTGAATGTAGCCCTAGCTAACCCGTAGTATCTGACATAACACTGAATACATATTCTAAACATTTGGAAGCTGTAAATGCATTAACTTAAAACTGAATTCGATCAACAGTCCTAATAAAGTCTTGAACAACTAAAAAATCATCTGAAATGTGGTGATAACTGAAAACAACTACTAAGTCTAGGCAAGCCTCTAAATATAATGAAGAGTTACTGGAAAAAAGGCCCCAACTGACCCGAAAACCTTGAAGTCTGAACTGAACATAAATAGAAATACTAAATAAATCATAATCTAGGTCCTCAAAACATGAGGACTCACCAACTAATAGGAGTAAGGAAAAGTGATCGCGACTAATAGTGATTCTGAGGACGAACACCAGAACCTACATCATAAAAGGATGCAGAGCACAAAGAGTATATGGTTAGTACTTTTGGAATGTACTAAGTATATGAGGGTGCATGCAACATGTAAAAATTGTCATAAATCATGAAGTGAAAACATGCATAATAAGTGTTCAACGACTCACCATTTACGTGAAATAACTGAAAACTGATTTGTCATGAGCATAAGAAATTAAAGCATAATTTAATGAAACCCCATGAGTCGTTACACTTAGATTTTTAAAAGTCAATGTACTGTGGGAATTTCTCTTAACCGGCATAAACCATGTGAGCAACATGGAGTCCGATGTACACGCCCCCATTGAAAAGACCCAATATACCTTGCCAGGATATAAAGGCGTATCTTTCTGATCACCTATTCGAGCCCATTTGGGCAAGATAAAATACCTACGATGGCACATAGTTTATGGAACTAGGATATTCTAAACCCTCGCTCACTCGGTGTTGGATACTACTCTCAAAAATCATACTATTTGCTCATACTGTAGATAATTCATTATGAAAGTAAGCTATAGTCTAATTTTAAATTAAACTGATGACCGTAGTCCTAACATACTGGAAACTAGTCATGCTTCTTTTACAATCTTGATTAAATCATAATGGATATTCTGACATTCTTGCGAAAGCTGAGACCATAGGCCAATTTTGTCCATACGTGAACAATCATGGTAAAATCATATATTTCTTGTTGAACCGTAGTATTTCAAATCACTTGTGGCTATTATAAATCATGATTTTAAGCATATGTATAGAAAACACTTAAACAGTGAAGTTCATGAAATTTAACATGAATATGCATACAAAATATCATAAGGAAGTATAAAAATCCACATCATGAAAATTTGGGTTTGAACCCTAACTTGATATCTATGAAATTCGTAAATAAGACGATAAATATTAGGCACAAGGAAAAAAAGAAGTCCTTTTTGAAACCCCACATACCTGGTCTTGACGGTATCTTGGAGAAAAGTGTGAGTTTGGAGCCTTTGAAGTTGAATTGTGAGAGAAACCCTTCTTCTGGTGTTGTTAAGAGTTTGGGAGAGGAAGGAGCAATGGATTTGAGTTGATTGATGAGGGAAAAAGGGAAAAACGTTTTAGTATAATTTATAAGGCCATTTGGGATCAAAAGTACCAATTTACCCTCAAAAAACTAAAAGAAAAATGGAAATTTCACGTCACTATAACAACTGGGGTGGCACGTGAAATCACGACAGGCCACTGGCGTGACACGCCCAAATCATGGCAACCAGGCAGCGTGGCACGCCCTTATAACGCTAGACCACTGGAATTAGCACTTGGGTCGTGCCTTGCCTCCGTGGCATGGCCCTAATGTGAACACCTACTATTTTGGGGTTGCATTTTTCCCCAAAATTCATTTTAAAAATTTTGAAAAACTTCCTAATGGTCCCGTTATCATTCCTAATCATTTATCGACCTTAAAATCACATCAAAACGGGTGGGAACTATCAAAATAAAACCATTGAACTTATGGGGTTTAACAATATCTCCCATTTGGGATCATTCGTCCTCGAATGAAGATTGGGATGGAAAAATGGCAACATATAGAGACGTTAGGCTAAGGTTTGAAGCTTATCATACCATGTAACTGAAAATTTTCTCACCTCAAGGACATGTAT
Source organism: Capsicum rhomboideum (assembly GCA_031232105.1). Lineage (NCBI taxonomy): Eukaryota > Viridiplantae > Streptophyta > Magnoliopsida > Solanales > Solanaceae > Capsicum > Capsicum rhomboideum. The sequence goes on along the minus strand of CP124713.1, from coordinate 129,213,310 downwards.
TCAACTAGAACTGACTGACCACATATGAATTTTATAGGGTTGCACGAAACAAGTAACGATTTAAGCTTCGAGGAGATGACACTAGGAGAAAGAGTTATACCTCATGTTGACTCACTATTAGGAATAAACAAATGGGGATATTGACTCATCATGTCTGCCTACCTCCCATGTCGCTCCCTCGACTGATTGATTTTTCCATAACAATTTTACTGAAGCCACTTTCTTACTCCTTAACCTTCGAACCTGACTATCAATGATTTCAACTGGAACTTCTTCATCGGATAAACTATCCTTCACTCCAATACTCTTTATAGGTACAACTAAAGATGGGTCTCCAATACACTTTTTCAACATGGACACGTAGAAGATAGGATGGACTGCGGCTAACTCTGTTGAAAGGTTTAGCTCATAAGCAACATCTCCAATGCACCTCAAGATTTCATATGGACCAATGTACCGAGGACTGAGTTTTCCTTTATTTCCAAACCTCATCACCCCTTTCATGGGTGATACTTTCAAGAACACCCAATCACCCACGGTAAACTTTAGTTCCCTCCTTCTAACATCTGCATACGACTTCTAACGGCTCTGAGCGATCTTCAACCTCTCTCTAATCAACTGAACCTTCTCCATAGCCTCAAGAATGAAATCTGGTTCAATCAGGGCAGCCTCACCAACCTCAAACCACCCTATAGGAGACCTACACCTATGCCCATACAAGGCCTCAAATGGAGCCATCTGAATGCTAGAGTGATAACTGTTATTATAAGCGAACTCGATCAAAGGTAGGTGATCATCCTAATTTCCTTTGAAGTCAGTCACACATGTTCTCAACATTTCTTCTAGAGTTTGGATAATACACTCATCTTGACCATCTGTATGAGGATGGAAAGAGGTACTAAGCTTCACTTTCATACCAAGACCCTTCTGAAAAGATTTCCAAAACTAAGAGGTAAATTGGGTGCCTCGGTCTGAGATGATAGATAAAGAAACCCCATGAAGTTTGAATAACTCACGAATGTACAATTTCACAAAGTCCTCTGCTGAATCTGAGGTTTTGACTGGGAAAAAGTGGGTTGACTTAGTCATTCGATCTACAATAACCTAAATTGAATCATGATGACACCTAGTACGAGCAAGTCCCATAACAAAGTCCATGTTAATAACCTCCCACTTCTAAGTAGGGATGCCAATATCCTAAAGTGTGCCTCCCAGTCTTTGATGCTCAACTTTCACTTGCTGATAATTGGGACACTTAGCTATATACTATGCTATGTCTTGTTTTATACCATTCCACCAGTAGACTTCCCGCAAATCGCGGTACATCTTTGTGGTAGCAGGGTTAATCAAATACTTGGAACTGTGAGCCTCCGCTAACACTTTATCTCTTAACCCATCAACATTGGGAACACATAAATGGCTCTGATAGCGAAGAACACTATCTCCCCCTTAGGAGAAAATCTCCACTTCCTATTGGCGGACTACATCAATCAACTGACTTTGAATAGGGTCATAACGCTGTTTTTCTTTCACCTCTACCACAAAAGACGACTCTGAATCATTTTGCACCATCAAACCCCCATCATCTGCATCAAGCAAATAAACTCCCAAATGAGCTAATCTATGCACCTCTCTAGCCAACTCATTTTTCTCATCTGCAACATGGGCTACACTACCCATAGACATTCTACTCAGAGCATCTACCAACACATTTGATTTACCTGGATAGTAGAGCACATTCATGTCATAGTCCTTTAACAACTCTAACCACCTTCTCTGGTAAAGAATCAACTCCTTCTAGCTAAACACATACTGGAGACTCTTATGGTCGGTGAAAACATCTACATACACACCGTAAAGATAGTGCCTCCAAATTTTCAGAGCAAAGACCACCGTTGCCAACTCCAAGTCAAGGGTAGGATAATTATTGTCGTGATCATTGAGTTGTCTGGAAGCATAAGCCATCACTCTCCTATTTTGCATTAAAACACACTCGAGACCAACTATAGAGGTATCACAATACACTACAAACCCTTCTAACCCATATGGCAAAACTAATACCGATCCTGAAGTCAATCTATCCTTTAACTCTTGAAGACTTTGCTCACACTTGTCTGACCATTGAAACTTCACCTTCTTCTGTGTCAACTTAGTCAATGGTGTAGCTATAAAAGAAAAACCCTCTACAAATATCCTATAATAAATGGCTAAGCCTAGAAAGCTTCTAATGTTGGATGGAGTAATGGGCCTAGGCCAGCGCTTCACTGCATCTGTTTTCTGAGGGTCTACATGAATACCTTCACCCGAAATCACATGCCCCAAAAAGGTGACAGACTCCAACCAAAATTCACACTTACTAAATTTGGCAAACAACTGACGATCCTTGAGGGTCTGGAACACTATTATCAAATGGTCTGCATGTTCCTCCTTACTCCGAGAATACACAAGTATGTCATCAATTAAGATAATGACAAACATATCTAGATATTGCTTGAAAACCCTGTTCATTAAATCCATAAAAGCTGCAGGAGCATTTGTTAGTCCAACAGACATAACCACAAACTCATAATGACCATATCGGGTTCTAAAAGTAGTCTTTGCAATGTCACACTCTCTGACTTTCAGCTGAAGATATCCTGATCTGAGATCAATTTTGGAAAAACAACGAGCACCCTGAAGTTGGTCGAACGGGTCATCAATTCTGGGGATAGTATACTTGTTCTTGATGGTGACCGTATTCAACTGCCTGTAGTCTATACACATTCTGAGAGTGCCATCCTTCTTTTGCACCAATAAAACTGGTGCACCCCATGGAGAAACACTGGGTCTGATGAAACCCTTATCTAAGAGGTCCTTAAGTTGCTCTTTCAATTCCTTAAGCTCTGCTGGAGCCATTCTGTAAGGAGGGATGGAGATGGGCTGGATATCTGGAAGAAGGTCAATCCCAATTTCGATTTCCCTATCGAGAGAAACTCTAGGTAGATCCTCTGGAAAGACTTCAGGGAACTCATTGACTACATGAACTGACTGGAGATTTAGGGTCTCAGAATTAGTATCATTAACCTGAACTAGGTGATAGATTTACCCTTTAAAGATTAATTTTTTGGCTTTAAGAAAGGAGATAAAACAACCTCTGGGTACAACTGGACTACCTTTCCACTCGAGGACTGACTCGTTAGGAAACTAAAATTTCACAACTCAGGTTCGACAATCAACTGAGGCATAGCATGAATGGAGCCAATCCATGCCAAGAATAACATCAAAGTCGGTTATCTCTAATTATATTAACTCTGATGAGGTGACCCTATGAAGGACTTTAATAAGGCAATTTCTATAAATTCTTCTGGCAACGACTGACTCTCCAACAGGGATGGAAACTGATAAAAGATCAAAAAGACTCTCGAGACTAACACCAAAATTGACAGCAATAAATGGGGTTACAAAGGAAAGATTTGACCCCAGATCTAACAACACATAAGTATCAACATGAAAGACATGAAGTATAACAGTGACCACATCTGGGGAGCTCTCCTGCTCCTAGCGAGAAGATACAGTATAAAACCAGTTCTGACACTAACCACCACTGGCATTAGATGATGCACCCTGCTGCTGAGCTGTGCGGCCTGACTGAACTGCTGAAGTAGTGGGCTGAGCCTGAGGGCGGGCATCCCTGTTGCCATGTCTAGCTGAGGGGCAATCCTTCACCTTATGGTTTGTTTTTCCACATCCAAATATCCTTCTTTGCCAGCCAAACACTCACCCTGATGATTCTTACCATACTTCTTACAGGTTGGATAGCTAGGTCCCTTAGTAATGCTACCCTGAGATCTGGTGGCCGATGCCCTACCCCACTAATCCTTCTTGGTCCTTGGCATGGGGAACTGGCTGAAGATGGTGCAGGAGCTGACGAATGATTCTAAAACTGTGAACGATTTCCCCCACCTAACTTGTACTGACTGTACTCAAATTGTCCGATCCTAGCCTTTTTAGTTTCCCTCTCCAACTCCTTCAACTTTTCCATTTCAATTTGTTCAGCATGGGTTATCAGTCGGGCAATATCCATGTCCCCAATTAGCATAGCAGTCCTGTATTCCTTGATCACCAATTCAGACACACCTCGGATCAGCCATTATCTCTGGAGCATACTTTGAAAGATGGGTGAATTTGAGAGAGTATTCCTTCACCTAAATGGAACCTTTCTTGAGATTCATAAACTCCTCCACCTTAGCCTCCCTCATCTCACAAGGAAAGAACTTGTCAAGAAAAGCTGCCTCAAATACTCTCCATCCACCAAAGCAGCATTCTCACCTCTACCCTTTTCCACAATTTAAACCAATCATGAGCAACATCCTTCAACTGATATGATGCCAAATCTACACTCTCTACCTCAGTAACGTGCATAATCTGAGTGATCTTCTTCACATCATCGATAAAGAACTAAGGATCTTCACCCACTATTGAACCAAAGAATTCGTGTGGATTCATCCTCATGAAGTCCTCCCAAACTCTGGCGGCAGATAAGTTACCATTCTGCTGGATCGGGACCGCCGCCGGCTGATTAACCTGCGCATTCATAGCCTAAGCCAACAACTGAAAGGCAGCCTAGAACTCAGCATGGGAAAAATTTTATTTCAAAGGATCCATAGGTGGTGGTGGTGGTAGGGCTAGCTGGTTCCCATTTCTGCCAACGTAAACTCCGCGTGGAGGCATTTTTTGTCACGTGAAAAGCATGAGTTAGGAGATATATAGAGTTAAACTCTAAAGCACGATAAAGAGCATGAAAGAAGGGAAGATTCCTAAGAATGTCTCGTAGCCTCTTACTCATAAGTATGGCGCTTCACAACCATGAACAAGACTCTACGTAACGCGGCTTGTCAGACTCCCTAGGACTCTTTAAACCTTAGGATCTGATACCAAGTTTGTAACGACCCTAGACTACCCCTGGACGTCACACAGTGCTCAAACCTGAATGTAGCCCGAGCTAACCCGTAGTATCTGACATAACACTGAATACATATTTTAAATATTTCAAACCATAAGCGGAAGCTGTAAATACATAAGCTTAAAACTGAAACAACTGAAAAATCATCTGAAATGTGGTGATAACTGAAAACAACTACTAAGTCTAGACAAACCTCTAAACATAATAAAGAGTCACTGGGACAGACCCCAGCTGACCCGAAAACCTTAAAGTCTGAACTGAACATAAATAGAACTACTAAACAAATCATAATCCAGGTCCTCGAAACATGAGGACTCACCAACTGATAGGAGTAAGCAAAGGTGATCGCGGTAAATCGTGATTCTGAGGACGAATACCAGAACCTACATCATAAAAGGATGCATAGCACAAAGAGTATGTTATCAGTACTTTTGGAATGTACTGAGTATATGGGGGTGCATGCAACATGTAAAAATTATCGTAAATCATGAAGTGAAAACATGCATAATAAGTGTTCAACGACTCACCATTTACGTGAAATAACTGAAAACTGATTTGTCATGAGCATAAGAAATTAAAGCATAATTTAATGAAACCCCGTGAGTCGTTACACTTAGATTTTTAAAAGTCAATGTACTGTGGGAATTTCTCTTAACCGGCATAAGACATGTGAGCAACATGGAGTCTTGTAGACACGCCCCCATCGAAAGGACCCAATATACCTTGTCAGGATATAAAGGCATATCTATGTGATCACCTATCCGAGCCTATTTGGGCAAGCTGAAATACCTACAGTGGCACGTAGTTTTTGGGACTAGGATACGCTAAACCCTCGCCCACTCGGTATTGTATACTACTCCTAAAAAACATACTATTTGCTCATACTGTAGATAATTCATCATGAAAGTAAGCTATAGACTAGTTTTAAATTAAACTGATGATTGTAGTCCTAACATACTGAAAACTAGTCATGCTTCTTTTACAATCTTAATGAAATCATAATGGATATTCTGACATTCTTATGAAAGCTGAGACATCGGCTTTGGATTTGGATTTAGAAAATGATCGAGAGACTTTCATTTTAGATAAAATTCATTTAAATCTTGAGAGTTAATGATCCAAAAGTTTAATCTAAAACCCTTTAAAGCACTGTTTGAAAATGAAATAGAGAAATGTTGGCGCATCTGGCCATGTGTGGACGCACATGCCAGTACATGTCATTCAAACAATTCTATTTTGTGCAATGACTGACATGCGGCCGCATGTCACGATGTACGGACGCACTGGGGTCCACATGTGGGCCGTCGTTTTAAATAGTTTCAACTTTTTAGAATTTTTGCTTTTTTTCTGAAGCAACACTTTTTTGGCTATAAATACCTGGTTTTTTCCTCAGGTATAGGAACAAAAATTTTTGAAGTGATAAACTCTTCTTCTTCCTAAAAACTCAAGTGTAATTTACAAATCGTTGAGTGTGTTCGTAGTTAGACAAAATTTGAGGTACCACCGGTCTATTGATGTGATTCATTTTATCTTGGGAGGATATATTTCATAACCTCGGGTAGTTGAGGGGAATAATTTCCTTAAAGACACACCGTGAATTCGGTGGACTTGAATCTTTCAATCTTCATCTCTTTCTTGATGTTTTTTTATTTTTTCAGAAAATAGTTTAAACTTCTTTGTTGTTCTTGAACTTGTTGTTGAAGTTCATGTTGTAAATACAGATTTTGTACCCAAAAAACAACAGGAAGTTGCATCGCGAGCATCCTTCAACAGACTATTAGCAAAATTAGTAAGTAACTACTCAGTTTTATTTCTACCATCTGAACCCCTCGAGACACGAAACAAATATGTAAATTAATCCTAAAACACACAACAAATTCAGTAGAAAACTCAAAATATTGATCCGAGATCATCTTGATCAAATATTGACCGTGATCAAACCTATTCTTTAGAAATAAAAAATAAACCTTAAGGTCCAAATCCATTCACGAGTCCCTCAAAACCCGTGTAAATCATTTACTAAAGACAAAAATCACCTTTGGGGTCGTCTAATGGAACCGTCAAAACATAAATCTGTACTCCTTAACCATTTTATTGTCTTTGGTCGAACTTTCATTTCTAAAAATTCTAGAATTAGGTATTCTACTCCGAAATACATAAATCTCCTCGAGAAGCGTTCATTCCCGCAAATCAAAAATCATATAATAAAGCTACATGAAGAGTCTTTTAGGGGGGAAGGAACTCAGATATTCTAAACGACCGTATGAATTGTTACAAAAATAATTTAATCAAATTATCATCTTAACTAATAATCTTTCCTTCAGTATCTGGTAAGCACTTTCCAGTCACAAACGTCAACAACTGCATTATCAGTTCTAAATCAAATGGACGAAATTGAACATTCTTTCAAAGCAGACAAATTGGGTCCATCTAACTCTCTCTCTCTCTACATATAGTGTTTTATTCCAAGAAGCACATGTATTCTGTATACTACATAATAATTTTGTTTTGATTAAAATTGTAAATTCTTTTTTTTGTAAGTAAAACTTATTAAATTTGGCTCATAATAAGAAATTTAATTTTTAAAAATCAAGAAAAAAATATTTTTTTTAAAATTACCCTTATATGTTAAATCATATGAATAAATTTTCAAAAAAGAAATTCAATACTTCTTTACATTTTCCTATAAAAGTGGAAAAAAGGTTGTCACAACCCAAAAATAAATTCTTTTTTTATAAACGTAACTTACTAAATTTGGTTCGTAATAAGTAATATAATTTTTTAAAATCAAGAAATAATTTCTTTTCAAATTACCCTTATATGTATAATGATATGAACAATTTAAAAAAAAAAAAAGAAGAAGAAAGAAATTCATTGTTTCTTTACAATTTTCTATAAATATAGCTTAAAAACAATTTAATCAAATAATAGTTTTACCTAAGTTATATATTAAGTGGTCAAATTTTAAGATTTGAATGTTAAATTCTATAGAAAAATAAATTTGGTTATGAAAAATATTACGTGACTTTTCTCATCAATGACATGATAATCAAAAAGTATTTGTGTCTGTTTTTGCATCGTAAGGTAAATCCAATGTTACATGGATCATGAAAATATTGAAATTCATATTAGAGATTAATGGTGGACAATTAGCTAAAGCAGCAACAAGTTCTAATTGAAAAAAGAGAAAAAAATTGACTACATTAAATTTCAATCTGTTAGATATGCAAAAACAACTAGAAAAAGTGGAGATTATTAGAGTGAATCTGAAAAGTTTAAATAGAATCGGATCTATATTACATATATTTGATCCATATTAACTTGTGCAAACTCCTAAAATGGAATAAACTATCAATATGCATATAAAAACAGAGGAAGTTACATCACGAAATCAACATCGATGGATAATGAGCTAAACCAATAGCGAGTGCTGATTGAAAAAGAGAAAAAAATTGACTACATTAAATTTTGATCTGTTAGATATGAGTGAACTTGAAAAGTTTAAATAAAATCGGATCTATATTACATATATTTGATCCATATTAACTTGTATAAACTTCTCAAATGGAATGAACTATCAATATGCATATAAAAATAGAGGAAGTTACATCACGAACGTCTTTCAACACACTATCAACATTAGTCTCAGAGGATTCATGTAGTGGCGAATTTATAAGGAAAAATGGGGCACGTGAACATGTGGTTTCTCCATAAAATTATGTATTTTACGTACATATTTTCTAAAATTGGTATAATATTATATTTTGACACCCATGCTACAAGAAGTTTAAGTTGTGCACTTGGTTGAATGTTGAGTTAGTTACCTTGAGGACTAGGAATCTATTCCCACTTAATAAATCTTCTTCTCTAGAGGTGCACCCATTATTCTAAAAATCCTAGATTCGTGTCTTGATTCATGAAGTTAATATCCTTACTTCAAGATATTTGATTATATTATCTGAGGGGTCTAAATATTTGATTATATTATCTGAGGGGTCTAAAAGACCATGTCCGCGATGGAGTGATGATATGTTGCGGTGTGTAGATCAATTTTCGGGTGAGTATATAGACCACACGAGTCTCCATGGACAAGGGTGAAACTACGCTGATATTTATGGGTTAGAAAGAACTCAATAGCTTTTCCTCGGACAAAACATTTGTATTGAGAAATGAATCAAATACATATAAATTTGTAGTGTTGAACCCAGTAACAAGAGATACTTGGGTTCGCCCCTGCATGCGAGGATAATTAGGAAGTAGTTGTGCCTCTTTTTCATCGTAAGGTAAATATGATATTGCTACATGTGTCATGAGAATATAGAGATTCAGATTAGAGATTAATTGTGTACAATTAGCTAGAGCAGCAACAGGTGCTGATTGAAAAAGAGAAAAAAAAGTTGGCTACATTAAAATTACGGTCCATTTGATATACAAAAATTTCTTGAACATGTGGGAAATATTAGAGTGAACCTGAAAAGTTTAAACAAAATCAAATAATTGTGTACAATTAGCTAGAGCAGAAACAGGTGTTAATTGAAAAAGAAAAAAAAAGTTGGCTACATTAAAATTACGGTCCATTTGATATCCAAAAATTTCTCGAACATATGGAAAATATTAGAACGAGCATGAAAAGTTTAAACAAAATCAGATCTATATTTCAAGGATTTGTGAACTTCTATTAATGAGATTACGAGTGCTGAGGGGAGAAAGTTTCATAATTCAATTGTTGATAGATAGAAAGGGGAATGTCGCTGATGAACCAAGTACGAACTACACACCAACAATATGATCATACGTTTCCAGAATGCAAATAAAGTAACTACTGCCACATCCATTCCTTTTGACTATGCTGATGAAATGGGACCTCGAAGACAACCTAGCACTATAGCTTGCTCTCGCTTTGCTAGCTCATAATAGTGCATTCACAAATGTGAAAATCCAAGCTATTATCAATTTTTATCCTTATCATTAATTGATTCTCCAATTTATAGACCAATGAACTTATACATTCAATGAACGGTCTTGTCTTTTCAAAGGGTTGCCTTCCAACAAACACATCTTATAATGAAAATTCACAACCTTTCACGTGATATTCTTTCATGAAATTAAAGAACATGACCTTTAATGAAAAGACATACAATCAACCATCACATGACTAGTTCAATTAACTAGTCTTGACTAAGACGAAACTAGTTATGTAAAGAATTTCACTAACTACTATATCAATACCACTAAAGACATATATAATGAGATTTACATAATACCCTAATATCAATAAATCAATATTTTCTGACTCTATCGAAAATCAATATGTTTTACTATTGGTGACATATTCTATGAAAACACAATTAACAGTTTTCGATCCTATTTTATCTTTTTGGATTTCAGGAATCGGTATGAACATTATGAGTTTTTTGTTATGTCATTTGGATTGACAAATGGCCTGGCGAAATTTATGGAGTTCATGAATGAAGTGTTTCGACTTTATCATAATTCTTTTATTAGTGTGTTCATTGATGATATCTTGGTGTATTTCAAAAGCGAGGAGCATGTGCAACATTTGAGGATTGTGCTTTAGAGATTGAGGGATGGGAAGTTGTATGTCCAATTCTCGAAGTGTGAGTTCTGGATTAGTTATGTGACATTCTTGAAACATGTGGTGTTTAATAAGGGTATTATGGTCAATCCAACCAATGTGGAGGTAGTTCGGGATTGGTCTATGCCTACTTCACCTACCAAAATTTAGACTTTTCTTTGTTTGGCTGGTTATTAAAGACGGTTCATGGAAGGTTTCTCTACTGTTGTAGCTCTTTTGACCAGATTGACTCAGAAGAATTTTGATTTTCAGTTATTCAATAAGTACGAGGCGAGATTTCAAAAGTTCAAGGCTTAGTAGTCATGGTTTAGTTGACTTGAACACCTATCTTGACCTTACCTATAAAAGGTCAGGGGTTTAACCTATATTGTGATGCTTTGGGAGTTGGTCATGGTGATGTTTTGGACTAATTGAAAATTCGATTTGAGCATTTTAAAGTCTTGGGTTGTGCTACTTTTATTCATAATCCTTTTTCACGTTATGAAAAATTAGGTCCAGGGGGAAAAAATGTATTTTTATATGATACTCTGAACAGTTTAAGAATTATGTGTTCATAGGTGAACAATATAGTTTCCCTATAACTAAAGTTGAGTCATGCAATCTTACATCCATAGAAAATGATTTTCCTAAGCAGGGGGTCAAGACTTATCTCTTTATGAAATTACAGATCAGACTGTTTTCGCTACAGGCACTCAAATGGATTTAGTGAGATTCATTTTAATGATGATGGATCAGTTCCTATTTCCACAAATACACCATCTAAATCGAATCCTTTTGATATTGATGGTCCGAGTGGGAGTAACTAACCAATTGATAAATTGATTTATTAATCTCAACTTGACGAAATAGTCATCCACAAATTTTTCGTCATCGACTTAAGATCGAAGAAAAAGCATTTATAGTTACTCCAGCTGATGAAGAGCCACAAAATATAAATGAGGCTCTTACATGCCCTGCTAAAAAAATGGTTAAAAGCAAAAGAACATATGAAGTCGATGAAATCAAATCAAATGTGGATATTGGTTGATCTACCTATAGGCAGTAAAGCTATTAGAAACAAATGGATTCTCAAATCAAGAGTAAGGCTGATGGTAGTATCGAGAGATTCAATACTCTCCTAGTAGCTAAGGAGTACACACAATAGGAAAGAAATGATTATGAAGAAACTTTTTCACTTGTTGTACACTTTGCTTCAATAAGATTAATTTTGTCAATAGTGGTTATGTTGAATCTTGAATTGCATCAAATGGATGTGAAAACCACATCTCTCAATGGAGAACTAGAAGAGGAAATCATTATAGAACAACTTGTAGATTTCGTGAAGAAAGGTAAAGAACATAAAATATGTCGACTTCGTAGGTTATGCCCTTAAATAATCTTTTAGACGATGGTACTTGTGTTTCCATAACGCGATCAGATTGTATGATTTCGTTATGATTATTGAAAATCATTGTATGTACATCAAAGGATCCAGAGATAAGTTTCAGATATTATCATAGTATGTAGATGGCATTTTTATAGATGCAAGTGACATTGAGTATGTAAAAGAAATAAAAGAGTGGCTATCATTTACTTTTAAAATGAAACAAATGGGTAAAGCATCATACATTCTTGGTGTTAAGATTTCAAGAGATCGTTCAAAAAAAAAATTATTATCTTTTTCACAAGCATTTTACATGAAGAAAGTTCTTGAACGTTTTAATATGTAATATTGCAAACCCATAAACACTTCGATTTCTAAAAGTGAAGCTTTAAATCAAAAGATGTGCCCTCAGAATCTACAAAAGAGGGAACAAATAAGAAGAGTTCCTTATGCCAATGCAGTCGGAAGTCTAATGCATCAGATGATGTGTACTAGACCCGATATCTTAGTAAGCTAGCAGATATTAATCTGAACCAGAACAATAACACTGAAAAGCAGTTAAAAGAATATTGAGGTATCTTAAAGATACAGTTAACTATTCCTTATGTTACTAAGGAAATGATTTGCAACTTAAAGGCTACAGTGATGTTGATTGGAGAGGAGATTTAAATGAGAGAAAATTCACCTCTGAATATGTATTCTTGCTTAACGATGGTGTAATATTATGGAGTTGCAAGAAGCAGTCATGTATAGCCTTATCGACAATGAAAGTTGAATTCGTATCACTATCATTTATTATGCAAGAAGTTGTTAGTCTTAAACGTTTTCTGGTTCACTTGGGTGTGTAACAATGTTATTGAACACCTCACAACCAATTGTGATAGTCAGGTTGCAATAGCCTATACAAAGGATCCAAAGTACCATAGAAAGACGAAAGATATTGGCATTTAGTATAATTTTGTTAAAGACATGATTGTACAAAAGTGAATATGAATTACATATCTACGCATCACATAATAGCAGATCCCTTAATGAAACTCATAGCATGTGATGCTTATGAAAGACATGTGAAGTTATTGGGTTTACATAAATGTTGATGCATTTATATTTTATTTTTTCCAATCATATTCATGTAAATTTCTATTATTGAAGTTAATATTGGTTTATGCCTCATTTTTCATTCTTGAGGCATAAATCATTGAAGTTAATATTGGTTTACGCCTCGTGTGAAGTTTAGGCAGTATACATAAATTTTTTAGGATAAAAAGTATGTCGGAGAGATAAAAACTTGGCATATTCACACAGGCAGCTGCCTCTGTTGTCTAAGTGACATATCGAGATGAAACAGTTAAAGATTGTCGGAAGTGACGATAAAAGAGAGCCAAAATTCTATAATAAAAATGTCGTTTGTTTGTTTGTGTTTAATCATTTGTGATTAAAATGAGCTAGTCCGTCTCTAATGTCATATGTGAGTTCTGAAGAATAAAATGATTGAGTAGATTTGTGAACTCAAGGTTAGACATGAGTTGTCTGAACTATCATTTGCACAGTATTTAATATATAAAAGACATGTGCTTCATGAAAAATGATTCAATACTGTGATATATGTTTCCGGGCGATACAAGTTTAGTCTCTAATTGCTATCATGTGAAGTCCTGAAAATTATAAGTAATTTTTCACATTGAACTCTCATGACTTTAATCAATTTCTTGAGATTCAATTTGGTGTTTACTATTTTAGTATGTTGTCAAGAGATCATGTTTGATTCAGTTTGGTGGGACATTTCTAAAATAGCAATCACGTTGAGATTAAGAGAATCATGAGATGAGGAAGATCATCGAGTATTATCATATTAATTGTGTTCATTGACCGGTCATTTATATTTGTCTTTGAGACAAGAACATAATGACGAAATCAAAACTAAGATAAAGAGATTATGAGAAAATTTGAATGTGATAAAATGATCTAGAGTACTGCATACCATAATCTACTCTAAGTTACATTGATCGAGATGATATATATTCCTAACAGATGTATAGTAATGAAGCTCTCAAGATATGCACTGGTCACACTGTTTAATCATAACGTAGAAAGTTACATAATAGGAATGAGAGTTGACCCACTATGTCAGCCGGAGATGAAGGAAGTTGGAGCAGGTCACCCATATGGGTCAATCTGGATCCATATTAAGAGATAAATAATATATGATTATTTAAATATTTACAAACAGCAACATACCCAGTATAATTCCACTCAGTGGGGTCTGGGGAGGGTAAGTTTTACGCAGTTTGTACCACTACCTCAGAGGTGAGATAGAGAGGTTGTTTTCGATAAAACCCCGGTTCAAGACAAAAACAATCTAAACAAAGACATAATATAAGAACAGGAAACAGTAGGCAGTACAAAATAACAGATAATAATAGAAATAAGACTACCACAAAGTAATACAACACTAGAACTATCTGAAACAACACATATCACCAAAACCTCAAGACCAAAACACTACAAGCATAGAACTACGACTATGCACAAATAACAAACAAAGACAAACAAAGCACACCTACCTACTTGTAGAGACGCACTCCTGACTACTAACCATCTAACTTAATTCGTGTCTTCCATACCTTCTTATCTAGGGTCATGTCCTCAGTAAGTTGTAAATGTTTCATGTCATGATTAATCACCTCCCTCCAATATTTCTTCGGTCTACCTCTACCTTGCCTGAATCCATCCATAGTCAACCTCTTACACCTTCGCACTAGGGAATCCGAACACCTCATCATCACATGGCTGAATCATCTCAACCTCGCGTCTGCATCTTGTCTTCCACCGAAGCCACTCCCACTTTGTCTCGGATAACCTCATTTTTAATCCTATCTCTCCTAGTTGACTCACACATCCATCGCAGCATCCTCATCACTAACACCTTCGTCTTTTGGATGTGAGAGTTCTTGACTAGCCAACACTTGACCCCATACAACATATCTGGTCTAACCACCACTCTGTAGAATTTGCATTTGAGTCTAGAACACAACTATCTAAAAAGTTGTATCCCTTTAGAACTATAAAAAGGCTCTCTTAACAGAAACCTACGACACTTTACTCGCTCTAGAAAAACAAACGCATGCTTTCTTCTGTCAAAACAAGAAGAAAGGAACTTCGTCTCTCAAAGGCTCTCACCGAAGATTCCCCGAAGGACAGTATCTTCTAGGAAATATTTGGAACAATCTTCTATAACAAGTACGCGATTATAGACTATGACTATTTCGATGCAGTTCGTCTTTATATGTGATTACACTATCCGACAAATGAAACAAGATTCAATGATCATGCAAACAAAGTGTTTGATTAATTCTTCAAGATTGTATTATCCCCTCAATATTTTGTGTCTCAAAATCTAGTGAGAAGCAAACAACAAAATGCAGTGCCCTCTTACTTAAAACTTCCAAGGTCTCTCAGCTCTGCAATAGATCCCAGGCCATTGTTTTATACCCGTATCAAGTGCAAAAGGATATTGTAGATTACATGCATCTCCAAGGTCAACTGGCAGTGTTCGTATAGATGAGCTAGGGAGGGTGCTGCAAAGGGGCACTGGGTTATCTGAACTAGTACTTTTGAAATGGAATACAAATTTTGTGAGTAAAAATTCACTAAGATTGTTATAATAACAAGTTTACACCCTTAAATTTAAAACAATGAGTTCGATGATCTTATGTTCAACCTAAAGTTTAAATCATGAATCAGCCTCTCTCTGCAAATGAGTAGGTCCTAGTTTCCAAGAGTTCAAGGGACTTTAGCTGGCATATGTTGCCCAGAAGATCCT
Organism: Capsicum rhomboideum; assembly: GCA_031232105.1. Lineage (NCBI taxonomy): Eukaryota > Viridiplantae > Streptophyta > Magnoliopsida > Solanales > Solanaceae > Capsicum > Capsicum rhomboideum. The sequence continues at coordinate 129,197,586 of CP124713.1, read as the reverse complement.
TAAACTTTTTGCAACCATTCTACTCTAGATCAATTAGTGTGTCCGAATTTCCTGTGGACTTATGTATCTCCGTCAGCCTAGAGCAACCACCAAGCCGCAAAGTCTCTAGACTTCGTGAATCCTTGAAGTTTGGAGTTCTTCTGAGTTGCTTGCAATTAGAGAGATCCAACTTCTTTAAACTTTTGCAACACTACAAGTAAACCAAATATAGTTTCAAGTAAGATTTACTAAATATAGTTTCAAGTAAGATTTACTAAATATAGTTTCAAGAAAGATTTACTTTACGTCAGTGGCAATAACAGTACACACAAAATTATAAAAATGAGTAACAAAACCTGCAAATTAAACCAAATTCTTGGATATTACTCCCTTGCATATTTAGAAATATAAGATTGTAGCAGGAAAATCTGATGGTGTATACTTAAAAGGACATTTATAACAACAGTTCCTTGGTCAATTTTAAGCACCCTAAGACTTTTCATTTTCTTAAATGCTTTCATTGCTTAGCTTGCTAATCTATAAACTTGTGATCACCTCTTTCCATAGGCTGGTTCTTTACCATACCTCCAAAGTCACTTCATTGATAAATTTTTGTTGTTAGCCGAAAAATCTCTCACCCCCAATAAGAATACGATAATAATAGAATAATAATAATAATATTAAATACTGCTGAAATAATATCAATAGAAAAAAGTGAAGGTGAACAAAGAGGGAAAATAGCATGCAGAAACCTGATAATAGAATGTACGTTAGCCTATATTTAAATGAATATTTTGTATATATAGTTCAAGAAATAATTACATATTTCTCAAAAATTGCCATACCTGATCTCTTCAAGCAAGCTTAATTTCCGCAATTTGATATAAGCATAGAGAGTTAATAAGAACTCACCATTTCAGAAAGAAAAAAATTATTTTCATTTCAAGAACTAGTTAAACAATAAAATACCAAATAAAATGATGAATTGATAAAAAAAAGAAAAGACAGATTAACATAGTTGATTAACTAGTCTGGGAAATAATATAGTCTATGACCAGTATATTACTCGTTCAATTTAATAAGAACTATGGGTCAGCAGACTGATTTGGATAATTGTTAAATAGGTGAATTTTGATCAGATAATTTTCTACAGTTCTGTTTTCGGATATTATCGATTTTTCTACCGAGATTCTAATCCCGAGTTTGTCCAGTAAACTACTGTACTGCTCAGCCACCTTTGCATCGGTGATCAGGATATCATCACCTAGCAAGGCATAATCAACAAAGGGGGTTTTACTCTTTGGGTATGCTCGTGCTGCCGCCATCCACATCAAATTATGGTGGGATAATGTAAATAGTGGCCATGAGCCGTAGCAACCTAACGGCTGTCCAGTCAGAAAGGCAACCTCATTCATCTGTTGCCCTGGATAGTATGTAATGGACTTTAGCAAATGCTCATTTCTAGAAAAATTACAAATGAATTTACGTACTAACCAGAGAAGAAGCACAAATGAGTTCAACTCTTGTGGTGACAACAGAAACAATGAGCAAATAAACAATGATATTAATTTCTAAAAGAAACAATCAAGATAAAGATAAAGAATTTACAGACCTTATTTCCTTGTAGAACATCACGGACTTCTTGAGGGTTGAACAATCAACTCCGTTTTCCAGGATCAGAAGAGGAAAGTAGATTGGGGCTGGACTTCCATGTGAACAATTTCTCGTCCCATATCTTGAACTAGATTATGCACCAGCAATAATGATCTTGCACTTTGGAGCAAGCATTTTCGGGACCAAAGTTGCATTTGCACTTCAGAATAAAAACCACATGCACTTATTGTTTTGATAACTTCGTCCACATAAAACCCATGGAAGCATGGAATATCAAGCAAAGCACTCATGAGCATCATCATCAAGTCCAACAAAGCTCGTCTTGAGAATTTTTGAATAGCACTAGCCACTATGAGGAATTGCTCTTAGCTTTTGGACTTCATATCTCCATTCTTTTACCGATCTTCCTAGCAAATGTGACCCTAATGTCACAAGAGCTAATGGTAGTTGACCTGAATATTTGATTATTTCTTGTGCTAGCTCCACATATTCTTCTCGTGGAAAATTGTTAGAAGCATTACAAATAAAATAGTTGCATAATCTCATGCAAGCTGTAATGATTATTACCAACTTTTTTTGTTAGGGATTCTTATTGTCTTATATGGTCAACGTCATCAAGAATAATTAGAACCTTCTTTGACCCTAGTCTTGCTTTGATTAATTTGATGCCTTCAACAACACTGTTGACTTTGAAGTTTTTAGTATTGAGAATTTGATGAAGAAAGTTTCTCTTTCAACTTGACTAAACCATTAAATGTTTCAGCTTCTGATCCAACATTTGAAAGGCTACAACTACCACCGAATTGTTGAAATATTCGGCTGTAGATACCTTTTGCCAAAGTTGTTTTTCCTATTCCACCAAAGCCATATATACCAACCATGTGAACTTCATCTACACATTCATTTTCCATTAACAACTCTATACATTTGATATGAGTATCTACTCCAACTGGGTTCCAAGAAAAAACTAGAGGTATCTGGTTGGCATCTTGCAGGGCCTGTTCTATTATATTCTCCATAAATTCAGACTCATGCCTACAAATTGTGAGAAAAAAAAAAAAGCAATATAACAACAATAATAATAAATAATCAAAACAATCTCAACAAGAAGAGCCAACACTTCACTTTTAGGTCCGTTGAGATAGAATTTAAGCATTATAATTATTTAAACATGCACATTGAAGCTATAGAAAATTCATTCAGAATAGTTTTAATCAGTTTGCTTCACAAAGTAGAAAGGACCAAAAAATCATACCGTTAGCAACATTTCGCAAATCCCATCCAGATAAATTTGCAACTTCTCTAAGTGTAGTTGTCCACTTCTCCATTCTTTGTGCCCCAAATAATCGCTCCTTGTGTATAGACAAAGCTTCACCAAAGCACCGCACCCAGTTTGCACCATTCTCATAGCTAAGAGAATTTTCAATGATGAACAGATCAAGCAACACTTTGAAAAGAGAGTTTGTTTCTACCTGAAATGTTAGAGACTAAGAGCTTTGTTGAACTGATCCTCGAATCATTGACAAAGAGGAAATTAAGGTCCAAAGCCGGGATATAACAGTCGAGAAGCTCCAAGATGAAACGGGAGGAAAAATATTTGCTCGTCTTAGATGATTTATGGCTTGTTGATCATACATTGTGGCATGAGTTTACAGATACCTTGAAAGGAATAAATACATCCAGAGGAAACTGCATTCTCGTGAAGATCATTGTTGGTCCATTTTCAAACAAGGAGCATTTACTAATGGGGAGGTTCCAGAGGAATTAGTGAGCATGGGAGACAGGATTGTTGAAATGTGTCAAGGTTCAAAGTTCGAATGTGGTTCAAGAGCTGTTGCATCCGTTGTTCCACCAGCTCCGGATCGGCAGCAGGTACGTGTTCTACCATTGGTAGCAAGTGCGTTGGGAGGCCCCAACTAAGCACCACTTTGCTTTCACACTCTCTCTTCACCTCTGAAACTCAGAAATAAATCATAAGAGAAGTGAGAAGATGTAGATGATTTTCCTTGAATAAATAGCGTCAATGTATGCAAGAATGAAGGAATGTTAAATGATTTTCAATCAATTTGTCAACAGAAAGAGAACTAGGATGTAGATGATTCCCCTTAAATAAATACACGCAGTGATTGCGGTTTATTACTTTATTCTAGGGAACTTCATTTTGCGTCAAGTAATTTGCAAGGTCTTAAGTCAATGCTACATTTCTTCCCATTTGTAGTCACATTTTCCATTGTCCTTTTTTATCTGTTCATTTATATGTCTTTTTAGGCTTGGCTATACTGCTATACTAATTATGTAGGGTAAATTAGCAAATAGTTATTATTATTTCTTTGGTTGCTAGGCAAGGCGGGTTTTCTTTCACTCTTGGAATGAGCCTTTTGGTGATTCTCTCTCAACACAAACTGGGTAATTAAACATTAGTCACTACTTTAAAATGCAGCAAGTAAATCAATAAGAAGCATGATATATTTAAAAAGCATTAGCATCATTTTTTACACCAAAAGTCATGTGATTTGGGTTAGTATAACAATAGCAACTTGTTGCAGTCGTCTTTATATGACATACTTTATAGCTAGCTTAGCATTTCTTGTAGGAATGGCCAGCTAAGTTGGATTTGTTTGACTTCTTTTTCACTTTTTCTATCTCGCTCTCAATTGTATCATTGATATCTTCTAAATCACAGAGGACCTAGTTGCAAGACTACCAATGCTAGCATAATTTAGGTATTAAATGTAGAGATTTTGAAATATTTTTGACGTCAACCTATTGTTTTGAAAAAAAATCTCAAAGGAATCAACAAGAATAGAAGAAAGAAACGTAAGGGGAACGGTCGCACAACGGATACAAGTTTTAATTGTAATGAATACAACATTGGCATCATGAGCAAACAGATGCTCAAAGCTGCCCCATCCCTGTTTGGTTAAGTCTTTTAGAAAAGGACATGATAAAAATTGGTCAATATCTAAGAAAATTCCTTTGCCTCATACATTTAGCTCAAGAAGAAACAAGATAACTTGCCTCTTATAGCTGTGGGAGGAAGTTGCAATTTCTCTTTGTTGTTGCAGTCGCTATACTTCACTGGCTCCTTCTCCCAATATTAGCTCTTCTTTCCTTGAAATCTCACATTTCTTCTCATCCTAAGAATATCTAGCAACCAACTGGTCTTTGCTCTAAGCTCACATGTCAAATGCTTGTCTCGGATTGTAATGATAATTAAGCTACCCGAGTTAAACCAACTTCTTTCTCTTGTTAAGGATTCTAATTGTCTTATATGATCCACGTCATTAAGAACAATTAAAACCTTTCTTTGACTCCAATCTTGCTTTGATTAGTTTTTTGCCGACAGCAACACTATTAACTTTGAAGTCCTTTTTTTTGAGAATTTGACGAAGAAGGTTCTCTTGTAGCTTAACTAGACCATTAAATGCTCCAATTTCTGATCTAACATTTGAAAGAAAGCAACTAGTAGCAATATAGTCGATTGCAGATACATTTTGCAAAAGCTGTTTTTCCTATTCCACCAATGCCAATCATGTGAACTTCATCAACACATTCATTTCGCAATAATTCTGTATCTTTGACACGAGTATCTACTCCAACTAGATACCAAGCAACAACTAGAGGTGTCTGGTTGACCTCTTGTAGGACTTGTTTTATAATATTCTCCATAAATGTAGATTCATGCCTATATTAACAAAAGAATAAACATTATAACAAAAATAATAACTAACAAAGGAGATCCAAAAAAAAACTTAACAATAAGGGCAACACTAAACTTTTTTTTTCATTAAAAAAAACACTCTTAACTTATGGGCCCTGCTCTCTTAGCTATTATTATTAACAACTTAAAATTATTTAAGCATTATAATAATTAAAATATGCACATGGAAGCTATAGAGTATTATAGCTCCCGTTTGGCCATAGATTTTGAAGTTGAGACTTGAAACTTGAAAATTTGAGTTTTTGAAGTTGTGCTTGACATTTAATCTGAAAAAAGTTTTTGTGAGTGGAAGTCTCCATGAACTTGAAAATATTTGAAGATAAATTTCATGATCAAATTAATACTTGAAGATAAATTTAAAAAACTACACCCAAGATCTGCTGCACTTGAGCCGAGGGACTTTCGAAAAGAGTCTCTCTAATTCACGAGGTAATAGTAAGATCTGCGTACACTGCTCGCTTGTGGGATTTCACTGGGTATGTTGCTGTTATTGTTACTACCAAGATCTATGACCAAATCTAGATAGATGTGATGTGAAGTACCACTTCACTTAACAAAGTAAATACAAAGAAGGGACAAAGAAATCATACCCATCAGAAGGGACCAAATCTAAATAATTGTTCCAAGAAATCATTCCTCTCTAAAGCTTCACCAAAGCACCCAGTTTGCTATGGCAGTACTTGAGATGGATCAACATAGGAGAAAACAGGCAAAAGGATCTTGCTTTAATGTGTTTGTATTCAAGAATTTTAACTAGACAGAGCATAATTTCTTGACTCTTTAATTGCTTCAGATCTAGATGAATAAATAGAGTTATACATGTATGGAAGGTGTGATTAGATGCAAGAATGAATGAAGGGATGTTGATGATTTTTAGTCAATTTGGTAAGAAAAAGAGAACTGGATAGTGGGATGTAGATGATTATCTTTGTGTGGTAGTTTTCCGAGTCAATTCCCCCTGTGGTCAATCAAACGTAGGTAAATATACACTAAGGGGTCGTTTGGTAGAGTGTATAAGAATAATACTAAATAAAGTGTATTAGTAATACTTGTATTACTAATGCAAGTATTAATAATGCTTGTATTAGTTATGCATACATTATTTTTTATACAGTGTTTGGTTTGATGTATTAAAAATAATATATATTTACATAATTTTTATAAAAAGATGTTTGTTTACCAAAATACCCTTCTTTCCATTAAAAGCTTCACAGATACCTCGTGACAATTAGGGAAAATGGCAACATTCACCTACAAATCCACTTCCCGTAGAGGATCCGTCAACTCTAATTCTTTATCTTCATCCTCCAACTAGAATCTGATTTCGGATTAGTTCATCAAATTAAAACTAGAATGAGACGGACAAAATAATAAAGCATAACATTTTGATGGAAAAAGCAACCATTGTTTGATTAAATGGAAGGAAGAAGAAGAGGTGGAGAAAATTGAGACTTTGCTGTGGAAAGAAAGAAGAAGAGGTGGAGAAAATCGACACTTTGCTGTGGAAAAGAAGAAGAAGACGTGGAGAAAATCGGCACTGCTGCTTTTCCATAGCAAAGTGCAGTGAAAGAGAGACAATATTTGAGGGGTCATTTTGTAATTCATCAAATTAATACATGTGTTGAAGCCTTTGTATTACTAATACATTGAAAATGGGTGGTATTAGTAATACACACCTCAATACACAATAGAGTGTATAACTAATACAAACATTAGTTATACATAAGATGAAAAAGTGTACCAAACAAGGTATTAGTAATACATAAGGCTAATACATGCATTATTTTTGCTAATACACTCTACCAAACGACCCCTAAAGTCATTCCTTTTTTCCCAATAGTATCATTCAAGTCTATATGTTTTTTTTATATATTAATAATTGTTAAAATAGTCCTTATATTTTGAGAAAAAAATAATCAAAATAATCTCTTAAGTTAAACTTTTAATTTAAATAATTTTTATTCTTTTACATGAAATATTAATAGGCCTCCAACTATTTTTTTAAGTTTTTACTTCATAAATTAAAATTTTTATAGATAAGTACATAATATAATTTACAAAGATATACCATACTATTAAAAAGCAAAAAAAAAAATTGGAAAATGTATTTAATTTTTTAAAGTCAAGTTGAAGAGGTAATATAATTTTCTCTCAAATAATATCACAAGATTGACAAAAATAATATTTGAAAACTTTAACAATTTTAAATTACACAATGGTTATAGAAAATCTCCTAATTTTATTTAATGTCGAATGATTTATGCTATTATCATGATGTCCTTTAATGTGCATCAATATTTTTTTTCATATAGAAATCCTTTAAAATATTTATATATGATTGTTTTTCTACTAGCTAGAGACTGTAGTTTTTTTTTTATTTGAAGGAATTCATCGTCTTCTTTATAAATTATGAATTTTCTGACAATAATTTTTGGAGTAGAAGAAACTAACAACTAAATTTGAACTATTTTATCAAAAAATAAAGATTAATCATAAAATGAATAAATATAAAATATTGTTTTATTATTAAACTCCTAAGTTTCCAAATAAAAATAGAGTGCATATAAGCTTTTCTAACAATACCAATCGCATTTTTTGGTGGACTACGTTATTTTAATATTACAACTAGAAGTTGAATTAAAATTGTACATGCTATTTTTATAGTTAAAACTTAAAAGATTATTAGTATTTCATATTGTTAAAGAATAAGGATCATTCCAATTTAAGGTTTAACTTAAGGGATTATTTTGATCATTTTCTCTGAAAGAATAAGAACTATTTTAGTAATTATTAATTTGTAAGGAAAATGTACAAACTAATTTGTAAGGAAAATGTACAAACTTGAATGACATTGTTAAAATTAAAAAAAGATAAATAATTTTAATGAGACATTTTCCTAAGTTGAGTGACAATACAAGGAATTTACTCTGATTTTCCTTAAGAAACGTCAGTCCATTTGCAACTCCTATACCAAAATATTTTCTTGGGAGAGGTCAATGCTACATTTAATCCCATTTGTGGTCACATTGTCCACTTTTATTTATTTATTTGTTTTAGTGAAAAGGCATGAAATACCCCTCAATTTTGTAATTCAAAATTGATATATTTCCTTATCAAAAAAAGATTTTTATACATCTCTGTTGCTAAATAAATGTCTCAAACACACTTTTTTCAACTAATAAAAATAAAAAAAAGTTAATTTTAATTTTCTATTTTTGAGTTTTTATTAAAATAAAATTAATATAGAAATATACTTGATCATTCTCGCAAAATTAAGACGTATATTTGATCTTTCTCATATATGGATTTTTTTTACAGGTACAATTCAGAATTTTTAACACGTATCAACGTACGTCAAGATCAAAATAAACACATCTTATGATACATTAAGGACAATTCTATTGGTTTATACATTAAGGACCAAATGGAACCAAAGTCCATGCATTGAGGACCATTTTGATCATTTTCTCGTTTAAATGGGTACAATTCTCTTGTTCACGTGTCATAATAATGGGCCAAATGGGCATATCTGAAAAATTTTATAATGGGAGAGGCACAATCAACAATAGTTGTATGAGGCTATATTCAATTTTGGTCAAACACATCGCCAGATTCCTAAATTGGCACATACTTTTAGTTTGGCACCTCAACTAGCCCTTGTTCATTTTAAACACCTAAACTAGACGCCTGCATTGTCATTTTGGCACCTTTCGCTGACATGGCATAGTGAATGTGATACACTCTTTACCTGCACGTGAAAGACTCATTTGACCAATTTTTATTTTATTTTTTTCATCTTCTACCTCATTTTTCAACCACCATTTTTCCAAGCTTAAACCTTCCATGGCAACTGAAGATAGTTAAAGAAAAACCTGGGAAATATTTTGAAAATTCAAAATAAACCCCTTTTAGAATTTAAATATTGAAATAATTATGAGAAATTTCTTGGAAGAATTTGATATCTATAAATGGGTGTGGATTTGATTTTTGATGGATTTCACCAAATGATAATTTTCAACAAAAGTAGCAAAGTTTGTGGCTTTATCAAACCACAAGAAAAAAAGCAAAAATTACAGAACATAAAATTTATATAGTTCTATGTATAAGGTATCAAATTCTTTCAAGAAGCATCTCATGATTATTGTAAAGAAAGAAAAAATTCAATAAGAGTTTTTTTCGAGTTATGGATATGGCAATTATAATGACATTTATGGAGAAGGCGGTAAATGGTGATAGGCAGAGATAAAGAGAGTTTGGAATATGCCTAAGAAGAAGCGGAGGGGGGTGAGAGGACTGTGCTAGAGAAGACGATGGGGTGGGGGTTTGGCTAAGAAGACAATGTGGGGTGGGGGAAGGGGAATGTCGGAGAAGATGATGTGGGAGGGGGGTCCCTTTTTTAAATTATTTGGGCGAAAATGTCACGTGTCACAGATTTGTTGGTCACTTTTTTATTTTTACTTAAAATTTATAGTTTAATAATTATTTTGGCCACAAATGACAAATGTCATCATTTAATTCGATACTTTACACGTCACCCGCGAGTGTAACTCACACACATGATATATTTTAGTTGATTTTGCAAAAAGTGTCAAAATGACACAGCGGGACACTACTTTAGGTGTTTAAAATGAACAATGGCTAGTTGAGGTGCCAAAATGAAAGTTTGTGCCAAGTTTAGGGGGCTGGCGATGTTAGGGGTGTCAATGGTATGGTTCGGGCGGTTATTTGATAAAATTTATATCGTACTAATTTTTTGATTATTTTATTTTATATAACGAAAATTAGACTTTTCAAAACCATCCATCATCTCGGTTTTTCTTCGATATAGGTACGGTTCGGTTAATTTTCGATATTATTTTGGAAAAAATATAAAAGGTAGAACACGCTACCATGTATACTTGTGTATGACTTTGACAAAAACTCTCTAGACATTTTTATTGTTTAAAAGGTGATGAATCAAGAATAGAGATTCATCTTATTTTACAGTAGTGTAAAACAATATTAAACAAAGACAAAAAAATATATAATTTTGATCACATGAGCCGAAAAAAATCAATCAACATAAAACTGAAGAATAGAGACTACTTAAAAATTAATTATTCAATAAGAGAAATTTAAGTACATAAGAGACAAAAAATATTTACTAGCTTGCAGCTTGCTATCCAAGATCGTTGAAGTACCTTGTAGCTTACTAATTATTACTCTAGACTAGAGATGCTACAACTAATTTAATTTTGATCGGAGTAGTATGAAAATTTCAGCGTTCGGACTTTGAATGTTAATTATGTTACCGCTCGCAGTAGCTTCCATCTCCCCAAATCTAAAGCACAAAATTTAATATTTATTATTCTTAAACTTAATATATATCTATGTATATAAAATATATTTTACACATATATTATTCGGTACGATTCGGTTATTTTTTGATTTATTTATATAAAATAAAAAACCTCTCCGATTTTTCGGTACGGTTATAAATTTATATTAAAATCGTCGATTTATCAAAAGAAAACTAAAAAATAATTTGATACGGTACGGTTCAATTGTTTAAATCGATTTTTTGAAAACTATTGACACCCTTAGGCGATGTGTTTGCCCTTCAATTTTGACACTTGGAAAGTGAGTTCATTTGCTTGCTTTATATATCATTTACCACCACCCCTTTCTTCTTTTATTTTCTTATTCTTTTTATTCCTAACCATTATCAAATGTCTAAATACACAATTGAACAATTTGATAACTATATTTTTTCTTAAAATAACAAAAATGTCCTTAAAACTGTTAAGACACTGATTCCTTGTTAAAAACACTACTAAAAAAATAATCTTAAATCCGATGAAGAAAAATTGGCGGACTCCATCGAGTTTTCAATGATTTTTATTTTTTTAAAAAAAGAATATCGATGGACTTTAAAAAAAATAGGTGTAGTTTCGTAGGTTATTTTTCGCATAAAATGCGCAGAAACTATAAGAAAATTGGTATTATTAAAAGAAATCGAGAGATCTCTTATTTTTTACAAAACTTAACAGATGTCTAGCAATTAATAAAGTACAAAACTACAATTGAAGAGTATAAATAAAAATATCGTAAGCATAAAAATTAGGGCTCGTTTGGTTGGAAACAAGTTATCCCCGAGATAACTAAATACTATTACATAAGAATTTATGTCTACCATTATAAAAAATTTCGGCATATCTGGCCAGCCCAAACGAATTTAAAGTAGCTTTGATTAGTAAGTTGCACTATGTTAAAATTTGTATTATCCCATGAATATTTTTTTTGGTGTCCATCACCATTCTTGACCCAAATCTGGTGAGAATCAAACGCATACGAACATCAAGGCCGGCTCAATGGTAAAGTCATTGAAGCCATTGCTCAGGCCCCAACACATTGAAGGCCCCAAAATAATGATTACTCCAATGTTTTACTCTATAATACTCTTCCTCTTAAATTATTTGTTGTATTTTTCTTGTACACGCTCAAACTTTCTTACCCTTATTTATGTCTTAAGATATAATTTCTATTCATTGAATATTTACTCTCGGCTTTAGGCCACCATTTCCATTGAGCCGCCCCTAACGGACATGATCCTAAGGCAAACTAAAATACTGGACTGAGGGTAAATGCATATGAACATGGTGTCTATCACGTCTACCATCAGAGTCAGATCAAACAATTCTGAAGAACCAATGATTCTATTGGTGACCCCATTCAAAAGAAGCACGCCTTTTTGACTTTGATTAGCCAATTGAGTATGGAGTATCATGTGCTCCTCTTCATTTGCTCCCATTAACGGCCACAAAGTTCGCAATATCTTAAAAGACAGAAGAAGATCTACCTTGACAACGAACACTTTATTGACTAATATATTCATTGAACGCAATGCAGAATTTCTGTGGAGACCAAACAAAGTAAAACTGAAATCTAAAGGAAATAAGAGCACTCTCATATTAAGGTCACCCAGGAAAAAACATTTGGCGGTAGAGATCAAAGAACAATCATATCTAGCATATCATCATCATATAGAATTCTAGGCATTTTCTCGATTTAATTTAGTAGATAGCCAAGGTATTCCCAAAGTCTACATAGAGCATTAAGGTAGTCTTGCACTAGTGGAACTTCGGCTTTTCCAATCAGAGGGCTAATCGGTTCGGCGAAGCAATCCTTGATCCAAGACACTTTCAATTTCTCTGGATTATCTTCAGCCACATGAAGAGAATGGAACAGGACTAAATCAGAAAGTCAAGCCCAAGAAAGTTACCAAGCTAAGATGAATCATACTTGTACGCAGAAAGGAGAAGAAGAATATAGTACTACTATTTTAAGAACTTGATGGATTAATCCTGTTTACGACAAAAACTAGTTTGTATATACATAAAGCAGCTGAAGAGTTTATTTGTTCTATACATGAAGTAGAGAGAACTTACTATCTTCATAACAAAACTAGCTATAAACATAAATCAACAGCAGATGAGTTTACATATTTACCAGCAATCACAGGACTCTCAGAGAAAAAGAATAGAATAAATTTGCAAGGAAACAGCAACCCAACAAGCTATACATTGAAAACGGAGTGAAACACCAATAATAGTTCTCTTTTATCCACAGAGTTTACCTATATTTGAACAAATCAATTGACAGAAAAATTAAGCACTTGAACAAATCGGTATGCGGCAACGATGTAATGTTCAGACGATCCTTGTTATTATGAAATACACAGAACTGGAAAGATTAAACTGTCGTAATCTATCCAACTGATAATTTGCAATCACAGAACACACGGAGAAAAAAACTGAATAAATTGAAGACATATTTCATAAATCAAACCCCCAAATCTGTAAAGAGTTCTATTCCACTGATTCAACTATATCATTTCAATTTAATTGACCATTCAAACAAAGAATCAACTGCTAAATCCAGGTCCATATTACAACCCTCTTCATTTGTTACAGAGCCTGCAATATCTTAAAAGACAGAAAAAGACCTACCTTAACAACGAACACATCATTGATTAATATATTCATTGTATGGAATATAGAGTTTCTACGGAGACCAAACAAAGTAAAACTGAAATCTAAGGGAAATAAGAGCACTCTCATATTAAGGTCATCAAACAACAACCATATCTAGCATATCATCATATAGAATTCTAGGCATTTTCTCGATTTAACCTATGAGATAGCCAGGCATTCCCAAAGTCTACATAGAGCATCAAGGTTGTCTTACTTGCACTGGAGGAATTTCGGTTTTTCTAATCTAAGGGCTAATCTGTTCAGCGAAGCAATCTTTGATCCAAGACACTTTCTATTTCCCTAGATAATGTTCAGCCACATGAAAAGGAGAATGGAACAGGATTAAACCAGAAAGTCAAGCCCAAGAAAATTACCAAATTCAAGCTAAGATGAATCATCCAAATTCAAGCTAAGATGAATCATACTTGTATGCATAAAGGAGCAGAAGAATATAGTAGTATTTTAAGAACTTGGTGCATTAGTCTTGTTTGTGACAAAACTAGGAGCAGCCTGATGCACAAAACATCTCGCATTCACGCAGCCCGATGAACAAAGCATCCCGCATCCACACAGCCAACGCACAAAGCATCCCGTGTTCACACAGCCACAATTCACGCAGGGTTCAGAGAAGAGTTACACCTTACTTTAATGCAAGCATTTAGTTTTATATATAAAACAGGAGAAGAGTTTATTAGTTATATACATGAAGCAGCAGAAGAGTTTTAGTTCTATACATGAAGCAGCAGAAGAGTTTATTAGTTCTAACTTATATACATGAAGCAGAAAATTTTACTATCTTTATGACGAAAAGTCGAAAACTATCTATAGACAGAAATAAACAGATGAATTTACTAGTTACAAACATAAATGAACCATCCTTTCAAACAAAGAATCAACTGGAATATCCATTTACATAAATTACCAGCAACCACAGAACTCTCGGAGAAAAATAATTGAATAAGTTTGCAAGGAAACAACAAACTAACATAGAAAAAGGAGTGGAACACCAATAATGGTTCTATTTTCCACACAGTTTAACAATATTTCAACAAATCCATTGACACAAAAATTAAACCCTTGAACAAATTGGTGTGCAGCAACAAGATAATGTTTAGATAATCCTTCTAAATATTAAACTTTCATAATATACCCAACTGATAGTTTGCAATCACAGAACTCACGGAGAAAAAAACTGAATAGATTAAAGATATATTTCATAAATCTAACCCCCAAATCTGTAAAGAGTTCTATCCCACTGTTCAACTATATTATTTCAATTTAATTAACCATACAAACAATGAATCAACTGCTAAATCCAGGTCCATATTATATTAACAGCAATCACATAGAAAAAAGCTGAAAAAACTTCATAATATACCAGCATTAGTGGTTCATTTTTCATACATTCAACATTGCTTCAACAAATTGCAAGTTAATATAACTGATAATTAGCTAAACATATTTTTCAAAACAAAAAAAGACATTTGCAAGGAGTGTAGGACGGAGAGAATCAGATATAAGGACGAAGCAACTTTCTATTCCTTGAAATTGTAACGGAGAATTACACCATCAAGCTCAAAGGGAAACTAACAATCCTAAAATTCAACAAGCAAACGAAAGATAAAAAATCTACAACCATTACCAACAAAACCTAACCCCCAAATCCGTAAAGAGTCCTTCCTTGCCTCTTGAGTGCATAAACAACGTCCATAGCAGTAACAGTCTTTCTCCTAGCGTGCTCTGTGTATGTCACTGCATCACGTATCACATTCTCCAAAAAGATTTTGAGAACACCACGAGTTTCCTCATAAATCAATCCAGAAATACGCTTCACACCACCCCTACGAGCGAGTCTACGAATAGCTGGCTTCGTAATTCCCTGGATGTTGTCCCTCAGTACCTTCCTGTGCCTCTTGGCTCCTCCTTTGCCTAATCCTTTGCCTCCTTTGCCTCTGCCTGACATTTTTGAGAAGAGGGGAATTGATAAGAAATGCTCTTGATTTGAATTTTGATGATTGAGGCTTCCACAATTTGGTGGTTATATATATAGCTGATTGTTCGTTGGGGTTGTGAAGGGCCTTTAAATCCTGGCCGTTAGGATGTTGGAGCTTAAAGTGATGATCGGGCGGATATCAGGATCGATCCGCGTGAGAGGCAGAGACTGTATGTGATCCGTTGATTAACTGGGGATCAACGGTGGAGAGTGACTATTTTGTGAGTGTGCGGATTCTGCTTTTTTGTTCAGAGAAGGGAGGTACATTGTTGGCTTTGGCTTGGTCAGAAAATCTGTCAATTCTTTATTCCTAAATCCTAAGTTTTTCTACTGCCTCTTATGTACTCCCTCCGTTTCAAAAAGAATAACCTACTTTCTTTTTAATTCATTTCAAAAAGAATGATCCTTTCTTTTTTTGGCAACACTTTAATTCCAACTTTTCACATAACATGTTTAAGACCACAAAATTAAAGGGCATTTTGGTACATTTATCATAACTTTAATTTAAGACCACATGATTCAAAAGTCTTCTTTATTTTCTTAAACTCCGTGTCAAGTCAAACTAGGTCATTCTTTTTGAAACGGAGGGTGTAATTTTTTTTGGCAACACTTAAATTATTATAGTAATATTTTGAATAATAGTATAAGTAATAATTAGGCGTGTTTATCGATCGATTCAATTTGGTTTTGTATATCATCGATTTGATTTATCGATTTTTAATTTATAAGCATACTAAATCAATAACCAAACCAACAAGATATTCGCTATCAGTTTTATCCTTAACAGTTCGATATTTTATTTTTAGTTTAATAGCAAACTTGGATGCAATCTCACTGTAGCAATCTGTCAAAAAGAAAAACAAGATCAGTTCACAGTTTATGTTGGGTAAAACTCCAACAAACCAACGACTTCAAAAAGAAAATAGCAGCACCAAGACAGATTTGTATTTAAAATCTAGGGAAAATAATTGTTTTGGTCCTTGTGTTAGGACCTTATTATGATTTTGATCCTTGAGATATTTGATCCTTTCTATTTAACCTTTAATTAATTAAAGTGGGTGATTTTAATCCTCCTACTAACGGTGGTTACCAATTTAAATAGACCAGTTACTTCTGTCAAGGATATTTATGATATTACAACTAAAAAATCAAACCTAACACATAATGGTTGTTCTGTAGCATCCTTCTCTCATCCACAAACAATCAATTATTTATTAGAAGGAGTAAATGCACCATCGCCCTCATAAATCAAGAAACTGAACAACACAAAACCTAAAACCAAAGGCATCCATATCCCAATTTAACAAACAACTCCAAATTCCCTAAAGAGAATTTAACACTAATCATAGATCTATTAGAAGTTTCTTGAATGAAAAAAGAACAAGTAATAAGCTATGAATAATAATTAAAAAAAAAAAAAGAATTGAGCTCTTTTTGTACTAAACTTCAAGATTTGGAAAGGGTATGAATAAAAAGGAAGAAATATAGAAAATTCAGAAGGGGAATACGTCAATGACACCATGAAAACACAATCAAGTAGAGGTTTCTAGTGCAAAAACAGGGTTTTTTTTATATCGATTCTACAAATCAGAGCAGAACTCGAGAAGAGAATTCAAGCTAGAACTGAAAAAATGGAGAAGAGAACTCGAGATTTGATATAATCAGAGCAGAAATCACCTATATAAAGATTAAGAATTATAAGCTCCGTCGTGAACTTCCCAATCAAAATTTCATCAAATTTGATTGGATATTGCATTTGATTAGAAGAGGAAGCAAAAGATAACCAGAGAGATGGATAGTTCCAGAAAGAGTGCTTAGGAAAGTGAAGATAATGTTTTGATAGCTGGAATGCAATAAAATATTTAATTATTATGGAATAGTAATATTTTATATACCTTAAATACCCCTGACAGCAGTGACTAGTCAGTTTAAATTGATAACCACCGTTAGTAAGAGGATTAAAATCACCCACTTTAATTAATTAGAGGTTAAATAGGAAGGATCAAATATCACAAGGATCAAAATCATAATAAGGCCCTAACACAGGGACCAAAATAATTATTTTCCCTAAAATCTAAAGCACTATTATATAATTTGGGACAAAACGATAATTTTAGTTTAATGGTATTGGATTATCGATCAAACCATTAACTAAAACCTACAACTAAAAATCGAACTGATAGCCCAACAAAAAGAACTATAAATTTATTTAAAAGTTGTTAAATCAATAACCCAATACCGGTAAATCAAATATTTTTTTGATTTAATTTATCGGTTAAACTACTTTTTGCACACCCTAACAACAATATGTAAACTTTAAACATTAATGCACATCAGGATCTTGAACACGATAATCTTACAGAGATACATTATAGAAAACATACCTGATGCGGAAGACATTAGCGCACAGAGAAGCGGAAGCGTTAATACAAAATTGGTTTCTACCTCCTTACCCTAGCCTTACGTTACCACAAGCTTTAGTGATGGAAAGTAGAGAGTATGAGGTAACCTTAATGGGCGGAGGAAGGATCAATTTATAGAGGTTAAGACTTAATTCGGTGCGTCCATCAAGTAACTGGTGTACGGACGAGATCTATTCTTTAATTGTGGTCATTACTTGGACTACAAGTAAACTTGGACCACAAGTAAGATAATATTCTTACATTCTCCCACTTGGCCCCCAATGACCACATAACATAAACATTAGTTGCGCATGGAATAAATCTCTTCTATATTGTCCATCATACATACCATAATATGACAAACTACTAATGTGAGTTATGGTGGTTATACATAATTTTGTGCTATATGTTCCCTTCCATATACTACGACATTAGCAACTTATTATACTAGGTTCATAAGCTATAAAACATATAACATTATGGTCCACAATAATGTCTCATTAAGACTAATCCTCTAATATCTCGAAAATAATAATGTTTAAACCATTATGAGACTGTCACGATCGAAATTCGCGAGTCATGATGGCACCTACTTTAACCCACCGATAGGTAAGCCAAACTGTGGCCCGGAATGGCAAGTAATGGGCTAATGGTGGAAGGTATAATAAATACCAAAACTAAGCATACAATAGAATTGTAAACGGTGAAATATGAGCATAACAGTATATTTATATATAGAGAGAGAGGGAGAGAGAGAAGGAGAACAAAAGAATATCCCACGACTAGTAAGGTCGGTACAAGACCCACTAAATCCAAAAGAACCAAAGTACTAATAGTATCCAATATACAAATAATCTCAATAACTAAAAACTGTTCAAAAGTAATGGAAGGAGAGAGAATCATCTCTGGCTCTAAAATCTCACCCTATCTCCGAACCCTGAGAGTAAGCTAGATAAAATGTCAGTGCCGACAACTAGTACTCGGATCTGTATCAGAAAAAGATGTAGAAGTGTAGTAAGAGTACCAAACAACGGGTACTCAGTAGGCATCATCGATCGACTGAGCTAAATCATAATAAGATGCGAGAATGTAAACTAAGGTCAGGGATAAAGGGGAATAATGCTTCGGTTCAATAGATAATGAATAACAAGGTAAGTAAAGTCAAAGAGCAAAAGCTAACTACAACCCAACTGGACCCCCATTAGCCCAGAAGGAAATAACAAGAAAGGATTAACCCAAATGATCCCCCATAAGCCCAATGGGTACAATCAAGAGAAATCCATTAACAATAATAAGAATAATGTAATCGACAACCGAAACCATATCTGTGAATCTCTTTCGTACCATAAACGCCGGACTCGAACCAGTTTCTTAATACCATGAGTGAACAATAAATGTCGGACTCGAATCGAAATCTAGTGTCATATATGTCAGACTCGAATCGGGAATATAGTATCATAAGCGAATAATAAGTGTCGGACTCGAACCGATCTTTAAAAGTAAATATAAGAAAACAAGCCTAGTCAAGAGTTGGAAAGATGTATAAATAATCCTAAGGCTCAAGAATATATGTAAGATGAAGAAAGAAGGCCGTCTATGTATACAAGGAGTTAATTAGGATATTTGACCTAAAAGAAGATCGGCAGGGCCCGCTACTAACCCCGAAAGTCCATAGTAAGGAAAATTCTAACCCAAACTAGACTAAGGCTTCAAATTTTCATTAAAAAGTATTAAATAAGTCTAAACAAGTCCTAAGGCAACAATTAAATTCAAGGGAAAGACGAATGAGTCAATTCTACCTAAAAACGACTCTCTAATCGGCTAAATATTCCAAATTTCAGTAACAGGCAACCACACCGTAAATTCCTCCCAAAATCCAACATAATACTATACTAATACCATAAAAAATCTCAATCTATGAATAAAGTAAGCCTAGCCTACCTGAACGCCAACGAATGCCTGAGAAAGTTCACTAAATCGAAGCTTTTCCATTTCGAGAAATCTCCTCACGATGTCATGCTATGAAAATGGTGATATACATATTAATACGAAAATAACAATACTCATATTATATATAAATGCTTCGAGTCCAAAATTGAGCTAAAAATCCCATGTGGGGTTCGCTTGCGGAATCACAACTTTGAAACTGTCAAAACGTCCCTCTAGGCTCAAGGATTATTTATCCTCAAAATGAATGAAATCCAAGCACAAATACTCCCTCAAATCAATCTGCAAAGAATCTAGGCATTTAAGTTTAAACCGAAGAATTAACTAAGAAATTAAAGAAAACTTACGAAAATCTTTGACGAGAAAGCGTCCCCAACGAACTCTCCAACACACCCCGAACACCCAATAATCAAGCACCACAATTCTCTAAGTCTCCTAGGGTTTTGAGGGACTTGGAAATGGAATAAATTGGCTAAAATCGAGAAAGGATAGAATTAAATGCACCAGCAATGACCCTTAAGTGGTCGTCGCTAAAGCAACAAATCATCGCTTAAGCGACTATGCCCATAGGTCGGCCTTCGCTAAAGCGAACGAGTGTCGCTTAAAAGACCTCCAATAAAGCGTCTAAGCCTCCGCTTAAGCAACCAGGTGGATACCCAGGGCTGGTCGTTAAAGAGATCCATTGGTCGCTAAAGCGACCTTCGCTTAAGGGACCAAAGGTCCGCTTACTTAGCAAAATTTTGCTAAGTTTTGATTGGACCCTCGAGTTTCATTCAAAATCCCACAAACTCAAACAAACTATGCTACTCTACCAAATTTAACATTTTGTACTCAACGGCGCCATCGAAATTTACATCCGAGGTCGTTTCGATGAAATGTGGGTCTCACAGCCAAAGGTTATTTTAACCAAAATCCACCTAATAGCCCAAAATGAGTCCGGAAGTCTTGGGACCCAAACCAAAGGTCTCTCTAGCCTAAAATCAATGTTCCAGAGCTGATGAAGCTATCAAAATTAACATACAAGGCCGTTAACCTAAAGTTTCTGCCTGATACCCAATTCTTAACAGCGAAGACTTCAAAATAGGGAATTGGTTCTAAAAACCAAATGAACTGCCTGGTAACCAAATTGCCAGCTCCAGCAAGTTATAAATGAATAGGGACAGCTATGAGAAAGCTCTAAATGCCAAATAGTGCAAAAATGCAGAAAATGACCTGGAGGGTCATTATAGAGATATAGAAAATTCATTAATGTATATCAGAAACACATAATTGATCTCAAAGTGTAAATACAACATAAATGCATCAATCATAAGTACAACCAAAACCCATTCTTTGAACGTGTTCTTTAAATGTCTTTGGTTGTAAATCCTTCATTAACAGATCTGCAATTATAAGATCAGTCCTAATATTCTCAAGTGACACTCATATTTTTGAACTTCTTCCTTAACAGTAAGGTACTTTAATTTCATACATTTGGCACCTTTAGAGTACTTATCCTTCTTAGAGAAGAATACTGGTGCAGCATTATCACAATAAATTTTCAGCGGCTTGGTAATGGTGTCGACAACCCCAAGTCCTGAAATAAAGCTCCGCAGCCATAATGCATGAATTGTGGATTCAAAACATGCCACAAATTCTGCTTTCATTGTGGATGTAGCAATGACAGATTGCTTAACACTTTTATATGATATTGCTCCTTCAGCTAATAGGAACAAGTAACTAAACGTAGACTTTCTAGTGTCGGCACATCCAGTAAAATCTGAATCTGAGTATCTAGTAACTTCCAAGTGATTGGATCTCTTATACATGAGCATGTAATTCTTCGTTTCTTTCAGGTACCTCAAAACTTTCTTTGCAGCTTTTCAGTGCTCAATTCCAGGGTTACTCTGATATCTTCCTAGCATCCCGACCATAAAATTAATGTCCGGTCGTGTGCAAGTTTTAACATACATCAAACTTCCAACAATAGAAAAGTAAGGAATTGACTCAATTTCTTTTTATTCTACATCATTCTTTGGGCATTGCATGAGACTAAATTTGTCCCCTTTTTGAATAGGAACAATTCCAACAGAATAATTGTTCATGTTGAAACTCTCTAGAACTCTTTCGATAGAGCCTTTCTAAGACTATCCCAATAATCCTTGTGATCTATCACGTAATATTTCTATTCCTATCACATAGGATGCCTCACCCATATCTTTTATTAAAAAGTTCATAGAGAGAAAATATTTTGTCTCACACAATATGCCTAAATCATTAGCAGCTAGTAAAATATCGTCGACATATAGAACTGAAAATATAAAACTTTCTCCCACTGATCTTTTGATATATACACCGATCAACGGTAATTTCCTTAAATCCAAAAGATGTTATGGTATCATTAAACTTTATATACCATTGTCGTGAGGCTTGTTTGGGTCCATATATTGACTCCTTCAACTTACACATCATTTGACCTTTTTCTTTAATTTTGAAACCCTTTGTGTAATGACCCTTCCGGTCATTTCCAACATTTTCGTGCGTCCTCGGTGTTTAGAGCTTTTCTATAACTGCCCCAAGTTATTTATGACATGCCGGGACTGACAGTTCAGTTTTCGGGCAATTTGTGTGAGAATTTTATTAATATCGAACATGTTGTGAAACATTTGAATTAAATTAGAATTTGTTAAAATGATATAGTTAATTACCTTTCAATTTTTTTTTTGATATTTATAAAATTCTTTAGTTGTGATATATCTATATTACTTTATAATGTATTAATGTTTTAAATGGAGATAGCGAATCTAGATATGTTAAAATATTATTATTTTATAGTAGAGTCTTTATTGAAAATAAGTTTTTATTAATTATGATATATTCAAAATATTGTATTTATTTTACCACGAACTTATGCAATACCCGAATAAAAAAAGTAAGGAGATAATCAAGAGGGATAGGAGAGGACACCTGCACTCCCACGTGGAAGTGGAGGGAGGACTCATCACCACTTTAGGCTAAAGGTGGCAGCAAATTAAGTAGATGACATGTATGAGTCATTATGATTCATTCAAATTAAACTTTTCATTTTTAACTAATCATATATAAACTATGTTGTTCCATTCAATTTTCATTCTTATACAAATTGAGTTTCAAACATGTATGTCTAAGCCACGTTGATACTTCAGAAAATACTGTGATATCATATTTTATCCCAAAGGAAATTAATTATCTTCATCAAGTTATTCAAGCTCGGGTTCTGGTGGGGCACCGTTCGAAGGCTTCTTGGAGGGACTTTTTAATTTTGGCGACTAGGTAGGCTAGGCTTACCCTATCCCTAGACTGAGTTTATTTATGGTAATTGTTTGCTATTATTCTAGTTTTGGGCGGGTAGTTGTAGTCGGGGTGTCGTTTGAAATATTTCATACCTTATTTATCAGATTAGGGTCCCGTTCTAGTAGATTTGGGTCCCGTTATCTCTTATTATGGTGTAGTATTTATGAGCTTAGGATGTGGTGTTAAGCTGGGAAACCTTGGATTCCTCCCTTTTAGCTAGTTATGCGTATGTTTATTTAAATACGTTTAAGTTTTGGTTCAGGGCCTGCATATACTTTATTTTGTTATTTATTATGAGTTCTGGCACAACTTTGGCATCAATTACGGTATGGTTTGGGTTTCAATTTTACAGTTGAGTTTGATTACTTATGGGTGCACTGAATTTTGGTTATGTTAAGGTTACTATGAGTTTTGATTCGAGTCCGGCATCTGGATATGACATGATCTGAGAGTTTTGGTACTGATTACTGTTGTTCTGGGAGTTGTGGTTCCTCTGAGTTTTGATTTCTAGTCCGACATCTGATTATGAGTTCTGTTGTATATCGTATATGTGGCCTCTCATTATTACCCTCTATTTCCAGTTTGAATCTGGCGTATGGCTTCTTATTATTATCCACTACTACCGATTTGAGCCCAGCGTCTGGCCTCTCATTATTACTCATTGGTGTCGGTTCAAGCTCGGTGCACATCTGGATGGCTACTATGGTTTCTTGGGACTAGTTCAGTTATGAATAACTTACATTTTTTCTTTAATTACTTCTTGTGTGTCCCACCGGCTTATGGGGGCACGGTTAGGTTAATTATCTTCTTCAGTGTGCCTGGAGGGCTTATGGAGGCCCAATTAGGTTATATTTGGTTTGCCTTCTTATTACTACGTTATTTATCTTTCTGTATCACTTTTACTTATTCCTTTATCGTATTTGCATAACTCGGTAG
The DNA here is from genome assembly GCA_031232105.1 of Capsicum rhomboideum. Taxonomy (NCBI): domain Eukaryota; kingdom Viridiplantae; phylum Streptophyta; class Magnoliopsida; order Solanales; family Solanaceae; genus Capsicum; species Capsicum rhomboideum. The sequence goes on along the minus strand of CP124713.1, from coordinate 129,173,670 downwards.
CTATTTACCTTTCTATCCCTATTTACTGCTGACTTAGATTATACCCTCACATTTTAGTTATACTTTTTATGTATTTGAGCTTAGTCGGCTAATGATGCCTACTGAGTACCCATTGCTTTGGTACTCATATTGCACTTCTGCATCTCTTTCTCTGATGCAGATTCGGGTACCAGCCGATAGTATTGACATGATCCTCCTATCCCAGTGTTGATCCGGAGCAGAGTGGGCTTACTAGCGTTCGAGGCTGATCTTTCTCCATATACTCCAGTTTAGTCTTTTACTTTCGAAACTACTTGTATATGTTATATACATTTTGGATTCTGTCTAGTACTCTGCTTATGTGTTAGTAGTGGCTCTAGCACAGACCTTACCAGGTCTTGAGAGGGATTCATTTGAATAGTTTGTCCTCTTCCTTCTTCTATTTGGTATATTTTATATGTTTTCTTTCTACTTCCATTTATTATTACTTTTGTTATCATTTTTGTCTGGTATTTTTTAGTTTTTTGCCCGTTAGCCAGTTACTTGCAGTTCCGGGCTATGGCTTGACTTGCCTACTGGTGGGATAAGGTAGGCGTCATCATGACTTGAAAAATTGGGTCGTGACAGCTTGGTATCAGAGCCTAGGTTTCATCGGTATTGTTGGTACTGGAGCCAATATTTAGTAGAGTCCCGTAGATCGGTACGGAGATATTTGTATCCTATCTTCGGGAGGCTATGGAACATTTTTAGGAAAAATCTCATATTTTTGATTCATCTTCGTGTGTTGGGTCTGAGTTGGTCTCTAATCTTTATTTGGTTCACTCTTTACACAGATGGCTATGATGCGAGGAGCGACAGCTGGGGATTAGGACCCCGAGCTCGCTGCTAGAGCTTCAGTTAGGGGCAGAGGTCAACCCCGATGTCGAGGGCAGGCTAGAGCAGCAGCCCTAGTTCGAGACCAGTCTAGGGAGCCATCGTCGGACCCTATTATAGATCATACGCCTGAGGTAGCTCCAGGTGTTTTGCCACCACAACAGTAGCAAGTGGGCCAGGGAGCAGCCCAGGCCCCACCCGGGTTTATATCTTCTTCAGTTTTTTGGGATACATTGGTATAATTATTGGGGTTGGTCGGAGGTCCACCAATCGAGGAAGCTCTGCCAGTAGTATAGGGTGTTGGTGTCGGGGCACAGCCAGTAGCTGCGGCTCCTAGAGTAGAGGTTCTGCCAGCACCGGTAGTCCCGCGACCGGTAGTAGCCTAGCTAGTTATGTCCATGAAGGAGCATAAGATGCTGGGTTGATTTCTGAGATTGACTCTACCCAGATTTACGGGTACCCCAGGAGAGGATGCTTACTAGTTTCTGTCTAGTTGTGAGGAGAAGTTAAGGAATTTGGGGTTGGTTGAGTCACGTGGTATGGATTTTATTGCTTACCAGTTTGACACAGCCGCGAGGAGGTAGTGGAAAGGTTATCTTAATTCCAAGCCAGCTGGATCTCCAGCTGTTACTTGGGCTCAGTTCACCGAGATTTTCTTGGGGAAGTATATGACTTGCAGTATGTGGGAGCGTCTTCGGGATAGGTTTTCTAGGTTGAGACAGGGTTCTATGTCTGTGGCTGAGTATGAGGTAAGATTCCACGAGTTAGCTAGACACGCTACTATGATTCTGCCTGATGAGTATGAGTGGATTCGATGTTTTATTAGGGGTTTGAGACTACCGCTTCACAGGGTTACACAGTTTGGTGACTTTGGGGAAGTCATTTTTTGATATTACTGAGCACGTCTATTTTATAGAGGAGACGGATCACGAGTCCCAAAGGGACGACGATAAGAAACCTCGTCATCAGGGTAGTTATAGTGAGAGCCACAACCGCTCACAGTTAAGAGATCGTGAGTTTTAGGGTAGGTACCCCCAGCAACAACAGCTTTATCAGTGTCAGGGTCAGCCTAGTAGGCCCATTCAGTCAGTGCTTCAGATATCAGATGGGGAACAACCCGATTGTAGTGGTTTTGGTGGTCAGAGTAGTAGCCAGCCTCAGAGGAGTGTTCAGTCAGGATCGTCGGGTAGAGGTGGTCATATCGGATTAGTTGGACCTTCTAGACAGAGAAGAGTGCCAGGGGCATGTTATGATTATGAGGTTGTTGGTTACTTTTCCTGTGAGTGTCCCCTACGTGGGATGATTGAGCCTTCAGTTCAGACTACACAACCAGTCAGAGCAATATCGCCTCCAGCTAAGGGTGGCGTATAGGGTTGTAATGAGGGTCCACAGGGTTCTAGAGGTGGTCCGCAGGGAGGTAGGATAGGTGGACGGACAAGTGCCCAATACGGTAGTGGACAGGGTCAGTTGTATGTTGTATCGGGTAGGCCGGAGGCTAAGGCATCTGATGTTGTGATCGCACGTACGATTTTTGTATGCCATCAGCCAGCTTCTGCTTTGTTTGATCCTGGATCCACATTTTCTTATGTTTCTGCTTATTATACACTGCTGTTGTGTTTGTGTTTGGAGTCTTTATCTGTGCCATTGCGTGTAGCTACCCCCATGGATCATTCTTTAGTAGTGGATCAGGTATGTAGATCGTGTTTGGTGACTGTTCGGGATTTTGATACTTGGGTTGATCTTATTGTGTTGGATATGGTGGATTTTGACTTAATTCTGGGCATGGACTAGTTGTCGCCCTATCAAGCGGTCTTGGATTGCTTTGCCAAGACTGTTACCTTAGCCATGACTGGCATACCCCAGTTGTGTGGCAGGGTTCTTTTAGCCGTGAGCTAACGGGGATTATTTCTTACATTCGAGCTAGGAGACTGATATCAAGGGGTTATGAGTTGTTCCTTGCTTACGTTCGGGATGCTAGTGTTGAGAGTCCGTCTCTTGACTCTGTTTTTGTTGTTCGTGATTTTTCTGATGTTTTTCCTATCGACCTACCCGGCCTTCCTCCTGAGCGTGATATAGATTTTGTTATTGACCTCGATCTGGGCACCCGACCTATTTCTGTGGCTCATTATCGCATTGCTCCTGTCAAGCTGAATGAGCTAAATAGTCAACTTTAGGATCTTTTGGGTAAGGGTTCTATCAGACCGAGCGTGATATTTGGACGGCCAGTATCCCTACCTGTTCGAACCTTTAGGTACTTCCTTATCCTTTACTTTCGCGGATGAAAGTCTTTTTAGTAGTGGATGTTGTAATGATCCTCTAGGTCATTTCTCTCATTTTCGTGCGTCCTCGGCATTTAGAACTTTTCTATAACTGTCCCAAACTATTTATGACTTATTGGGACTAACAATTTAGTTTTCGGGCAGTTCGTGTAAGAATTTTATTAATACCGAACATGTTTTGAAATATTTGAATTAAATTAGAATTTGGTAAAAAGATATAGTTAATTACCTTTCAAATTTTGTTTTTTTTTATATTTATAAAATTCTTTAGTTATGATATATCTATATTACTTTATAATAGCTTTGTAATCTATTAATGTTTTAAGCAGAGATAGTGGATCTAGATATGTTAAAATATTATTATTTTATAATAGAGGCTTTATTAGAAATACTTTTCTATTAATTATCATATATTCAAAATATTATATTTATTTTACCATGAACCCATGCAATAATCGAATAAAAAAAGTAAAGAGATAATCAAGAGGGATAGGAGAGGACACCTCCACTCCCACGTGGAAGTGGAGGAAGGACTCATCACCACTTTAGGCTAAAGGTGGCAGCAAATTAAGAAGATGACATGTATCAGTCATTATGATTCATTCAAATTAATCTTGTCATTTTTTACTAATCATATATAAACTATGTTGTTCCATTCAATTTTCATTCTTATACAAATTGAGTTCCAAACATGTATGTCTAAGCAACGTTGATACTTCAGAAAATACTGTGATATCATATTTTATCCCAAAGGAAATTAATTATATACATCAAGTTATTCAAGCTTGGTTCTAGTGGGTACTGTTCGGAGACTTCTCGGAGGGACTTTTTAGTTTTGGCGTTCAGGTAGTCTAGGCTTACTCTAGACTGAGTTTATTTATGGTAATTGTTTGCTATTATTCTAGTTTTGGGCGGGTAGTTGTAGCCTGGGTATCGTTTGAAATATTTCATGCCTTATTTATTCGGTTAGGATCCAGTTCTGGTAGATTTTGGTCCCGTTATCCCTTAGTATGATGTAGTATTTATGAGCTTAGGGCGTGGTGTTAAGCTGGGAAACCTTGGATTCCTCCCTTTTAGCTAGTTATGTGTATATTTATTTAAATGTTTTTCAGTTTCGGTGTAGCGCCTGAGTATACTTTATTTTTGTTATTTATTATGAGTTCTTGCAGAATTTTGGCATCAGTTACGATATGGTTTGGGTTTTAATTTTACAGTTGAGTTTGATTACTTATGAGTTCACTGAATTCTGGTTATGTTATGGTTACTATGAGTTTCGGTTCGAGTCTGGCATCTAGCTATGGCATGATCTGGGAGTTCTGGTACTGATTACTATTGTTCTGGGTGTTGTGGTTCCTCTGAGTTTTGATTTGAGTCCGGCATCTGATTATGAGGTCTGTTGTATATCATATACGTGGTCTCTCATTTTTACCCACTATTTTGGGTTTGAATTCGGTGTATGGCCTATTGTTATTATCCACTACTATCGATTTGAGCCCGACGTCTGGCCTCTCGTTATTACCCATTGGTGCCGGTTCAAGCCCGGTGCACATCTGGATGGCTACTATAGTTTCTTGGGACTGGTTCAGTTATGGATTATTTACGTTTTTTCTTTAATTATTTCTTTTGTATCCCACGGGCTTATGGGGGCACGGTTGGGTTAATTATTTTCTTCAATGTGCTTGAAGGGCATATGGGAGCCCAATTAGGTTATGTTTGGTTTGCCTTCTTATTACTACGTTATTTATCTTTCTGTATAGCTTTTACTTATTCCTTTATCGCATTTGCATAGCTCGGTAGCTATTTACCTTTCTATCCTTATTTACTGCTGACTTAGCTTATACCCTCGCATTTTAGTTATACTTTTTCTGTATTTAAGCTCAGTCGGTCGATGATGCCTACTGAGTATTTGTTGCTTTGGTACTCATATTGCACTTCTGCATCTCTTTCTCTGATGCAGATTCGGGTACCAGCCGACGACATTAGCACGATCCTCCTATCCCAGTGTTGATCTGGAGCAGGATAAGCTTACTAGCGTCCGACGCTGATCCTCCTCCATCTACTTCAGTATAGTCTTTTGCTTTCAAGACTACTTGTATATGTAATGCACATTTTGGATTCTGTCTAGTACTCTGGTTATGAGTTAGTATTGGCTTTAGCACAGACTTTACCAGGTCTTGGAGGGATTCATTTGTATAGTTTGTCCTCTTCCTTCTCTTGTTTGGTATATTTTATGTGTTTTCTTTCTATTTTCACTTATTATTACTATTGTTATCATTTGTCTTGTCTTTTCTGGTTTTCTGCCCGTTAGCCCGTTACTTATCATACTGGACTATGGTTTGGCTTGCCTACTGGTGGGATAAGGTAGGCGCCATCATGACTTGAGAAATCAGGTCATGAAACTCTGCTTGGTCTATATAAACTTCCTCCTCGAGGTCTCCATTAAGAAAGACAGTTATCACATCAATTTGATGTAACTCTAAATCATATGAGCTACCAAAGCGAGACTAATTCTCAATGAGTCTTTCTTCGAGATCGGTGAAAATGTCTCTTTATAATCAATGTCTCCTTTCTGAGTATAATCCTTGGCAACAAGTCCGGTCTATATCGTTCAATATTGTCATTTGAATCGTGTTTGGTCTTAAAGACCCATCTACACCCAATTCTTTAAGAACTTTCTGGCAATTCAACGAGATCTCAGATTTTGTTGTATTCCATGGAGTTTAACTCTTCTTTCGTGGCATCAATTCATTTATCATACTCAGTGCTTTCTATGACCTATGAATATGAAACCAAATCTTTATTAAGGCAAATTTCAAAATCTGACTCTTGCAAATAAATCACATAATTATCTGAAATGGCCGATTTTCTTTCTCTTTGAGATCTTCTTAATGACACTGTTTGTGGTTCATTTGTGTCAGATATTTATGATTTAGTTTCTTTCTGAAGTGTTATTATTGTGGAAGTAGTCACACTCAAGGGAATAGAACATTCACCCTTACCTCATTTATTTCACACTTTGTCTTTCAACACTTCCACTAACTTCACCATTCTCAATAAATCTTGCATTATCGATTTCAACAATTCTCGAATTAAGATTTGGACAGTAAAATCTATACCTTTTAGATTTATCTGGGTAACCAATGAGGTAACCACTTAATGTTCGAGAATCAAAATTCTTTTCATGTGGATTATAAACTCTAGCTGGGCAATCCCAAACACACATGTGCCTTAAACTAGGTTTCCTTCAGGTCCACAGTTCAAAAGCGGTCTTTGGAACCACCTTACTAGGAATCTTTTTTAACAAATATGCAGCGGTTTTAAGAGCATACATCCACAATAATTTGGGTAATTAGAAATTACAGATCATACTCCGAATCATATTTATAAGTGTTCGATTGTGCCTTTCTGCAGCACCATTTTGTTGAGGTGTTCCTGGCATAGTATACTGTGCACATTTGTCATGTTCCTCGAGGAACTTTGCAAATGGACTTGGACATTGTCCCGATTCATCATATTTTCCATAATATTCACCACTTCTATCTGACCTAATGATTTTCACTTTTCTATCTTATTGTCGTACACTTTGAGAGCGTCCATTTTTTTAGATTTTTCTTTCAACAAATAGATATATTCATAACGTGAAAAATCATCGATAAAAGTGATAAAATATTTTTCTCCATCAAAAGATGAAAAATATCAATGTGTATGATTTCAAGAAGCTGGGTGCTTCTTGTGGGACCTTTCTTAGTATGCTTGATTTGCGTTTCCTTAATGCAATCTAAGCACATATCAAGATCAATAAAATTCAGATTCGGGAGAATCTCATTCTTTACCAATCTTTGCAATCTTTCCTTGGATACATGAGCCAAAAGTCTGTGCCACAAGTAAGCAGAATTTTCATCCAGTGAACTGCATTTAATTCCAACATTTTGATGAATAGCAAGAAGGGATTCAGAAAAAACATTATCGAGTTTCAATCTATATAAACCATCAATAAGAACACCAGAACCATAAAAAACAACATTCTTATATAAATTAAAACATCCATCTCCAAACTTAAATTTAGATTTGTAGTTTGGATCGTAATGAATCCTAGCAACATGATGGATACATGAATAGTTGCACCAGAATCAAGCCACCAAGTATTATAAGGAACTTCTACTAATTTTGATTTGAAACATACAAAAGCACTAGATGTACCTTTCTTTTCGAACCACGCTTTACGTTTCTGGCAATCTTTCTGATAGTGTCCTTCCTTTCTACTGAAATGACACACATCTGCCTTGAGTTCCTTATGTGCATCCTGTGAAGCTTTAGTAGGTGCTTTCTTTTTAAACTGGTTGGCCTTCACCTTACGTCCTTTACCAGCTCCTTGACCTATGAGGTTAATGGAATGACCTTCTTGTTCTTAAGCCTTGACTCCTCCTGAGTAAGCATACTGGATAATTCATTAACATTCCACTTATCCTTAATAGAATTATAGTTAATTTGATATGGTCCATACTCAGGAGGCAATGAGTTTAGAATAAACTGAACCAAGAAGGTGTCATCTATTTTCATCCCCAAGGTTCAAAGTCTTGCTTCAATATTAGTCATCTCGATGATATGATTTTGCATGCTACGCGACCCCTTAAACATCATGGTCTTGAGTTCAGCCATTAATGTAACAGCGAGAGACTTATCAGCAGAACAAAAACTTTCTTCCATAAACTTTAGGTATTCCCTGACACGTTTTGTTTGTGGAATAGTACTCTTAAGGTTGTTGGCAATAGTCATTCATATGAACATAAGTAGGGATGGCAATGGGGCGGTGCGAGTTTGGCTTTATGCGGGGCGGGTTTGGTCTTATGCGAGTGCGGTGCGGGTGATGTGTCATGGTTTCATGACACTTTTGATGCCTAAAACAATGAAAATATGCAATAACTTGGGTGTGTCTAGTTGGTATGACGTGTTTTCTGTTCTATATTGCAGGAGAATAGGTTTTGGGGGCAAAATGGACAAAAAAAGAAAGAATCACGTCCGATACCGAAGTATCTGAAGACAAAAGAACTAGGGTCTGCACCAGAAGGTGACTCATGACAGGACTCACGTGCCGTGAGTCCACTCACGTGACGTGAGTGGCTGCCATGAGTCCACTTCAGAGAATGTTCAATGAGTCTGATTTCCATGACTGGACCCCCGTGACGTGGCTTGGTTCCACGACACCAAGTCACGATACCGTGGAAAGTTGCCGACTCTGTTTTCCTTTTTTGATTAGAATAGGATTCGTCTTGAATCTGTAAATACCCCTTTGTTGTCCTATGTTCAGGAGTTAGTCATTACATAATTTTGAGATAATTTTTCATTATTTTTGAGTTCATAAACATATTGTTGGATTTTGTAATCTTGGAACATCAATTCCAGGGTTTTATTCATTATTGAGATTTTAGAGTTTCTTCTTTATTGAGAGTTTACAATTATGTCTTCATCTTCGAATGTCGATTGTGTCTTTGTAATCATGAGTAGCTAAACTCATTAACTAGGGTTGTGGGAACCATGAGGAATTAACAAAATCGGTTAAGTGCAAAGTAATTCTGAACCAGTGTGAATGCACGTATTGTCATTTCCTTCATTGTGATTGATCTACTAACGGTTGCAAACGTTAGAAACTCACTTGTTGTTGACACCCAATTTTGACCCTCCTTTATGTGATTTTACTCATTTTAGCCTCTATTTTTATTACGAGGCCAAAATCACTATTTTTACTCATTTTTTATCAAATTTTGGGCTAACAAATATTATCTGCTTCTTTTTAATTTATTTATTATTATTATTATTATTAGTAGTAGTATTATATCATTGATAACTTGCAAATGTCTTTTATTTACTCTTTTGCATTTACATACTTTATTATTATAAACACTTGAAAAAAATAAATATATTTTTTAAGTTATTGTTCATATCAGTGAATTAGTACTTTTACTCCCTCTACCCCAACATTTTCTCCCAAAATAAATAAATAATAATAATAATAACTTCCACCAAATCAAATTCTCCTATTTTTACTCCACCCCAACGTCCCCTTTTGCTTTACTTCAAATTATTTTACTTCCTTTCTTTTCTTCTCTTTTCTTTAATTTTAATTTTATTTCCTTCAATTTTTCTTACACAATTTTTTCTAATTACAAAAATCATTGCATAATCTCACCTCAAATCACCCCAAAATCAGATTTTATTCTTTTCCTCATTTTAAATTCTTGCTATCAATTATTTTCTTACCAATTTTAATTCTTAAATTTTCTCACAATAAATATTGTATTCTTGACCTCTTGAAAGAGGATTCGATTCTTTTCTTTCCCTCTCGCATAACTCACACTTTTCTGCTCTCTTCAAAGAAGGTTAGTGTTTTTCCTCTTTATGCTTAAATTGCTATGTATTTGGATATGAGTTTATTTAGTCCATGCATAATTCTCTCTGTGTCTTTGGATCATGTGTTAGGTGTTATTCAAGTTTCTTGACCTATGTGTCTAGCAATACATTTTGTTTCTTTTTTTGGGCTAAATGTGTGAATTAGTGTAAGTGCAATCTTAATGAATTAGGGATCTTGTTAATAAGTACGGAGACATTTGTGTCTGCATGTCACGATAGAAATCATACCCTTGATATAAGTTTCTTCTGCTATGTTTTATTATGTAAGTAAGAAATCGATCAATATAATTCCCTCTCGGACTATCTTAAGGTTAATTGCGATATGTCATAAAAAATTGCATTTAGTATTAAATCATCTAATAGCTATTTATCCGGTTAGTGCAGCTTCCAACACATTAAAATTGAATTCTCAGCACCTTTAATTAATATCCTGCAAAGTTGATTAATTTCAGCATTTTCAATTAACTTCCAGCATTTTAGTTAATTCTCAGTACTTTTAATTAATTTGCTGCGAACTTAAACTAATTTTCAGCATATTGAAAAACTATTTTTTAGCATGTTAATTAATTTTTAGCAATTATTAAACACTTTTCATTATTTTTTTAGCATGTTCTAAACAAATTCCAACATGTCTAAGTAATTTTCCAGTTTGTTTTAAACAATTTCAAGCTTGTCTAAATAATTTTCCAACATGTTTACATAATTTACAGCATGTCTAAATAATTTTCCAGTTTGGCTCAAACAATTTCCAGCTTGTCTAAATAATTTTCCAGCATGTTTACATAATTTCCATCATATTAAATTGCTTTCCGGCATTTAAAAAATGATAGTTTCCAATATGTTAAATTATTTTTTTTTCAGCAATTTTTAATAACTTACAGCAAGCTCTAAAATAATTTCTGGCAATTTCTTATAATTTCCAACAACCTTTTAATAAATTTCAGCAAGTTTTAAATAATTTCCAGCATTTTTTAACAATTTCCAGCAGCTTTTAATTAATTTTTCAGCACTTTGAAATTATTTCTAGCATTGTCAATTAATTTCCAGCACTGAATTAATCTTTCAGTATTTAAAATTAAGTTACAACATTTTCCATAATTAATTTCCTGCAACTTAAACTGATTTCTAGCATTGTAATTTAATGTTTATCACATTAATTCAGTCTTTCGGCATCTTGATTAATACGCATAACTTAGACATCATGCCTATAGGTTCTAATCAATGTAAGTAATTGTTTAGCATGTTTATCACCTAATCGACTTTCTAATTAACCAAGAGGCTTGTTTGAAACCTTATATGCTAGTTGCTCAGTCTTGTTTGTTTTGTATAACGTAAACCCCGAGTTAAATTAGGCAGACTAGGCTTCTTCTTGTCTAGAACCAAATTCCAAAATAGTAAGTCCAACCCCTCTTGGACATTAAGTTGGGACGAGTAGGCATTTTAGGGAACGCTAGTTTTATCGCTTTCTTTAGAATGCATTTAAGATTAATAACCAAAATAGGTGGGTGGGGTAAATGGTCGAAAATGATGGAAGTTGCCCTGAGCAGAATCCGACAATGCGATATGCGATATTGTCATCCGTTAATAAGCCGGACACTGATCCGAATAGGATAAAATTAACTCATTGTCCTAGTCTTCTAAACCGTCTTTGGTTTTCTTTATTTCTGAGTGTCTTAATTATTTGGGGTAGTTTAGGCTTACCATTTAAATGAATCTTTCGGTTATATCATTGTATCTCTTCTATCTTCTCGCTTATCCTATTAACAGTCTGTTTATATATTTTACTACTTTATCACTTAGATAATTATTAATAACTGAGTTGCATGTTTAGTTTATTTATTATTTTCATGTTTAAACACTTAGTTAGTATTAAGTTAATATAAATAAATCGACCTTTTGCTTATCACATAGAATTTTTCCACGTAATTTATGAGTTCGGCCGGGACCCACATTTGTGGACCTCGAAATGTGCCTACCACCTTCCTTTCGAGGTAACTTGAACCCTTACCCAAATTTTTAATTGACGTAGACTATTAAATTAAAGAATCATAATTAATTTAGAATGGTGCCCTAACGCACCTTAATTCGTTAGGTGGCGACTCTTCTCTTTTAAACCCTCCTAAAAAGAGTTGTCACGTCGAATCCCGCTTTTCACGAGAAAAATGGGGCGCGACACCTGTATTCTAGACTTGCTCGAGAGAGAGGTAGAGATTGGGAAAGAGGGAATGACAACAGAGATTTGAAGCTATCAACTTTTATCTAATAACTTGAGCCGTAGCAATGATAGTTATCTGATATCCAGGACAAGGGTTAGTAGTGCGACACTCGGAGACCGAGAGAAGAAGAGTGAAATTTACCTAACCAAGGTCGAGAGACGTTTAGATGAACATATCTTGTCAGATTTTGCATGCAACATAGCGGGACAATTTTACTAGCACAAGAAACCGGTGGAGTTAAGGAATCATTGGGGACCACAGTCCTAGTGTATTTCTCATATTATCTACAAACTCTATATTCAAAAATCGTTATTGTTACTATTTATCCATAAAATCCCCCAGTTTTAATTACTCACCAGTCACTCAGACTAGCATTCTATATAATTTCGATCTATTCCCTGTGGGATCGACCCCAACCTAGTTGGGTTCTATATTTGATACAACGACCGCTTTATACTTCTTAGGAGGCATATTTTGGGCGATATCAGAGGGTTAAATTTTTTCTTTTATAAATCAAATGCGGGGCAGGGCGGTTTGTGGTTGGGATGAACCAAAATTACGTTAAACTCATTTATTTAAATTAAACTAATCCAAAATTTGTTTAGTTACAGTTAGTTTTAGTATCTTAATTCTTTTGGTTAATTTTCCGTTGCTATCTATTTTTTATTATAATATTTATTTTAAAATTATTTTCCTATCATTGTCACAGCGATATTTTATAATTGAGGAAGAAAACTTTGATTGCAACCTTTGCAGCCAGTTGGAAAAGCTATGTAAAGAATATGATGAATTTTTAAATTTCATAATTAAGCAATATACTCTTCTTTTTTCACTTGAAATCTAAGTACCTAAATTGTGTTAGATTCAAAAAAAAAAATACCTAAACTGTGTTTTAAGAAGTTTAACTACTTTTTGCATAAATTAAATCTGTACTAGTTAATGTACTTTAACAGTTATTGTTAAAAAAATTAATTTGAAAAAGTTGAAAAAAAATTAACCAAAAAAAAAATCGGGGCGGGGCGGGTATGCGCGGGTATGGTGTGGGGCGGGTTATGAAGGTTTAAAGGTTATGCGGGGCAGGGCAGGGCGGTTTTTAAACTCGCGGGTTTAGAAATAACCCGCCTCGCACCCGCCCCGCCCCGCCCTATTGCCACACCTAAACATAAGGCTCAATCTGTTAGAGCGTTCCTATACTTTATGAAAAGACTTCTCATCCTCACTGCTCATATCAGTAATAACAGTAGGCTTATCATTCAGCATAGTCAAGTCAAGATCCATCAGACATAAGTAGAACTGGACTTGTTCATGTCATTCAAAGAAGTTCAATACATTGAACACAGTAACAGATAAAACAAGCGAATGAATAGGGATAGCAACAAAATAGATATACACGCTCACAAATTGAATTCAGCAAAATAACAAAAGTATATTGTAATTCTTTTTTGGGTGGATATTACAACACACTATCATAATTTAAATGTCATTTTTCAACTTTAATAGGCAATTAATTATTGTAAATCAAACATATACGACATCTTTGGATATACAATATATATTCGACAAAAGAATACTAATTTACCTCATAATGTTCACTATTCATAGAATAATTGATTCACCTATGGGTAAATACTTAAGTTCTAGCAATAGTGAGAGTTAATTTATCCATTTATTTTCAATAATAGGCATTTCATTAGTGTCATGGATAAACAATAATTTATGTATGCATATTTTTCTTAACCTTACTAGTTTGGTCACTTTGGTGACTAACAGACTATATGAATATAAATGCATACATAATATCATAAAATTTTATGCACGTGAATAGTTTCAAAATTTTCTGGTTTGACCACTTTGGTGACTAACAAACTATATGTCAAGACCCAAACTAACGGACCGTGCGGGCACCTAAGCTATCCTAAGTAGCTAGGAGAACCCCTATTCTCCAACCAAAAATATGCGGAAGACTTCTGTTTTTAAGAGAATACTGAATTAAATATAACAAAGTAAATTAAATACCAATAAATGAACTTTTCAAAGACTTCTTACAACTGTCCTTCACTACCCCAAGACCTGGTCAGACATGTACAAGAGCTACCTATTACAGAATAGACTGACAATAAAATAAATAACACCAAGACTCTAACATCTGCCAGGAAGGAAGTGCAGAAGTTAGTGCTGAATATCGCCATTGATCTAGTAACTGCAAACTAACCTGCATCCAGACTACACCCCAAGAAGGGATGTAGAAGAGTAGGGTCAGTACAAACACACGTACTGGTAGGCATCATCGGCCGACCAGTGTTAGTCCACAAAATCATAAAATAGAATCAAAGAAAAGAAATCATGACATCTTAAATAGAGTATAATTCAACTAAGGCTGTAATATCATTATAACACTTTGCCAATATAATTTACAATTCTCCAACTCTGTTAACGAGATTATATTCACCACTAGCATAGTCTAACCTCATTAATTCATACCATCCACCACAATACAATACTAAACTATCACTATCACCCCTTTATTCGCATTGCCGTTTCCATTACCCACATCCATAGGATCAACCCAGTAATCATAGACAACTCACACTAAACTTTCGGGCTAATAACCAAACACGTTATTATAATATTAAAGAATAATAACTAGCCAATCGGATAAGCCACAATTACACCAAGTATAAATAAAGTAAGTCGACCAACATATGGCATGTAAGCACAAAATTCACTTTTTTAAGTACCTGTCACACAATCAATCTCAAGGATACAATCAAATAAGGAATACAAATCAACTCACATCTCGGTAAAACACACAAGAGAACTCAAGTTTCATTAGCAAACCTTATAGGTACTCTTGGAGAAGGATTAATTCAATTATTGAAACTTTGGGATCGTTTCTTTGAGATTATTCATTGGATTCATCACTTTAGATCACTTCATTATCAATTTCTTTATTATTAATATTATCATGCCGGCTCGTGGCACCCGATCCAATCAGGTCTTACAGCAATATCAAAATTTAACATCGGCCACATTGCTACTAACAATCTTTCCACTTTTCTGTTCTTAATAAATATTCATCATTCACTTTTCAACCTGTACGAAGTTATATCACAAGCCTTCTTTACTCAAGGCATTCTTTTCAATCACATTATCATTATGAATCAAGATTTTTCATTTATCAACAATAGTCTGTACACACATGCGAAGGGACTTATTTTTGCCCAACTAGTCATGACATGCAGGGGAGAATCTAAGTCCATATACCATACTGGCGTGGTACCTGATCCTCCATAAATAAGTAATATCAACATCCATATCCGTACCGGCGTGGTACCCGATCCTCCATAACTATATTATGTATATTTTATCAACTTCATACTATCTCTCAGGATACAACCCGACGTACTAAATTTACAAGTACACTTATAATCATAAGGCAATTCGATCAAGTTCGATTTTTCATAAATATTCATGCAAGTATCAACAATCCAAATATCATCAATTCAAGTATGTCCGAAGACCAATCAATAAGCATCTAATTTAGGAGCATACATACAATTAAATTGAGTCTAAACTCCAATTAAACCATAGCCTACTCAAATACCACAACTTGGGTTCTAACATCACCACCCATAACTAGCACATTCAACCTTATCATTATTCTCTACCTCTATCCGCATAATACAATGCACACAATGATTCAAGTCATTATCCCTTAGGCCTCACCATTATCATGTCACAATATGCAACTTATACCTTTATAACTCAATTAGGTTCATCACTAGAACAACTAAAAAACATCATGTCCACATACTTCATTCACAATAATTCCCTTTCGGGCACATAACACATAATATCGTAAATATCACATAATCAATCAATAACATAGTTTTCGGGATTAAAATAAAGTTCTTATGTCTTTATCCACCTTAACTCCATGTCTGCAGGTCTAGACATGCTTTCTCCCATCAATTATAAATTATGAAAATATGAAATAACACAGTCTTCTACTCATTAACCTAGCCTACCTGGACGCCAAGCTTTTTGAATCAACAAGTCATGTCAAGGATGCTCATTCCCTTTCTTCATGCTTCAGAATGATCAATCATCTAAAAATCAAGCAATCATAAGAGTAATTAATCAATTACTCTTCAAATAAATATCTTTAGAAATTCAAACCCACTAATTCTACCCTAATTCAAGGTCTATATCATTCCCCAAGGTCAATTAAGCATTAACTAGTTCTTTCAAGCTTAACCCATCTCCATTAATGGAGTTTTTATGCTAAAGGTCTCATCTTTATGGAATTCAAGATTTCCAACCAACAAAATACATAATCTAGTTTACCAAGTTCATGCTAGAAATCATTAATTTATAATCTAGAATTAGTTCTAGGTGATATTAAGAACACCCATAAGTTTTTACCAAAAATCCAACATTAAAGGTTCTAACCCAAAATTTCACCATTGAAGATCTTTCTAATAATTCTAGGATGTTAAAGGATTAAAAGACGAAGAAGATGATGGAAAAACGTACCTCCGCGATGGACTTTCACCCTAAACCTTGGAAAATCACATCTCTAGGATTGGGAAATGAAGTTTTGGGGTTTTGGACCTGAAAATCGTCTAAAACTGATTTAAATACCACCAGAATTCTCGCTACAGCGAAATTCCCGTCTCAGCCCAGACAGTGTTTGGTAAAACGATCATAACTTCTTACTCCGAACTCGGATTGACAAACGGTTTATTGCGTTGGAAAGAAGACTCAGAGATCTTTGATTTGGTGGGTATTGGGACCACTAGATCCTTATATTATAGGAGATATGATCGTTTGAAGTTGGCCCTAATAGAAACCCATATCGAAACTCTATCGGTTAAAAATATTTTCAACTTAACTTTGTGTTAGGGATATTGTACGACCTTAATTCATATCTAAAGAACTTTCAAATTAAAGGATTGATATTAGTACTCATGAATAATTAAATTCATCAGTCTTGAGTCTATCTAGACACATCAAAAGGCTAAAATCTTCGCCGAAAAGTTTGAGGTGGCACAATGAACAAAATGATGGCTATTTTGGACTCAAGTTAATATTAAGGAATGGATAATTTAGTAATGACAAAATGGGTCGTTACACTATAGAAACACAATACATGCATAAAGTGGTCATAAATATTGTGTGTGTAAATATCAAATATTCTATTTTGGTCACTTTGGTGACTAATAACTATATCACTTTAGCTCAAACATATTATTTATTACTTAGTGTAAGGACCACTATAATTTTTTTGTTGCACAACATAAAGGCACGCCAAACATAAATCATTATAAACTGTATCAAAATTGTGCAAAAATAACTTTATTAATTACACCTTGTTAACTTAAGAGTTCAAACACCTTAAGTAGTCCAGTAAGGAATTACTACACTACAAAAGATTCGACAGTGGACTTAAACACATACATAATTTGATTGGGTTAAATCAATGAATGTCACAATAGTCAATACCTAAGGACAATTTTTTTTTTCTTCGATAACTTACCCCAAGATGAAAACATTACAAAATTTCCGAAGTTTTATCATTTTAATAAGGACAAACAGAAATCAAAAACTTTTTACCCAATTATAATGGTTCCGTCAACACAGTCAATATACATCATAATATAGTCTTTCTTATGAGAAGATTATCAGTTTAAATATCCAGGCTCTGATACCACATGTAAACTTTAAACTTTAATATACATCAGGATCTTGAACATGATAATCTTACAGAGAGACGTACTAGAAAACATACCTGATGTGAAAGACATTAGCGCACAGAGAAGCGAAAGCGTTAATACAAAATTAGTTTCTACCACCTTGCCCTAACCTTACGTTACCACAAGCTTTAGTGATGGAAAGTAAAGAGTATGTGGTGACCTTAATGGGCGTAGGAAGGACGGATCAATTTATAAAGGTTAAGGCTTAATCCGGTACGTCCATTAAGTAACCGGTGTACGGACGAGATTTATTCTTTAATTGCGATCATTACTTGGGTAACAAGTAAACATGGAGTACAAGTAAACTTGGGGTACAAGTAAGATAATATTCTTACACAATAACATACTCATTACTCAATAATCTCATGTGGGAGGGAGGGTGGGGGGGGAGAAGGGGGGTTCGAGAAGGGTGTACCCAATCTTACTCTTATCTTGTGCTAGTATAGAGGATGTTTCAGATAGACTCACGGCTCAACGAAAAGTAATTTAAAACCATTCGAAAAACTAACAAAAAATGAAGAACTCATGGTAAATACTATAAAAAGCATGAGAAAACAGTATAAAAAAGAAGACATCTAGGATATTGATACTACAACTAACTAATATAAAAGAAAAAATGAGACATTGTTTAACTACTTATTAACCTTCTATAATAATCAGTGTCATCATAATCTCTTACCTAAATTTAAAATGGTGTCATGTCATGTTTAATCACCTCTCTTCAATACTTCTTCGATTAACCTCTATCTCTTCTAAAATCATGCAAAATCAACTTCTCGCACCACTTTATTGAGATATCTGTTCATCTCCTCTTCACATGCCTGAACAATTTCATTCTCGTTTTCGACATCTTATCCTCCACCAAAGCCACTCCCATTTTAATATTTGAAATATCGATTTGAGAAATAGTACTAAAGTGAAATTTACTACCGTTTTTACAATTTTCAAGTGAAATTTATGCCAAAATAATTTTTTTTTAAAATCAACTTCTACTTCAAATACCTCGTACTGTTTGTTTCAATTTAAACTAAATGCTTTTTAAACATCTACTATTTATTTGGAAATACTTCTTTTGGTTTTCATAGGTATATTCGTCATAATTATGAACAACTTAACAAGATACATAAATTAAAAATGGTATTGAGACTAGTTAATCCACCATAACATATGACAAGATAAAATGATGATGGTATTAAGTCTTGTCAATCCATCATAAATTGAAACAAACTAACAAAATACAAGATGAAAATTGAAAATTACGTTTTGGTAGGATTTGGACACCTTAATAAGTTCTCAATTAGATTCAAAAGTGCTTATTCTCTTCTTCCTTCATAGAGCAAAAATCTTTCAAGGTTATGACTCATGTTCAATGGATGAATGATCTTAAAATAGTCAAGTTTAGCCTCCTATGAATTCATTTCTCAGGAAAATCACTCGGCAGCGTGCTCATTTGTTTTCACTTTCCAACAAATCAATTTATACAAAATAAACTCTCGAACAAACAACAAATCAATTTATACAAAATAAACTCTCGAACAAATTCTTCAATAACACGGTAATGTTCAAATAATCCTTCTTATTATGTAATATCCAAAACTGGAAAGATCAAATCGCCAGCTTATAATTAGCTAAGCTTTCAAAAAAAAGTTAGGAAATCGAATAGCAAAGAGCGTACATGACGGAGAGAATTAGAAATAAAGATTAAGCAATTTCTTTTCATTGAAAATGTAATGGAGAATTACACCATCAAGTTTAGATGAAAGATAAAATCTACAAACTCTATCCCTAATTTCACAAAAACCTAACCCCCAAATCCGTAAAGAGTCCTTCCTTGCCTCTTGAGGCCATAAACAACATCCATAGCAGTAACAGTCTTTCTCCTAGCATGCTCTGTGTATGTCACTGCATCACATATCACATTCTCCAATGGATAAATCCTTAAGCTCTAGCAATAGTGAGAGTTAATTTATCCATTTATTTTCAACAATAGACATTTCATTAGTGTCATGGATAAACAATAATTTATGTGTGCATAATTTTCTTAACCATACTAGTTTGGCCACTTTGATGACTAATAGACTATATGAATATAAATGTATACATAATATCATAAAATTTTATGTACGTGAATAGCTTTAAAACATTTTAGTTTGGCCACTTTGGTGACTAACAAACTATAGAAACATAATACATGCATAAAGTGTTCATAAATATTATGTGCGTAAATACCAAATATTCTAGTTTGGTCACTTTGGTGACTAACAATTATATCACTTTACCTCACACATATTATTTATTACTTAGTGTAAGGACCACTTTAATTTTTTTGTAGAACAACATAAAGGCACGCCAAACACAAATCATTATAAACTGTATCAAAATTGTGCAAAAAATAACTTTATTAATTACCCCTTATTAACTTAATAGTTCAAGCACCTTAAGTAGTCCAGTAAGAAATTAGTACACTACAAAAGATTCGACAGTGGACTTAAACATATACATAATTTGTTGGGTTAAACCAATGAATGTCACAACATTCAATGCCTAAGAACAAATTTTTTTTTTCTTCGATAACTTACCCCAAGATGAAAACATTACAAAATTTCCGTAGTTTTATTATTTCAATTAGAAGGAAATTTAATAAGGACAAACAGAAATCGAAAACATTTTACCAAATTATAATGGTTCCGTCAACACATTTAATACATCATAATATAGTCTTTCTTACGAGAAGATTATCAGTTCAAATATCCAGGCTCTGATACCATATGTAAACTTTAATATACATCAGGATCTTGAACATGATAATCTTATAGAGATACGTTGTAGAAAACATACCTGATGTGGAAGACATTAGCGCACAGAGAAGCGAAAGCGTTAATACAATATTGGTTTCTACCTCCTTGTCCTAGTCTTTCGTTACCACAAGCTTTAGTGATGGAAAGTAGAGAGTATGTGGTGACCTTAATGGGTGGAGGGAGGGTCAATTTATAGAGGTTAAGACTTTATCCGGTATGTCCATCAAGTAAACTTGAACCACAAGTAAACTTGGGCTACAAGTAAGATAATATTCTTACTCAATAACATACTCATTACTCAAGAATATCATTTGGGGGGGGGGGGGGGGGGGAAGGGGAAGGGGGATTCGAGAAGGGTGTACCCAATCTTACTCTTATCTTGTGCTAGTATAGATGATGTTCAAGATAGACTCACGGCTCAACGAAAAGTAATTTAAAACCATTCGAAAAACTAACAAAAATGAAGAACTCATGGTAAATACTATAAAAAGCATGAGAAAACAATATAAAAAGGAAGACAACTATGATATTTATACTACAACTAACCAGTATGAATGAAAAAGCGAGACAATGTTTAACTACTTATTAACCTTCTATAATAATCAGTGTCATCATAATCTCTTACCTAAGGTTTTGTCCTCGTTAATTTAAAATGGCGTCATGTCATGTTTAATCACCTCTCTCCAATACTTCTTCGATTTACCTCTATCTCTTCTTAAATCATGCAAAATCAACGTCTCACACCACTTTATTGAGATATCTGTTCATCTCCTCTACACATGCATGAACAATTTCATTCTCGTTTTCGACATCTTATCCTCCACCAAAGCTACTCCCATTTTAATATTTGAAATATCGATTTGAGAAATAGTACTAAAGTGAAATTTACTACCGTTTTTATAATTTTCAAGTGAAATTTATGCCAAAATAATAATAAAAAAGATCACTCGGTAGAGTGCTCATTTGTTTTCCTTTCCAACAAATCAATTATACAAAATAAACTCTCGAACAAACAACAAATCAATTTATATAAAATAAACTCTCAAACAAATCCTTCAATAACACGGTAATGTTCAAATAATCCTTCTTATTATGTAAAGATCAAATCGCCAGCTTATAATTCGCTAAACTTTCAAAAAAAAGTTAGGAAATTGAATAGCAAAGAGCGTACATGACAGAGAGAATTAGAAATAAAGATTAAGCATTTTTTTTCATTGAAAATGTAACGGAGAATTACACCATCAAGTTTAGATGAAAGATAAAATCTACAAACGTTATCCCTAATTTCACAAAAACCTAACCCCCAAATCCGTAAAGAGTTCTTCCTTGCCTCTTGAGGGCATAAACAACATCCATAGCAGTAACAGTCTTTCTCCTAGCGTGCTCTGTGTATGTCACTGCATCACGTATCACATTCTCCAAAAAGATCTTCAGAACACCACGAGTCTCCTCGTAAATCAATCCAGAAATACGCTTCACACCACCCCTACGAGCGAGTCTACGAATGGCTGGCTTCGTAATTCCCTGGATGTTGTCCCTCAGTACCTTCCTGTGCCTCTTGGCTCCTCCTTTGCCTAATCCTTTGCCTCCTTTGCCTCTGCCTGACATTTTCTTGAATTTGAAATTGAGAAGAAATGCTTTTTAATTTGGACTTTTTTGATGAATATGGCGTCAGATTTGGTGATTATATCTTACTGATGTTGTTTTTGTGATTTGAATCCTGGCCGTAGTGTATTGGATATTAAAGTGATGATTGGACGGATATCAGAGTCGATCCGTGTGAGAGGCGGAGACTGTATGTGAATCGTTGATTAAATGGAGATCTACGATGCAAAGTTATAGTTTTGTGATATTGCGCGAATTGTGCTTTTTTGGTTAGAGAAAGACATCATTGGCTTGATTAGAGAATCTATCAATTTCTTAAGGGAAAATGGTCATATTTGCCCTTATACTCTTAGAAAATAGTTATATTTGCCTTTTGTTATACTTTTGGCTATATTTTGCCCCTAACATCCAACTTTCGGTTCATATTTGCCCTTGAGGCTGATAAGTTCCATATCAAAAATTTTGGTAGCTTACATGGTGCCTACGTTGCGCTTACATTGATATATATATATATTTATTACATTTAATTGAAATAGGGGTAACTATTCTTCGGTGCACCGAAGAACAGAAGTTTTATTAAAAGTTTTTTTTTAATTTTCATTTAGCTCATTTTTGGCCCAAAACTTTTCAAGACCAAGCCTCAAAGTCCATACTCAATTACCCCATTAACATTTACCTTCCATCATTATTACTTTTACATTTTCCTAATTTTTAATTTTAATTCATAATATACTTATATTTCTAATTGTAATTTCTAAAAAATTTCACACAAATACTCCTAATTTCTAACTGTAATTTTTAAAAAATTTCATACAAATACTACCACCGTATTGTAATATGAAAAATAGAGCACTATAATGATATGTCTTTGAAGTTGTCCTCACTTGATAGTCTATTTACAATGTTTTAGATTTTTTAGTATTTTATATTTTGATTCGGTTCTCATTTTATTTTTTATTTTGCACAAAAAAACCGATTTAAAAACACCGAATTAAATTGAACTGAAGTTGAAAAAATCAAACCGAATCAAAATTTGATAAAATCAAACAGAAGAACCGAACGCCCACGCCTACCACCCACCCCTCTGACCATTTATTGAGGTCACCATTAATCTATCCACACTCTTCTCTTTTTCCAGAATACACATACACCCGTACACAAACAAACATTTTCTTCATGCCATGAACAGCAACAAAATTCACCAATTGACTCCACCATGAACCTCCATTAACAACTATAACAACAAGAACCCACCCTCTCCTCCATCGGAAAACACCTCCTCTCTCCTCCGACCACAAGACCATCACCACCAAACATATTCCCTCCATTAACAATCATCAGTAAACCCATTTGAGATTTTCCCCAATTCAAAATTGATTTTCTTCATTGAACTCTCTCCATCAAACACTCCATTAATCGCTACCACCGCCGGCGAACTCCCTTCGACCAGACACTAAACCACTCCAACGTCACCCTCCACACCATCGGCCAGTCCAACTCCGGCCATTCCCGACAAAGCAACAACCAAAATAAAACCCATTCACCACCGCCGCCTCCAAATAACCATCACTGCCGGCCAGATTCCAGCAAAAAATACATTTTGTTTGCTTGGCATGATATTATGGGTCAGATGGGTGCGTGGGGAAGATATTGGGAACCGGCGATTAAAATGAGCCATAATAAGTTAAAAGTGACAAAAATAAGCTACTGATTTAGTTTGCAACCAAAATAGGCTAATCGGATTTTTTTTTTTCGTTTTATCTTTTTTTGTTAACGCCCCGTTAACTGACGTGAATAGTGAAGAAGTCGAAAAAATGGATTAAAAAATTTTGTGTTATAAAATGGAACTAAAAGTTTCGGAGTTTGAAATAATTTATTCTTAACCCGAAATTATTTGTTCCGTGTAAGTTTTTAATTTTTTTTTACGTAAAACGGAATTATTTATTTCGGGTTATGAATTTTTATTTTTTATTTTTTCAAACACCGAATAAATTGTTTCGGGTAACTGTTTTTTTTTATTTTTAATATTGGAACACGGAACAATTTATTCCGTTTTATGTCTATCTTTTTTTTTTTAATAACACAGAATTAATAATTTCGTGTTCTGAATAAATATCTTTGAAATTCGGAGTTATTAATTTTGGGCTATTAAAAAAAATTCATTTTAAATAACCCGAAATTATTTATTCCGTTTTAAAAACTTGCTTTGTGCATTATTTTTGCAGAATTTGTCACGGATTAAATATAATGTCGGCATTGATTAGACGTTTCATAAAAACGGACTAAATAACTCCGTTTTGTATTTTTATAAAAAGGTCTTAAACACTGCAGTAAACAACATTTTCATCAATATTTGTTTCTTCCTTTCAATCACACAAAATGTCTTGGGAACCAAAAGTTAGAGTTTCTTTTTTTTGGAATGGTGACATTATTTATGACGGAAACACCATACATTATAGTTGCCCCCCGAAATACAATGTTAAGTATCCAGTTAATCTTTCTTTTCAAAAATTATGTGATTCACTGTATAAAAGGATGAATTTGAATAGTGCAGATTATACATTGATTATAGTTGGAAAATATCCGACGTCAATTTTAGCACACGGGCAGGTTAATTTTGGTGAGTGGATTATTAATGATGATGATTCTTTGAGAGATTTTTTAAGCGCTCCGAATGACTTTATAGATCAAATCAAGCTAAATGTGCTTGAAGTGTATGTTCGGACTGAGCGTATGAGTCGTCGTCGGCGTTCTCCTATACCGAGTGATGTTCATCCTCAAGTTGAAAATCATAACAGTGTTGATGAAGTCCCCGTAACTCAGTCATCTTATTTTCCTCACATAACTCAATACCAAAATCTTCTTACAGGCAGATATGATATTGATTTGAATGAAGATATTAATGAAAATGATAGGTAATGTCCATAAAATTTGTGTTATGTCAACTTACAAATTCATTTTTTTCATCAATTTTAGTATTTGATTATTATTTATTTTTTATAGCAGTTTACCTCAAAATGAGATGAATGTTGCTCCAAGTTACGGACAAGATCACCATTTTGGACAATCGTCACAGGTTGGGTTGATAGAAAATGTTGGAACATCCTCAAATGTGCATGCCTCGTCTAGTTTTGGTGTAGCTGATTGTTATTGGTATGTCCACCATTGAAGTTTTAATTATGTAATCTTAATCTGTGTGATGTCTCATATTATTTTTTTTTAAACATATAGGGAAAATCTAAGGCAAGATGAGCCCAATGTTCCCACAAATATCAATGATGTTGATCAACCAAACTATCGATCAAGTTCACAGAGTGATAGCGATTATTTGCCTAATGCTAATATATCTGAAGATGAACTCCTATTTGTAGCGTCATCCAGTGATGATGAATTTATACTTCCCAACCGGTCACCAAGATCTATGTCGATGAGTCCAATTCATGCGGAAGTATCTTCGCCACCAGCAAATCTGCAGTTAGTTGGCAGGTCTCCATCAATGCATATGCCTGAATTTTATTATCGTGAAATTCCGTTTCTTGACAATCCCCTAGATGGTCCAGATGTGTTTATGGATACCCATGGTGATACACATACAAAATAAGGTACGTGGCGTGAACCGCAAGATTTTATGAGTAGTAATTTTTATCTTGAAGAAGGCATGTTGTTCAAGACAAAGAAGGAGTTGCAAAGGGCGTTTAATCTTTTGCACTTAAAGAGTGCGAGGGAGTATCATGTCACTAAGTCGACAAAAACATCATGGCGAATTTGCTGTAAGCGTGCAGATCAAGGGTGTGAATTTAAAGCCACGAATTATAAGTCCAAAGAGACTAATATGTGGACAATTGGGACATACCATGATGAACACACATGTAATATGGGTTCATGTCGTGAAGGTCACCTCAACCTGAATGTCGAGATGATTGCTTCCATTCTCCTCACTGATATAGAAAAAACGCCAAGGTACTAATTCATTCTTAGATCATTTAACTTTAATTAAGGATTACATTATTTTCTCTGAACCTTAATACGATTCAAACATGCCAGGTTTTCTATCAAAGACTGCCAAACAGCTGTCCTTAAATCATATGGAAAAACGGTAAGTAGAAGAAAGGCCTATCTTGGACGCAAGCGTGCTTTTGAAAAGATCTATAGTACTTGGGAAGGCTCTTTCAGCCAGCTGCCGCGGTATATGACTGCTTTGAAATGGTACAATCCAGGCACTGTAGTTGAATAGAAGTTAGAGCGGCATGATAATGTTTCTGAAGATGTATTTAACTACGTTTTCTGGACATTCAAGCCATGTATTGATGGATTTTTTTATTGTCGTCCTGTGATATCAATTGACGGAACACATGTGTACGGCAAATATGATATGAAAATGTTGATTGCAGTTGGAACGGACGGCAACGGTTCTATATTTTCCTTGGCCTTTGCAATAGCTGCGAATGAGAGCAAAGAGACTTGGACTTTATTTTTGAATCATTTGCATCAGCATGTTGTCAGGGGTCGTAGAGGCGTAACACTATTATTTGATAGGCATCAAGGAATCCTTTCAACTTTGTATAGTTCGCCTAATTGGCAGGCCCCATTTGCTTACCATCGTTATTGTTTAAGGCATTTGAAGGCTAACTTTCAAAAACAATTCAAAAATGCTACTCTAAACAATCTTCTATGGGCAGCTGCAACACACCATCAAGAGAAGAAATTTTTGGAAAAAATAAAGGAGATCAAACATATTAACGAGGAAGCCTATGCATGGTTAATGAGGTTTGATCTTGACAAATGGACAGTACACCAGGACGGTGGTAGGAGATGGGGCATGATGACTACAAATAGCTCCGAGTCCTTCAACGGGATCCTAAAATCAGCTAGGGGCTTACCAGTTACTGCGATGGTGACACTTGCCTATAAACAGGTTGTGGGTCGGTTTGTTATAAGATCGGCTTATGGTATGCGGTTAATTTCGGAAAAACAAAAATGGATGCCAAATTCATTCAAGCGTTTCGAGGATAACCGAAAAAAGTCAGAGGGACACACACTCATCAACTATCACCAACAAAGGGAAAATATATTTGAGGTGGAAACATGTAGTTACTGTGGTCGTAGTGAAAATAAGCACATCGTTAACGCGTCGCAAGGAATATGTCAATGTGGTAAATGGCAGTCATTTCACATTCCATGTTCTCATGCCATTAGGGGTTTTGACCAAATTGGATATGAAGCATGGGATCACATAGCACAAGAATATAGTGTGCGCAACTATGTAAAAGCGTACTCCGGACAATTCAATCCGCTTGGTTGTGAGTCGTATTGGCCCCAAAGTCCCTTTATTATGATAGCCAACAAAAGATTTTTATGAAAATTGGGATAAAAAAAAATGACTCGCATACACAATGAAATGGACGTTCCGGCAACTACACTATCTCGGAAGTGCTCATTGTGCAAACATGTTGGTCACGATAAACGCAATTGTCCTTCGCGAGATAGAAATGTTAGTTCATCTCAAGTTACAAATAACTCATGTGATGGTAGTACTTTTCGTAGTTGATGTTGTTGTACTAGTTTTCATCATTTGTTGGATATTTGTTATGTACTAATGTAACGATTTTTCTGATGTCATGTCTATGCAATTTGTTTTTGTGGATGGTTTTTTTGCTTAGAATTTTTGAACAATTATAAATCAATGGATATCGTCAATAACACCTTAAAAACATTATTCATAATAATCACCCTTCTTGAGTTTCAGGAACGAAATCTACTTCATCTTCATCGCTACAATTCATACCCCAATTTTCTTTCATTTTATGAGTAGGCTCCAAAGAAAAACTTAACTGATTTATACAACAATATGGGACTCCAAAATCTAATGTTTGTGGTAAATATTTTTTCTACCCAACCATTCGTTAACCGTTGGGTATACAGGATAGGTAGCATCCCTATGCAAGTGTTGATTTTCTAGTAGTTTCCAGTGTGCTTCTTCATCGGCTCGTTGATAGTTAAGATCGTCTAAGTCGTGGTAGAGCTCTAATGATTTTTCCATTTCATGTATTTCCTTCTTCAAATGTTCAATAATTTCTGGTTCGTCCCTAAATCTATATACTTGAAAAGTCGATGAAATAGCCTGTGGTACAGTCAAACCATGCCATCGACATAAGACCTCATAATCACATCTTTTTGAATATAGCTTGGGCCACTGAAGTGTTTCACCCCAAATCCTAACACCCTCTGGTTTGTTGGATTGTGCTTCTCCAAGAATGACGTGGTCAGCAACATGTAAATCATAATAGATAGAAATAGGTTTATTTACAAATGGGCGAAGTTTTCCATACCATTTTTTACCTGTCAGGTCGGTGTAGCAACCAAAAAATTG
This sequence comes from Capsicum rhomboideum, assembly GCA_031232105.1. Classification (NCBI taxonomy): domain Eukaryota; kingdom Viridiplantae; phylum Streptophyta; class Magnoliopsida; order Solanales; family Solanaceae; genus Capsicum; species Capsicum rhomboideum. The sequence continues at coordinate 129,145,386 of CP124713.1, read as the reverse complement.
CTTTGTATTGTTAGAGCTTCCCTCTCCTTTTTCTGTTCGTAAATCAAACCAACTTTTGTATTGTTTTTTTCCATGCATTGTTAAAGACGAATATTTTTAATTTGTTTTCCATCTTATTTATTAACGATGGTGGTATAATGTGTCATATAAAGTAGTAACTTTTTTTGACCGGTCAATCACCAAATGACATATCGGATTAATTTATTCCGTTTTCCATCTTATTTATTATCGATGGTGGTATAATGTGCCATATAAAGTAGAAACTTTTTATGACCGGTCAATCACCGAATGACATATCGGATTAATTTATTTCGTTTTCCATTTTATTTATTACCGATGGTGGTATAATGTGTCATATAAAGTAGAAACTTTTTATGACCGGTCAATCACCGAATGATATATCGGATTAATTTATTCCGTTTTCCATCTTATTTATTACCGATGGTGGTATAATGTGTCATATAAAGTAGAAACTTTTTATGACCGATCAATCACCGAATGATATATCGGATTAATTTATTCCATTTTTCATCTTATTTATTACCGATGGTGGTATAATGTGTCATATAAAGTAGAAACTTTTTATGACCGGTCAATCACCGAATGACATATCGGATTAATTTATTCCGTTTTCCATCTTATTTATTACCGATGGTGGTATAATGTGTCATATAAAGTAGAAACTTTTTATGACCGGTCAATCACCGAATGACATATCGGATTAATTTATTCCGTTTTCCATCTTATTTATTACCGATGGTGGTATAATGTGTCATATAAAGTAGAAACTTTTTATGACCGGTCAATCACCGAATGACATATCGGATTAATTTATTCCGTTTTCCATCTCTATACATAATGTAGTTGAATTATCAAAGTTAAGGTGAACAAACTATTATATCATGTCTTTTTATAGGTAAGTTGTGCATTCCAATATCCTTCTAATAGTGAAACATTTGTTAAAAGTGAAATAAAAATACATGGAACAATAACTTTACATAATATTTGAATAGCTAATGAAGGATATAGCATTTCCAAAATAAAATCAATGCCAAAACCATACAAATAACTTGATAAGTAGTGATTACTTTGTCTTTCTCATTAACTTTTTCTCTCAACACGTCTCTCTCCCGAAGGGTATCCCTCAGCAAAGTTCTAAGCAAATCCCGATCTTCTCTGACTTCATTGAAATTGCTACGTGAAGTAACGTTGTCAGTTTCCACCACTGGACTTCGATTTGTTGTAAAATTGTCCTCCCAACGAAAATAATCGCATCCACCGTTTGCCTAAAATGTTTTGAAGAGAACAAATAATTACATTAGTTCACATAGGTTACTGACTAATGCCCTTAAAGAATGGTAGAAAACAATCTTACCTGAGCAACTGTCACACCTCAAATCCCATTGGGGCGGACATGGCACCCGAAGCCGTTAAGGCCCGAGAGAACCATTCTATACGTTCGCATACTTGGAATACGGGGTGTTACAGCAACTTTGCAACCCCAGAATAATCGACCTGGATTTTCAGTAGTCCGTGATGTTTTAATTCTACACCGATCTCCGCAATAACATATATCTGGTTGGATAGAGGACATCGACACTCCAGAGACTTGAGACATGATTTATGACTCACAGTAAGATGGAATAGGGCAAAGTGGTTTATATAATGAAGTAACCATAACCCGGAAGAAATTGTTACGTTTTCAAATTCTTTTAAAAGTTTTAAAATTTACTACAAAGTTAAATAACTATATTCAACTATATATTTTCAAAATCAAACATTCGAAAAAATAAGTTAATAAGACTTAATATAAAATTAAGTTAATACTGCAATATGCTAATAATATATTTACATTGCTTGCGATACGAAAAAAATAAGACTTAATATAAAAAACAAAAAAAAGGAATAACTTAGTACAGAACAGTAAATATACAAGCGAAACTAATATGAAATACTATGTTCCACAACCCCCCTTTGGTGGTCGTAGAACATTAATTGGCCTAAATCCATCACCATCCCGCCTTCTCTTTACCGGTACAATCGCCTCACCCTGTTCTTTGTTTCGTTGCTTTCTAACCCTCTTAACAGGCAATTTCTTTCCAGGTGTCCGTGTCAATTGGTCATCTGCCATAACGAAATTATCCGGAGATGAACCTCCAGGACATATAGCATCAACCTAACAAAGAAATTAATACCAAATAATTATGTTAGTAGGAATATATTAAGGTTACTTTCAATGAAGGAAAAACATAACATAACTATTTAATCAAACCTGTGCTTCAACGGGATCTCCAATCGATGCCTGAAGGATATCAGCGTGATCAGCGGTGGCTGTTGGACACGAACTCGGAAGCTAAACAAATAGGTAAAAAAATAAATAAATTTAAACAATAATAAATTTTCATCAAGTAAAACTAAAGGTGAATAACGTATTTAAACAACAGGTTACACTATACCTGTGCCAAAACTGAAGCCGCAGTACATGCCGGGACGCTACCGACCTCGTCAGTCTGATCAGCGGTGGCACTCGGAAGCTAAACATATAGGTAAAAAAACAAATAAATTAAAACAATAATAAATTTTTATCAAGTAAAACTAAAGGTGAATAACGTATTTAAACAACAGGTTACACTATACCTGTGCCAAAACTGAAGCCGTAGTACATGCCGGGACGCTACCGACCTCGTCAGGCTGATCAGCGGTGGCTGGTGGACTCGAACTCGGAAGCTAAACATATAGGTAAAAAAACAAATAAATTAAAACAATAATAAATTTTCATCAAGTAAAACTAAAGGTGAATAACGTATTTAAACAACAGGTTACACTATACCTGTGCCAAAACTGAAGCCGCAGTACATGCCGGGACGCTACCGACCTCATCAGCCTGATCAGCGGTGGGTGGTGGACTAGAACTCGGAAGCTAAACAAATAGATAAAAAAACAAATAAATTTAAACAATAATAAATATTCATCAAGTAAAACTAAAAGTGAATAACGTATTTAAACAAGAGGTTACACTATACCTGTGCCAAAATTGAAGCCGCAGTACATGTCGGGACGTTACCGACCTCATCAGCCTGATCAGCGGTGGGTGGTGGACTAGAACTCGGAAGCTAAACAAATAGGTAAAAAAAACAAATAAATTTAAACAATAATAAATATTCATCAAGTAAAACTAAAAGTGAATAACGTATTTAAACAAAAGGTTACACTATACCTGTGCCAAAATTAAAGCCGCAGTACATGCCGGGACGCTACCGACCTCATCAGCCTGATCAGCGGTGGGTGGTGGACTAGAACTCGGAAGCTAAACAAATAGGTAAAAAAACAAATAAATTTAAACAATAATAAATATTCATCAAGTAAAACTAAAAGTGAATAACGTATTTAAACAAGAGGTTACACTATACCTGTGCCAAAATTGAAGCCGCAGTACATGCCGGGACGCTACCGACCTCATCAGCCTGATCAGCGATGGGTGGTGGACTAGAACTCCGAAGCTAAACAAATAGGTTAAAAAATAAGTAAATCTAGACAATAATAAATATTCATCAAGTAAAACTAAAAGTGAATAATGTATTTAAACAGTAGATTACTAAAAAATAGTTGAATCAACATAAAAAATTTATTAACCTGTGTCTCGACTTGATTGACACCCGAAGCCGACAACGTATCGTCAATCGTCGTCTGGCAGGCAGGATCCAAGGTGGGCATATCATGCAGCTCGACATGCTCATGATCAAACAAATCATTAAAAAAATCAGAATTTGAAAAATCAGTATTACCCTGCACAGGTGTATGATCACCAAGGTCTTGTGTACCAGATGGGCCCTACAACAAAAAACAAGTATGGCATTAAAATTAAATTATAATTTTTTAGTGGATGAAATAGATGATATTAGTTACCGGCATATTTGTCATATCCGGCATATAATCATCAGCGCCTATAGCAGATCCATAGCTCAAACGTGCTACTCCCGCTACATCCCGCGTAGGTCTCTCGCCTGCACCCGTCTGTGCAACATCCCAAGGCATGGGGTAAAGACTCCCAAAGTCTGGACTAGACTGAGTAGATGGACCTGCAGGAGTGGCCGGTAATGGCTCATCAAGTAAAGCATGTAGAACAGCGTCGGTGCCTCGGCGTCTTTCAGCACGACGTCCTCTTCCTCTACCACGTCCAGCACGAGGAGCACGAGAATTATCACGTCGACCACCTCTAGCATTCGTATTCATAAAGAAGGCATCTCCGGTAAAAACTGGCTCGCCTGTCTTTACGGGATCCCTAGCCTCCTGTAATGTGTCCATAACCATCCTATGTATCGTATTGCCACACGATGCACGGGCAGGATCCTCTTGCCAATGTAAAGCAACCTGTAGTAACTTATGGAGCCCTCTAGACATCGCAGCACAACTCCCAGCACTATGAACAAAGCCTGGTGCTCCAAGAACCTGTAATGCAGGGTTACCTATCAGCAACCGTCCATGCTCCAAGTACCACTGTGTATAATCTGACTCTACAACACCCGAAACAGGCCTGATAGATCTCTCACTCCGCAAGGCCCACTGATCAAAACAACCATCTAACATCTCAAGGACGTTTTCATCCAACTTCTTACGATGATCATGTCGAAAGTGCCAGAGATCCCACACTGGGGGCTCTGGTATGTGCTGTGGGTGATTAAACTATCGCATCACCCGATCAGGTGCGTGAAACTCAACTATCTCTACGCAAAGCATAGGGACTCGTACAGTCCATAAATTCTGGTCAACCGTGCAGCATGGAGGCAGTGTATGCAAAATTTCATCGTACGGTATCCACACAAACTATGTTATATTAACACAATCAGGATTCAACAATTACGTAATTTTGCACTAAGCAATATGTGGTTGATCATGCCAAAAAAAAATACAGTAAGGAAACACAATAAAATGATACTTTGAGAAGGGATAAATAAGAACATGATGTTCATATAAAATAACGTACTGAATGTACTACTAAATGTACTACTAAATGTACTTAAGAACATGATCTAGTAATACTAATAATAATTATAACGTGTCATAGAAAAATAACAACTAAATGAAAATTGATTGATCTACGTAGCAATATATTGTGGCTTCACTTTAAATTTTATATTAATTTTAAACCCGAAACTAAAATCTGGAGTTGGTCAAGGTACTGCTGCGGGTGTATATTGTAATAACACTATTAAATGGCTAAATATTTAATACTCCACTCATCTTATTACTTTCAATACTTAGTATTGCACTCTTAAAACGTAATAGCAATACAAATTTCAATTTTTTTAAACTAATTACTAGATGATTTAAATGTTGGTATTACTTTCGGGTTATATAAAAAATAATTGTATAGTGGAACACGGAAATAAAAATCCCGTGTTCTTTAAAATTAATTTGTTAAAATAACACGAAAGTAATAATTCCGGGTTTTAAATTATTTTATTTGAAACCCGGACTTTTTACTTCCGTGTTATATAACTCGGATGTGATTTTTTCGTTTTTAAAGATTTTTATCTATCCCGACAGTTAAAGGAGATGTTAGCTAAATATGATAAAATGGAACAAATAATTTCGGGTAGCCTATTTTGGTTACTAATTAGATCAGTGACTTATTTTGGTCACTTTCTTGCTACCTCGGCTCATTTCAGTCGCGAGTTGTATGTACATATATGTTTACATATTTCATGTAGTTATATTTAAATACTTGACACATTGTCTGTGTGTGTACAATGTGTCAACATATAAAATTGTTGACAGTTGAAAATATACTCCTACGGAGTGTTCTTTTTTGGTGACTCTTAAAGAATGATATTCCCTAATCTTTAAAAGTAAAAATAACGAAACATGGTTTTATTGAATTGTGGATAAATGACTAATTTTAATTTTTTAAAACTATTTACTTGGATGATGTTAATCTTCGGATTTGTAAAGAAAGTAAATGGAAAAATGATTCCAGATTATACAAAATGCAAAATTCAATTTTTTACAAGATTTCAAACAATGCAATAATTGAATGGGTGGAAAAACTACAATAAAATTGTACTTAAAAATAAAAAGTAAAGCGTACCTGCTCAGCCGTCATTCTGTCAATCTGATCTCTCATTGGGATGATACTGTGGTGTGTCTCAATATCCCGATCAACCCCCATCGTCCATCTTCTAGCGTATGGGAGTAATGGGTCATAAACACCCAAGTCACTTAACCTTGGTTGTAGAGGAAGCATCCTCTCCCAACACCAAACCTTAAAGGGACAAAATAAATTAGTTAAGTTAGCTCAAAAATACTATGCTTTAGCTATAATGTAACATAAGCCACTAAATTACCTGAATAAGAGGAAGAAAACCGCATAAGTCACTCGTATCTTTGATGGATGACCGACAAAGTGACCTATATAGGTACGCTAGGACTGCGCTACCCCAACTATAGCTACCGACATCATGGATGGGATCTACAAACCATAAGAATCGTAGGCTGATGACGTCTCCCGATGTGTTTGGGAATAAAATCCCTCCTAGTATAACAAACATATATAGTCGGGCAATACGCTCAACAATCTCAATGGGAGTGTCATCTGCTATGGGATGATCCGCTAACTGCTGTCTAATAAAATCTGTAATCTGGATGATATTGACAAAGCTCCTGCCTTCAATAGGCCCATCATATCCCGCCAATTGCTGAAGCATAGCACCCCATGGGTAATTCCTCTGTCTGGCATCCTGTATATACACGGGGCGGCCATCTATACGCAAGCCAAAAAGGACTTGGACGTCCTGTAGCGTGATAGTGACCTCGCCAAAAGGTAGATGAAAACAGTGACTCTCAGGCTTCCATCGCTCAACCATGGCAGTCAAAAGTGAGCGATCATACTGTATCCTACCGACTTTTACCACATTAAGCAGTCCAGCAGTAGATAAATACTCCGCCACACGATGGGGAGGTGGGTGTGAAACAAATAATTTCCAAACCTTATCTAATCGGTCAGGCCTCATACATGATCCTATATGTATCTTTCCCTTCCAAAGCCACTCGGACCTATGATCATCCTGTATACGAAGAAGGGTACCAACTACAGGACTTGGGTTCACAACACGCTCCATTTTTAATAGCAACCTGCATGCATATATTTATTTAATTTTTTTATTAACTTTATTCACTTGATTAAATTAACCTTATAAAATTTTTTAAGACAGTTCCTTAACAATTGAACAAAATTATATCCACCATAGTAATAGGTTAAAAACAAATTATAAGAGAGGAAAATCAAATACTATCCTTGTTACATATTTTATTTTTTCATCTTTTCTTACTATTGACTACTATTGAATTGAATGAGTAAATAGTCAGTCCGATGTACTAAAATTTTAGCTATTTTTGCAGGATCTAAGGGAAGGTTGAATCATAAAAGTTTATTATATGTAGATTTATCTTGTATTTTTTCAAGAGATTGGTTAGACGACGAACTCTTCTACGACTTTGAATTTGTAATCTCCCGATCATATTTTAGTAACTGTATCAATTATTCCAACACGCTTCTTAATTGAATTGAATGAGCAAGGCATGTAAAATATTTGTTCTTTAATTTTGTCACTTTTTGACTTTAATAGCAAAAGCATATGTTGATCATTGAGACTTTTACTTAAGTAAAGTATCCCAGATAGAATATTTTTTTGGAGGTGGCCGTCTTGTTTATTCCTTTGATTTCCCATTAAGATGAGGAAAGCACCTCACACTATGTGACATATAATCATTACTTTGTCCATTTATGTTCTCTCAAATATAAACATAGACCTAATGTAATTACCATATTCACCTAATTCAAGACTATACTATTGTCGCGTGCTAAGTAGGATGTCAATGTTACGATTTGGATGGTTATTTTAACAAAAATTATATTATATTATTTTTTTTAATTTAATTGTATATAACTAAAATAGACTTTTGAAAATTGTTTCATATCGGTTTCTCTATGATATCGTTATGATTCGATTAATTTTTGATACTTATTAAAAATTAATATAAGATTCACAAGTAGAAGTTAGAAAGAGATATAGTACATACCTCCCTAATTTACTATTTAAAAGGTGATGAATTAAGGAAACATAAAAGAAGACAAAAATAGAAATTAATTTCGCTATTTTACAGTTGTGTAAAACAATGTAAAGGCAAAATAATCATCTAATCACACGAGTGGAAAGAAATTAATCAAGATGAAACTCAATAAGTGAGTCTATTAAGATCAAGTATCCAATAGGAAAAAAATTAAATGATATGAGAGAAACGATATTTAATATCTTATGACCCGTTTGGTAGGATGTACTAATTAAAATAATCCTTGTATTAAAATTTAGCACACCCAATACTATGTTTGGTTGCTAAATTCAACTCAAACACACCTAATACATGGATAACTTAATACACCATAGGAGGTCTTATCTTATACCGAGGAAATCATGGGATTACTAATACCAGGTTTAACAATACATGGATAAGACAACGAAATGACTAAACTACCCCTCAATCTCTTAATACCTTGTGTAGATTAATGACTTGATGTCCTCTTTTTGAATGTTAACTTAATTTTTAATCAAAGTCATGTATGTATTAGAACACAAATTCTTTTTTTTATTTATCCTTTTCAATCGTTATCTTTATAACCAATTTACACCTTACTTTCCCTATTTCGGACCTAAAATTATGTTACTATTATATAATCCTTTAATTGAGTTTTATACAACTTGAACCTAATTAGTGATGCCAATAAATTCCTAAAAAACCTAATTTATAAGTTACTATTATTATTAGTAGTAGTAGTTTTTTTATTTTATTTTGCCAAGGATTAATAATAAGTAACTAGTTCAAAAAGGGCATATAATTGACGAACTATTGAACACATTATGATATGGAAAATTTTAATTTCAATATGATTACAACCAAAAGCAAGTGCAACAATGCACCATTCCGAAAACAATACAACAAATCACAATTCCAAACAAAAATTAAAAAAAAAACCCGAAAGTTTCATTCTTTTACAAAATGAAATTCAATTAATTTTTACCAATTCCAAACACAAGTATCTAACAAGGTGATTAAATAAATGGGTGGCAAATACATACAACGGAATTATATCATCGGAATAGAAAAAGATTAATTGAAAGAAATTTTTTTTAAAAAAAAAACCTAAATAGTGAAGTCCAACAATAACCGATCTTAAGCTTCGTAGATGCGAGCCCTTTACGTCCGTTGATCTTTTCTATTGGACGATCAAGATGGTTTTCAACTTGTTTTCGAGTTCGACAATCGGGGTGGGGTGGGGTGGGGGGACCAGATTTGAGGGGAAAAAATGAAAATGGTAAAGCTATGGTGGAGCCGATGATGTTACTGATTTTTCACCTAAAACGGATATTTATATTCCGGGTTCCCAAAAAAAAATAAACTAACCCGGAACAATTTGTTCCGGGTTACTAAAAATTTTTTTTTTATTACAAAACGAAATTTTTACTTCCATTTTAGTTTTTTTTTTTTATTTTTATAGAACCCGGAACAAATAGTTCCGGGTTAAGAATAAATTATTTCAAACCCCGGAACTTTTAGTTCCATTTTATAACACGGAATTTTTTAATTCATTTTTTTGACTTCTTCACTGTTCACGTCAGTTAACGGGACGTTAACAAAAAATGGTAAAACGGAAAAAAAAAGTCCGGGTAGCCTATTTTGGTTGCAAACTAAATCAGTGGCTTATTTTTGTCACTTTTAACTTATTGTGGCTCATTTTGGTCGCCGATTCAGATATTGGACTGGGTTAAATGGGTGGATATAATATTATGTATATATAATAATTAAATTTTCAATTTTTTAATTAAGTGTAATAAATATATATATCAATGTAAGTGTCACGTAGGAGTCATATAAGCTACTAAAACTTTTGACATGGCACTTAACAACCCTAAGGGCAAATAAGAACAACAAGTTGGATGTTAGGGATAAATATACCTAAAAAGTATATCGAAGGACAAATATAATTCTTTTTTAAGAGTACAAGAGCAAAATGACCCTTTTCCCATTTCTTAATCCTAAATCCTAAGCTTGTCTACCACCTCTTATACTAATTTGTTTTGGCAACACTTAAATTATTTTAATATTTTGATTATAATAGTATAAAAATTAGTAGTTTTTATCGGTCAGTTTCGTGTATCATCAATTGGATTTATTTGTTTTTGGTTTGCAAACATTCTAAGAGCTTGTTTGAGATTGTTTTTTTTCTAAAAATAAATAAATACTTTTTTTGAGAAAAAAACACTTTTTTTGAGAAAAAAAATACTTTTTTTTGAGAAAAACAATACTTTTTTTTTAGAAAAACAATCCTTTTTTTTGAGGAAAAAAATACTTTTTTTTCAAAAAAAGGTGTTTGGTAAACTTGCAAAAGTGTTTTAAAAAGAAGTAGAAGCAGTTATGCTACTGTTGGGAAGAAACAGAAAATTAGTTTTTTTCATGACAAAAATATCCCTATCACGTATACACACACACACAAATATATATATATATATATATATATATATATATATATATATATATATATATATATATATAATAGTAATTAGCATATCTTATAATTTTGATTTTAAATTTTTATACTTCATATTTACATCATAATTCTTTATTTCATTCTATGATTTATATATTATTATTTTATTTTTTACTATTTTTTTAAAAATAAAATAAAAAATATCACTGATGATGATGATTGAAGAATATATAACTCTTTATTTTTTACTATTAATGATAATAAATGACAGACGAATCACGTTGCAAGATCAAATGGTATTTTCACAGCACTTGTAAATAATTTTTTTCTCAAATATTTAATTTTAAATAAATAATTCATGAAAAGTGACATATTTGTTATCATGTAGTGTACATATATGATTGCTTATTCTTAGTAAATTTTGACACATTAAAAATGTATCAAAAAAAAAAAGGTAACTAATAACAAATAGAAATACAAGACAAATCTTCTACTAGTATGGAGACATTGCGTGAAAAAATTAGGGATGAAATCATTGAGAATTTTTGTGATGTATGAAGGACTTCTTATTTTTGTGGTGAATTTTTTCATATGTAGTGATTTAATTTATGGAATAATTTTTAAATTTATTTTTGTTTGATATTTTTAAGTAATATTTAAATTATTTTAGTAATATTATATTATTATTTAATATTTTTTAATATATTTATGTATATAAATATTGATTGAAAATTTTATGGTACTTACTTTTTAATTAAATAAAAATAAAATTTTAATTAAAAATATTATAATAGATATTTAAAATAAATTTTCTCTATAAAATAATTTTAGTAGTAAAAGTTTATCCATACATGTCCTTTTTGGTCATTTGTCTCTCAAAAACACTTTTTGAAAAAGATTATCCAAACACAATCAGTTTATCAAAAGCATTTTTCAAATGAATTTACCAAACACAAATTGCCTTTTTTTTTTCAAAAGCACTTTTTTGAAAAGCTATTTTAAAAAAGTACTTCTCAAATAAACAATTTTCTAACAACAATCCCAAACGGGCCCTAAATCAATAAAATATATGTTATAGATTTTTTGTCCTTAACAATTCGATTTTCGATTTAATTGATAAGAAAATGCTCCTCTAATTTTTGTTATCTCTTGTTTTCATTTGTTCATATATGCACTGCCTTCTGCATAAAAATTTATACAAATTACAAGCAAAAGTAAATAGTTTGTTTTTCTTTTTAGTAAAGTAGCAGATTTGGATGCATGTCGCTGTAGTAATCTATTAAAAAGAAAAATAAGGTCAGTTCACGATTCACGTTGATGGGTAAAACCCTAGTGTATCCAGTCTTACTCTTATCTTGTACAAGTAGAGAGGATGTTTCTAATCGACTCTCGGCTCAACAAAAGTCAATTCAAAACAATTCAAAAAAATGACGAAAATAAAGTAGGCATGGCAAAATGCTATAAAAACCATGACAAAATATTATTTAAAAAAAATGACAACCATAATAATTGATACAACAATTAACTAATAAGAAAGGAAAAGCAAGACAGTGTTTAACTACTACTCTAATCAGTGTTATTTATAATCTCTTGCCTTAGATTTTGTCCTCGGTAAATTAAAACGGTGTCATATTATGTTTAATCATCTCTCTCCAACATTTTTTCAATTTATCTCTGTCTCTTCTAAAATCATACGTAGTCAGCTTCTCACACTTCCACATTGAGACATCTGTTCATATACTTTTCACATGTCTGAGGGATGGACTTATTTTAAGTAACTTAAAAGCTAAAAGCCAAAAGTAGGTAGCAACCTATTTTTGACTTTTGGTTTTTATTTGTACTTTTTAAGTCTAAAGTGAAGTACTTTTTAACTCTGTATTCACAACTTGAACTTCAACAATAAGTTCAACCCAACTTATGAACATCAACAAGATGAAGTTCAAACTATTTTCTAGAAAATAGCAAAACCTAACATTTAGAAAGAGATGAAGAATAGAAGATTCAAGTCCATCTAATTCACGATGTGTCCTTAAGAAAATTATTCCCCTCAAGTACCCGAGGTTATGGAATATATCCTCCCAGGATAAAATGAATCACTTCGATAGAATGGCGGTACCTCAAATTTTGTCGAACTACGAATGCACTCAGCGATTCGTAAATCACACTTGAGTTTTTAGGAAGAAAAAGATATTTTTCACTTCAAAATTTGATCTTTATACCTGAGGAAAAATTTAGGTATTTATAGCCAAAAGGTGGTGCTTCAAAAAAGAAGCATTGATTCAGGAAAATCGCACTGTTTCATACCGATGGGCCCACCTGTACCCGCAGATAGGCCACCTGCGCCTGCAGGTGGACTTTTGTCCTAAACCAAAAACTTTTGCGCAGGTCATCATTTCCATCTTCAAACAGTGCCTCGAAGGGTCACGTCCCTTCGAGGTGCGTTGTGACATGCATTCGCACTTCCTCATGGGCGTCCGCAAATGGACAATATTTTTATATCGGATTTTTGGATTAAAAAATCATTAACTCTCATGTTTCAAATAATTTTTTTCCAAAACGATAACAAATCCAAAGCCGAAGTAGAAGTCGAGCTGAGCGAGTGACGAAGACGACGACGCGAGGCTTGCCGTGTTCTTGCCTCACTATCCACTTGAAGGCATGCTTCTATATTTAAGCATGAAAGAGTTTCTTTTTCCCACCAATGTGGGAGAAACACTCTTCTTTAAAGTGAAACAACAATTCACTTTTTTCCCTCCATTTTTCATTCATATCTTCACTTAGAACCCAAAAATCCCCCACATGAATGGGGAATGGCTATTTAATAAAAAAAATTTGGACAAGTGTGTGATCTACAAGCAAAGACTACTTGCATCTGGATAAGTAGGTTTCCCTTTGAACTTTCCATAGTGAACTTGTATCGGATGCACTTGGTCAATCGGTAGATGTGATATCTTTAAATCGTCAAATTTTACTATACACCTAGACAACACAAGCCACACAACCAACCTTTTACCATTTATGGTTCTCGCAGTTTTGTTCGTTTCATCTATGAACATAACCTGGTTTAATGTGAGCTTAGAGAATAGGCCTTTACTATCATTCTCCTTGAAGCGGTTTCCACTTCACCCTCACATAAATGATTCCTAAACGTTTTAATCCTAAAGATCAAACTATTTGGTCATATCTGTCAAACTTAGAAATTATTAAAAAGCTCCAATCCATAAGCCTTATCCTTGTTTCTTGAACATTGTCTTCATCATGAGAATGAGTTGAGTTAATTGACAATGTTGAACCGTCAGTCACAACTTTGTTTTATCTCCTTGAACCTAGCTCTTGAGATCTCCAGTCCTCTAGGTAGAGTTACCGCCATGATGACTTGTCCTAGGCCATAAACCCCTTCGATGATCTCTCAACTCCCTCTCTAGATAGGCCTTTTGTAAGTGGATCCGACATATTATCCTTTAACTTCAAATAGTCAATGATAATTCCACTAGAGAGAAGTTCTCTAACGGTATTATGTCTCCGTCTTATATGACGAGATTTACCGTTATACATCATGCTCTCTGTCCTACCTATTGCCGCTTGACTATCGCAGTGTATGCATACTATGTCACGCCCCGAATCCAATCGAGACATGATTGGCACCCGTAGCCGATAAGGCCCGAGAGAACCAACCTTTGCCTATGTTCAATCATATGCATGCCATAAGAAACCCATAAGCACATAACAGCTATAGAGACCAACAATGAAATTCATGGAACATGATATATATATACATATGCGAAACTGGGCCGTTGAGGCCACCGAGTCAAGTACGACATATCCCTTTGACATTTATACACCCACACCTGTCTACAAAAGCCTCTAGGAAAGCATTGACCAAAATGAACTAAAAGTCGGGACAAGTCCCCGCTTTATACAACATGTACAACACCAAAACATATATACACTCTGACTCGTAAAAGCCCCGAATTAGCTGGAGCTCACCAATGATCTGCAACGACTGGCAACCTACTATAGAGGCCTACTAGTACCTGCGCCTGCAGCAAGTAAGGTAAATTCCCCAAGAGGGGTCAGTACGAAATAAGTACTGAGTATGCAAGGCTCAGATGAAACTGTACAATACATGAATATTTTAATTAACTCAAATACAAATGACTAATCAATGTGAATAAGTCACCATGTTGCATTTTGGAAACCATGAGGATTGCTTTCATTACTTTCAATGCTCACTTGTCATTACATGTGTCACAATGTACCCGGGCCCCGACTGATCAGTGGGTCTTTTCATATCATATCATCGTGTTGGGATCGAGTCGAGCTAGGCTTATGCCCCTAGACTTGCCACCCATACATCAATGCATCGGGATCGGGTTGAGCTAGGCTTATGCCCCTAGACCTGCCACCCATAAATCCATACCTCGGGATCGAGTCGAGCTAGGCTTACGCCCCTAGACCTGCCACCCGTACTTGATCATTGACCACATATGCATTACTTTGTTCATTACTTTGAGATTGACACTTTGATAGTCATAACATCACTTGAACTTTGGAACATAACATTGTTGGAAGCTTTGAATCATTAATCAATGAGTGAAAGACAAGTGAATAACATAAACATCATGAGAAGTATAACATTACTAGCACCATGATACCATTGGAACCATTGGACAATAATCCATGAACAAGAGACACAAGTATAGTCACTATTGGAATATTAGAACATAACCTTATTTGAGCTTTTGGAACATTAACCATGAATAGGGGACATGAGATTCACAAATGATCAAAGAGTAGGAAATTTATAAGAATGACCATTGCTAACCGGATATGGAATGCCTTAGGACATTTCGGGATAGGACTAGTGACATGTCAATGTGAACACTATTTGCCGTAGAAAGATACAGACAAGTAACCTTACATACCTTGGATTCGCAATACGAATATACAACCTTAGATGCGTATACAATAATCCCGCTCCTTCTTTATGTGTCACTCTACAACATAAATACATAACGAAATTCACATTAACCACCAATTACTTTACAAATGCATACAATGTCAATGAGTTACATGTTTGCCTTTAAACATGTCATTTCCCCTTGACAAAATCATTGATCATACTATTATTCCAAAAATTCCATAATATTCCCAACATTGACCAATACATGATATTTGATACATTTCACCACAACACTTCTCCTTTACTCTTTCTTATCCATAACACATCACAATTAACCCATCAAATAACCTTAATACAACTCATAACACATATCGACCAAAATCCCACAATTTCCACTTATAGACAAGAACAAGTTTAATACCAAAAATAACATCATACATGTTCATATTTTGTCCATACCATGCTTTTTCATCAAAGGCACAAGTCCTAATTCAAGTTCAAATCACCAAGATAGCACATCTTTCACCAAAGGCAAAAAGACAATATTCACCACCTTGCCAACACAACTATCACAATATACATAATCTCCCATGCATATAATATGTTAATCCATGAGAATAGATACTTACCAAGGCTTGGAATATATTGATCTTGTCCAAGGAGTCCAAAGGAATATGTTGCTTTAGGGTTTAGAGCTTAAGGAAGTACTTGAGAAAATATCACAAAGGCATGAGAGCTTTTGATGATAAAAAATCTGATCTTGGGGCCTTTATATAGACCCAAAGTCATACTTAGTCATTTAATGTGGTCAAAGTGGAAGAATGAGTCTTTTTGCCCTTTGGGCCAATTCTTTTAATTCCATTTTAGGCCTAACTTTGGGCTCAATAACACATATCCATGTAATCCATCACATTTCATGTATTATTCACCATATATCTCATGTTTACATAATTCCATAATGTCACAACAATATTCTCTTACAAGATTCTCATTCGTCGCTTCGATCGCAAAAATAGGAATTCTAGTCGCCCTTGGCTTCATTGGACATTTTGGATCACTATTCACATTTCATGATTTGATCATGTAGGAGTATGTTGGAGTGTATTGAAGTGTTTGAAGCTTTAACAATGCTCAAAGAACTCCAAAGAACCAAAAGAAACCATCCAAGAATCGTCGTAGAATTGCGTTACAAAACGGGTCCGGAAAGGCACACAATTTGTGCCTTGCGCCACTAGCTGCAAAGCAGGCTGTGGCGCAAGATCTCAGCCTTCTCTGAATTTCCTGAATGCAGGTGGCTTGCGCCACACCCCTGAAACAGGGTAGTGGCGCAAGTTTCAGCACTTTGCTGAATTTTTCGGCCACTTATCCAATGTTTGTATATCGTCCAATACCTTATCAAAACATTATCAAAACACGACAAAATACTTACTTAGTGATCTTAATCATCAAGTAAACATGACTCCAAGTCACCAAATGAGGTTAGAATGTGTACGGGTTATTACCCAAATGGTTCAAGAAATCACAAAACACCTCCTACAAGGTCTAATCGCACGTATTAGGTCCGATATCAAATGTTTCACCAATGACACTATAAAACACATACTCATGGAATCTCAACACCTATGTAGATATTACCCCAAGGTATCAAGTGAGGTTATAAAAGTACGGGGTGTTACATACTAGTGCCAATGGTTTGGGCCAATTAGAAATATCTTTCAAGAAATTTTGGAGTCATTCAACTTATTCACCGGCTTTATCTGATGCGATAAATTTAGATTTCATAGTAGAGCGGGCAATACATGTCTGTTTGGATGATTTCCAAGAGACTGATCATCCACCAAGAGTAAACACATATCCACTCGTAGATTTTACTTCATTTGATCCGGTGATCCAATTTGTATCACTATATCCTTCAATTACCGCTGGATATTTGTTATAATGCAAAGCAAAGTTTTGAGTATGTTTTAGATATCCCAAAACTCTTTTCATTGCCATCTAATGAGTTTGATTGAGATTACTCGTGTACCAACTCAATTTACTAATAGCGCATGCTATATCTGGCCACGTACAATTCATGATATACATCAAACTTTCCAACACTCTTGCATAATCCAATTGTGAGTCACTTTCACCTTCATTCTTTTGAAGTGCAAAGCCCATGTCTAATGGAGTCTGGCAATATTGAAATCCAAATACTTGAACTTTTCAAGTATCTTTTCAATGTAATGAGACTGTGACAACGCTAAGCCTTGTGGAGTTCTATGAATTCTATCCCTAAGATCACATCAGCAACTCCAAGGTGATCACATCAGCAACTCCAAGGTGATCACGTCAGCAACTCCAAGGTCTTTCATATCAAACATGCTCTCAAGCATTCGTTTTCGTAGCATTTATGTCAGAAATGTATCTACTGATGATCAACATGTCATCCACATACAAACAAACAATGACTTTGTGATTTGAAGTGTCTTTAATGTAAACACATTTATCACATTCATTTATCTTGAATCTGTTTGCCAACATGGTTTGGTCAAACTTTGCATACCACTGTTTGGGTGCTTGCTTTAGTCCATAAAGTGACTTTACAAGTTTGCACACTTTCCGTTATTTACCAGGAACCACAAAATCCTTGGGTTATTCCATGTAAATTTCTTCCTCTAATTCACCATTTAAGAGTGCAGTTTTCACATTCATTTGATGGATTTCAAGACCATATACCACAATTAATGCAACCAATATCAGAATGGACGTTATTCTTGTTACTGGCGAGTATGTGAAAAAATAATCAAGGCCTTCTTTTTGTCTAAAGCTTTCACAAAAAGTCTTGCCTTGTATTTGTCAATAGTACCATCAGCTTTCATTTTTCTTTTGAAGATCTATTTCGAACCTAAAGGTTTATTTCCTAGAGGAAGATCAACCAATTCCCAAGTATGGTTGCTCAAGATTGAATAAATCTCACTATTGACTGACTCTTTTCAAAAGGATGAATCCGCAGACGACATCGCTTCTTTGAATGTTAGAGGTTCATTTTTAAGAAGAAATGTTACAAAATTTGATCCGAAGGAAGTCGACGTTCTTTGTCGCTTACAATGCCTTGGATTCTCTTCATTAAGTAAATTCTTCCTTGGTTCATCCCTAGGTCGTTTAGACCCTTCATTAGACAGCTCATATCGAATCTTATACGGATAAATGTGTTAAAAAAGCTCAACATTATCTGATTCAATTATAGTATTATCATGGATATTCGGATGTTTGGATTTATGAATCAAAAATTGACATGCTTTACTATTTGTAGCATATCTGATGAAACCACAGTCCATAGTCTTTGGTCCTATTTTCATCCTTTTGGGTATAGAAACTTGGACTTTTTCTAGACACCCCCACACTTTGAAATATTTCAAGTTGGATTTCCTTCCTTTCTATTTTTCATATGGAATTGATTGTGTCTTGCTATGGGGCACTATATTGAGTATTCGGTTTTCTGTAAGGATAGCTTCCCCCTACAAGTTTTACCGTATACCTAAACTTATAAGTAAGGCATTTATCATTTTCTTCAACGCTCGATTTTTCCTTTCCGCAATCCTATTTGATTGAGGTGAATACGGGGTCGTAGTTTGATGGACAATTTTATTTTCCAAACGTATCTCCGCAAAAGGAGATTCATACTATCCACACCTATCACTTCTTATCATTTTGATCTTTTTATCCAACTGATTTTCATCTTCAATTTTATATTGTCTAAATGTTTCTATTGCTTCATCCTTACTATTTAATAAATAAACATAGCAATATCTAGTGCAATCATCAATAAAAGTTGTGAAATATTTTTTTCCACCACGAGATGGTGTCGACTTCATATCACAAATGTCTGTATGAATTAAGCCTAAGGGATTGGAATTCCTTTCAACAGAATTATACGGATGCCTAGCATACTTCGATTCCATTTTGATTTACTGCACTCAAAGTTAGGGAAAACTTCCAAACTAATCACTTTTCGCAAGGTTTTGTAATCAACATGTCCTAAACGTTCATGTCATAATTCATTTGACTCAAGCAAGTAAGAAGAAGCCTCAACGTTACTCTTTTCAACAGCCATTACATTAAGTTTGAAAAGCCCCTCAATGAGGTAGCCTTTTTCTACGTACATTTCATTCTTGCTTATTTCAACTTTCTCCGAAATAAACACACATTTAAACCCTTTTTAACAAGAAGTGTTGTCGACACTAAGTTCTTCCTAATAGTAGGAACATGGAGAACATTGTTGAGAGTCAACACCTTGTCGAAAGTCATTTTTAGGAATATCTTCCCACTTTCTTCACCTTGGCTATTGCATTATTTCCCATGAGGATCACTTCTTTGGGACCAGCGGTATCATAAGTATCAAAAACTTCTTTGTCCGCACAAACATGTCTAGTGGCTCCTGAATCAAACCACCATTTATTTGGATTTTCAACTAGATTACATTCGGTGTTCATAGCACACAAATTTTCAATATTTCTAGTTGTTTTCAACATATTTGTCTGATTTATTTTCTTGTTCTTATTCAGAACTTGATAATTTAGAGCTTTGTGAACAACATCACTACAATTGTAGCACTTGCCTTTGAATTTTTTTCTTGTTCTGCTCTTTCTCTTGTCTAGAAGAATTCTTCCTCTTCATATTATGTGTAGCTTCATCTTTAACAAGATTAGCACCCATCATTGTTGATTTCTCAGGCAACTTATTGTCCTCTTCTATCTTGAGATGAATCACAAGAATTTTTTTTAAAACTAAGTAATTGGTTTTCAAACATTTCTTTTTCTGAAACATGAGGATCTCTACTTTTGAACATTTTCATTTCAAGTTTGGTCAGCCAAGATGACATTATTTGCTGTCATTCTTTAAAGTTCGCACCAAAATATTTTTTTGATTTCTCTGTCGTTTCCATTGCTAAAGCAATATCTGAACGAATTAATGACGCAATATTGGTTGTCGTTGGGAGAGCACCATTCACAACCGAATCAACTCGTTGTTCAATTTCATTTATCATTTTCATGTCAAGCTTTGACAAACACTTTAATATTTTTTGAATACTAACAATAAAGAATTTAATTTTTAAACAACTGCATTCTAGTCAACAATGAAATTTTTAGGTCTTCAATTGTCAACCGAATGAACTTTGAAATCTGACGAAGTTTTTATACTCTTCAAATCAAAAATAAATTCAAACAGAGTGAAAACCCATAGATTTTAAACTTCAGAAACTAATACAAAGAGTTCAACGAATCGGTGAAGTTTTTATATTCTTCGAACTGAATTCACAATCCAATTTCTCGATAAAGTTTTTATATTCTTTAAACCGGGGGAGTAGAAATTAAAAGATGTAGTCTCCAAAAAATCAGACACTATACAGATTAATCAAAAGTACTTTATAATTTTCTTACTTTATAATCAAAAATTCATAATGGTCATACCGTGTTCGGAAAGCTGTCTTGGGTACATCTTCTTCTCTAACTCTGACTTGATGGTAACCCGACCTCAAGTCAATCTTTGAAAAACACTTGGCACCCTGTAACTGATCAAACAAATCATCAATTCGAGGGAGGGGATAGTTGTTCTTGATCGTTACCTTATTCAATTGCCGATAGTCAATGCACATTCTCAATGTGCCATCTTTCTTCCGTACAAATAATACCGGTGCACCCCACGGGGACATACTAGGCATGATGAAGCCCTTGTCCAGCAAATCTTTCAACTGCTCCTTCAATTCATGTAATTCTGCTGGAGCCATTCTTTATGGAGGAATAGAGATAGGCTGAGTGCCTGGAATCACATCAATGCCAAACTCTACTTTTCGTTCTGGGGTAAGCCTAGAAGATCCTCTGGGAATACATCAAGAAATTCGTTGACCACTGGAACTGACTGCGGAGTTAGTAGTTCCACATCATTATCTTTCACCTATACTAAATGACATATGTAACCCTTAGCAATAATTTTCCTTGCTTTCATATAGGAAATAAATTTTCCTCTTGGTGCCCCCACATACCCTGCCATTCAAGAACATTTTCCTATGAAAAACAGAAATATACCTTCTTGGTCCGGCAATCCACTGTGGCATAACAAGAGGCCAACCAATCTATTCCCATTATCACATCAAAATCCACCATGTCTAGTTCAATGAGATCGGCAAGTGTATCATGACCACACACAGTTACAACACAATTTCGATATACCCTTTTTGCAACAATATATTCACCAACCGGTGTAGACACTTCAATTGACTTAATTAATAATTCTGGTGCCTTTACAAATTTTGCAGCAACCAATGGAGTAACATAGAAAAATGTAGAACCCGGGTCAATCAATGCATATACATTATATGAGAATATGGATAATGTACCTGTGACTACGTCAGGAGATGCCTTTGAATTCTGTCAGTCCACCAGAGCATAAGTATGATTCTGAGTTCCACTGGAACTGGCTGCTCCTCTGGCACCTCTACCACGACCTGCCAGTTGTACCCCTCTACCCAGGGAAGGAACCGATGATGATGATGCAACGGCTGATCCCGCAGGTCGCGCCACATTACCCAAGCCCCTTCATGGGCAATCTCTCATCATATGCCCCGTCATACTGCACCAGAAGCAAACATTTGACCCAAATCGGCATTCACCTAAATGAAATCGTCCACATTGCTGACATGGCGGACGAGAAAACCCAATGGTCTGCGAACCTCGAATCCCACTACTCTGCCCAATATTGCTACCTCTGAACCCTCAGAATTGAGATTATGTGGCCGTTGTGTAGTGTGAGAATGACGATCTAGGCGGTCTAGGAAACATCCGAGGTCTAGATTCTCCTTGGGACACCATAGACTGTCCCATAGGTCTAGCTCTTTTGGACTGTCCTCATTCAGATTCATGTAACCTTCTCCTCTATCTTTGGTCCTCCATTTTCTGAGCGAAGGCTTGAATTCTCACTATATCCATGTCTTTGTTTAAGGCAGCAATAGTGCAATCTCGTACCAAATATGGCTCCAACCTGTCCACATATCTATGGACTCTATCTGTCATCGTAGCCACTACATTAGGAGCACATCGGGCCAAAGAATTAAATTGCACACTGTATTCTCTGACACTAAGATTCCCCTGACACAGATTTAAGAATTGATCCGCACGAGCCTCACGGATCTCACAAAGAAGGTAGTGATCAAGGAAAGCCGCTTTAAATTCTTCCCAAATAGGTGGATTTGCACCGACACCTCGAGATTTCTTCCAATTTTCATACCACAATATCGCCTCTCCTTTCAATATGTATGCAGCAAGTTCAACTGTTTCTACCCCAGTTATATGCATAACATCTAAGGCCCTTTGAATCTGATCTATAAAGTCTTGTGGATCTTCATTCAGTTCTGATCCAGTGAATGTAGGAGGATCTAATTTCAAGAAATCCTGGATCCGTCGACTAGCTGCTCTCGCTGCACTATCATCACCTGTCATCGGACCACCTTGTCCCTGAACCTGTGCAGCAACTATCCTGGTCAACATCTGCACTGCATTCTTTAGGTCCTGGTCAGTAGTATTCACTGGTGGTTCTACCGGTACACCTCTTCCTCTTGACTCTTCTGAAACTGGAAGAGTAGAAGAAGCCTGTGATGTCATTTCTGGTTCAGCACCACCTTGATTAACTGGTTCAGGTGGGGCTCTACTAGTTCCTTCCCCGCTATTCTGTCTAGTCTCTTACTTTTACCTCGACCTCTTCTTGTCATCGGCATTGTTACTATATCAAAGAAAATCAATTCCAATGGTCAGATACAATTCAACTTACAACACTGGCTCTATTGCACGATCTAGAAATGAAGAAATGAAACAACATCCTAAATGTCCTGTAGCCTCCTACTTATAAATGTGGTGCACAACACATAGATAAGTAAGACTCTAATTAGACACAGTTTTGTAGACACCCTTAGAACAACCTTCTCTGATACCACTTTTGTCACGCCCCGTATCCCAACGGGGAGGACTGGCACCCGAAGCCGATAAGGCCCAAGAGAACCAATTTTTACTCATGCTCAATCATATGCATACTATAAGAATCATCACCACCTCGTAAAAACATAAAATGCTACGAGCGGAAATCATGGAACATTATATATACATATTAAAGAAACTTGGCCGTTGGGGCCATCAAGTTAAAGTTGACATATATCTCTTTCTTTCACATTCATACACATACCCACATATGTCTACAAAAGCCTCTAACAGAGATACATACACGACCAACCTAATTTCAGGGCAAGTCCCCCGCTTTACATAACATCTACAATACCAAAATCAATGCACAACTCGAACACGGAAAGCCCCGAACCAACTTGAGCTCACCAAAGATCAATAGATGTCCTGCAGCTTACTGGGGAGGTTTACTAGTGCCTGTGCCTGCAGCAAGTAAGGTAAATTTCCCCAAAGGGGTCAGTACGAAGAAAGTACTGAGTATGTAAGGTTGTATGAAACTAGGTCGAATAAACTCCCCTGGGGTCGGAAAAATAACAGACGAAGCTTTACTTAGATAGGGCTTTGATTGGTCTTTTTTTTTTTCTTAGTGATTCTCTTCCCACGTAGCGCTAAGAAGCAAGTTCCGACAGCCTATGATGAAATAGCACAAAACAAAAGTTAGAATGGATAGCTCGCGGGTGGGATTGACGGGATAGATCACTATTGCAGAAGGAGGTAGAACCGGGGGAAGAATTATGGCTATAAAGGTATTAGTAAGTAAGCTTGTTTTATATCTCCTCGGCGAAAGATCACTCCTAAAAGCTCTTTTTTCCCTAATTCGTTTTGTTTGAGAAGCTGTGATCGGAATGATACATAAATACTTCAATGAAATCAAATATAAATGAGTACTTATTATGGATAAGTCACCATTCTGTATATATGGAAATGTGTACATTAAGTGAATTACTTTCTTTACTTTTATACTCATTCATTCGCTCACTCTTTACTTCATTCATTACTCATTCATCCATTCATATAATGCCTGGGCCCCAAGCTGATCAGTGGGTAATCAATAGTATTCGGGATCGATCCACGCTAGGCTTTTCCTTGGCCCCTGGAATACCACCTGTAGTAGCGGGATTGACCCATGCTAGGTGTTCTTCTCACCCCTGGGATACCACCCGTAAATATTGGGATCGACCCATGCTAGATTATTTAACCCCTGGGATACCACCCATGAATACATATTTTATTGTCTCACTTCTTCAATCTTAGCAAAATAGCTCATTCAGTGATTACTTCATTGTGGGAACTTTTGGATATAACATTATTGGAACTTGAAACCATGTTCATAATTATGTGACACATGAATGACAATAGACCAAGAATGAGATATACGATTAACAATAGATGATAACCTAAAATAGGATGTCTTAGGACATTTCGGACATGAGTAAGTACAATAACAAGGTGTACACTATATGCTGCAGAAGGATACGGAAATAGTAACCTTACATACCTTGTATTCTCAATACGAATATATAATCTTAGATGTGCATACAATGTACCGCTCCTTCCTTATGTTTCACTCTACAACACAAATACATAACGGGATTTACATTAACCACCAACTACCTTACAAATGCACATAACGTCAATGAGTTACATGTTTGCCTTTAAAATGTCATTTTCCCCTTGACAATACCATTGATGAAATTATCATACCAATAATCCCACAATATTCGCAACATTGACCAAAATATCATAAACCATTAGCATGTCACACCAAGTTCATACTTTCCACTCTTCATCACCACAACATCATAATTATTCCATCAAATCACCTTAATACACCTCATATCACATATCGGCCAAAATTCCATAACTTACACTTATATGAAAAATAACAAATTTAATAACATAATCACACCATACATGTTGGTATTTCATCCATACCATGCTCTTTCATCAAACCCACAAGTCGTATTTCAAGTTACAATTCCATGGATAACATATCTTTTAGCAAAAACACAAAGTGTCATGTTCAACACTTCCAAGCATAACCAACATGATCTACATACTCTCCCATGCATATAATATATTAATCCATAAGAATAATCACTTACCTAAGCTTGAAAAATGATGATCTTGCTCCAAAAGTTGGCTTAGGGTTCTTTAAGAGTTGAGAGAAATTTTGGGAAATTTCTAGAAATGTGTTGTGTGTTCCTTTGAATAAAAATCAGATTTTTCCTTTCATTACGTCACCAATTCCGTACACTTTTTTCCATAACAACTATTTCCAAAAATGACACATAAAGAGAAATCAACTTAGGTCATAACCATATCATACATGTTGATGTTCAAACCATCAATCTCACTTCTTTCTATATAACAAGGCCACTTCCAAGTTCAAATCACCAAAATAACACAACTTGTGTCACATAAGCAAAAGTGCCCCAATCAACCCCTTTTAGACATAACCATCAAAATCCATATCATATCTTATGCACATAATATATTAAAACACAAGAATAAGCACTTACCAACACTTACAAAGTGATGATCTTGGCAAAATAAGTGTAGTTGCCTTGGCTTGAAAAGGGTTTCTTTTTGGTCTCTTGGAATTGTCTAGAAAATGCAAGAAATGGCAAGGTGGATTTTGTGATTAAAAATCTAATTTTTGAGCTATATATATATATCATCCTTTGCCAATATTTAGTCAAAGATGAGGTGTCTATTGGTCATTAAGGCTTGGATCAAGAATGGGTCAAATTTTCCTTTTTGGGTCATGTCTTTCTTGTAATTTTGGGCCAATTTTGAGCCCATTAACCAAGATGAATTAAGTCCAACACTTTGCATACATAATATACCCTTTGTTGCATGTTCAATTAATCCCGTCACTTAGTCGCATTCGTTTGGAAATTTACGGGGTGTTACAATAGCCAAAAGGTGGTGCTTCAGAAAAGAAGCATTGATTCAGGAAAATCGCACTGTTTCGTACCGACGGGCCCACCTGCGCCTGCAGATGCAGGTGGACTTTTGTCCCAAACCAGAAACTTCTGCATTGGTCACCTGCGCCCGCAGATGGCCACCTGCATGCGCAAGTCGTCATTTCTTTCTTCAAACAGTGCCTCGAAGGGTCACGTCCTTTCGAGGTGCGTTGTGACGTGCGTCCGCATTTCCTCATGTGCGTCCGCAAATAGAGAGTATTTTCGTATCGGATTTTTGGATTAAACAATCATTAACTCTCAAGTTTCCAATGAATTTTGACCAAAAATATAATCTCTTGATCATTTTCCAAATCCGAAGCCGAAGCCGAGCGATCGATGACGACGATGACGTGAGGCTTGTCTTGTTCTTGCCTCACTATACACATGAAGGCATGCTTCTATATTGAAGCATGAAAGAGTTCCTTTCTCCCACCAATGTGGGAGAAACACTCTTCTTTAAAGTAAAACCACATCACTTTTTTCCCACCATTTTTCATTCACATTTTCACTTAGAACCCAACAAACACCCTCTGAACCATGTCATCCTTACTTCCAACATCTTACCTTTTATCGAGGCCACTATCATTTTAATATTTGAAATATTGAATTGAGAAATATTATTAAGTGAAATTTACTACCTTTTTACAATTTTCAAGTGAAATTTATGCCAAATTTTTTAAAAAATCAACTTCTACTTCAAATACCTCGTACTGTTTGTTTCAATTTCAACTAAAAGTTTTTACACGTCTACTATTTATTTGGAAATACTTCTTTTGGTTTTTATAGGCATTATTTATATGTAAATTCATCATAATTTATGAAGATATGTGAATGATGACAGAATTAAGTCGTATTAATATGTTAACTTGTGAACAATTTAACAAAATCAAAATGATATCGAGTCTAACTAATCCACCATAACATGTGACAAAATAAAATGGCAATCCATCATAGATTGTGAACAAATCATCAAAATAGCTACGAGTAGAAGCTAAAATTAAGTTTTAGACAAAATGACGATAGTATTAAGTCTTGTTAACCTGTCATAAATTATGAACAATTAATCAAAATAGATAGAAGCTAAAATTGAGGATATGAACACCTTAATAAGTACTCAATTTAATTCAAAGTGCTTATTCTCTGTCTTCTGCAGTAAAGCATAAGTTTCTCAAAGTTATGACTTCACTCCTCTGGAAATTCGCTAGGCGGAAGTTCCTGATTTGAGAATATGTCAATTGTCATTTCACTATCTAGAAAATTGTTCAATTTTTCACACTTTCTACATTATTTCAACAAATCAATTGATTAAAAAAAAAGTCAAAAAATCCTTCTTATTATAGAAATATCCAGAACTGGAAAGATTGAATTGCCAGTTAACATACCCAACTTATAATTAGCTAAACTTTCATAAAAAAATAATATGAAATTGAACAGCAAAGAATGTAAAAGACGGAGAGAATCAGAAATAATGACTAAGCGCAAATTTCCTTTCATTGAACATGTAATAGAGAATTACATCATCAAGCTCAAAAGAAAGATAACATCTGCAAATTCTAACTAAATTTAACAAAACCTAACCCCCAAATCCGTAAAGAGTTCTTCCTTGCCTCTTGAGTGCATAAACAACATCCATAGCAGTAACAGTCTGCTCTGTGTATGTCACTGTATCACGTATCACATTCTCCAAAAATATCTTCAGAACCCCACTAGTTTCCTCGTAAATCAATCCAAAAATACGCTTCACACCACCCCTACCAGCGAGTCTACGAAGAGCTGGCTTCGTGATTCCCTGAATGTTGTCCCTCAGTACCTTCCTGTGCCTCTTGGCTCCTCCTTTACCCAATCCTTTGCCTCCCTTTCCTCTGCCTGACATCTTTAATTTTGAATTTGAAACGAGAGAAAGTGTTGTTCGTTTGGATTTTGATGAAAAATGGTGGGAGATTTGGTGGATATATAGCTGATGTGGAAAAATGTTCTATAAGTCTCTAATTAATTAAAAGGGACGAGTGGGTCAAATTCTTCAAACAACTATACAAAGTTATCACAGTTGCATTAATTGTTCCGACAACTATTGTCATGGCCCGATTTTTCGAGTCATGATGACACCTACCGTAACCCACCAATAGGCAAGCCAAATCCTAGCCCGGAGCGATAAGCGACAGACTAACGGGCGGAATCTCAGAAAATAGAGATGAAGTGGAAGTAATCATACTAATAAACATGCTAGAAATATAAAAACAAAATCAAAATATATATTCATACCAAGACTGAGAAGAAAGAGGACAATATATAAAGTCAAGAACCCCTCCCAAGACCTGGTGAGGTCGGTACAAGAGTCACTACTAGACATGTCCAAAATACAAAACAGAAACCAAATATATACAGCAAGTACTACAGTCTCGAGAGTAAAAGACTATACAGTAGAGATGGAGTAGGATCTGCCTCGGACGTCAGTAAACTCACCCTGCTCCGGAGTCAGTGCTGAGAAGAGAGTCACGTCAAAACCGTCGGCTAGTGCCTGGATCTGCATCGGGGAAAAAGATGTAGAAGTGCAGTATGAGTATCGGGGCAACGGGTACTCAGTAGGCATCATCG
The DNA here is from genome assembly GCA_031232105.1 of Capsicum rhomboideum. Classification (NCBI taxonomy): domain Eukaryota; kingdom Viridiplantae; phylum Streptophyta; class Magnoliopsida; order Solanales; family Solanaceae; genus Capsicum; species Capsicum rhomboideum. The sequence continues at coordinate 129,116,385 of CP124713.1, read as the reverse complement.
GCCGACCGAGCTCAATACAATATGAACAAGCTAAAATGCGAGGATGCATGCTAGGTCCGGGGTATAAGTAATAAGTACATAAGTAACTACCGAGGCGTATAGATATGCTCAGGAGAGAATAAGTGCGATACATAATAACGAGTAACTAAATGCGTAAGTAAACACACAAATCAAATATAACCTATCTGGGTCCCCATAAACCCGATAGGCATACGGAAGAACACAATAACCCAGCTGGCCCCAATAAACCAGCGGGACACACAAGAAAAGTAAATGCATAGTCATCAGTGTCTCGAAGCTATATCAGTATCCAGTAACCACAATAACCAACAAGGGTGTGCACCGGGCTTGAACCGACACCAATGGGTAATAACAAGAGGCTAGACGCCGGAATCGAACCGGACATAGTGGATGATAACAATATGCCACATATATATCATAACCGCCGGACTCGAAGCGAAACTCAGAGAAAAACAGTATCATAACCACGGTACCCAGTACCAGAACTCTCCAATCATATCACAACCAAATGCCGGACTCGAACTGAAACTCATAACAATTGGTAACCATCATATCTGAATCAGTGGCCGAACTCAAATCGGAACTCATAATAATCAGTAACCAAGTGACAGAGTAGTGCCAACCACACAAACACAAGTAAACGGGGACATACCGGCCCCAAAACGAACCTGAAACATAAATAAGGGAGCTAACCCACCACATACTACAAGTCAATCTCGGGATCCTTCCAGGTCAACTATCTACTATAAACAATATGTATATACAAGTCTGGGTATACATTATAATTCATGGCAAGGTGGGTCCGCATTCTAAATAAAACTAGCCGACCCCAGTCAAATACGGTACTATCAGGGACTGACAAAGCTAAACAAGTCAAAAGGGCATAACTGGGGTAATTCAACACAAACTTTATCCTAAAAGATCATCTCATGGCTTAGCTAAGCCTAACAATGTTTAAAGCTAACTTTGCCGACTGTGAAGAGTAGCGGGACCCACTACGGAGTCCTGGAATCAAGTCTGGGCTAAACCTAACCGAGTCTGGACTAAGGTTCCCCAAACCCCTACTAACAGTAGTACAACATTAACGAACCCTATAAAGGTAATCTCTGGCACGCCACGAGGATAACGGGTCCGGAACATATCCGAACAAGGCCCTAACCGGCCCAAAAGGCCTAATCATAGCAAGCCAATGCCAATCTACAACTACCAGCCCAAACACTAGCATAATAGTATGCAAATACTATAAATAAACTCAGTCTAGGTATATAGTAAGCCTAGCCTCCCTGTATGCAGCCGAATGTCTGCCAAAGCTTGTTAAATAGGAATCTTCCCCTTCCGAGAGACCTCAGATTTCTTCCACGCTAGCAAAATAATAAACTACATGTCAAAACATGAATATTGATACCCATATTGCATTAGTTCGAAAAAAATATCCGAACGGTCCATGTAGGGCCCACTTGCGGAATCGCAAAATTAAAATCGTCACTGCGTCCCAAATCAGCTCGTGACCAATAGTCACAATTAACACCACTCAATTTGAGCTCAATATATAGCTCAAACATCAACGTCAATCCCAACAACTACCGTAAAAATAAGAAAACGTACCGTAGAAACGACTAGAACGCAACCACGAGGCCAATTCTACCAATCCCTAACCTTGAATCTCACTAAAAATGATTAAAGTTGAGCTTCAGTTGATCAAATATAGTGGAATATAGAGAGAGAATGTTATAAAAGAAAATGAGGGGTTATACATATATATAAATTATTTCTCTTTTTAAAACATATATATACACTACACCTATTACTTAATAGGTAAGTTAATCTTGATATTTTACTATCCCCTTTTAAAAACATCATAAATTATAAAACTATCATAAAGTAATATAAATATGTCATTTTAGCAAATTTTAATTCAAGTTAAAAAAAATTCACAACGGGCTCGGTATAAATAATAAATAATATTCTCAAACGCACTGCCCGAAAATCGAATTGTCAGCCCCAGCAAGTCATAAATAACTTGGGGCAATTATAGAAAAGCTCTAAACGCCGAGAAAACACGAAAACAAGGGAAATGACCGGGAGGGTCACTACAACTATTCAGTTGTTCAACAACTTTTCACAGTTGTCGAACAACTTCTATAGTTGTTGGGACAACTTTTATAATTATTGTCTTATTGAGATAACTTCTATAGTTATTAAGACAACTTTTATCGTTGTTGGGGTGAAAGTATAAAACTAAAAAATTGAAAAAAATTTATAACTTTTACCTAAATCTTAAAATTTGTAGGACCCCATTTAATTGACAAACTTGTTTGTCACTTTTAATAATCAAAGCGTTCTCCAATAAGGGCATCATGAGATGTAGCGGTATCTCTCCTCAGTCTATGGTCTCGATTGTGGGTGGGAAAATGAATGCTACTATTGAAAAATGGAGAATTTTCCAATCAAAATATTTTCTATCGAGATTTCTTTCTATATGTAGAATATTGCTCTAAGCCCTTTGTTTACGACCTCCTAACAAGATAGCACCGATACGATCTCCCGCTGTGAAGTAGGAGGTTTTCACCGACAGAGCGCAATTAGACCACAACTGAAAGAGAAGGACTTTCCATGGTACATTCTGTACAGCTCTTTCGCCCTTAGCTATTAGATTAGGCACAAATAGTCTATGTAGACCACCTGGCCTAGCAAAAGCGGGTTTCATTGCGTCTTGAGCAGCTCCTGCCCCTCACAATTCTCCACCCTCTGACCTTAACTACCCCCTCGACATTGGTGCTACATCTCCCAAATGATGTTGTGTTGGGGCATTAAATCCTGGCCGTTGGTGTGTCGGAGCTTAATGTGATGATTGGGTGGATATGAGGATCGATCCGCGTGAGAGACGGTGACTGTATGTGATCCGTTTATTAAGTGGAGATCTACGGTCGAGAGTGTATATTTTGTGAGTGTGCGGTTTGCGCTTTTTTAAAGAGAGACGAGGAGTGCATGTTGGTCTGGTCAGAGAATTTATCAATTGTTATTCCTAAATACTAAGCAGTGGCCATGAAAATTAAAAAAATTTAAATTAGAGTTGGAATTAAAGATGAAATTGTGTTTGGTGAGTTCATATTTCAAATGGTCACTCAACTTGTGACTTTTGTGTCATTCAACTTTGATTTATACTTCAAAAGTCACTCAACTTATGTCTTTTCTCTTAGAAAGTCACTCGACTTTGATTTTACTCCAAAAAGCACTCATCTATGAGTGTTTTATTTACAAAGTCACTCAACCTATTTAATTAATTTTTTAAATTAAAATATGCTAACATGGAATTTTTATTTAAACCAAAACTCTAAGAAATAAAATGAATATTCATTTAAATTTTTGGAAATAAAAAGAATTAAAAGAAATATTCTTTTTATAGACATGAATTTTGGTTTAACAAAAATAAAAAAAGATAATAAAATAATAAATATATAAAATAAATGTGACAAGAAATATATTGAACCTCCTTAATTTTCGTTTATTTATTCTTTTTTAGGAAAAATTATGAGTGTGTCACTGGTTGCACTATTCAAAAATATTATATCCACAAATATTAGGATATATTTAATTTTTTTTAAAGATAAGAAGAAAGAAGTTGGTTGTTAAAGTAATATAATATTAATACACCAATAAAAGCAAAAGAAGGATTCAAAGAGGTCAGGACATAATTTATATATATTTTTTTTATTATCTCCCTTTCTTTTTATTTAAACCAAAATTCATATCTATAAAAAAGAATAAAAAAGAAATATTCTTTTATTTCATAAATTTTAATTTTAAATAAAAATTCTATGTTAGCATATTTTAATGAAAAAATTAATTAAATAGGTTGAGTGACTTTATAAATAAAACACTCATAGTTGAATGACTTTTGGAGTAAAAGTCAAAGTTGAGTGACTTTCTAAAAAACGAACCTGTAGTTGAGTGACTTTTGGAATAAAAATCAAAGTTAAGTGACTTTATGAGATAAAAGTCATAAGTTGAGTGACCATTTGGGATATTAACTCTGTGTTTGGTTATAAATATAAATTGAAGTTGTTTTTAAATTTTTATGAGAGAAGTAGGAGTGAAAAAGTGAAAACAAATTTTACTTGTTTTCACTTTTTCAAATACCTCCAAGTTGTATTTGGAATTCTCATGGTCAAACACCAATTTGAAGTTGTATTTGGAATAAAATGAAAAAAAAATTCTCAAGATCAAACGGGCACTAAGCTTTTCTATGGCCTCTTATAATTTGTTTTGGCAACGCTAAAATTATTTTAATATTTTGAATAGTAATAATCTAATAAGTTTTGAATACTCTGTAAACATTAAAATGGTAATTATTCTTTGAAATGTTGATTTCACAAAATATTACAAGTGAAATATACTATCGTTCTTACAATTTTTAACTTTCTAATAAAGTTTCAAAGTGACGTTTATGTAAAAAACAATTTAATAATATATATAGAACGATGATAGCAAATCTCGCTAATCCATCGTGGTACTAAATTTTGTGAATTTGTCATAAGTTGAGAACAAGTTGACAAAATAGATAGAAGCTAAAATTAAGTTTTGGGAGGATTTGGGATTCTAAGAGACTAACAAATCTTTATGAGGGAGATCTAGAAGATGGTAAATACTTATTCATGTATTTAGATCAAATTAATTTAAATTATCATGGTTAAATAATTTAATAAAGTGAAATTATATATTACTTGATCATAATTAAATGACTGCTATATATAGAGATAAGACATACTTTTTCCGTTTCTAATTAACTGGTTCTTTAGTTTTTTAATTTTGTTCTAAATAAGTAGTGTTTTAGATAATCAATAGGATAATAATAATGTTCTTTCAATTTTACTTTTTAATAAATAAAGAGAGTTTTATATAACCAAAATATTACTAAAGAGTTTCTTCTTTTTCAAAATATTTATTAAAGATAAATTAATAAGAACACTTTTATTTTCTAAGAATGCACAATTTCTTAAGGGTGTGCCTAAGTTAAAACAATCAATTATTTAGAAATGAAAGGAGTACAAACACACAAAATTATATTCTGCTAGTCCCAATTCATGTACTCCCCTATTTCATTTTACTTGGCTTTTATTGAATTAACACTCTCACTAAGAAATAAAGAATTTATGACAAAAAAGCGTAAAAAAGGAATACAACTATAATGGTGATACTACAAGTATTCTTATTATAATCATTGTCATCTATAATATCTTACATAATGTCTTGTCCTCGGTAAACCAAACGTCGTTATTTTATATTTAATCACCTCTCTCGAATATCTCTTCGATACATCTACCTCTTCTAAAATTATGCATAATCAATCTCTCACAGCTCCACATTGAAATATCCGTTCATCTCTTCTTTTCATATGCCTAAATCATTTCATCCTCACTTCTGACATCTTATCCTCCATTGAGGTTACTCCCATTTGAAATATTGGTTTGATAAATATTAGTACTAAGTGAAATTGTACTACCGAGCTCACTCTTATTTGAAATATTGGTGAAAATCGTTTACACCACCTAACTTTGCTTTAAAAATTAAACACCCCCCTCAATTTTGAACAATAATCATTTTCCCTCCTTTTTCCTATGCAATGTCTATTTTACCCTTGAAGCAAAATTACCTAGGTATTTATCATTTTTATTTAAATTCATTAATATTATAAGTAAAATAATTCTTTATAAATTTATCACAAAATCTAATTTTTTTTTATGATTGACATCCTGATATTATATGTATTAAGTATGTATATATGTATATAATTAGGGTAAAGGCATCGTTTTCACCCTAAACTATACTCGAAAAGTCGAAGACACACTCAAACTATTGTTGCGACCTATTACACACTTATACTACTTAAAAGTGAATTTTTTTACTCCCTGAAAGTGACGTGTCAAAAAGAATTGATTAAAATAAAAGTTGAACGTGTGAGTGAAAAAATTAAAGCTAAAAAAAAATTAAATTGAAAATCTTCTTCCCCTAACCACACATCTTCTTCATAACACCACCCCCACCACCCCATGCCCCCTCCCCCCCCCCCCCGACTCTTCTTCTTCCCACACACCTCACACCTCTCTTCTCCCGGGCTCTTCTTCTTCTCCACCCCACCTACTGCTACTGATCTCTTCTATTTCATTTTTTTTCAATCAATTCTCTACACCTCGTCGGAAAATCAACGGAGAAGGAGAAAAAAAGGGTTAAAGATGGATGATAAAGTTAGAAGAAATTGATGGTAATGACAGTTTTGTTGGCGGATGATAAAATTGATGGTGGTGATGAATTGATGATTTGAGTTTGGCTATGGTGATTTCATCCATAACAATGGAGGTTTTCATGGGTATAGAAGAAAAGAAAAAAGGAAAAAGTTTAAATTAGAAAGAAAGGAAAAAAATGGTGAAAATAATAATTTTTTGTATTTTTTTGCATGGTATTGACGTGGCATGCGCGTGTGGAACACCCCATCTTATGAAAGTGGTATAACACTTCACAAGGTGGAAAAGTTTTTACTTTTAAGTAGTACAAGTGTGTATTAGGTCACTTCAATAGTTTAGATGTGTCTTCGACTTTTCGGGTATAGTTTAAGGTGGAAACGATGCCTTTATCCTATATAATTATGTATATAGATGCATCATTCATGTTTGAATTATCTCTTATTCTCTAATGTCTATATAGATAAATGAGTTTTGGTATTCAATAATGAAATATTTTATAAATTATAATTCAAAACTCATTTACAATAATCTTTTGAAGAAAGGGAACTTTGGAGTGACTGGTAAAGTTACTGTCATGAGGCCAGAAGGTCACAGGTTCAAGCCGTGAAAACAACTTCTGGCAGAAATGTAAGGTAAGACTGTGTACCATAGATCCTTGTAATTCAGTTCTTTCCCGGACCCCGCACATAGCAGGAGTTTTAGTGCACCGAACTACCCCTTTTTTACAATAATCTATTAGGATTTGTTATAAAATATATATCTATTTTTTATTATTTTTATCTTACTTGCATTGATATATATTTATATAGTTATAATACCTGCATTGAAATATATATATATACAAGTAAGGGTAGCAACGGAACCGGGCTAGCCCGTTCCGGTCCGGTTCCGGTTCCGGTGCCGGTTTCGGTAGGCCCGGTCCGGTAGGCCCGATTGGTGACCGGTACCGGTACACGGTTCGGTGCGGAAGGGGGCATTTTGTCGGATTGATCGGTCCGGTTCCGAACCGATTAACGGTAATATTTAAAATAAAAAAAAAATAATAAACATTTTTTAGCCGTTGGTGGGGACCCCAACGGCTAGTTCCAGCCCCCTCCCCCCCCTAGCCCCCCCACCTCATATTTTTCTATAAATACCCACTCTTCCCCCTAATTTTCCCACAAATTCTCAAAAACTCTCTATTACTAATCACTCTCAAATACTCTCTATAATATTGTGTATTTTGTTAATTGAAGGGATTTTTTTTGAAGCAAGCTTCAATTGTCATCTCTCAATTCCGGCTTTTTGATTATATAAGTCTGCTTTTACGCAGACGTTCGGTACATTCGTTCCAACTTTCATCTGTTTATTTGTTTAATTACTATTACTTTTTCATTATATTTACATTGTTTGTTTTTATATTTTTATATTTCTTTTTGTAATATTAAAATATGGATGCAGGTAAAAAGGTAGTGGTAAGAAAACATTGATTAGTCAGGTTAAAAAAATTTGGGGTAAAAAAGATAAGGGTGCTAGTTGTAGTAGAGGCGGTGGTGGAGGTAGTTCTAAATCGTTGCAACCTAGATTTATAATTAATAACGATGATTTTAATCAGTTTGATGATACTTCTTTTGAACGTCCTTGTGCTATTGATGTTGCTTTCGGTAATGTAGTATACCATGAGGCCTTAGATAGATGTTTTGATACTTATTTTGAAGACGTAGAGGAAGAGGAAGATGTAGAAGAACAAGAGTTAGAAGATACCCCTACCCCTACTAGTCCGGCTACGGAATTATCGGAACAAGATAAAGTAGGAAATTTACCTACGTTTACTAGAGTAGGAAAGAGCGAACGTCCTAAGAGATCACTAGTTTGGAAATTTATGATCCAAAATAAGGAGAAAACTACTGCAACTTGCAATAAATGTAAGAGAGTGATGAAACATTTGACTGGAGGATCGCATGGTGGGACAGGAATGCTAACTAGACATTTGAGAGGTTGTGTTCTTGAATATGTTCGTCTAGAAGCTATCGCTAAGGCTAAAAAAGATGGTAAACCCTTGCCCGGTACTAACCAATCTGTCGGAGGTTCTAACATGATCCAGAATATTTTAGATTATAGTAACCCGGTTGGCCCAAGCACATCACTCACATATAGTCAGGATAGGGATCGTGAAGAATTAGCTAAAATGATTGCGGTTTGTGGTTTGCCTTTTAATTTTGGTGAACATCCCGGTTTTATTCATTATATTCGAATGGTGTATAATCCTGATTTTCGTGGTTTTTCAAGAAATACAATTAAAGCTGATATTTTTAAATATCAACGTGAACATTGTCATTTTCTTCGTTGCTACTTTTATTATTTTGATGGTAAATTATCTATCACTTCTGATATTGGTGTAAGTCCTAATGGTAATGAATATTTTACTGTTACTACTCATTAGATTGATCATGACTGGAACATGCAAAAAAGAATTATAGGTTATAAATATGTTGAAGAGAGGAAAACTGGTAGTTATATTGCTTCTTTGGCATTAGAGATTTTACGTTATTTTGGTCTTTGTGATATGATAATGGGTGTCACATTAGATAATGCTTCTGCTAATTTAAAAGCTATTGAATTTTTAAAATTCAGACTTTGTCCAATTGATGATGATGTTTTCATGTTAAGTGTAATGTACATATTTATAATTTAATAGTGATGGATGGTATTAATGTATTTTCTGATTCTTGTGTTAGAATTCGAGCTGCTTGTGCATGGGTTTTTAAAGCTAAAATAAGGTCTAGAATTATAGAATTTGAAAAAACTTGTGCTTTATTTGAAATGACGTTTAGAAAAATTCCAAAAGAAGTGACTACTAGATGGAATTCTTTATTTGAAATGCTTATTGTTGCTATTGATTATCGTCAGCCTTTACAAATGCTTTATAATAAACATCAATCGCATCGGAGCTTTAAAATCACCGACGAGGATTGGAAAGAATGCGAAGAACTTATTAACTTTCTGAGAACTTTTTATAGTGCTACAAATATTATATCTGGTCAATATTATCCTACTATTTCTTCAGCTTTAGTAAATGTTTGTGTTATTTCATCTGAATTTGTTAAATATAAAGATCGTGAACATTTTAAACTTGCGGTTTCATATATGATTGAAAATTTTAAAAAATATATTTTTCCTATTCCTCAAATATTTTTGACTTCTACTTTGTTCAACCCAACGTACAAAGAACATGGTGTTAAAAAAATGATTGAAAAAATTTATAAAAATTTAGAAATTACAAGTGAGGAAGTTCCATCTGTTGAATCGTGTAAATATAGTGTATTAACTAAAGCTAGACATTTGTATAACATTTATAGAGAGAAGCTACTAAATGATGAACCGTCTGAACCTCCATGTCGTAGGGCTAGATTTAATGATTTTGATGAAATTATGGATGAAGAACTTGGTCTTGATTCTTCTAACAATAATGATTTTGATCAATATATTAATCAGGCATGGAAAAATATTAGGGATGAAAATGGAGATCCTCAAACAATTTCCATATCTTTCAAGGGTGGTTCGGGATGTGCTAGCTATGCAAGCATCTTCAGTAGCTTCGGAGCAAGCTTTCAGCGCAGGGAGATTTTTCATTGGAGACCAAAAATATTCGTCAGCAAAAGATAGTTTGAAAATATCAGTGTTGTTCAGAGATTGGATCAACGCCAAATGAAGGAATGCTGGACTACCAAATTTATAGCATCAAGCCGAAGTAGAAATAGATGAAGCACTTGGAGATAATAGTGATGATGGCATGGAAGCAATGGATGAAGAAAACCAAATACCAATTCCAGATCATGTTTCCAAGGAATTGATAGATAAATTATGAAAAACATACTTTCGAAATTATAGATATTAGTATAATAATCGAGACCTAGTTGAAACAGAACCCTTCCTAGAAGGTGGCTGCGTAGATTAGGTGCTCTTCTAATATTTGTAATACATGTATACTTCTTTATTGATTTGAATAAAATTATAGGCTATTCGCCTTCATTTTCTTTTTAAAGTTGTCTTTTATTTAAACTTTAAGAATTAAAAAAAAAAAAAATTAAACTTTAACTTATAAATTTAAATTTAAACTTTCAAATTTAAATTTAAATTTAAACTTTAAACTTGAAAATTTAAATTTAAACTTGAAAGTTGAAAATTTACATTTTAACTTTAAAAAAAATCAAAGTTTTCAAATGTGAAAATTTAAACGTAAACTTTAAATTTGAAAATTAAAGTTTTCAAAAAAATGTTTTAAAACTTAATAAAATTTGAAAACTAATTTAAATTCAAACAAAAAAACAATTATTAAATTTTTATTTTTATTTTTTTTTATTTTGAATTTAAATTAAAAGTTTAAAAAAAAAAAAAAAAAACGGGTGGAACCGGAAATCGGACCGGTTCGAACAAAGGGGACTTAACCGGGTCCATCGGTGACGGTCCGGAAAACACGGACCGACTAGTCCGGTAGGCCCGGTCCGGTCCGTTGCCACTCTTATATATAAGGTTGTAATTATCTGTTTTCACTTGTATAAATACATACTAGAGTATTGATTATTATTAAAAAAATTTAATATTATTTTGCTAATTTATTTCATTATCACATGTCATTAACTTATATACTCAATTAGTATTTCTTACTTTTTTCCCATCTAAAAAATAATATTCATTTTTTCATAGTTATATAGATTTAAAAAATCATAATTAATAAATAATTAAAAAAATGATATAAAGGTCAATAATATACGGATAAAACAGACATTTTTAAAAGTCTATTTGGATAAAAGGGGGAGATTAGTTATTTTTCAAAGTCTATTTGGATAAAAGGGGGAGATTAGTTATTGTTCAAAGTTAAAAAGAGAGTTTGATTTTTAAAATAAAGTTGGAGAGTATAAATGATTTTCACCTTTAAAATATTGATTTGGTAGTTGGTACTAAGTGAAATTCACTACCGAGGTCACCCCTATTTGAAATATTGATTTGATAAATATTAGTACTAAGTGAAATTCACAACCGAGGTCACCCCTATTTGAAATATTGATTTGATAAATATTAGTACTAAGTAAAATTAACTACCGTTTTACAATTTTTCAAGTGAAATTATGCCAATGTTTTTCTGAAAAAAAAAATAATTCAACTTCTACTTTTGTTTCATTTCAACGAAAAGTTTTTTAAACGTCTCCTATTTATTTGGAAATACTTATTTTGGTTTTCATAGGCATTATTTCTATGTAAATTCGCCCTAATTTATGAATAATATATCAACATATGTGAATGAAGATAAAATTGAGTCTTATTAATATGTTAATTTGCAAACCATTTAACAGGATATATATAAATTAAAAAGTGGTATCGAGTCTAATTAATCCACCAAAAGATGTGACAAGAAAGAATGATGATGACACTAAGGCCTCGTTTGATTAGGAACAACTTATCTCGGGATTAATTATTCCGGAATAAGTTATCCCACCATATATGTGGGATAACTTATCCCATCACTAAGGCAAAAGTAATGGATAAATAATTTCAATCCCTCACACCAAACAACGAATAAAATTATTCTATATTTTATCCAAAAATTATTTATCCCAATCCCTCACACCAAACGACCCCTAAGTGCTGTCAATCCGTTATAAACTGTGAACGAATTAACAAAAAAATGAATGAACAAATTAGCAAAAAGATAGAAACTAAAATTAAGTTTTGGTAGGATTTGACACCAATTTTTTCAAGGTTATGTTCAATGGATGAGGCCCCTGTAAATTCATATATCAGGAAATTCACCCGGCAGAAGATCCTGATGTGGGACTAATTCATTTTCAGTTCATTTTCTTCAAACTCTCAACAAATCAATTGATACAAAAATTAAACTCTCGGACAAATCCTTCACAACAGGCTAATGATCAAACAGTCCTTTTTAATACGAGACATCCAGAACTGGAAAGATCAAATTGCCAGTTCATAGACCCAACTTATAATTAGCTAAACTTTCAAACAAAATATAGGAAATTAAATAGCAAAGAGTGTAGATGACGGAGAGAATCAGAAATAATGACTAAGCAAGCAAATTCTTTTCATTAAAATATGCAACGAAGAATTACACCATCAAGCTCAAAAGAAATTAACATCTACAAATGTTACCTAATTTCAACATAACCTAACCCCCAAATCCGTAAAGAGTCCTTCCTTGCCTCTTGAGTGCATAAACAACATCCATGGCAGTAACAGTCTTTCTCCTAGCGTGCTCTGTGTATGTCACTGCATCACGTATCACATTCTCCAAAAAGATTTTGAGAACACCACGAGTTTCCTCGTAAATCAATCCAGAAATACGCTTCACACCACCCCTACGAGCGAGTCTACGAATGGCTGGCTTCGTAATTCCCTGGATGTTGTCCCTCAGTACCTTCCTGTGCCTCTTGGCTCCTCCTTTGCCTAATCCTTTGCCTCCTTTGCCTCTGCCTGACATTTTTGAGAAGAGGGGAATTGATAAGAAATGCTCTTGATTTGAATTTTGAAGATTAAGGCTTCCACAATTTGGTGGTATATATAGCTGATTGTTCGTTGGGGTTGTGAAGGGGATTTAAATCCTGGCCGTTAGTATGTTGGAGCTTAAAGTGATGATCGGGCGGATATCAGGATCGATCCGCGTGAGAGGCAGAGACTGTATTTGATCCGTTGATTAACTGGGGATCAACGGTGGAGAGTGACTATTTTGTGAGTGTGCGGATTGTGCTTTTTGGGTCAGAGAAGGGAGATACATTGTTGGCTTTGGCTTGGTCAGAAAATCCATCAATTCTCAATTTCTTATTCCTAAATCCTAAGCTTTTTTACAATTTACTTACCAATGTCCAATAATACTTGTCCACTGTACTAAAAATAAATGTCCAATAATATTTGTTTAATTTAGAAAATCAATGTATAATTTATCATATTCTATTCATTTTATTGTTGCTATTAAATTCTATTCATCACTCAATATATTCCCCAAGTCACTAAATTTATTATATTCAAAGGGTGATATAATAAAATTATCCTTATTATTTATTTATTTTTAACATGTGTGTCAAGTCAATAGTGGACAAGTTTGTTGGACAAAAGGGGTATTTTGACACCTACTCCCTCCATTCGAATTTACTTGTCACTATTTTCCTAATTTGATTTCCATTTTTACTTGTCATTTTTGACAAATTTCCTAATTTGATTTCCATTTTTACTTGTCATTTTTGACAAATCAAAAAAAGACATTTTTTTTTCATGTTTTACCCTTAACATGAATTACTTATTCTCCAAATTATTTTTCAATACCTATTACTAAACATCAATTAATAGAGGTAATATAGTAAAATCACTATACCAATCATTGTTTTCTTAATAGGTGTACCAAGTCAAAATGTGACAGGTAAATTCGAACGGAGGGAGTAACTTATTTTAGTACTCTTTTCGTGCCTTTTTACTTGTCATAGTTTTTTCTTTTTTAGAGTCAAACTATATAAATTTTGACCATCCATTTAAAATGTAGTTTTTAATCATATTGAAAAAAAAAATTCAACTTGTAGTATTTTTTATATAGTTTTTGAATATTTAAATTTAAATTTTAAAATATTGAATTAATCTAATTTAGTTTTAAAAATTAGTTAAATTAACTCTCGAAAAACAAAACATGACAACTAAAAAAGAACGGGGGGAGTAATATTTTGAATAATAGTATAATAATTACGTGTGTTTATAGGTCGATTAGCGATGATCTTAGGGAGCATGTGGTGGAGGTTAGGAGGATTAATGACAGGATGATGACTATTAAGCTTGTTGTTGGAGGGCATACTTTGAACATTATTAGTGTATATGCTCCGCAAATGGGCCTGGACGAAGAGTTAAGAAGCTCTTTTTGGGAGGATTTGGATGAGGTGGTAAGAGGAATAACAGACACCGAGAAGATATTCGTTGGTGGGGATTTCAATGGCCACATTTGATATGAGCACAATTAGCTTGGAGCATATTAGGAGGGGCTTCAATAGACGGATGATAGCTTGCAGCTCGGAAGAAGGCATGAGGAAACAAATACACAAGATAATGGGCAATCAAGATGCCATTTGGGCAATCAAGAAGGTCCCTTGTGGGTTATTTGTAAGAAAGTCACTTTTGGGCTATTTTTGTAATAGGATATTTTTATAAAGGCAATGACTATAAATAGTTGTCCTAGCCATTTTCATTACTTAGATTTTTGATGATTGAATTGTCTTGAATAGACTTGACATTTAGTTACTCTAGGTTAGGGTAATAATTGGGTTCAATTCCAATTGTTAGCTTAGATCGAGTGATTAGGGTGGATTTCCGAATTGTTTGTGTTATCTTCTTCGCTTGATTGATCATCGAGTTATCATATTGTGGATTCAATTTGGTTTTTTGTGCATTTGATTGAGTTCTCTTTCTCCCTTGTTTTAATTGTTGTTCAATTGAACCTTTCTTTTTTTACTTCTCATCTCTTATTTCTCAACTATCCTTTAATTTCGCGTTTCGATATCGATTTTAGTCACCTCCGACTAGGATCTTTATCATTTTGGTATCAAGAGTCTGGTTTAGGTTTGTTTTCACAAATCTAAATCTTGGAATTTTGATCTCTTCAAAAATTCAAAAAAAAAAAAATCCAAAAATCATCGAAAAAAACCCGCCCCCCCCCCCCCACACACACACAAAAAAAAAAATAAAAAAAAAAATGATTTGTTGTTTTTGACACTAGATCTTGATTCCCTAGTGTCTTGTGAGTTTAAATCTCAAATTTCATTCAATTCGGAGTTATAGAAATGGAGTTGTCATTAAAGGGTTTTCAAGCTTTTGAGTTTTCAACACTTGAAAAGTGGGTTTGTTGATTGAGGAGAAATTGGGGCTTAAAATTTATTAGGGTTTGTTCTCTATGTCGTGGGAAATCCACTCCTAAAATTTGAGCCAATTCCGAGTTGATTTGAGGGTGCTAGGGTTTGGTGTGTGTTCTTGGTGTTCTTGAACATCTTCATTTTGTTCTTGAAGAAGAAGATAGAACAAGTACACTTTGATCCAAAAAAATTGAGGTCACAGTTGCTCAAGTGTTTGTAGGTCCGTTTGTGGAAAAAAAAAATTGAATTTTTTTTTAAAAAATAAAAATAAAATTGAATTTTTAAAAAAAATAAATTAAAACTCCACGTGGACAGGTCACGTCAGCAGTCAACTGTTGACTGCCAACACAACAGCCACATCAGTAGCTGTCAGTCACCCCAGCCCAGTCGCGCAACGTGGCGTGTGTACCCCACTTTCAGAGAGCAAAAAATGTGCAAGTTTTTACACTTTTTTTTTTTTTTTTTTTGGGGGGGGGGGGGGTCCTAAAATTTTTGGACCTAAAAATTTTTCTAAGTGTCCAAACTTCGTAATTCTTTTTTTGTTCTTTTTCTCCTTCGATTTCTCAACTCTTTAGCTAGTAATTAAAATATCCAATTACTTGCTAACTAGTTTTAATCATCAAATCAAACCCCTTTAAGGTGATAAACTTCTTCAAGGCCTTAAAAAATTTCTAAGTATCCAAATTTTGTGATTCTTTTTTTAAAATTTTTCTCCTTCAATTTCCTAACTAATTAATAAGTAATTAATATATTTAATCACTTGTTAACTAGTTTTAAAATATCAAATCACTTCTTTGATTCATCAAATTAAGCAACACAAGTAATTTTTCTACTTTTGTTACTTAATTTTTTTTAAGTCCGTTTTCTTGCGTGCTTCTTTTCTTCAACTTTTATCATATTAATTTATAGATAAAATTCTTGATTCAAGTCCTTTTAGCTTTAATTGAGTCATCCTTCTTTCAAGAGTCACAAAGATCCATTCCTCCACAAGCATAGATAACCTTGAATTGATTGAGCAAGCTAGTAACACTATCAATTTGGGAAAGAAGCCATAGAAGGTGAGTTGAGAGTTCATATAAAGAGTGACGTGAGGATTTTATTACTAACTTGTTTTCTAGTTTTGTAGGTACAAAAGGAGGTATAAGGAAGAATGTCATTCATAACCTCGGAATGAAGACGAGTTGTATGAAAGCTTTGATTGTGATAATGAACAATATGGTGGTGAGAACTACTCTCCAAAGATGAATGTGAAATGAATGGGGCTTATGGCTCTTACGATGAACATGAAGGAGTAGAAGTATGTTATGATGAATTTGATAGTGAAGATGAAGGGTATGGGGGTTCTCATATTACACACTATGGTGATGAAGACGATGTGAGGTACGATACTTTCTTCCATATGTCTTATGAATCCTTTGAGGATGATTGTGATAGAAGGGGAAGTTGTGAGGATGAATTACCTTTCTTGTCTTGTGCTACTTCCTATCCTATTCGAGGGGGTATAGATGTGTGGGTGAAACCAATTTGAAGACATCGTATGGACCATAGTCGAAGAACATTCTCTACTTCTTATGGTGCAAGAACTTGTACTTCTTATCCTCATTTCAATGTGACCAGTTCTACATATAGTAATGATGTTGGAGGAAGGGTGGGAGGATCAATGAGCTATAGAAGTAGAGGAAATTCATTATTTCAAGATGTGTATGACCAGGAGAGGCGGATTCTTGAAACAAAAGTTACAAGTGAACCACTCCCAATTGAAGATCCTATTACTTTGAAGATGAACAACTTATTTGCTTCCATTCTAATAACTTTTGACAAGATCTCTCAAATGGTCTCCAAGCTTAATACCAATGAGTCGAAAGCAAAACAAGTTACTCCTTGTGGAAATGTGCTTGAAGAGGATCCAATGAATGAAATGAAGGCTACTCCTAGCAACCCAAAGTGGAAGTTAGAGGTGAAGGCATCTCCAAACCCTTCCTAAGAAATTCTGGCACTTGTCCAAACTCCAATAAAATTAAGAGACAAAAGATTGAGAGGAGTAAGGGTGTGATATGTGACAACTCTGGAGTGGAAAAAGGAGAGGTTGTGGGGAGTGATGTGAGAGGGTTTTCACAATCTTATACTAACTTTTGTAACCTCTCTTCCTTTTCTAATTGCCTTGATTCTTGTGTAGGTATCCCTTGAAGCAAGCCTAGTAAGACACCTCGATCAATAAAGAATCATGAGGCGCTAAAAAGCTTCTCAAAAGAATATTTATGCTCCGATGTTGAAAATCAAGGTGAAGACAATCATTTCTATGATCTATAAGGTAACAAAGTTAAATCTTACACTTTGTTGAAAGTAAAAGATCGTTTTGTGGCTAGTAGCCAATTGAGTGTAAGTGATAGCTTGTTTTCATATGAGCTTAATGATTCTTTGCCACATAGTGAATATGTATTTGTTAAGAGTGTTCATACACTAGTTGATCGTATTGATGACCGAATTGATTCTTCTTGTAAGATCAAATTGTGTCCACCTAGTGTTGACACTTATGCATTGAATGGTAATACATTGTCATGTGAATTTTTGCCATATGTTGATAATGTACATGTTGATAATGTGGATACACTAGTTGATCCTATTGATGACCGAATTGATTATTCTAGTAAGATCAATTTGTGTCCACCTAGTATTGATATATGTGCTTTGAATGTTAGTTCATTATCAAATGATATTAGTGTTTATCAATGTGTGTGTAATGATGGCCCACTAAATGAGGAGTTTTGTGATGAACTTAAGGGACCTCAATTTAGTGATGGCATTGATATAGTTGGTCATGTAGATAGTCATATGAAGCCATTGCACCTAAATGATGAATCCTTGAATTGTGATTTCATTCCTTGTTCTTCTCATGAGGATTTTGAGATGGAATGTATTTTTAAGGAAAATTCCTTGTTTTATGTTGACATGACTAATGAAGGTGAAATGCATGGTGGTATGTCTTGGAATGATGGAAATGTAGCTCCTCTTAAAGGCTACCAAGTGATTGAGAATCCACTATGGTATGAAGACACATTTTCCAAAGATGAAACTCTCTTCATGGAAGATGATAGTACGTTTATTGGAAAGGATGGTGTTCAAAAGAAAGGTGATATATGTGCTACAACTATACCTTCATCATTGTGTGTTCCCATTCTTGATCAAGGCCTTAATGTGCTTGAATCAATGAGGGAACCTTTTCATAAGGACACCTTGGATGAAGTTGACTTGTGTGACACCTTCCTATACTATTTGTTTGCATATGATGATACTCTTGCCGTTGAGTGGAGTATGTTGTGTGAGAGTAAAAGTGTCAATGGGGAAAATAGGTGTATGCTTGACCCATGTTTATGTATTTTCTTTCCCTTTGACCCTGATAATGATTTGAATAGTGGAATTGGTGATGAAATACTTGGTCCAAATAACAAGCAAGTTATGAGTGAGGTTGTTGGCTTGCATGGTGATAAGTCTAGTAACATTTCTTTTCTCTCATGTGATTATTATTTGGTGTTATTACTTGATGTTATGGGTTTAAATGAGAGATATTTGCCAACTTGTGTGGGGAATACCTTTGTATTTGACCCCGGTGATGAATTGAGAGTAATTTCATTCTTGAAGATAGCTAGTGCATGTGGTGGAGTCTTAACTTGGGATGACCTTGTTTATGACATGACACTTAGCTATATGGGCTATCATGTGTTACTTGACTTAAAGGGAGATTTGTATTTTTCTAAATGTAGAACCATTGAGGACTTACATGTGTGGTTGCCTAAACACCATGGTTCTTTTGATTCACCACTTTGTGAATGTTTCCTATGTAACCAAGTATCTCTTGTTTTGTTGGATTACAAACCATTTGTGGCTCATTTTGATGCTTGGTTATATGTTAAATGTGTGCATCCTTGGCATGATGATAGATTTGTTATTTCTAACCCTTGTGTTAACCCTCATACAATGAGGAATATTTGGTTGTTTGTCCTTCTTATGTGTTTGCAAGGCTTGGGTTCGAGGACGAATCCTTTTGAAGAAGGGGATGATGATATGAGCACGATTAGCTTGGAGTATATTAGGAGGGGTTTCAGTATATAGATGATATCTTGGAGCTCGGAGAAAGGCATGAGGAAACAAATACACAAGGTCATGGGCAATCAAGATGCCATTTAGACAATCAAGAAGGTCCCTTGTGGGTTATTTGTTAAATAGTCACTTTTGGGCTATTTTTGTAATAGGATATTTTTATAAAGGCAATGACTATAAATAGTTGCCCTAGCCATTTTCATTAGTTAGATTTTTGATGATTGAATTGTCTTGAATAGACTTGACATTTAGTTACTCCAGGTTAGGGTAGTAATTGGGTTCAATTCCAATTGTTAGCATAGATTGAGTGATTAGGGTGGATTCCCGAATTACTTGTGTTATCTTCTTCGCTTGATTGATCATCGAGTTATCATATTATGGATTCAATTTGGTTTCTTGTGCATTTGATTGAGTTCTCTTTCTCCCTTGATTTAATTGTTGTTCCATTGAGCCTTTCTTTTTTCACTTCTCATCTATTATTTCTCAACTATTCTTTAATTTTGTTGTTTAATTTCGCGTTTCGATATCGATTTTAGTCATCTTCGACTAGGATTGTTATCAACATTGGAGTCACTTCTGGTGGTTTTGACGAGGTCCATGAAGGTTTTGGTTTTAGGGATAGAAATGGTGGTGGAACATAGCTTCTGGATTTTGCTAAAGCCTTTGAGATAGTGATAGCTAATTCGTGTTTCCCAAAGAAGGAAAATCACATGGTTACCTTCCGTAGCACGGTGTCTAAGACTCAGATAGACTACCTACTCTTGCGGAAGGGAGATAAAGGCTTGTGTAAGGATTGCAAAGTTATCCCGAGTGAGACCCTCACTACCCAACATAAGCTTTTGATGATGGACTTAGAGTTAATGCGGGATATGAAGAAGAAGAATCTTTATGTCCGACCACGAATTAAATGGGGTGGCTTGACCCCTGCCCTCTCTCGGGATTTAGGAGAGAAGTTGTTAGAGATAGGGGCTTGGAGGATTAGTGGGGATGCAAATAGCATGTTGGAGAATATAACTAGTTGCATTCGAGAGGTAGCTAAAGAGGTGCTTGGGGTGTCGAGGGGCAAGTTCGGTGGCCGTCGAGGGGATTGGTGGTGGAATGGAGAAGTTCAAGGAAAAGTAAAAGTTAAGAAGGCAGCCTATGTTAATTGGGTGGAATACAGAGATGAGGAAGGGGATCTATAAGGCAGCTAGGACAACGATGAAGTTAGCGGTCACAGAAGTTAAGACGACAACCTATATTGCAATACATTTTCATGGCAAGGATTTGAATAATTAATGCTATAGAAACATTTAACAATGAGATATGACATGATTGAAATAGATAGACATTCAATTATTACGAAATTAACAACAATTGCTCAATAATGAATGCTATGAAATATCTCAGGTTCAATTCCCAACAGATACAAACACTTGATGACTTCTTCCCATCTGTTCTAGCCTTGATGGATAGAGTTACCTGGTACCTATTGATGGTGGGAGGTGGAAGGTATCCCATGAAATTAGTCGAGATGTGCGCAAGCTGGCCCGGACACCACGGTTATTAAAAAAATGAATGCCATGAAATAACCTCCCCACACATAAAATTCAAAAGGAAAAGTAGAACAACAGCAGTAAATGGAGTTCAAGTCAAATGTATTAATAAAATACAAAAATTATTTACACAATTAGATTCATTTATAAGGTCATTATAACTAACTTTTTACAATAAAATATTAATTAATAATTTGATTAAAATGATAATCAATATGTTATAACACGCTAAATTACCATATATATATATATATTTATTTATTTTTAATTTTTTTTTTGTAAAAACTCTTTACACTTTCTATATACAGAAGATGCACATTTGGCAGTTCGGCCAAAAATATTTTCAGTTGTTTGCCAATATACATATATTATACACTAATTGTGTACACATTTCTTTTGTTCTAAGTTATGTGTCATTGTTTTAATTTTATACACAAAACTTTTAAATTTTGATCATGAATTCAAAAATAAAATCTATAAGGTTTTAGAAATATGATTTACATATTTGAAAACTATGTAAAAAGTACTATAAGTCACAATAATTAACAAGAAGTCTACAACATATCCAATGTAATCCACAAAGTGGTGTCTAGGAAGGATAGAGTATATGCAAACCTAACCTCTATCTTAGAGGTAGTGCGGCTGTTTCTGGTAGATCCTCGGCTTCAAGGTAAAACGATCTATACAAAAGTGCTGGAAATAATAAACAATACTAAAAAGCAATAGGAAATAGTAGAACAATGCTACAATAAAATGTTATTATAATCAAACTATGAGAAACAACAAATAGTAATAGAAATCGAAGAACAAGAAACAAGAATAATACTACGACTACTAGAATGGACAACTAGATAATACACTCATATCCACTAGTATGGACACAATCTTACCTACTACCCTTCTACCCTAATTTGTGTCCTCCGCACCTTCCTATTTAAGGTCATGCCTCGGTAAGCTGCAATTGCGCCATGTCCTGCTTACTCACCTAGGCCCAATACTTCTTCTATCTACTTCTACCTCTCTTAATCCATCAATAACTAGCCTCTCACACCATCAGATAAGTTGATATGAAAAAAGCAACATCGAGAGCATTACAGACGGTAAAACGGATCCATTTTGAATCGTTTTGTGCATAGCTCATGAGTTGGGCTATCACATGGTACTATTTTATACCATCCTCCATATGGGATAGTAATCCCACTATTTTAGTACAAATGATGAGATAAAATAGTCTCGAAATTAGTTAATTATTCATACCAAATATGGGATAAAGTTAATCCAAATTTTATCCTAGTATTATTTTCATTATCCGGTAAAGTTGTTGCCATGAGACCGGGAGGTCACGAGTTCAAAACTTGGAAACAACCTCGGCAAAAATGCAAGGTAAGGTTGCGTACAATAGATCCTTGTGGCGGGCCATTCCTCGGACCTTGTGCATATCAAGAACTTTAGTGCACCGGACTGTCCTTTTTTATCAAGTATACCAAACGACCTGGAGTATATTTGACTCTTTTTATAAAGGAAAACCTTGGGAAATAAAAAGACACCCCAGTTTAAGGACCCGTTTGGCCATAGATTTCCCAAATAGTTTTTGGAAAAAATTTGACAAAAAGTGTTTGGCCATACAATTTGTCATTATTTGACAGATATTTTTGGCAAATAATCCAAATTTTCAAAAATTAGGAAAAACTAGTTTTGACCCAAATTTTATTATTTGAGAACTTTTAAAAATTTAAACTTTAACCCAAACTTTTATATTTTATAAAAATACTCTAGCGTTTATTAATGCCAACTAATATCTATTTGCCAACCAACCACATTAATAAGCCTTGTTATTTGGCACAAGTATGTAATAGTATTGTTGAATAACACTCGTTAAAAGTAATGTAAATAGAAAAATTGGATGCTCCTTTGTGAGTTGAGAAAATTTCAATAGCTCCTACACTGATGTGTAAGATTGTTTATAAGCAGATTCGAGCTTATAATTTATGAGTTTAATTTTTTATCATGAAACATGTTTATTATAAAATCATAATACAAAGTTATGAATAATTTTAATAGTTTTTAAAATTTATGACTATAAATCATATTTCTTAAAAAAATCAAAAGATTTCCCCAAAAACTATGACCAAATATATGGTGGCAAAACTTCACACATAAATGACTTGCCAAAAATATTTGGAATCTATCGCCAAACGCCAGCCAAATTTACACCTTTTCCACTTCCTTTTCGTTGCCTACTCTAACTCAACAAAATTGCCGCCAGTTTCCAGCAATGTCTCTCATCACTCCTTCTCCGCTTTATTAATAATCTCCATCTCCATCTTCTTCTTCATCTAGCGCTTTATTTTGTTATCCGTGCTAGTAGTCAAATTGTTACGCTTGTATGTCTTATTCTAGGAGTTTTGGTGACGTTTGTTATTTTGAATAGATTATTGATAGTATTATTTTGTGATAGTTTTGTTATCCATACTAGTAATCTCTAAATTTTTTTCTTACAATAGCTTTTTCTCGGTGTAGTTTTTGTAAATAAATGTGCTGAATGTTGTCTGCTGTGATTGCGATGTGGAGTTGACCTAAAATTTCTTATAAAAATGCGCTTTTTGTGTGTATTCACTTTTTTTTTTTTTTTTTTAATTTTCAGTAGCTTCTCTCGGTGTAGTTTTGAAAATGTGCTGAATATAGCCCGTTGTGGCCTGTGATTGTGTGATGCGAAATTGACCTAAAGTTTCTTTTAAAATGCAATGTTACCGAATTTATTAGCTGGGTTGCTA
Source organism: Capsicum rhomboideum (assembly GCA_031232105.1). Taxonomy (NCBI): domain Eukaryota; kingdom Viridiplantae; phylum Streptophyta; class Magnoliopsida; order Solanales; family Solanaceae; genus Capsicum; species Capsicum rhomboideum. The sequence goes on along the minus strand of CP124713.1, from coordinate 129,092,836 downwards.
TGTGTATTCACTTTGTTTTGCAGTTTTACTTTGTTTTGTTTAAAGTAGCTGTGTTTGTAGTTTGGAAAATATTGATTATTTTTTAAAAAAAACATGTATTATAGCTGCTTAATTTAGTCCTTGTGAATGTAGTGTGAAATTGACCTAAAAGTTTTTAGAATGTGTTACTGAATGAATTTATTTGCCATGTTTCTGTGTGAATGTCACGACCCAATAATTTTGAAAGGCTGTGACTGGCACGTAACAAGCACCTAACTACCAGTGAACAGGATAACTGAACTAAACTTATGCAAATTACATTAATAATCGTCACCTTATGCAAACATATTCTAACTAGCGGAAGTCAAAGTAATGAACCATACAAACCCAATATTCCACATAGACAGTGTCAAGGAACAGTGACGTGGAGCATCTTAGACTGTCCATCGGCAACGTAGTACTACCAAATGTCGAAGCTATGTCAGATCTTAGGCCGTTGGAAATTCGATAAATTCTACTTGTCCATATTGAGTTAATATCTTAAAAGATCACTCAACTATGAGAATTTATCTTATAAAGTCATTGAACTTTATTTTGTATCAATGAGATCACTCAACTTAGAGTTATTACCTTCTAAAATCACTCAATCAAATTTGTCATAAAATTTTGTGTCATTATAAAATAAATTATTTTTTCTATATCATGTAAATATAGACCCTACAATTTTTTTTTCTACTCATCAAATAATTAACAACATACTTGATAATAAGCTTCAAATTTAGGTATGATTTAAGTAAATATTGTACAATATATTATTTTTCAGGTAGGTAAAAAAAAAAAAAAATGTACATAATGAATAAAAACTACATCTAGATATAATTACTAATAAAATCATCGACTTATTGTTTTTCACCAAATGATCGATAATTCATTTTTGCAAGAATTTATCCACATAAATTTCCAAAAAATGTATGCTATACTCTTTCATTTGAATTTGTTTTTCTGTTTAACTTTTTGTATGTATTTTCCTTCTAAATTTGAGTTTTCTTTTCTTCTGCATTTTTTCACAATATATTTGTTTTAACTTTTTGGTATTATAAAATGTTTTATATCTTTACAACTATGATTATAATAAAAGCTATATGTGAATTGTGATTGCGTGAAGCGCAAATAAATTAAGTAGTTTTTAATTATATAGAAATCAAATGATAGACCTACCCCGGCCCGAAAATATTAACCAGCACATAAACTATTTGTTTGGTTATATTGCATGTTATATTTTCTTATTCGAGCAAGTATTAGAGTGTGTTCAATTCATAAAAAAGTGTATTCCTCCAAATTGTCCAGCAAAAATATACTTCTGAACATTCATTAGATTTGAAGTACAGTCATTGTGTACAATACACAGTAATATGTTGGACCATCTCAATTTTTGCATACTGTTATGGGTTGTTAAGTTTGCTAATTGGATTAGAAAAATTAATATTTTTTTTTAAAAAAACTGAAACTAAAAGGATTGTTTAGGGTTAAATAGATTAACTTTTTTAATGAGGCACACTATGTTTTAAAGCAAGATATACAATCAATGTGCTATTTCTTTAATTTAAAAACACAATCTACATCTTTAAATGTTCATGAACAAAATGACATCTTATGCTATTACTTGTCATCTTTACAAATTTATGAGTCCATATTTAAATGAAAAAAATTTGTCAAGTCAATTCTTTTTTAATTACAAATTTAGTTGAGTGATTTTATAAGAAAAAAATCTTAAGTTGAGTGACTGTATTGATAAAAGACAAAATTGAATGACTTTGCTAGATAAATTCTCAAAGTTGAGTGACTTTTTGAGATATTTACTCGAGCAGAATGGGGTAGCAGACTTGCTTGCGAACGAATAGTTGGAAACCACTTTCTGATCGTTTTGTTTATATACTAGTTCCTACTGTGAAGCTATGGAAGTTTACTAGTCGACGCAGACAAATTAGGAACTACTTGTGTTAGCAAGTTATCGGATAATCCTACTACTTCAGTCGATGACACTTCTTCGCGTGAACCTAGGTCCACAGTGACTCCATATTTTTGTTATGTTGCATATAAATACATAAAATTATCGTTTTCCTACCAAAAAAGAAGTTAATCCAAAATTACTTGATAACAAAATGGTGAAAGTACTTTTACACAAGCCTTTATGAGCAGGGGGATCTCTGGAAAGCAATTGTATTATATTCCTCCCCCCTCAAGGATTCAAGTTTGTCTAAAGTTTTTATGCCAGAAGCTAAGGTTTCTTCATTTTTTAAACAAAATTTGAAGTATTTTTTTTTTTTTTTTTTTTTATGTTTTACGTGAGTTGAGGGTCTATCAGAAACAACCTCTCTACTTCTGCAAGGTATTGGTAAGGTTGCGTAAAAATCACCCTAATCGGGCTCCTATTGTGGAATTTAATTGGATATGTTGTTAGTCCATTTGGACATTTGTTTAGTGGATCCATGTCAATTAGTATCCATACCCTTGGCAAGTTACAGAGCACCCTTCTAGTTGGGCTTATAGGTTGGGCCCCATTTAGCTCAGATGAGAAATGTTGATTAATATTAGCTCTCACAGTTCAGACTCAGATATTGCATGACCTCATATTTAGTTTATTCAGTATAGTATTTATTAGTTATATGCTTATTTATTTGGGTCATTACATCAAATTCATCAGTTCCATATTCAGTTTTTAGCCTCTTATGTTTAACATGTCCAGTTTTATATAGCATATTGTTTATCTCACATGCTCAGTATAGTTTGTCTCTTACCTTAAGGCCAAAAATATAATTCCCAAAGAAAGTATCTATCATCTTGTTCAGGTTAAGGATTCAAAGTTTGAGGCCCCAACTCTTCAGTCAGTTCCAGTGATTAATGAATTCCCAGAAGTATTTCCAGAAGATCTACCCGAAGTTTCTCCCGAGCGGGAAATTGACTTCGGAATAGACGTCCTTCTAGATACCTAGCCTATCTCTATTCCACCATACAGAATGGATTCAGCTGAGCTTAAGAAGTTAAAGGAACAGTTAAAAGATCTTTTAGATAAGGGTTTTATCAGGCCCAGCATCACTCCATGGGGTGCTTCAATTCTTTTCGTGCATAAAAAAGATGGTTCCCTCAGAATAAGCATCAATTAGCTTCAGTTGAACAAAGTCACAATCAAAAACAAGTATCCTATTCTTAGGATTGATGAATTGTTCAACCAGCTTTAAGGTGCTAGTTATTTCTCAAAGATAGACCTCAGATTCGGCTATCATTAGCTCAGAGTTAGAGAACGTGACATTCCGAAGACAGCCTTCAGAACTAGGTATGGTCACTTTGAATTTGTTGTTATCTCTTTTGGACTAACTAATACTCCTACAACTTTTATGAACTTAATAAACAGAGTGTTCAAGTAGTACTTGGACATGTTCGTCATTGTCTTTATAGATGACATCATCGTTTATTCTCAGAGTGAGGATGAACATAGAGAACATTTAAAGATTGTCTAGCAGACTCTCAAAGATCACTAGTTGTTTGCTAAGTTTACTAAGTGTGAATTTCGGTTGAACTCAGTTGCATTCATTGGTCACATCATATTCGATGAGGGCATTCAGGTTGATTCTCAAAAGACCAAAGCAGTTAGAAATTGGCCTAAACCCATCTCTCCAACAGATATCAAGAGTTTCTTGGGTTAGCCGGTTACTGCATATAGTTTGTTGAAGGATTTTCCTCTAATGCTTCCCCTATGTACAGATTAACTCAGAAAAAATTCAAATTTTAGTGGTCTGATGCTTGTGAGAAGGGTTTTTAGTAGTTAAAGACTCAACTCATCTCCACTTCAATTTTGACTCTACTAGAGGGACCAGATGGGTTTGTAGTTTATTGTGATGCTTCAGGAGTTGGCCTTGGTTGTGTGTCGATACAACATGGTAAGGTTATAGTGTATGCCTCTAGACAGATCAAGCCTTATGAGAAGAATTACCCGACTCATGATCTTGAGTTGGCAGCAGTTGTTTTTTTCCTTAAAGATTTGGAGGCATTATCTTTATGGGTTTCATGTAGACGTGTTAACGGATCACAAGAGCCTTCAGTATGTGTTCAGTTAGAAATATATAAATCTTCATTAGAGAAGGTGGCTAGAGTTGTTGAAAGATTATGATATGAGTGTCTTGTACCATCTGGGTAAAGCCAATGTACTGGTTGACACTCTTAGCAGGTTTTTTATGGGAAGTGTTTCTCATGTAGAGGATGAAAAGAAAAAGGTGATTCATGAGGTTCACATGCTTGCTAGATTGGGAGTTCGGTTGGTGGATTTAGCTAAAAGGTAATGTCATAGTTCAAAATGGTTCAAAATCCTCTTTAGTAGCTGAGGTGAAGGAAAAGCATGATAGCGATCCTATTTTGCTTAAGTTGAAGAAAGATATCCAAAGTTAGAAAGTTGAGGTTTTCTCCCAAGGAGGAGATGGTGCTCTTTGTTATCAGGGTAGACTATGTGTTCTAGCTATGGACAATTTGAGACAGTGGATGATGACAGAAGCTCACAGTTATCGATATTCCATTCACCCAGGATCCACTAAGATGTACCTTGATCTGTAGGAAGTCTATTAGTGGAATGGCATAAAGAAGGATATCGTGGAATTTGTGGTTAAGTGTCCAAATTGCCAGCAGGTTAAGGTTGAACATAAGAGACCTGGTGGTATGATTCAAGATATTAGTATTCCTACTTGGAAGTGGGAAGTGGTATAGATTTTATTATAGGGTTGCCTCGTACTCGCCGACAACATGATTCAATTTGGGTTATTGTAGACCGAATAACAAAGTCAGCACATTTTTTGCCAGTTAATACTTTAGATTCAGCCAAAGATTATGCTATACTTTATCTTAGAGAGTTAGTTAAATTGCATAGAGTCCCTTTGACTATCATCTCATATAGGGTTACTCAATTTACTTCTCAGTTTTGGAAGTCTTTTCAAAATGGTCTTAGTAGACAAGTTCATCTCAGCGCAACTTATCATCCACGAACAAATGGTCAGGCAGAGCGGACCATTCATACCTTGGAGGATATGTTAAGAGCTTGTATGATCAATTTCAAAGATAGTTGGGATGATCATTTGCCTTTGATTGAGTTTGCCTATAATAATAGCTATCAATCCAGTATTCAAATGGCCACGTTTAAAGCGTTGTATGGTAGGAGGTGTAGATCTCCTATAGGTTAGTTCAAAGTTAGTTAAGCTACTTTGATGGGGCCTGATTCAATCTATGAAGCTATGGAAAAAGTTCAACTGATTAGAGAGAGGCTAAAAACAACTCAAGCCATCAAAAGTCCTATGCAAATATGAGGAGAAGAGAATGTGAGTTCGTGATTGGTGATTCGGTCTACTTAAAAGTTTCTCCATGAAAGAGGTAAAGATATTTGGCAAGAGAGGGAAACTCGATCCCCTCTATGTTGGTCCTTATAGGATTTTGAGGCATATTGGCAATGTGGCCTATGAGTTAGACTTGCCTGCAGACTTAGCATCATTGCATCCAGTTTTTCATGTGTCTCTATTGAAGAAATGCATTGGTAATCCAACTTCAGTTATGTCTTTAGAGAGTGTGGGTGTGAATGATAGTCTCTCTTAAGAAGAGGTCCTAGTTGAGATTCTTGATTGTCAGGTCCATAAGTTGAGAAACAAGAAAGTCGCTTCAGTGAAGGTTCTTTGGAGGAATCATCTAGTTGAAGGAACTACTTGGAAAGAAGAATCAAATATTATGACCAAGTATCCTCACCATTTCTCTTCGAATTCAGTTCTAGCTTGAGGTAATAATTTTCTCCTTATTACTTCTCTCAGTCTCATGTCACTTAGTTGCTCACATGTCTTAGTAGAAGAGTTCAGTACAGTCCATGTTTCCATTAGAGATTTAGTTATTATGTTAGTATTTAGTTCTTAGAGCTTAGAGTTCGGATTACAGCTCTTTCCCTATCCTTTCATCCTGGTTAGTCTTTATTCAAGGACGAATGATCTCAGGGGGGAGATATTATAATACCCCAAAAAATCAAGCTAAGATCAAAATTGTTCTTCAAGTGCATATAGAACCAAACCCAATGATTTGATAGTGTAATAAGTGTTTTAGATATGAATTAAGGCCATAAGTAACTCCTAGCTTATAGATAAGTTAAAAACTCTCTTACCAATCGAATTCTCGTATAGAATCTTACTAGATTCAACTTCAAATGAGTATAACTCTTAGAATATGAAGATTTTTGAAGCTCAAAACCCACCAAATTAAAGTTCTTTGAGTTTTCTTTCCAACGCATCCAATTACTCATTAATCCAATTCTAGAACAAGGAATGATAGTCATTTTAGTGAAGCACATCCAAGTCCAACAAACCACTGGTCCTTCGCACGACCCGGCCTATATGCTCATTTGATGAGCAGCCCAAAACGTCCCGAAGGTTGACAAAGTGCTTCCTTGGCTACAAGAGGAACCAACAACCCATTGGAGGAACCAATGAGCCATCCAACGATTGGTTGGAAGAACCAATGAGCCATCCAATGATTGGTTGGAAGAACCAACGAGTCGTCCAATGACTGGTTGGAAAAACCACTAGAACCAACAACCCAACCAATGATTGGTTAGAATAACCAATGATCCATTGGTTGGTCCGTCGATTATTCACACCAACTTTTTAGTTATGATTTTAGAGGGGTATTTTAGTCTTTTCCATTATTTAACCTCCTAAACTATGTCGTTTTGGCTATTCCAAGGCTGAATATTAAGCCTAAACTACCCCAAATCCCTCATTCCCTTATAAATCAATCGACACTTAGCAAAATTAGAGAAAACAAGCGACTTTTTCCTCTCCAAATCAGGAAAGTTATGGTTCATCATCTTCAAGCTTCAAGTCCAAGGTTTTCACTTCCAGTTATATGGGATTTCATTAATGGATATCCTTTCACCCCTTGAGTCTCTAAGTAGGCTAAATTCTTTAGATTAGTTCGTTCTTTAGAGCTTAGGGTTTTATGAAAAGTATGAGTTTCTTGTATTTCAATTCCTCATCAAGAAAGATCCATGAATACATGTCTCCAATAAAATTTAGTATTCTTATGGGGTTGTATTTATGAACCCTCAGTATATATAGATAATTCATGATTTTGGAATTGTGTTGTATAAATTCATATTCTATCCGAATTATAGAAACTGTCATAAATAGTTGCATTCTTCAAAGATGGTGGGTTATGAACACCCGATGACTTAGTATTTCATGAATTTGATAATTGGATATTCAGTCCTTCAGTTTCACATGTTTTAGAATGCTTTCAGATAAAGTGTCTTCTATTTTAGTCTTAGACTTTAGTATACTCAGTTTATCAATATAATTCAGTTGGAAGTGGTACTTAGCACCGAGCGAACGCAGGAATGAAGGCTCACCCATCCATTAGGCTCAGACCTTTAGTAAAAGTCCCTAAGTCCCAGAACTACGTTGCCACTTTAGGTTCTAAGGGTCACCTACCAGATTAGGATTGATACCTTTGTCCGTTTAGACATCAGTTTAGTGGATCCACGTCAGTTAGTGTTCATACCCTTAGCAAGGTATAGAGCACCCTTCCAGTTGGGGTTACAGGTTAGGCCCCATTTAGCTCAGATGGGGCATGTCGATTAATAGTAGCTCCCATAATTCAGACTCAGATATTGCATGACCTCATATTCAATTTATTCAGTATATTATTTATCAGTTATATGCTTATTTATTTGGGTCATTGTATCAGCTCATTTTCATCTGTTCCATATTCAGTTAGCCTCTTATATTCATCATGTTCAGCTTTATATAACATATTTCATAACTCACATGCTCAGTACATTTAAAATATTGATCGCATACTTCTTTTTCACTATATTATGTTATAATATAGGTTCAGAAGCTCAGCATCCAGTTCGTAGTTAGCACAATCCCGCACTCATCTCAGCATCAGAATTTAGTGAGTCCTCATCTTTCAAGGATGAGACTTTTTTCTTTATTTCAGTTATTTATATTTTCAAATAATTAGAGTTAGCTAGTGACTTGTCCTAGCAACTCATCTTTAGTAGAGGCTTTCAGATAGACAGACTAGTAGTTCAATTTTATGATATTGTCAGACATCTATTCTATTGATTAATATTTGGTATTTATTTAGTAGCTTTCGCATTCAGTATATTATTTCCATTTATTTAAGTACTCTTAGTGTCATGCCAGGCCAGAGGTTAACATGAGTCACTTGTGGCTCTAAGCACCGTGTTACGACTAGAGTGTAGTCTTGGGTCGTGACAGATACACATTCTAAGGAAACCATCTTTCTTATGCATGAAAAGAATTGTTGCTCCCTATAAGGAAATACTATGTCTAATGAATTCCTTATCTAGAATGTCCTTCAACTATTTTTAAGCTCTTTCAAATCAATGGGAGCCATTCTATATAGTGGAATAGAGATCAACAAAATATCAGAAAGAACGTTTATCCCAAAGTCTATCTTCCTATCGGGAGGAACTCTAGGAAAATCATCAGGGAAAACTTCAGAAAACTCATTGACTATGGAAACAGACTGAAGAGAAGGGGGTTTTGCATTACAATCTTTAACCCAAACTAGATGGTAAATATAACCTTTGAAAATCATCTTTCTGGCCTTAAGATAGAAGATGATATAACTCTTATGCGCGACTGGACTACATTTTCTCTCTAAGACAGGATAATTATAAAACTGGAATTTTACAATTTGGGTTCTACAATCTAACCAATTCATGCATAATATGACATCAAAGTCTACCATCTCTAACTCTATTAGATCAGCTGTGGCATCTATGTGAAGAACTGGCATGATGTAATTTCTCTAAATTTATTTAGCTAAGATAGACTCTCCAACTAGAATGGAAACAGAGAAAGGCTCTAAAAGTTTTTTGGGACTAATTTTGAACTTTTAGCAACATATGGAGTCACGAAAGACAAGGTGGTTCGAATATCTAACAAAGTATAAACAACAACAGAGAAAACTTCCAACATACCAGTAATGACATCGGGGGAACTCTCCTGATCTTGACTATTGAAAAAGGCATAGAAGCGGTTCTGACTACCTCTTACACCTTAAGTAGTGCCTTTATGAGCGGCACGGCCTGCTAGGGCTGATGAAGTAGTCTGGGCTTTATTAGCCTTATTTTTCATGCCTAGTAAAGGGGAAATCTCTCAGAATGTAACCTTGTTGACCGTACCCGAAGCACCCATCCATACCATATAGACATTATATCAGATGGTGCTTTGCATACTTGTTGCAAAAAGGGTAGGAAGGCTCCTTTACAACGCTGCCTTGAGACTAGGAGTGGCAAATGGGTGGGTCAAAATGGGTTAGATAAAAAGGGATAAATTATCCGACCCGATCCATATTTAATATGGATAAAATGGGTAAATCCAATAGATAATATGGATATCCATATTATCCATTACTTTTTATTATGTAAAGAAAAAAGTACTCCCATGTTCACAAGCATTTTTTTGTCTTTTTCTCCTTTTAGGGTGTGTTTGGTATGAAAGAGAATATTTTTATTTTTTCCTATAAAATACTTTTTCGAAAATAAATGGTTCTAAGTCGGAGTCGGATTTCGGGTCGAGTTGGAAGTCTGGGTCGGGTCTTGAGTTGGGGTTGGGATTTGGATTTTGGGTCTCGGGTTAGTGTCGAGATTTGGATCTCGAGTCGATGTCGGGAGTTAGGTCTCGAGAAAGGTTTGGTAGTTGGGTCTCAGATCGAGAGTCAGGTCTCAAGTTTGGTTTGTAGTTGTGTATGGGGTTGGAGTCCTCATCAAGAGTCCGGTCCTCAGTCAGGGCTATAGTCGGGTCTCGGATTGGGATCGGATGTCGAGTTATGGGTTTGGGGTCAAAAGTTGGGTCCTAGGTCTGGACTTGTTTCAGGTCTCAGGATAAATAAAAAATTAAAAAAATTAAAGAAATAAAAAAATAAAAAGTGGAAATATTTTCCATTTTTTTAAATAAAATTCATTTTTCTAAAATATTTTTCCTCATTCCAAGCACACCCTTAATAAGTATACTTTAGATGTTACTACATCTTCACATATATTAAAGAGAGTGTAATTGGTGGATATCCATGGATTATCCATATTTTATGATGGATAATATGGGTTGATCCATATTCGACCCATTTTAAATGGGTTGGATATTCAACTCATTTAAAATGGGCCGGATCAAGCGGATAACTATAAATTTTATCCATTTTGTCATCCCTACTTGAGACTGAGAACCTGAAGTTTTGAATTTCTGATCATATATGAACCTGGGAGTTAGTGCACTAGCTGAAGAAGGGGCTGATCCAGACGACCTCGTACGAAAGAAAGACCATTTCCTATTCTTGGAACTCGGCTAACAAGATTCATAATTGGCCATCTTATCCCTCTTGCTCTGATTCTCTGCCCTCTCTTTTGACTTATCCTCCTGGATATGCTATATAAAAATTATAAGACGAGTTATGTCCATGTCTCCAATTAATATTAATGCCTTACCCTCCTTACTCGAAATCTTGGAAAGTCATGACACGAACACGCTCATCCTATTCCTCGTATCAAACACCATATCTGGAGCATAGCGAGATAACTGGGTGAACTTAAAACTCTACTCCTTCACACTCATAGAACGCTGCTTCAAATTTAGGAACTCCCGAGCCTTTACCTCCTTTAAATCTTGAGTAAAGAAGCACCTCAAGAAAGCCTTCTCAAACTCAACCCACTCTGCAGGTACAACATCTACCCCTCGGATGTCTTTCCATTGCTTAAACCATATGCCCGCAACATCCATGAGCTGATAAGAGACAAACTCAACCTTCTTTGTATTTGTAACATGCATAACCCAAAGAATCTTCTGAATCTCATCAATAAAATTCTCGGGATCCCACCAAGATTCAACCCCGTGAACCCTGGAGGGTTTATTATGAGAAACTCACGAATCTTGGAAGTATCTTGAGAAATAGAACTGGCTAGGGTTGAATGGTTAGCCTGAGTTGCCACTATTTGAGTCAACATCTAAATGGAATTCCTGAGCTCAGTGTTAGCATCAACATGAGGTGGATGAGCAGCAGATGAACGGAAACCCCTCTGTATAACCGATGGCACTTGTGGAGTCTCCGCGTTAGCATTCTGACTGGGGAAATGGGCTACATTCTTGGTCTGCATGGTGCAGAGTGGAGGTACCAGAGTGGAATCGACTCCAGCATGAGTAGCAGTCCTTTGAATGACAGTTATCTTTGGAGGCATGATCTGCGACACGCATAAAATGCATGAATTAGAAGAGATACATAGAGTTGAATTTTATTGCACAAACTAGATTATAAAAGAAGGGGGAGATATTCTTGAATGCCTTGTAGCCTCCCAATTATAAATGTGGTGTACTTCACACTCATATACGAATTCTACTGGACACTACTTAACAGATACCCTAGGACATTTGAACCTAATGCTCTAATACAAAGTTTATCACGACTTGAGACTAAACCCTAGCCGTGAGCCATAACTAATAGCTCAGTAGTGGTCTGTGAGGAACCTCAACAAGGCATGTCTATAGAATAAAATAAATAATGATACTCGATCAAAAACATAAATAACATCATGTAACGACCCAATCATCGTTACATGTGAAAATGCCTCAAAAATAATTTACAATAAATAATAAGGTCAAATCGGATCTCAAATCCAGAATCGAGGTCGGGTTCGAGTTTAGGATTCTCAGTCAGGATTGGTTCTCAAGTCCCGAGTCAGGGTCAGTTCTAGAGTATCGAGTCGAGATCGGGTCTCGGATCCAAAATCAGGGTCTGGTTTTGGGTCTGAAGGTAGGGTTGGATCTCGAGTCCTAAGCCAGAGTTGGGTTTCGGGTCTCATATCAGGGTCGAGTCTGGGGTCTCAAGTTGAGGTTGGGTCTTGGGTCCCAAGTCAGGGTTAGGTCTCAGATCTTGAGTCGAGATCAGGTCTCGAGTTTGGAATCAGTGTTAGGTCTCAGGTCTCGGGTCCTAAGTTGGGGTCGGGTCTTGGGTCTCAAGTTAGGGTCGGGTCATGAGTCCCTGGTCGGGATCGACTCTTGGGTTCGAGTCTCAAGTCTGGAGTCGGGGTCGAATCTCGAGTCCAAAGTAGGGATCGAGTCTCGAGTTAGGATCGAGTCTCAGGTCTGGAGTAGGGGTTAAGTTTTGGGTCACGGGTCCCAAGTTAGGGTAGAATCTGGAGTCTCGGGTCGGGGTCGAGTCTTGAGTTTAGAGTGGGGGTCAGGTCTTTGGTTCGAAGTCGGGGTTGGGTCTCAGATCTGGAGTCGGGTTGGGGTCTCAAGTTCAAAGTTTTGGTTGGATCTCGTGCTCAAGTCTCGATTTGGGATAGAATCTCGAGTTTAAAGTGGGGGTCGAGTCTCTAGTTTTAGAGTCGGGATAGGGTCTCGAATCTGAAGTTGGGGTCGGGTCTCAGATTTTGAGTAGGGATCAGTTCTACGGTCCCTAGTCAAGATCAATTCTCGAGTCCCTAGTTGGGATTGATTCTCGGGTCCCAAGTTGCAATCGATTCTCGGGTCCCGAGTTAGGATTGATTCTTGAATCTCGAATCGGGGTCAGGTCTTGGATCCTGAGTTGGGGTTGGGTTTCGAGTTCAGAGTCGAGTTTGGGTCTTGGGTTTTGAGTTCAGAGTTGGGTTTGGATCTTAGTTCTCGAGTCCTGAGTTAAGTTTGGGTCTCGAGTTTCGGGCCCTTTTCGGGGTCGGATCTTGGATAAAATAAGCTAATAGATGCATTCTCTAATTTGGTAACTAACGATTAGCTAATCAATTTAGCCTAGATTTAATGTTTTTAGGCTTTAGGAGATTAAAGTGGGTTAGAACCATTTACCCAAATCATATTTAACCAAATCCATATTTACCCATATTTTATATTGGTGGATTGTAATCCAATCCATTTTAGCTCAATCCATATTCAATCATCCAAATCCGATCCAATTCATTCATTTGCCACCCCTAAAAGTGTGGCACAAGGACAAAGGCTTCAGTGTTGTAGGGCTCTAGTGAGATATTCTAATTGGTCAAGGCCTAACGTTTTAAGCCCATAGATAGTTGTCCCTCCTCACTTGTAAGGGGATCCTGACTCCAATTTTCTCATTGAATACAATAGCGTTTTTGGTGTTCAAGCATTTTCTTACTTTACACTTTGTTCTGCTTTGATAGTAGTCTTGATAGTTGGGAATGTTGTATACACGTGATTTTTGACCCTCCCCGAGCTTTAATCTATTTTTATCTTTAAATATTTATTTTTTATCTAATCTTTGTTTTAGCTTATATTTCATTTCTAGTAGGTTTTCTTGGAAGAAAATTCTGAAAAAAGATGACAAAAATAGACTCACATTTTAGGATAATTTTTGTTTTACTTTTCGTATAAAAAAGAAAGTTTTCAAAAAAATATATTTTTCTCTTAATTTATATTTTTATAAATAAGCTAGTGATTTTAATATTTCTGAATTATATTTTTAGTCTAGCTATTTAACTTTTCTTATAGTTATGTTAGTTTAAAATAGTTAGCTAATATCTTAATTATTACATATTATATATATATATATATATATATATAAAGTAACCAAAAAGAAAAAGAAAATATTTTTTTCTAACCTAACTACCTATCCAATCCCCATAAACTACCCATTCCTCCCACTCCTTCAACTCAACCTTCCCCTACTCCCACTCCCTCACGTCACTCACCTACACACACTACTACACGTACTTCTATATATACACACACAAAACGAAAGAGAGGAGGACATCAGAAAAATAGAACACTTAAAAAAAAAAAGATAGAAAACAGAAAAAGGAAAACAAGAGAAAAGGGAAGGAAAGGAAGGGGTTCCCGTTTGAGTTTTCGGTGGTGACGTTCGTACTTCTCTTTTTAGTAAATTCATACACAGGTTCTTACTTAATGCTTTTCTAGTTGTTTCTTTTTTAAAATCAAAACACGAATAAAATTGTCTAAATGGCTTCGTGCAATATTTAATACGTAAAGTTGATTATTTGGGGGAGTTTGATATCCTGGGTTGTACATCTAGTTGCTCGGATCTTCATTTGCGCATAGATTAGTAGTTTCACGTGATCTATTATTAGTCTAGTTTGCTATAACTCTTCTCAAGTGCTAACGTACATTATACACAACGTATAAAGTAATAAAAATTGGAGAGAATAGAGTAAAATTGGAGATAAAGAGGGGAGAGGATTGAGAATAGAGAAAAAGAGGAGGAAATATAGACGCAAGAAGGAGATACAGAGAACCCAACACTTAGAGAAAAAAAAAGGAACTTAATACATAGGATTAGAGATAGAGTTTGAGGTAAGGGCTTCGAGGTTTTAGTTCGTGGTTTTAAGTTCGTGAATCTGAAAGTTAGCTCAGGTTGTTAACTTTGAAAACAGTAGATTGTAGCAACTTTCTTGTGGTAAATTAATATTCGCACAAAAAAGGGGGTAATGCTCAATCTTTTTTTGTACTATTTCTAGTGCCAAGATTTTATGAGACTAATTCCCATATTAAATAGATAAACAAATTTCATATTTGTCTGGCTTGGTTTTTGTTCTTCGGTGATATTAAATAAAGAACGTACAGATTTTGATATTTAGGAAGAATTTAGGAAAAATTATATAACATATGATTATTATTTTTGATATGTCGAATGTTTATAATTTTTCTCGTTTAACAGTTTTTGTTCCTTTATCTCTTAGTTGAAATTTTATTCCAGAAACTAAAAATGTATTTGCCAACTTGTGTGGAAGGTCACTGTTAGTATATTGTAGGAGTACATAAGTTTTATTTTGAGTAATTTGAAAAGTAAATTATGATAGTGAATTGATTTCATTAATGCTGAAATGAACTTAAACCTATTATATTTGGAATAAGGTTAAAATACTCTAGCCTCAAACATAATGTTTAATGGTGTTGGTTTCTAGAAAACAGGTATCGATTACTAGAAAATAATATGTAGCATTGATGTAAAATAAAAATTATTTTTAAAAAAATATTAGAATAATAAAAATATAAAGAATTTAAAATAATTAAAACAAAAAAAAATAAAAATAGAAATAAAAGGAAGAAATTAAAAAGTAATCAACTTGTAATTGCACCATGTACTAACAATTCACTGATTTTTCTGTGAATTGGAGAGTGTAATTACCTTCTACCAATTACACCCAATTACCTACTGTCCAATTAATTACCTGATCAACTAAACATATCAAACAATATAATTACACTCAATTATGTCAAATTTACTTATCAGGATGACTTTCCAAACAAGCCATTAATAGATTCTCTGACCAAGACAACAATAATGTACCTCGATTCTCTCATCAAAAAAGCACAATCCGTGCACTCACAAAACTATCACTCTGGACCGTAGATCTACACTTAATAAACGGCTCACATAAAGTGTCCGCCTCTCACGCGGATCGACACTAATATCCGTCCGATTATCACTTCAAGCTCCAACACACCAACGGCCAGGATACAACCCTCTTCCACAACCCCCAACAAACCATCAGCTATATTTACCACCAAACTCTCGAGGCCCCCATCATCAAAAATCCAAATCAAGAGCATTTCTTCTCAAATTTCAAATTCAAAATGTCAGGCAGAGGTAAAGGAGGCAAAGGCTTGGGCAAAGGAGGAGCCAAGAGGCACAGGAAAGTGTTGAGAGACAATATTCAGGGAATTACAAAGCCAGCTATTCGTAGACTCGCTCGCAGGGGTGGTGTGAAGCGTATATCTGGATTGATTTACGAGGAAACTCGTGGTGTTCTCAAAATCTTTTTGGAGAATGTGATTCGTGATGCTGTCACATACACAGAGCACGCTAGGAGAAAGACTGTTACTGCTATGGATGTTGTTTATGCACTCAAGAGGCAAGGAAGGACTCTCTACGGATTCGGGGGTTAGATTTCTGAAATTAGGGTAGCGTTTGTTGATTTGCGGGGTTGGATTTTGAGCTTTGATGGTGTAATTCTCTGTTACATGTTCAATGAAAAGGAATTGCTTAGTCATTATTTCTGATTCTCTCCGTCATCTACACTCTTTGGCTCTTCGCTATTCAATTTCTAATTATTTATTTTCTTGAAAGTTGATTTGATTATCAGATGGGTACATTAACTGGCAATTTAATCTTTCCAGATCTGAAAGTTTCGTTGTAAGGATTGTTTGAAAATTACCCTGTTACTGAAGGATTTGTTGTAGAGTTTAATTTTTATGTCAATTGATTTGTTGAATCAATGTTGAAAGTGAAAAATATGAACAATGTTCGAGTAAGTGAACCCACATAGTCTCGTGTCAGGATTTTCTGCGGAGTATTTCCCAAGAAAGCTTGAAAAACTTTTGCTTTAGAAAGACAGACAAAGAATCAAATTCAGAACATATTGAGGTTTTCAATCCTCTCAAAACATAATTTTAGCTACTATCTATTTTGTTAATTAGTTACAACTTATGGCGGATTAACAATACTTGATACCACTATCCTTCTATCTTGTCCAATGTTACGGTGGACTAGCTGGATTTAGAGGGTGTTTTGGCCATGAAAATTTTACTTTTTTATGAAAAATTATTTCTCTTTAGTGAAAATTACAGGGTTTAACCATATAGGAATTTTAAATATAATTTAAAATTATATTTGAAAAAGTGAAAACAAGTAAAACTTTCACTTTTTTTACTTTCACTTCTCTTATAAAAAGTAATAAACAACTCTAATTTATATTCATGTCTAAATATAACTCCAACTCCAAAAATTTTAATTTTCATGGCCAAATATCTACTTAGTATCATCTTCTTGTTAAATTGTTCACGAGTTAACATATTAATAAGATTCAATTCTATCTTCATTCACATATCTTCATAAATTATGGTGAGTATATATATATAGATAGATAGATAGTACTGCCTCCGTTTCAAAAATATCTGGTTTTCTTTTTAAATTTATTTGTTTTAAATTATTTGTTTTACTTATAAAATCAAAATTATTTTGGACATCTTTTTCTTATTTTACCCCTAATATGAGTATTAAGTATCACATTTTTTAAATTATTGAAAATAGAATTATTGAATTATCAAAGCTATTAAATGTAAATGACAACTATTTCCTCCGTTTCAAAATAATTGGTTCTTGTTGATATAAGAAAATATTTATTAGGAGCTTATTTTAACAAATTAGCCTTATTAATTATATTTTGAAAATTTAAATTTGAAAACATACACTTTATGTAGTCATTTAATAATAGGAATAGTATTAAAAAAACATAATAAAATTTTCATAAATGAAACAACTAATTGAAATAAATATTTTTAGCAGACGAACGAAGACCAAACGGAGGAAGTACTATGCGACCCCTCTTTTCTCCTTTTTCTAACTTCTCTTCGTCAATTTGTGGAACTTCTTTTCTTCTGTTTTACTAGTCATTTTTAGTTTAACACTAAATAGAGTGAATCACTTTTTTATAAATTTTTTTAGGTGGAAAAATTTAAATTTTTGACTCCAAATATTTTACTCCTTCCGTTTTAAAAAGAATGACCTAATTTGACTTGGCACGAAGTTTAAGAAAATAAAGAAGACTTTTGAATCTTGTGGTCCTAAATTAAAGTTATGATAAATGTACCAAATGCCCTTTAATCTTGTGGTCTTAAATAAGCCATGTGGAAAGTTGGAATTAAAGTGTTGCCAAAAAAGAAAAGGGTCATTCTTTTTGAAACGGACTAAAAAGGAAAATAGATCATTCTTTTTGAAATGGAGGGAGTAGTTCTTAAATTTTTAACAAGTTGAAACAATTATTGAAACTTATGAATAATCAACTCGATAACAATATATTAAAATACTCAATTCGTAAATATGAGTAGTACACCAAATAAGTGAATATAAAAAGTCATCCAATTAATAAGCAATAATTCGTGCCATCAATTAATAAAGCAGCAATTCGTGTCTCAAAACAAAATACTTCTTGGTTTCTATTCCCATAATCATTGCTTAGTTATTACTCCCTCGATTTCTGTATAAGTATTCTTTTTGAGTTGTGATTTTATTCCTAACTAAGTACTCCCTCTATTTTATAATAAGTGAATTGTTGAGGTAATACACATCTATTTAGGAAAGAAAATTAAGACATAAATTAGATATTACCTTACATTTTTGCCCTTTTTAATTAATTGTCAAACTACTCTTGGAAATCCAACCAATAAGTAAATAGGAGCAATTAAGTTTCTTAAATTCATTACATAGTAAATCCAAATGAAGGGTAAAAATGGAAAAAAATTTCAACATTACTCTTGAAAATTGAACAATTAACTTATTGTGGAATATTAAAAAATGCCTCAACAATTAACTTATTATGAAACGGAGGGAGTATATGCTTAAGCTTTTATGGATACTTTGATCATAATCTTTCTAATATACCCTTGAATTTAAATATAATAATCAACGTTAATATGAAAAGAAATAAAATTTAATTAGGGATAAGTTGGTAAAGTTATCTTTAATTTTCTAGGAGTAAATAGTTTATTAAAGGGTGTGCTCAAGATAAAATGAACACTAACTTAGTAGTGGAGGGAGTAGAGTATTATAAGGTAAATAGGTAAAAATACACCTTCAATTACTAGGTGCCCGTTTGGATTGGCTTTTGGGTTTTGACTTAAAAGTCAAAAGCTATAAGTTAGAAATCCTAATTTATGACTTTTGACTTATTTTTAGCATTTTAGGCCAAAAGTCATAAGTTAGGATTTCTAACTTATGGCTTTTGACTTATTTTAAGCATTTTAATCAAAAATCAAGTGCTTATAAACACTTTTTAAATTTACCTAAACACTTCAAAAGTGCTTAAAAGTTATTTTTAGCTTAAAAACACCTAAAATAAGTCAATCCAAACGGGCCCCTAGGTCCTTAAGATTTTTAAGAGGCGTGTCAAATTCAAAGGGGCCAAATATTTAAAAACGGAAGGAGTACTTATAAAAATCAAAAGAAGTATTTCCAAATAAATAGTAGACGTTTAAACAACATTTAGTTCAAATTGAAGAAAACAATACGAGATATTTGATGTAGAACGTTTTTTTTTTTTTTAATTTGACATAAATTTCACTTGAAAATTGTAAAACTGGTACTTCCTCTGTCAAATAATATTTGTTCACTATTAACTTGACACACATATTAAAAAATAATAAATAAGAAAAAAGGTCAAAAATATCTATCTACTTTAGTTTATTGGCTAAATTTTTCCTAATTATACTATGGGGTTAAATATGCCCTTACCGTTAAGAAAGTTAACAAAAATATCCCTAATTTTAACACTTCTCCACCCTTGACAAAATATTTGGGTGAGCTTGACGTCATGCCACCTCACCACCCAACTTTTATTTTTTTCCTTTTTCTATTTATCAATTTACAAAACCTCTAATTCCTAACTAAATTCAACTTCATCCTCCTTATCTCTCCTCAAATCCAAAAAAAAAACCATTTTCATTATCTTTTCTTTTGTGGATATGTTAAATATGTCGATTACCCTCCGGGAAGCAGAATTCGCCGGAGACTATTTTGATTAAAAATAATGAGCTGAACGTGGACTGTAAAATGGAAAAAAGGGCGACTTTTTACCCACTTGAGCTTCCTCCTTGCATGTATTCTCTTTATCCTTAGCCGAAATAGCAGTTTCACGGGGAGTGTTCAGTATAGAGATCATTATTGGAGTGGGGTTCAGGGGAGGGTTTTGATGTGCATCCACCCATGAGGACTTAGAAGTTTTTTCGGAAATGGCATTTGTTTTCTTGGTTTTTCTGTTAATGGTGTTGGAGGAGGAGTGTTAAAAAGGAAAGAGTCCACGCTGGCTTTTTGTGGAAATTAAATTAGGCTGAATTGTATATTTTTTGCTTTATATAAAGAGAAAGATTAATGAAAGAAGAGATAATGAAATTTTTTAGATTTGAGGAGAAAGATTAAGAAAATGAAATTGAATTTATTTAGGAACTAGTGAATTTGGCCGCGCTTCGCGCGGTCATCAAAAACTTCATTAATTTTACAATTTAACTTTTTTGATACCCGAATATGTAAATAATCACAAAAAATATTTTTAAGATCTAAAGTTTTCTTTAATTCTTCTTTCACAAGATGAATTAAATATTTATAAATTTTGTGTATTTTTACAAAACTTAAAATTTTAAAAAGATAAATTAAAAGTCTAAACAAATCAAAACAACTCATAGCCTAATTAATTCATCAGTCATTAGAAATACACATGAAGATAGTATAATCGTACTATGAAATACACGTAAATAGTTACAGCACATTCATTATGCAAAGGGTAGCAACAAATAAATCAATGAGTAAATTTATATGCACATAGAAAACTTACATTTTAATATATACCACCAAGTGATTCTAGTATTATAACCAACACCAAAACTCATAAAAGTATCAAAATTACTTGGGTTAAGTCCTAATTCCTGTTTATTCCTTGTGAGTTTTTAAACAGTCTTCCTCCTAAACATCAAAATGAAAAAAGGAACAAAGGTAAAGAAGAATAACTTCAAAATTCATAGAAACTCGTCTTATGCATGTTAACAATGAATTATTTAACAATATAAATTGCAAACACTAACAACTGTTCTTATTTTAACCCGATTTGAACAAAATCATGTCATACAGAAATAAGAATACAAAAACGAACACAAAATCTCAATAAAAAAATAACAAGTCTGAGCAACTAACTTTATAGGAATGTTGATATTTGTTTACCTCCTCATTTGAATTTTTGTTTGCAAATTAATTGTGATCAATACTTAGGCTTTTAAAGAATAGGAATAATTGGAGTAGTAAATTTTGAGAATTTTAGTTTTTACAATAAACTAAAAATGAATGGATGGATTAGTAATTGGCATATTTATTTTCTTACAATAATAAATAAATAAAAATGTAAGGGCAATTGCCAAAAATAAATAAATAGGATTTTTGGCCAAAGAAAGGTGTCATATCACTTCTCTAATACCGGACTTTATATTAAATAGTGATTGATTTTCGTGATGATTTTTTTTATTAGACTTCGAAATCGATAATACATTAAAAATGCTAAACTTAAAAAAGTACAATACATATATATATATATAAAAAAAAAAAAAAAAAAAGACGACTTGAGAGCAAAATACTTCTTGCCTTCATAAACTCCTTTCCAGTTACATGTTAATTCGCAAGATTTTCTCAATCATACTTGTTTGGAGGATGATAATATGTGTAAAAGAAATGCTAAAAAATAAGAAAGCATGATAAAGTACATAAATATGAAAAGAAATAGTTGAGAACAAATATTTCTTGCCTTCACAAATCAAAGTAATGAAGAAGAGAAAGGATGACTTTGAATGAGAGCTTTCATGAAATAAAATATGAGTTTATATGGGTAAAATAGAGGAATACCATAAGACATTACAAACTTACAAATTAAATTATGGGGGTTATGGACATGAAAATTATGAAAGTTATGAGTAGTTATTCCTTGTAAATGCATTAAATAAAAAAAAAATAGAAAACTTAAAATATTAGAGATCTTGTCATTTCATTATTAGAAGATGACCAAAAAATAAAAAAAAAAATTTAAACAAAGAGAGGTGATACTCTTCCTTTGCCTAATTTTGATATATAAATAGATATATATACAACTTAGTACAAATGAAGAAAATAAATAAATAAAATCATTATAAAAGAAGATGATTTTTTTAATAACACATAAAAAAAAAAAAGATAATACTAAAATATTGAGAAAAAAGATAATTGAATCTCTTGTTATTCTTTTATTATTGTTCTTCTTTATTGCATAACCAATGCACAATTAAATTAAAAAATAAAAGACTTGCACCCATTCAAATTTCTTAATAAAGAATAGGAGTGGAGTAATAAATTTTAAAACATTTAAGTTGTTACAATAAATAATAGAAATAAATGAAGAGAGTACTAATTAATATATTTATTTTTGTACAACAATAAATAAATAGAAATGTAGGAAAAATTGCCAAAAAATAAAATAAAAAATAAAGTAGAATGGTGGCCTTAGAAGTATGCCACATAAGCAAATTTCTAATCTTCCTTTCGTGCGGTCATAAATATATTTTCTTCTGCAAGTTGAAAATAGTAAATTTACAGAAATAATAAAAAAATACGAATTTATTTTTATTGTTAATAGTAAAATAGAAATATAGATATTAGTCCCTGCATTTAATTTAAAGTACCTGTTAGTTTCTACAATTGGAAAAGATATTTACATTATAAGCATTAAAACAATGGTAAAATTAAGAAAAAAATTAGTACGTTCGTGTGTTCTTTATCATTTTTTAGATTTCATTATTGTTATTTGTTCATACATGAATTTGAAACTACTTATAGAATCAAATGATATTATCTAAAGAGTATTCATTAGTTAAAGTAGTAAATATAAAAAACAAACGATTCAATAATAAGTTATGATGTAAAATATTTCTGAAATTTCATTCATGAATTTTGAAACTATTTACAGATCAAATGGCATTATCTAAAGAATATTCATGTGTTAAAGTAATAAATAAATATTTTATTTTTATTTTTTTAAAATTTTCTATATTTTATTCATTTCCAACAAAAACTTACAATTTGAGATGAGGTAGTTACATTGCCAACACCCTTCTAACTCTATTCTGGGTTGACCAAACTACCTTCTACAATTTGGGAAGAGGTAAATGCATGAGAAGAGGAGTTACAGCCTTAGCAACGTACTGCATATTGCTGAAACTTTCTGAAACTTGTCCGTCGATCTATTTTTTATTAAATTGTCATAAGTATTAGTTAAGATCTCCAAAATTTAATGAACATCATAAAGAAAAGACCAAGTCCGGCTGATGGGTGAAGCTACTAAAGCACATGCTTTAGGACTCACCTCACCCTTTTAGAGGCCTCAAATTTTACTCATATTAGAATTATTAAATTTGTATTGAGTATTTTAAGTAAAATATATATCAATTCATTTTAGTTTATGTGATACAATTTTTTTATTAATTTGTTTTAAAAAGAATGTCATAATTTTATACTCATTTGATTCTCGATATTGAAATGGTATCATATAAATTAGGACAAGAAGAATATTTAGAAATAATTTAAGTTTCTAATTTTTTTGTTAAAGGTTTAAGACCTCTATTTAAACTTTGGCTTTAGGCCACCAAACTTATGGAGCTGCCCCAGAAAAAGACACTTTATAAATCAATAGATCAGAATATTACAATATTATCAAATTCAAAAAACTTAATCGTCATATAGAGAGAGGGAACGAAAAGAATATAAAGATTCCTCCTTGATACTTGCAATCCTTACTCTTTAGCTTTCACAAATGACTATATATCTTTTTCCAATTTGCATGTCTGTTACGATCTCAAAATCTATTTGAGTAATTATGAAATTATAAAAATTTAAAACATAGGTATTTCAAAGATTTAAAGCCTTTAAATATTTAGTTGGTGCAAAAAAAGAAAAAAAATTAAAGGACAGAACTTTAACATACCTTAGCGTAGATAATTTTTCACTCTATTAACCTTGAAATAAAGATGGGTCAAACCTTGGTAAGCAGAAAAAAGTTGTTACAAGACAAATGATAAAATTCATATGTTACAAAATCTTTTTAGGAGTATCATTGCTCCATTAATTAGCAATAAATTAATTGATTATGCATAGAATAAATGAAAAAATTAGAGGAGAAAAGCAAAATACAAATTAAAAAAAAAAGAGAGAAAAATAAGGAAGTTACATTGCTATTGAGGCACATTATATCAATTTATTGATTGGGTTAAGCCACAAACTATTATATTCATGCAAAAAATGTTCTTTGTTCATTAACTTACAAATGTTGGGCTCCTCTGCCCATATTTTATATCATTTTTAATTGATTTATTGATTGCAATAAGTTATTGAAGAAGTTACCATTAATTTTTTATTGTTTTCTTTTTAATTCCAACAACAAAGTCATTATTTATGTTTTATCCTATAATTACCCTCTCTAATTGCATATCAAATAAATAATGATGTGGAAGAGAAATTAGATCAAATGAGAGAGAAAAATGTCAAAAAATTCAAGAAAAAGATAAATACTATTGCTAGCTAAAGAGAGGTATCACATTACTTTGCCTATCTCTCCACCCTCTCTCAACTTATTTATAAGTTATTCAAATTTATATTACTGCATGTTTCCTTGCTCTTCCTTACTTTATAAAAAAAAAACTCTTCCAAGAGGATTCTTAAAAGCAAAAAAAAGTACTAACAAAAAGGAAAAATGACAAAGCATTAGAAATGAAAAAGTACCTGATTATTGTAAACTGTTAACTATGAAATCGAAGAGAAAGATTGAAGGGAAACAAAGCAACCAAAGAAAATGGAAATGTTCACCCAACAACTTCATAATGGTTATTTATAGATTGGTTAAGCCATAAAGAAAAAGAGTTGAAGAGACATGTCATTTAAGTAGAGAATACAAATAGGTGGAGGTTTTTTGTAACCTATGAAATATAATTAGATATAATAAGTATGATAATATTTTCTAAATTATTAAACAAATTGATTAATGCAAAGAAGGAAGAAAAAAAAAATAAAAAAAAGATAAATATAAATGGAGGCCATAGAGAGGTGCCACATCACCTTTTCTATGATCTTCCTTTAGATTATATATAGATTAGAGGTTTTGCAAATTGATAAATAGAAAAAGGAAAAAGAAAAAAGGACAAGGAAAAAGAACAAAAATCTGGTGGTGAGGTGGCATGCCACATGACGTCCACCTCACCCAAATATTTTGCCAAGGTGGAAAAGTGTTAAAATTAGGGGTAGTTTTGTTAACTTTGTTAACAGTGGAGGTATATTTAGCCTCATAGTATAACTAGAGGTAAATTTAGGCAATAAACTAAAGTAAAAGGGTATTTTTTAACCATTTTCCCTAATAAATACTAATAAGAATAATTTTATTATATCACCTTTGAAAATAATAAATTTAATGCTTTGAAATGCATTGGATAATAAATAGTATATAATATCAAGGGTAAAATTGGTACAAATGGGTAAATTATCCATTGATTTTTCAAAATGGATAAATATTATTGGACATCTATTTTTAGTACCCGTTTGATCATAAGTAGTATTTACTTTATTCTCAAAATATGTGTACAACTTGAAGTTGTATTTGAGATTTTGAAAAACACTTCAAAAGGTGGTTTCACTTTTTAATTAGTTTTTTAAAAAAAATTAAAATTTTTATTTTCATAAACTAACCCCATTTTCATGAAATTCTAAATTCTTAAAAAATTATTTTTACTTTTTATATTCTTTTAAAAAATACATTTGAATTCTAAATATTAAGTCTAAAATACTATGGCCAAACACAACTCAAACTCTATTTTCAACTTTAAAATTTTCAAATAAAGTGAATACATTTTTTATTTTCATGGTCAAACGCCTACTTAGTAACATGGACAAGTATTATGAAACGGAAAAAGTATTGTATTTCACTTGTGATATTTTTCAAATCAATATTTCAAATATTGAAGTTGGGGAGGCCTCGGTGAAGATAAAAGATAAATGCGAGATAAATGGATGTTTTAATGTGAAGGCGTAAGAGGTTTGTTATGCACGATTTTTAAAGAGGGGGATTGAAAAAGTATTAAAAATGGTGATTAAGTATCCGTTTGGCCATAAATTTTTTTTATTTTTTTTCGAAAATTTATTTCACTTTAATGAAAAAAGTGAAAACAATTGGTGTTTGGCCATGAAATTTATTTCACTAAAGTGAATTTTTTTTTTGGAAATCACTCCTACTTCTCTCACAAAAAGTCAAAAAGAACTCTAATTTATTTTCATGGTCAAACATAACTCCAACTCCAACTCCAAAAAAATTAATTTTCATGGTCAAACGCCTTATAAGACTCCGTTTAAGATTCTATTTGGATTGACTTTTGATTTTTGACTTATAAACAAAGGTTATAAGTTAGTAGAATTTTTAATTTACGACTTTTAATTTATTTTTATCATTTTGATTTAAAATCAAGTGTATATAAACATATTTTTAATTTACCTAAAATACTACAAAAGTGTTTAAAAATTATTTAGCTTAAAAACACTTAAAATAAGTCAATCCAATAGATAGGAGGTTAGTAAGGAGTAGTTGAACATTGTCTCGCTTTTTCTTTCATACTAGTTACTCCCTCCGTTTCTAAATAGTTGTCACCATTTCTATTTACACTCCCTTTAAAAAAATAATAACTACATGCTAAATTGACTAAATTATCCTTATTTATTATTCTTCTCTATTTAATAATTCTCTCTTTTGCACAATATTGATATCTCTCCATATTTATGGCCAAGGATAAAAGCGGAAAAAATAGATAACTATGCCTTAATTTTATGAAATGATAAGTATTAAGGAATATCTATTTTTAGGAAGGATTACAACTAATTAGGAACGAAGGGAGTAGATGTAGTACCACCCTTGTAGTTTTTTTCTTCTTTTCTCATACTGCTTCTTCATGCTTTGTTATAGTATTTTTGCTATGACTTAGTAGGTGTTTGGATGTACTTATGCTTTTGGCTTATAAGTCAAAAGTTATAAGTTAGAAATTCTAACTTATGATTTTTGATATGTTTATACCTTTTTAGCTTAAAAATAAATTTTAAAAATTACTTTTTTGTTTGCCCAAACACTTTAAAAGTGTTTAAAAGTTATTTTGGCTTTAAAATACTTAAAATAAGTCGATCTAAACAGTTATTCACTTATCATTTCTTTTCTAAACTGTTTTGCATTGCTTTTCATTGAACTTTGAATTTATTGAAACAGTCTTTCTATTTACACGAGATAAGAGTAAGATCCGATATACATCATTCTTTTCAAATTCCACTTGTGAGATTACTAAAGTATGTTATTGATAACCACTAAAGTATGTTATTGTTGTATTAGTATTGTTCAAAATATTAAAATAATATAAGAAACCGTTTGGCCATAGATATTTCAAGTAGTTTTTGGGGAAAAATTTGGCAAAAAGTGTTTGACCATAACATTTGTCATTATTTGGCAAATATTTTTGAATAATTTAATTTCTCAAAAAACTAGAAAAAACTAGTTTCTGGGCAAAATTTTATTATTTGAGAACTTTTATAAATTTAAACTTTACCCCAAACTTTTATATTTTATAAAAATACTCATCGTTTATTAAACCCAACTTTTATCTATTTGCCAACCAATCCTATTAATAAACCTTGTTATTTGACTCAAGCATGTAAGGGGTTGTTTGGTAGAATGTATTAAAAAAAATAATGCATGCATTAGTCTTGTGTACTACTAGTACCTTGTTTGGTACATTTTCTTAGCCTATATATAACTAATGCAAGCATTAGTTATACACTATATTGTGTATTGAGGTGTGTATTACTAATACCTCAAAATTCATGGTATTAGTAACACAATGGATTCTAACACATGCATTAGCATTATTAAGGACACAATTGCCCTTAAAAAGTCCACATCCTTTCCGCCATATTTGTAGAGGATATTTTTGTAAATAAATATTTTTTTAAAAAAATATGCAATGCGTGTTATTTTTAATACATAAAGCCAAACACAACATAAGAAAAATCTCAGCATAACTAATGTAAGTATAATTAATACTAGCATTACTAATACACCATATTTTGTATTATTCTAATACATCTTACCAAACGACCGATAATAGTATTTTGCATAACACTTGTTAAAAGTAATGTAAATAGAAAAATTGAATTCTCCTTTGTGAGTTGAGAAAACTTCGATAACTCCTAGGGGTTGTTTGATATGAAGACAAGTTATGCAGAGATTAGTAATACATGAATTAGTAATGCAGAGATTACTAATATAGAGATTAGTAATGCTGGAATTATTTTTTATCATGTGTTTGGTTCATTGTGTTAAAAACTAGATATACTATGTATTGTGTTTGGTTTAAAACTCTACAAAAATCTTCTTTACAATTATATCCTTGAATTTTTGTGAGATTTTCTATTTCATTTAGCTTGACAAGTTAAATATTTAAAATATGAATAGTTCAATTCTTAATCTTTTTCACTTTGCCTGGGAAGTAAAAAGTAGAATAGGAAGTTTGACTATGTGTTCATGCTCGTTAGTTTTTCGCTAAAGAAGCAAAAGAATTAGGGAGCTGGCAATATATAATTGCTATTGGTCCGCACATAGGCATAGCAAAAGAAAGTTGGCAAAATACAATTAGCATGCAAACGAACTTGTAGAGACGAGCTTTAAAATGGAAAACATAATTTTTATAGATTGTATAAAGAAATTAAGGGGTAGTTTAATAATTTCATTGTCTTATCCATGTATTGTTAAATCTGGTATTATTAATCCCACGATTTTCTCTGCATAAGATAAGACCTCCTATGGTGTATTGAGTTATCCATATATTAGGTGTGTTTGAGTTAAATTTAGCAACCAAACATGGTATTGGATGGACTAAATTTTAATACAAGAACTATTTTAATTAGTACATCCTACCAAACGGGTCTTAATTTGTGAAATTGTTTATACGCAGGTTGGAGTTTATAATTTATGATTTTAATTTTTATTATGGAACATATTCATTATAAAATGACAATACAAAGTTATGAATAATTTTAATAGTGTCACGACCCAAAGTCCCATTCGGGCCGGACTGGCACCCGAAGCCGA
The DNA here is from genome assembly GCA_031232105.1 of Capsicum rhomboideum. Taxonomy (NCBI): domain Eukaryota; kingdom Viridiplantae; phylum Streptophyta; class Magnoliopsida; order Solanales; family Solanaceae; genus Capsicum; species Capsicum rhomboideum. Next base: position 129,064,116 of record CP124713.1, on the reverse strand, counting down.
TATGACTCGAGAGAACCAATCTTTGCTCATAAATCTTCGTATGTATCTCTTCATATGAATCTTATTATACCTCATGCAACTATGCGGAAAACATGAACATGGAAACATATGCTATATATAGATTTAGGAAACTTGGCCGTTGGGGCCATCATGTCAAACCGGACATATATCTCTTACATTCATAACCCACACATGTCTACAAAAGCCTCTAACAGATGCATTTACCAGACCAACTAACAGTCGAGACAAGTCCCCGCTTTATACAATATTTACAACATCAACACAACTGTACACCTATGACTCGGAAAGTCCCGAAGCAACTGGGGCTCACCAAAGATCCGCAATCAACTGTCAACCTACAATGGAGATCTACTAGTGCCTGCACCTACAACATGTAAGGTAATTCCCCCGAGGGGGTCAGTACAAAAAATGTACTGAGTATGTAAGGCTCATAAGAAATCACCATATATCATAACAACAATAATGGAATCAATATAAAAGAATTAATGAATATGAATAAACTATCTTGCTGTATGTGGGGAGCCATGTATTTTATGTTCTTTACTCCTCTTGTCTTCATCTTTTATTCATCTTTATTGTTCTACCCATGCTAGGCTATTCTGTCGCCCCTGGGATGAGATTAACCCATTCTAGGTACTTTGACCCCTGGGATGTTATGTGAACCCATGCTAGGCTTTCGTGTCGCCCCTGGGATGTCATTAACCCATGCTAGGCTTATCACCCCTGGGATGTTATGTGAACCCATGCTAGGCTTTCGTGTCGCCCTTGGGATGTCGTGAGATAACCCATGCTAGGCTTATCGCCCCTGGGATGTATCGGGATCGACCCATGCTAGGCATTTTAACCCCTGGGATACCACCCTTGATTACTTATTAATTATACATCTCTTATGTTGTCACTTCCATTTTAAGGGTGATTGAGACAGTGTTGGTAAATGTATGGAATATTGTGGGATTATTGGTATGATGACTTCATAAATGGTATTGTCAAGGGGGAAATGACATGTTAAAGCTAAACATGTGACTTATTGTTATTGTATGCCATTGTAAGGTAATTGGTGGTTAATGTTGGTTTCGTTATGAACTTGTGTTGTAGAGCGAAACACAAGGACGGAGCGGGACTATGTATGCACACTTAAGATTGTAGAATCGTATTGAGAATACAAGGTATGTAAGGTTACTCTTTCCGTATCCTTCCACAACATATTGTTCCTATTGACATTGGGCTTGTTTCAATTCCGAGAGGCTTGAAGTACATCAATTCAGGGTGATGTATATTGTGTTATTCATATGTACCCTATTCTTAGATAAATTATGATTCACTTATACCTTGGTCATTGATTGAAATTCCTAAGACATCATAACGTGATATTTTCTTAAAAGAACTATCCCAAGAGAGTAAGATGCAAGAGAATCTATTTAAGCTTGAATAGCATGTTCCCAATTATGTCATGTTCCAAAAGTCCTTTAATATGATGATTATCTTTGTATGAATCTTTCATAAGTAAAAGTACCAATCTCATAAGATCTCATAAGAGTAATAAGAAGTGATGTGCAAGTTAATATATCTATTCCTCATAAGTGATGATGTCAATCTCATGAAGTAATGAGTGAAGTGGAATGTGTATATGACTGTGCTTCAAATAAGCTTATGATCCTCAATGTCTCAATCACTCTTAAAATGGAAGTGACAACATAAGAGATGTATAATTAATAAGTAATCAAGGGTGGTATCCCAGGGGTTAAAATGCCTAGCATGGGTCGATCCCGATACATCCCAGGGGCGATAAGCCTAGCATGGGTTATCTCACGACATCCCAAGGGCGACACGAAAGCCTAGCATGGGTTCACATAACATCCCAGGGGTGATAAGCCTAGCATGGGTTAATGACATCCCAGGGGTGACACGAAAGCCTAGCATGGGTTCACATAACATCCCAGGGGTCAAAGTACCTAACATGGGTTAATCTCATCCCAGGGGCGACAGAATAGCCTAGCATGGGTAGAACAATAAAGATGAATAAAAGATGAAGACAAGAGGAGTAAAGAACGTAAAATACATGGCTCCCCACATACATCAAGAGAGTTTATTCATATTCATTAATTCTTTTATATTGATTCCATTATTGTTGTTATGATATATGGTGATTTCTTATGAGCCTTACATACTCAGTACATTTTTTGTACTGACCCCCTCGGGGGAATTACCTTACATGTTGCAGGTGCAGGCACTAGTAGATCTCCATTGTAGGTTGACAGTTGATTGCGGATCTTTGGTGAGCCCCAGTTGCTTCGGGACTTTTCGAGTCATAGGTGTACAGTTGTGTTGATGTTGTAAATATTGTATAAAGCGGGGACTTGTCTCGACTGTTAGTTGGTCTGGTAAATGCATCTGTTAGAGGCTTTTGTAGACATGTGTGGGTTATGAATGTAAGAGATATATGTCCGGTTTGACGTGATGGCCCCAACGGCCAAGTTTCCTAAATCTATATATAACATATGTTTCCATGTTCATATTTTCCGCATAGTTGCATGAGGTATAATAAGATTCATATGAAGAGATACATACGAAGATTTATGAGCAAAGATTGGTTCTCTCTAGTCATATCGGCTTCGGGTGCCAGTCCGGCCCGAATGGGACTTTGGGTCGTGACAAAAGTGGTATCAGAGCAGGTCGTTCTAAGGGTGTCTACAAAGCCGTGTCCAAGTAGAGTCTTGTTCATGGATGTGTTGTGCACCACATTTGTGAGCAGGAGGCTATGGGGCATTTAGGATGTGGTTTCTTTTCTTCATGCTAGATCGTGCAATAGAGCCGGTGTTGTAAGTTGAGTTAGACCTGATCATGGTGATTGTTTTTCTTTGGTATAGTTAAAATGCCAATCACGAGAGGAGGTAGAGGTAAAGGGAAGTAGGTGGATGTGCCTGCTGAAGAAGGAATGAGTAGATTACCACCTGACCAAGCTAGTCAAGGTAGAGCTGACGCCGAGATTGCATCGCAGTCTTCCTCTACCTTTCCAGCTCCAGAAGAGCCAAGAGGTAGGAAAGTACCTGCAGAACCACCAATGAATACCACTGATCAGGATTTACGAAATGCAGTACATATGTTGACTCAATTGGTAGCTGCACAAGCACAAGGACGAGCTAGTCCAATGGTAAATGAAGATGACGCGGCTAGAGCAGCTAGTCGGCGAACACAGGACTTTCTAAAATTGGACCCTCCTATATTCACTGGGTCAGACTTGAAAGCAGATCCACAGGACTTCGTGGATCAAATCCAGAGAGCTTTGGAGGTAATGCATGTGACAGGTGTAGAAACGGTTGAACTAGCAGCTTATAGGTTGAAGGGCGAGGCTATATTATGGTATGAGGACTGGAAAAGATCAAGAGGCATTGATGCACTCCCAGCTGGTTGGGAAGAATTTAAAATGGCATTTCTGGATCACTATCTTCCCTATGAGATCCGTGAGGCTCGTGCGGATCAGTTTTTAAATTTACGTCAAGAAAATATGAGTGTTAGAGAATACAGGTTGCAGTTTAATTCCTTGGCACGATATGCTCCAAATGTGGTGGCCACGATGGAAGAAAGAGTACATAGATACGTGGACAGATTAGAGCCATATTTGGTAAGAGATTGCACCATTGCTTCCTTAAACAAAGATATGGACATAGCGAGAATTCAGGCCTTCGCCCAGAAAATGGAGGATCAAAAGCAAAGAAAGAGGACACAGAAATCTGAGGAAGGGCAAGCAAAAAGGGCAAGACCTACGGGGCAGCCTATGATGTCCCCAGGAGAATCTGGATCTCGAATGTTACCGCCTAGACCCTCATTTTCTCATTCCACAGTAGGTGCTCACTCATAATTCCGAGGGTCTAGAGGTGGTCCAGCTGGACAGAGGAGCGGAGTGCAAGGCTCACAGACAGTAGGATTTTCTCGTCCTCCGTGTCAGCATTGCGGGAGGTACCATTTAGGTGAATGCCGGTTGGGGGACAAATGCTTGTTTTTGGTGTGGCACAGAGGGGCACATGATGAGAGAATGCCCACAAAGGGGTGTGAGTGGTATTGTACGACGTACGGGATCAACCGTTGTATCATCAGCATCGGTTCCTTCCCCAGGCAGAGACGTTCAGTCTATAGGTCGTGGTAGATATATGAGAGGGGCAGCTAGTTCCAGTGGGGCCCAAAATCGTATCTATGCTCTAGTAGACCGGCAAAATGAAGAGGCAACTCCTGATGACGGTACCGGTAGTTAGTTATATTACTATGTTTGACATGATGTATATATAACTACTCTATCGTATATTACTCCATCAGTCACTATGAATCTAATGGGATACCGTAGTTATTAGTTAAGTCAATGGAATATTTCTATCAGTCAGAAAATTTAGTGTATATCGAAATGATATAGTAGATATTTGCATTCATAGATGATATGGAATTCAGAAAGAAGGGAAAAGTGACCCTATACAACATGCCATGTGATATTGTTGAAAATGTATGATGGTAAACTAGAAAACAAATGATGAAATCAACGTACCCATATTTGTTTCAAATGAAAGAAAAGGTTCAAAATGTGGAAGTGGACCAATAACAAGTAAGTAGCTATGAGCTTCACGTGTCTATATAGGTATAGGCGAATATAGAGATGCATGTGTTGTAATTTACACGACATCGTTAACATTCGAGGACGAATGTTTCTAAGGGGGGAGAATGTAACACCCCGTGCCTTCCTAACCCTATGTGATGACGTTGAATAATGGTTATTTAGGTGTCGAGGTGCCATGAGTATGTGTTTTATAATGTTAGTGATGAGGAAATTGAAATTTGGCTTCGTACATGAGATTAGCCCTTCATAAGAGGTGTTTTGTGATTTTTGTGGAACATTCGTGGGGTTCAAAATTAATAGCATGTCACACCAAGCTCATATTTTACATTTCTCCATCACCACCACATCACAATTATTCCATCAAATGCCTTCAATACACCTCACAACAACAAATCGGCCAAAATCCCATAATTTAGACTTATAGAAAAATAACATGTTTAATAACAAAATAACTCCATACACGTTCATATTTTATCCATACCATGATCTTTCATCAAAGGCACAATTCATAATTCAAGCTTGAATCTCATGGATCACAAATCTCATACAAAACACCAAGTACCATGTCCAACATTTCCAAGCACAACCAACATGATCTACATACTCTTTCATGCATATAAGGGTTTTGGTAGCCAAAGAGGCTTTCTTGAGAATTTTTTAGAAAAAGATAGAAAAAGCACGTGTATTTCTCTTGAATAAAATCAGCCCTTTTGCCCCTTTATATAGTCCCTTAATTTCATCCTTAGCCACTCTTGGCATTTAATGCAATGTGTTGCATTAGTCAATGGAAGAATGAGTCATTTGACATGTATATGCTCGGGGTTGTAGAAGAAACGTGGCAAAAATCGGCTCAATACATCTCCGGGAACCCTTAGAACTTAGAAAATTTCCAACTTTCGAAAAAGTGGAAAAACCTCCCTGGCACGCCCTGGGGCGCGCCAGCTTGCTGCCTCTGGGCACAAAATTTTGGCCCAGAGCGGCCTGACACGGTCCCAAACGGGCCCCACACTTAAACTTTCCGAAAATTTTATTTTTCGACTTTTCTTCGCGGGTTTGGTTAGATACTTCAAGTCCTATTCTTTAACTTGCTTCTTAACCTTAATATCCTTTGTTTAGAGGTCCTCTTAGCCTCGTTTTGAAACCCACGAATGTTCCACGAAAATCACAAAACATCTCTTATGAAGGGCTAATCTCATGTACGAAGCCAAATTTCAATTTTCTCATCACTAACATTATAAAACACATACTCATGGTACCTCGACACCTAAATAACCATTATTCAACGTCATCACATAGGGTTAGAAAGGCACGGGGTGTTACAAATAGTTTTTAGAACTTAATGGTATAAGTTATATTTCTTAAAAAAAATAAATATTTTTTTCAAAAACTATAGTCAAACACATGGTGAAACTTCATCTAAAAATAATTTGTCAAAAATATTTGGAAATCTATAGCCAAACACTGGATAATTGTTGCCAAAACAAATTATAACATACGGTAGAAAAGCTAACGATTTTCATGAATGAGAATTAAGTAGGTGTTTGACCATGAAAACTAAAAAATTTTAGAGTTGGAGTTGGAATTGAAGTTGGAGTTAGAGTTGTGTTTGACCATGAAAATAAATTGAAGTTCTTTTTGACTTTTTGTGAGAGAAGTTGAAGTAAAAAAAGTGAAATTTCTAAATATAATTTTAAATTATATTTAAATTTTTTATGAAGAAATACTTTAATTTTAACTAAAGTGAAATATTTTTTTTTTTTTAAAAATGAAAATTCTCATGGTCAAATGGGCGCTAAGATTCTCTGACCAAGCCAAATGATGTACCTCGCTTCTGTCACCAAAAACAGCACAATCCGCACACTTCACAAAACAATGACTTCCAGCCATAGATCTCCGTTAAATCAAGAGCTCACACGTAGTCTCCGCTTGTCACGAGGATCGGTCCTGATATCCGTCCGATCATCACTTAAAGCTCCAACACACCAACGGCCAGGATTCAAATAGCCAACGAGCCATCAGCTGTATATAACCACCATATCTCATGCCCTTTTCATCAAAATCCAAATCAAACATCATTTCTTCTCACTTTCAATTTCAAATTCAAATTCCCCAAAATGTCAGGCAGAGGCAAGGGAGGCAAAGGATTGGGCAAAGGAGGAGCCAAGAGGCACAGGAAAGTGTTGAGGGACAATATTCAGGGAATTACAAAGCCAGCTATTCGTAGACTCGCTCGTAGGGGTGGTGTGAAGCGTATATCTGGATTGATTTACGAGGAGACTCGTGGTGTTCTCAAGATCTTCTTGGAGAATGTGATTCGTGATGCTGTCACATACACAGAGCACGCTAGGAGGAAGACTGTTACTGCTATGGATGTTGTTTATGCACTCAAGAGGCAAGGAAGGACTCTCTACGGATTTGGGGGTTAGGTTTTTTGAAATTAGGGTAGCGTTTGTAGATTTTATCCAATGAATTACTGGTGGTGTAATTCCTCATTACATATCCAATGAAAGTTTAGCTAATTATTAGTTGGGTATGTTAGTTGGCAATTTATTCCTTCTAGCTGTGAATGTTTTATAATGAGAAGGATTGTTTGAAGATTACCCTGTTGTTGAGCGATTTGTTTGAGAGTTCAATTTTAGTGTCAATTGATTTGTTGAAAGTGTGAAAAAAATGAACAATGTTCGGCATAGAGAAATGACAATTGACATATACTTCCTTCATTCACTTTTACTTGATACATTTATTAAAAAATAATTATTAATATAATAATTTTATTATAATATTTTTATTAATTGATGGTTGCTATTATATTTTGAAATTAGTTTATAAAATAAATAATCAATACTATAGGTAAAATAGAAAAAAAGAAGTTATTTATGTCAAAATTAATAAATAAAAATAAAAAATTCAATTAGAAAATTAGTCTCAAATCTCAAATCTGGATTTCTGCCGAGCGAATTTTCTGAGGAATGGTCATAGGCGCTTAGATTAAGGGCTTGATTAACTGTTGTAAGAGCATTCATCCATCGAGCGTAGCCTTAAAAATCTTTTGCTTTATAAAAACAGAGAATAAGGAACTTGAATTAAAGTCAAAACTTATTAAGATGTTCACATCCTCTCAAAACTTAATTTGAGCTTCTATCTATTTTGTTAATATGTTCACGATTCATGGCAGATTGACAATACTGGATACGATCATTATTCTATTTTATCACTTGTTATGGTGGATTAGCTAGACCTAATATCTTCATTATTATATATTTTGCTAAATTATTCACAAATTAACAATATGGATACGACTCAATTCTATCCTCATAAATTATGATAAATTTACATATAGATAGTACCTATAAGCACCAAAAGAAGTATTTCCAAATAAATAGTAAACATTTAAATAACATTTAGTTGAACTTGAAAAATACATTGAGATATTTGAAGCAAAAGTTGATTTTTTTAATTTTTTTTTAAAAAAAATTGGCATAAATTTCATTTGAATATTGTAAAGGGTAGTATATTTCACTAGTAATATTTCTCAAATTAAAATTTCAAATATTACAATGGGAGAGACTTCAATGGAGGGTAAATTATTGAAAGTGAATATGAAATGATTAAGGCATGTGGAATGGATGTTCCAATGTGGAGAAAACGGCACAAATAATCTCTTATCTATAAGAGTAGGTCTAAAATAGTCCCTTAAATATGCACTTACCGGTTTTAATGTTTTGACTATCTAAAACCCTATCAGGTTTGGTCTTTGTCTATTCTTATGCACACAACTACGGTTTATAATAACGGAAGCGATGCCTCCATCCGATTTTCTCTCTCCCCACTACTTTTTTCCGCGATTTTGTCATTTCCCGCTATTAACGTTCTCTCGCCACTTTCTTCTCCCCCATTGTCACTACAGTAGAAAAAACCCTAGATTAATTTTATCAATTGACATCATTGTTGAAAACTTAGGACCATGATTTTATGAGCAGAAGATGGTACAACTCCTCTCTATGGTGAGTTGTTTAGGGTTCAAGTCTTTATTTTTGTGAGGCGTGGCTGTTAAAAAAATAATAATCAATTCTTCCTTTTTTTTCTTTGTTCCACAAATTCTATACATGATGCTTTAAAAATCAGAGTCAAAGTAGTCCACGGTGGTATTTTGAAGCACTAGCTTAGAAGACATTATTTTGGGGGTCGTGTCCAGTTCATTGATCATGTCGACATTTCAGAAATAAAGTTATCACAATTCAAGATTATGGCTGAGATATGTGGATATGGTAATGATTCAGTCGCATTTTGGCACGAGTATGGTAGTGTTGTATCAGTGAAGTTTTGATGATCTACAAACTATACCTTAGGACCAGGTCCTTGCGAAACTCGGGTTCATATGCAGTCAATTGAACACAGCTGAAAAAGTGTACTTTCTGCAGAAAAGTAGGTGGTACGGTAGCAAAGGTACCAACCTTGTCCAATCAGAGCAGTCCTAGGTTTTTGCTCTCTCTAATAAAAGGACCATTTCAAGAAGCAAAACCTAGGTTTTGCAATCAAGATTTCATCAAAAGCAAAAGCCATTCTCTCAAGAAACATAGCTCATTCTCAGCAAGGGACCTGATCCAGTGCGTTGAGTCTTAGCTGTTTTTGAATCTTATGTTTATGTTCTCATCTTGTAAAATCTATGCCTGAGTTATAAGGTTAGTAGATTATTTTCTTGTCTAAGTTCTTAGTTGAGTCATATCAATTAGAGTTGGCTGATTGAATCATTAAGTCTTTAGTCAAGTCTTTCTCTCATCATTTGTTTGATGGGTTCCTTGGGTAGAGTTGCCTAGGGTTGTCAGCTAGAGTTAGTCGACATTTAGGGATAGAGTTAGCTAGTGGTTGAATCAATTAGAGTTGGTTGTTTCAGTCAGTAGCAATACAATTATTGCTGGTATATCTTGTAATAGAGTTATTGCAAGAAGGTTAAAGGTTAAGAGTTTAATCCTTGCAACTACGGAGTCTGTATTCAATGTTGCTTGAAGATAGTGAAGTGGTTGAGAAATCCTACGAGGTAGGTCATGGTTTTACTCCCTTGAGCAAAGAGGTTTCCACCAAAATATCTTGTGCATTTTACTTTCTGTTCTGCCTTTGCTATTCTATTATTCCGCACTATTCTGTGTGTCAAGGGACCTGGTCTCTTGAATGCTGGTGGACTCTTACAGGCCAACAATTGGTATCAGAGCCTGTACTCTGTTTGAGGCTAACACCTTGAGAGGATCCTGCTTATATGGCTGCTCCACCCAATTTGGAAGAAGGTCAGGCGACCACTAGGCCACCTTGCTTTAATGGACAGTTCTATGACTGTTGGAAGACTAGAATGCACGATTTCATAATGGCAGAGGATAATGAATTATGGGACATCATCTGTGATGAACCACATATTCCAATGGAGGAAGTTAAAGAAGGAGATGTTGCACGACCTGTTCCCAAAACCCAAAAGAAGTATGATAAAGTAGATATAAAGAAGATTGAGAAAAGCTACAAAGCAAAGAAACTACTTGTCTGTGGAATAGGTCCTGACGAATATAACAGAATCTCTTTATGTGAATCAGCTAAAGAAATTTGGGATTGCTTGCAGATTTCCCATGAAGGAACAAGCCAAGTCAAAGAATCAAAAGTGGACATGCCGACACCATGAAGGAAGGAGAAACCATACAGGAGATGCATACCAGATTTACATCTATCACTAATGAGTTGCACTATTTGGGAGAGGTAATCAGGACTACTAAACAGGTGATGAAGATACTTAGTGTTCTTCCCAAGTCTTGGGAAAGCAAAGTGAACGCTATCACTGTAGCTTGAGACCTAAAGACACTCACAATGGATGAGTTTATTGGAAATCTAAAAACCTATGAAATGAAGAAACTGTAGGACCAAGCCAAGGAGCCAAAGAAGGAGAAAACTCTTGCTCTTAAGGCCTCAAATGGGGACTTCAATGAGGAAGATGAAGATAGGACCTACATAACAAAGAGGTTCGTTAAGATAATGAGGAAAAATGGTGGTTTTCAGAGAAAAAGTAGCACAAGCAGATCAACAACTGCAAATGACATTTGTCACAAATGTGGCAAACCAGATCATTTCATCAAAGATTGCCCAATGCATAAGATCGAGCACAAGGACTACAACAGAGCTAGAAATAATAAAGGTAAGCAGAGAGACCGATTTCATGAAAAGTTCAGAAGGAAAGCTGCAGCTGACTATGTTGTCAAGCAAGTTCTTGCAGTGTAGGGAGATTCGTATAGTGACTCAGACGAATCTCAGCACCCCGAAGATGTTTCAATGATGGCTATAGAAGATGCTGACAATTCTTTTGATTCACTCTTTTCTTTTATGGCTTAGTCAGATGATGATGATGAGGTAACTCTTCTCGATATTAAGCACAATCTTAATGATTATTCCTTGAAAAAACTTAAGGGTCTGGCCAGTGTCCTAATAGACACCTTGTGCTATCTTACTAATGAAAAACACTTTTGGGGTGAGACCCTTGATATGTCTGAAAGAGAGAAAATTTCCCTAACAGTTCAAGTTTCAGAGTTGGAGAGAAATTGAGTGAAATATCTTCTGAGAATGTCTCACTAAAAGAAAAGATGAAAAATACTTCTATGGTTGAGTCTAAAGGAAAAAAATGAGGTTAGTTATCTTCAAGAGCCTTGCTGCTTCCCTAGAGAGAAATGCTTAACTAGAAAAGGACCTGGTCCATGTCAAAGAAAAGCTTGAAAAATCTCTCAAGTGGACCTATTCTTCTCAAATCCTAACAAACTTAGCAAATCAAAGGTCCAACACTGGAAGTGGGCTAGGAAGCAAAAAGGTTACCCCCCCCCCCCCTACAATCCCCATAGCAAGTATGTGTTTGTGGTTGATAACCTGTTGTGCACACACTATGGTCGAAATGGTCATCTCAGAAAGGACTGTTAGGCTAGGAAGAGATTAGAAGAGAGCTTCTCAAAATATGATAAGTAGGAGAAACTTGTTGAAAAGGTGCCTAGCTACAAAAGAAGGGGACCTGGTCAGTTTGTTAAAGGAAGAATGTCCAGATTGCCTGGATGGACCAAAAAAATGTTAATTGCTCCCCTATCCCCTTATTGGGAACTCATACTCAAATGGGTTCCCAAGTCTAACAACAAATTTTATGTGCAGGTGAGAGAAAGAGGAAACAGTTTCTGTTGGTTCATGGACAGTGGGTGTTCCAAGCATATCACTGGAAGAACTGAAAACTTCCTCTCACTCAAGGCATTTCATGGTAGAAGTGTCTCTTTTGGAAATGGAAAGAAAGGTCACATAGAAGGTGTTGGTAAGATTGGAAAATCAGAGAATCAAGCCATAAAAAATGTATACTTTGTGAAGGGTCTCAAATATAGTCTCCTCAGTGTGTCACAAATCTATGACAAAGGAAATGAAGTGAAGTTTCTATCTGATGGATGCATTGTGATGAGCATGTACATTGTTGACTTGAGCTCAGTACCAAGTGATGAACTCACATGTCTCAGTGCTCAAAGTGATAACACTGATTTGTGGCATCACAGACTAGGACACGTGAGCTCCTCACTCCTCAATAAGTTGGTCTCAAAGGACCTAGTCCGTCGAATTCTAAAGGTCAAGTTTGCTGAACACAAAATATGTGCGTGAGTATGAGGAAAGCAAAACAGGTTCTCATTGAAACAGAAGAAGCAAGTCAGTACCAGAAGGTCTCTTGAGCTGCTCCATATGGATTTGTGTGGGCCAGTCAAAATCCAAAGCAGAAGAGGAAAAAGATACATTCTGGTAATAGTTGATAATTACTCAAGGTTCACTTGGACCATGTTTCTAAGGTCCAAGGATGAAACCTTTGAAACTTTTATGATCTTTGAAAACATGATACAAGTCAAGCTCAGTAGAAAGAATGTAGGGATCAGGTCCGACCATGAAACTGAGTTTCAAAATTCCAGAATGGATCAGCTCTGTGCAGAAAATAAAATCAGTCACAACTTTTCTGCTCTCAGAACCCTCAGCAAAATGGGGTTATTGAAAGAAAAAAAGCAAACCTCTGGTGGAACAATGATCAATAAGAAAAGTACATCAAGGTGCTTCTCAAGAGATTTCACATGGATGATGCTAAACCCATTGGTACTCTTATTGGCACCAGTTCCAAATTGGATGTTGATGAGGTCCCATGGTAAATAAAACCATGTATAGAGGAATCATTGGATCTCATCTATACCTGACTGCGAGCAAAACTGATATTGTCTTCAGTGTAGGAATGTGTGCTGGGTTTCAGGCATGTCCAAAGGAATCACACTTGAAGGCTACTAAACAAATTTTAAGATATCTGAAGGGTACATGGGACCTGGTCCTGTACTATCCTTCGGGTGACTCTTTTGATCTAATTGGTTATGCTGATGCAGATTATGCAGGGTATCTGGCAGACAGGAAAAACTCTTCAGGAATGGCTAACTTTCTTGGTTCTTTTCTGATCTCTTGGGGAACTAAGAAGCAGAATTCAGTGGCTCTTTCTACTGCTGAAGCTGAATATGTTGCAACCGCCTCATGTTATGCTTAATTGCTAATGATCAAGCAGTAGATGAAGGATTTTGAGATAGTCTCAGATACTGTTCCCTTGTGATGTGATAACACAAGTGCACTCAATATGGAAAAAAACCCAATCCAGCACAAGAGAACCTAACACATTGATGTGAGGCATCACTTTCTTAGAGATAATGTGGAGAAAGGGAATATCTGCCTGAAGTTCTGTAAAACTGAAGACCAAGTGGCTGACATTTTTACTAAAGCTCTTAACAGAGATCAGTTTGAGAAAAACAGGCTCAAACTAGGTCTAATTAAATTGAACTAAGTTCTTTATGTTGCTTTCATCTTCCTTCACATTGGCTATGGTTAGGAGGAAGGTATCCCGGTGGTAATATATAAACAGATCTAATTCAGCTTCATACTTTCTGCAGGTATACACCCATGGTGGATCAACTGAAATAGAAATACAGTGGGAGAGACATATGGATATGTGTCCTGAAAGACATCTAGCAGGGACCAGGTCCTGGCTACAAGGTCAGTATCCTATATATTACTGTTTCTAAAAATACTTAAAAAAAGGACTTCTTTTTGCCACGTGTTTTTCCCGCCCTTCTGAGTCTCTGTCTTTTCAATTGAAAACTGAAGAAGTGTACCCAATCGGGACCAGACACGTCGCTTCTCTTGAATCCCAAATGACACACCCTCTCTTCTCCTTTAAATATTCAGTTGAACATTGATTCTCTCACTCTTAACTTCAAAAAATTTTGAATTTTTTTTGAAATCACTCTTGTCTCTTGAATCTTTGGTCTATTCTCTCATCTCCTCTTGAGACAAAATATCACAACCTTTATCTCCCACCAATACAACCATTGAAGAGGACAACCCTAAATCTGATTCACATCCCATTGACAGCCTCTTCTTCGATGGAACTCCAATCTCCGTGGCAGACAAAAAGATATCCACCGCATCCACTACAGAAAACTTACAGTCCACTTCTTTTTCCTTGCTTACTGAGCCTGCTTCCACTACGGTTCAAAAAGAACCCACAGTGTCTCTGACCTTAATACCTGAGCTCACTCCTGATTCAGTCCACAACAGTAAGTCCAGTTCTCCTGCCATGGAAGAAAGTGCTGAAACTATCTTGGGACCATGTACCCAAGATGCAATTGTACAGCCTTGTGTGGATGAGCTTATGTTTGATGGAGACTTGAAAATTAACAGAGGTACTCCATCAAACAACGTGGTTGCAGGAGAGAATTGAATTGTCGAAAGTTTAACCCTCTTAGCCACTGATCCAAAGGTACCTATTGATGAGTCAACTAATTCTTATGCGTCTGGATCCCTTAACCATTCTCATTGTCTGTTGTATGATGGAACTCCCATGAACAAGGAAACTGATAACGCACCTTTTCCCCCACCGGATGAGGATAATGAAGGTGAGACACCCTTGAGTGATTTGGTGTGGAAAAGATTTGGCGTGAGAGAATTCAAAGGAAAGAAAAAAGAGCCCAACACTATAGTGAGGTCTTATAGCACTAGGGGTATAGAAAAGAAATTGATGGGTGATGCCCTGCAAGCAAACAAATCTTCTACGGTGAAGAGGAGAATGTTGAAAAAGGCCTCAGATGTTGTAGAGAAGGTAGTTCCACCTGACGAGGTTGTGTTGTTGGAGGTAGAAGAAAATGAACAAGAGGAGGTTGACATGGATATTGCTTCTGCCACTGCCAAATCTAGAATTGGTGTTGGCACTCTGAAGATCACAAGGTCTTCTGTGCCTAAGCCCAAAGCCCCAGGGTAAAAGAAGCATGTTTCAGTGAAGAGATGAATAGGGGATGTTTCCAAGGAACCTGGTCCTACTACTGACTTACCCACGCCTGTACCAGTGGATACGTCAGCATAAGGACCTGGTACCTCAACGAAAAGAAGGAAGGTCCAGAAATCTCCAAAGATGGTCTCTAGAGAAGAAATGTGTCACGACCCAAAATAAGCACGTGATGACACTTGTCACACCCTCCGAAAAATTAAGCCTATCCAAACATAAACTCAATAATCAAGTAAATTAGAAGCGGAAGAAAAAGAATAATCCCTAAAATATATATAAAGAAGAAGCAAATATTTAAGATACACCCAGGTCTGGTTGACACTAGTACAAGCCTCTAATATAGAATAGGAATAATAATCTTCTAGAATATCTTCGATGCGAATAAAGCATAAGACATAAATAGGGAGATCTGAGAAGTAATAAAGTCCCTCAGCTACTACCCCAATCTACGCAATGCTAATACTAGAAGAAGGCGATCTACAAACTGCTACTCGACCCAATACCTGCACGGGGTGCAGAAAAATAAGAAAAAGGAAAAGGAAGCAAGAGTGAGTACGAAACCACATGTACTCAGCAAGCATCATCGATAACCGACCCTAATCCAAAGTGATGGAGAGAACCACCACCCCAACTACCCAAGGTTTCCCCAAGCATTCTATAACCTGCCAAAATCACAGTAATTTATCCTACCAAGGTAACCCAAGATAATGGTCAACAGGTAAACCAAATGCAGGGTAGGCACACTAATCCAGGTGAGTCAATCATCATTAACCAATACTATGGGATAGCAACAGGGAAAGTGTGTATATATATATAAGGATGTATCTCATGCTACCAAAAAGGGTGCTATCCATCTATCTTTAGATCAAGTCACCATCATACCTAAGTATTATAACATCTCTCCCTTTTTACCAACATACGATGAAATAGGATAATAAAATAAAATGAAATGAATGCTCAAACACAGTATCACAAACAAGGTCCTAACACAGAAATACGGTACAAGAGTAGACACTAACACAATATGAAAACACACCAAGGATGATAATGCAATGCAAATGATGTAATGCAATGAAGTGACGATGATGAATCTTTAAAAGTTATCGTATAACTTTCTGTATACACCCACCGAGCTTGCAGCTGCCAGGTAGGACCCATGGGGGGTTCGCAACCCATATACTAGTCAGTCTCAATCTCAATATCTCCTCTCTGCCTCATGGATCACGGTAGAGGGTTTGGTAAAATGTCTCATCAATATCGCCTCTCCGCCTCGTGGATCACGGTAGAGGGTTTTACAAAATGTCCAGGCGATACCAATGTCTCATGAATATGCATGTGTGATATGAGGATGCAATGCTCACAGTAATCTCAACACAAGGATCTCAAATCCATCAATACACATGATATATGCACAAGTGAGCTTATAATCAACTCAATGTATCAATAACTCATGATATCAGTCTCCACTTGGTACCAACCGAATATATGGTCATGTAATCATCAAAATTACCATTTTCAAGCCCACTCCCGGGCATCACTATGATGAATATGCAATTACATGCTCAGATAAGGCCTACAATGTTAAGTTAAGCCCCCACTCGAGAAAAATATATAATAAATATGGCCTTAATGCAAAATCATGACCAACAATCATCAAGACAAGCCCTTACTCGGCGACATAGTACATAATATGAAAATTAAATGCATGCTCATAGTCAATTAACATAATTCAAGCCCCCACTCGAGCATTACCAAAAAAAATACACTCAAGACCGGTAATAATAATATGCACATAAACCCCCCACTCAGGCACACAATGATAGATATCAACAATCTCAACAATAATAGAATGTGAGACTACCCAAACTTAGCTTGATCATAACTTAAGCTTCCTTAACTATTACAAGCCAATCTCGCTCTAAGTATCTTCTAACCCCAATTATTCCATCAAATCACGATGGTCACACAATTATCCCTTAAGAGGTCACTAAAGCCTCAATCATTATGTCAAAGTCTACAAAACATGAATCTAGCTCCAAAACAGGCATTAATACTAACATTACAGAAACACTAAGTTAGTTATCTATAATCTACTTCTAAGGATAAGCACAAGCAATAATACTAACTAAGGAAAATAATAATCTAATTATTATCTATCAAAGACTCCGGTACCCGTGGAGATGCTCGCCATTTCACCTAAGCGGGACCCCTAATCCTAATGAATCACCAAATACTAACAACCAAACATACAAACACATAAACACTTTGGAAAAACTCAAGGTGTAGCCCAACTTGGGTTAAATGAAGACCCGCAAGCTCAAACGTTGTCCAAAACCTCAACCGAAAGCCCAGATCTCTCGAATCAATACTAAATACATCCAATCACATCAAATATGGCATCTACAAGTCAAAAGGAAGCTATTAATACCCATATTGGTCATATTTGAAACGAGTCAAAATGAACCTCAAAAATGGGTTTTAAAAACGAAGGGGTAAAACTGGAATTTTATTTTAAAAACACATTTATCAAGGTTAAAAGAACCTAAAGCTGAAAACACAAGCGAAAACGAGTTAAAAACGAGGTCCAAATCTAAGAAAAACTATTTTCAAGCTTTACCGGCAAAACCCCAAAAATCCATAGAAAATCAAAAAAGGTAAAAATGGAATTTTTGTTTGAAAATCATAATCCTCAAGTGAAAAGAACTCTATGGGTGAAAAGCCAAGAAAAAATGAGTAAGAATCGAAGCTCAAATTAAAGAAATACCAAATTTTCAATTTGGAAAAAAACTCCAAAAACTCTCTTTTGAAATCTTTGATTTAGAAGAATTTAGATGATAAAGTTGGTAGGAAATGATTTAGAATTGAGTTAGGGACTTACCCGCACAAACTTACGCAAGAAATTTCCCCCAAAATCTTTCTCCCAAGCTCCTAATATGATAAAAATGGTGAAAATGAGCAAAAATTGGGTAAATCCCGAATTTTGGCAATTTTCAGCAAAGATGGTTGACTTGTTGACCGTTGACTGTGCTCAACTGTTGAGCAACCATCAACAATTTTAAAAACTTGTTTTTGACCCTCAAAACTCATTCGGAACCCTATGAACATGAATCAATAGTCCAAATTGATCATAAAATACATTCCGAATCCAATGGAATTATCGGATTTACGAAAAAAGTTCTTTTACAATAAATTAACCCCCGAAACCCCTTAAGGCCAAAATACACTATTTTTCAAATGGAGGGTTGAAATACAATTAAAGGTTTCGAACCGAAACTAACCATGCTACCAACCTAAAATTGACACTCCGGAACTAATGGGATAGTCAGAAACCTCATCCGAGACTCGAATCACAAAATATTGACCAAAGTCAAACCTATCGTTATAAGGATACTCAAATTAAATACTCCCGAACGCATCGGGGACCACGCCAACTATTCCCACAACTCTTAAACAAGATAAGGCAACCACGGGGAGGGGAAAAATAATCAAAACACAGAAAATTTTGAATATCAATATGAGGGTCATTACAGTATCCACCACTAAGATTCACGTTCGTCCTCGAACGTAAAAGCAAGAAAAACCAGCACAAGTAAAGGTAGAAGATGCTCTCGAGAGATATCAAACAAGCACCCCAACGCAGTTCACAACTAATGAACTACCGATCTCATCATAGGACCAAAATCTATCACATAAGACCTCACCAGATCACAACATAAGCCACAAAAGGCCAGAATTCTCGATGAAACCAAATTTCTATATCAATGAACTTCCTCTGAACTCATAAATTTAGTCAAACACAATAGAGGTACTGAGCATGCTCGGTTAATATAAACCTGAACAAGGCACCATAAGGCACATTCCACAACCACAAGACCACAAATCACCCTCGAACCCACAAAACCAAGGGACTCACCAAGCATATAACCACCTACCAATACTGAATCCACCTGCCTAAGGCCGATACTATCACTATCAAAAACCACTCACACTACAACCTCAGGCTAAAGCTACCCGACTAGAAACCGATAACAAAACTACATAAAACACCTAAAAGCCACACTCAACACACCAAAACTCTACTTTACATAACACCCTCATGCTCAACCCCTTTGAGGCAATCAACAAGCACTATAAAACTCTATATACTATAGACATGAACACAAAAATGGCATCGAATCTATGCGTGATTCATCACACAGACCCAAGCAAATCTCAATACCCAAAAGCCATCACACAACCCAAAATCCTCAACAACTGGGTAGAACAAAGGGTCTTTTCGATCCTGCACACATAAGTGACCTGTCATAGCAGAAATAATCAAACCATAGAAGAAGCACAACAATCTGGATATCTTACTGACTGACGCCCAAGTCACAAATCAAATATCGGGAGAGATATTGCTAGACTCTACACAAGCTACCAATGAACCACACTATCAGGACTCCAAATTTTCTAACTCGACCCATAGATAAGCCCTGAATAAATCAAATATCTTTATGCACAAGAAGAAATCCTTATCTCTTTTTCCTAACTCTATTTCCATTCAGAATTCTTTAATACATGAGTCATGGACTAATAAGGTACAACTCGGACTAGCTCAATCCTCATTCGACATTCCCTACCAAAAGGTCCACGAAAAGTAACACATACTCAAATCAAAGCTTATGAGCTGAATGTTCCACTAAGCCACTTAGCTATAAAAGTAACAATGCCACAACTAGGCACCACTTTTCATTCGAACTCTTTCCAAATCGAAAGAAAATATCCTCATGAGCTGAAATCTTTGATTTTGATCGAGGAGTGTCTCAATATCAAGTAGTGTATTCACACAAATAAAAGCCAAATACTAAGGAAGTAACAAATCGCGAGGCCCGAATGCCTGAAGTCTTTTCTTATCCAACTAGAATCTCTTACTCGCAATCCCTTTCGAATCAATCACACCTCAAGTCTAGGTTATCACAGGGTCTACCACTAAGGAGTACCACTAGGCATGCTATAACTCGAAACGCCAAACCACGAGACCAATCAATTTAATCAATTGATAGACGCTGAAACCTAGAATCGATCCACCACTATTCCACAACATAACCATCAAGAGAACCATACTCAGAACATTAAAATCCATAATAATCAACAGAGATCAAAGTAAATCCAGTAACATACTATGAACGAGCCTCAACATAGGATCGGCACACCCGATCCACCACTAAAGAAACATCTAGGGGTAGCAAATAACAACGATTCCAGTGAAACTCATGAAGTCATATCAAGTCTCAATGCTGAATAGACGACCACATAGGAGAATGTAGAATCATAGTCAAACACCGCTAAGGCATAATAAAGACGTACCAAGGATCATACCTGTGGCTACAGTACCAAAAGCTCCTGCCTCGAGTCCATCCTGTGAGATATGATACTGAAATATTTCATCTCCTAGAGTAACTAGTGAAGCATCTCCCTATCCAACATGTGGGCAACTCCTCCTATAGCGCCCCAAATCTCCACATAAGAAGCAACCCAACAAAGTGGGAGTCTACAGAACTGGGCCTGAGAAACCTGGATGACTACCATGATCTAACCCCCTCCAAGCATAACCACGAAGACCCTGACCTCCATCATGCATATAGCTATGAACATCAAAACCTCGGGCCCTCTGAACCGCGAGCCGCTCATGTCTCCACACAAAATCCTCTAGAAATACTCGAGCAAACTAATCCCATGAAAGAGCAGGTGATCCAACTAGTCTACTCTCTACAAAGGTCCTCCACCACTATCTAGCTGGCCCGAAGAACTGAAAAAAGTGAAGTATACTCCATTAGAATCCACCAAGATCAACTTGTGCAACCTCTCATAGCAACTAAGCAAGAACATATAAGCATCAACCCTAGGATCTCCATCGAATCGAGGAGGATCTGTCCTGATAAACTCTATGAATCTGATATGTCCTTTCATAGACATAAAAGGTAAAGTCACTGGATGTGGAGTAATTCCTGACAATATCTCATCAACACTAAGAGAATCAGTAGGAGTCGCAGATACATCTGAGGTATAAAGCCCTGAAGTAGCATGCTGAATCAGAATAGGACCCGCCCTCTGAAAGAAACCCAACACAGGAACCAAATAATCATCAATCATAAATGCGGTCATGGGTGGTGATTGAGCTAGCCTCAACCCCTCTAACTCACCAGACCTACCAACACTAGAAACTCAAAAACCTGAAGAGGCAACTTTAACCTGACCCCTAGCTGGTCTAGACATCCCGATCTGACCTCTACCTTGGACTCTACTCCTAACCATGGAAGAACGCATGCTCACCATCTGTGAGAGAGTGAATAAGAGATTTTTAAGTTATACAAAGCTACAAAGGCACGAGAAGAATGAAGAAATGGAAATGTCCTAAAGTAATGTAGCCTCTCGAAGATAAATAACGGACGTTTTGTACCGATCTGCAAGACTCTACTAAACTCGTCTTGTACTAATGA
The DNA here is from genome assembly GCA_031232105.1 of Capsicum rhomboideum. NCBI lineage: Eukaryota > Viridiplantae > Streptophyta > Magnoliopsida > Solanales > Solanaceae > Capsicum > Capsicum rhomboideum. The sequence goes on along the minus strand of CP124713.1, from coordinate 129,042,659 downwards.
GACCACTGAACCTGGGGCTCTGATATCAATTTGTCACGACCCAAAATAGGCACGTGATGACACTTATCACACCCTCCAAACAAGTAAGCGTATCCAAACCCAAACTCAATAATCAAGTAAATTAGAAGCGAAAGAAAAAGAATAATCCCCAAAATATATATAAAGAAGAAACAAATATTTAAGATACACCCAAGTCTGGTTGTCATTAGTACAAGCCTCTAATATAGAATAGAAAAAATAATCTTCTAGAATATCTTCGATGCGAATAAAGCATAAGACATAAATAGGGAGATCTGAGAAGTCCTAAAGTCCCTCAGCTACAACCTCGATCTCTGCAACGCTAATACTGGAAAAAGGAGATCTACAAACTGCTACTCGGCCCAATACCTGCACGGGGCAACGAAAAACAAGAAAAAAGAAAAGAAAGGAAGAGTGTAGTACGAAACCACATGTACTCAGCAAGCATCGTCGATAACCGACCCTAATCCAAAGTGATGGCGACAACCACCACCCCAACTACCCAAGGTTTCCCCAAGCATTCTATAACCTGCCAAAATCACAGTAATTTATCCTACCAGGATAACCCAAGACAATAGTCAACAGGTAAACCAAATGCAGGGTAGGCACACTAATCCAGGTGAGTCAATCATCATTAACCAATACTATGGGATAGCAACAGGGAAAGTGTGTATATATATATAAAGATGTATCTCATGCTACCAAAAAGGGTGCTATCCATCTATCTTTTGATCAAGTCACCATCATACCTAAGTATTATAACATCTCTCCCTTTTTACCAACATACGATGAAATAGGATAATAAAATAAAATGAAATGAATGCTCAAACACAGTATCACAAACAAGGTCCTAACACAGAAATACGGTACAAGAGTAGACACTAACACAATATGAAAACACACCAAGGATGATAATGCAATGCAAATGATGTAATGCAATGAAGTGATGATGATGAATCTTTAAAAGTTATCGCATAACTTTCTGTATACACCCACCGAGCTTACAGCTACCAGGTAGGACCCATGGGGGGTTCGCAACCCATATACTAGTCAGTCTCAATCTCAATACCAATCTCAATCTCAACATCTCCTCTCCGCCTCATGGATCACGGTAGAGGGTTTGGTAAAATATCTCATCAATATCGCCTCTCCGCCTCATGGATCACGGTAGAGGGTTTTACAAAATGTCCCAGTGATACCAATGTCTCATGAATATGCATGTGTGATATGAGGATGCAATGCTCACGGTAATCTCAACACAAGGATCTCAAATCTATAAATACGCATTATATATGCACAAGTGAGCTCAGAATCAACTCAATGTATCAATAACTCATGATATCAATCTCTACTTGGTACCAACCGAAGATATGGTCATGTAATCATCAAAATTACCATTCTTAAGCCCACTCCCAGGCATCACTATGATGAATATGCAATCACATGCTCAGATAAGGCCTACAATGTTAAGTCAAGCCCCCACTCGGGCAACACAATAATAAATATGGCCTTAATGCAAAATCATGACCAACAATCATCAAGTCAAGCCCTTACTCAGTGACATAGTACATAATATGATAATTAAATGCACGCTCATAGCCAATTAACACAATTCAAGCCCCCACTCGAGCATCACCACAAAATATACACTCAAGACCGGTAATAATAATATGCAATAACCCCCCCCACTCAGGCACACAATGATAAATATCAATAATCTCAACAATAATAGAATGTGAGACTACTCAAACTTATCTTGATCATAACTTAAGCTTCCTTAACTATTACAAACCAATCTCGCTCTAAGTATCTTCTAACCCCAATTATTCCATCAAATCACGATGGTCACACAATTATCCCTTAAGAGGTCACTAAAGCCTCAATCATTATGTCAAAGTCCACTAAACATGAATCTAGCTCCAAACCAGGCATTAATACTAACATTACAGAAACACTAAGTTAGTTATCTATAATCTACTTCTAAGGATAAGCACAAGCAATAATACTAACTAAGGAAAACAATAATCTAATTATGATCCACCAAAGACTCTGGTACCCACGGAGATGCTCGCTATTTCACCTAAACGGGACCCCCAATCCTAAAGAATCACCAAATACAAACAACCAAACATACAAACACATAAACACTTTAGAAAAAGTCAATGTGTAGCTCAACTTGCCTTAAATGAAGACCCGCAAGCTCAAACGTCGTCCAAAACCTCAATCGGAAGCCCAAATCTCTCCAATCAACACCAAATGCATCCAACCACATCAAATATGGCATCTACAAGTCAAAAGGAAGCTATTGATACCCATATTGACCATATTTGAAATGGGTCAAAAACGAACCTCAAAAATAGGTTTTAAAAACGAAGGGGTAAAATTAGAATTTTATTTTAAAAACTCATTTCTCAAGGTTAAAGGAACCTAAAGCTGAAAACCCAAGCAAAAATGAGATAAAAACGAGGTCCAAATCTAAGAAAAACCATTTTCAAGCTTTACCGGCAAAACTCCAAACTCCATCGAAAATCAAAAAAGGTAAAATGGAATTCATGTTTGAAAATCATAATCCTCAAGTGAAAATAACTCTATGGGTGAAAACCCAAGAAAAAACGAGTAAGAATCGAAGCTCAAATCAAAGAAATACCAAATTTTCAATTTGGGGAAAGACTCCAAAAATCCTCTTTTGAAATCTTTAATTTAGAATAATTTAGATGATAAATTTTGTAGGAAATGATTTAGAATTGAGTTCGGGACTTACCCGCACGAACTTATGCAAGAAATTTCCCCCAAAATCTTTCTCCCAAACTCCTAATATGATAAAAATGGTGAAAATGAGCAAAAATGGGGTAAATCCCGAATTTGGGAAATTTTCAGCAATGAAGGTTGACTTGTTGACCGTTGACCAAGGGTTGACTGTGGTCAACTATTGACCGCATGTTGACTGCGGTCAACTGTTGACCAACCATCAACAATTTTAAAAACTTATTTTTGACCCTCAAAACTCATTCGGAACCCTATGAACATGAACCAGTAGTGCAAATTGATCATAAAATACGTTTTGGATCCAATGGAATTATCAAATTTATGAAAAAAAAGGTCTTTTACGATAAATTAACCCCCGGAACCCCTTTAGGCCAAAATACACTATTTTTCAAATGGAGGGTTGAAATATAATTAAAGGTTTCAAACCCAAACTAACCATGCTACCAACCAAAAATCGACGCTCCGGAACTAATGGGATAGTCAGAAACCTCATCCAAGACTCGAATCACAAAATGTTGACTAGAGTCAAACCTATTGTTATAAGGATACTCAAAATCACATACTCAAATAAAATACTCCCGAATGCATTGGGGACCACGCCAACTATTCCTATAACTCTTAAACAAGATAAGGCAACCACAGGGATTGGCAAAATAGTCAAAACATAAAAAATTCTATATATCAATATTAGGGTCATTATAAAATGATATGTGCACTAAAGGGGTAATGTGCGTTAAACGAAAGAGTGTTTGATCCATAGATCTTTGACTAACCAAGCATGTGTGAATTGGTTGAATTTGTAAAACATCGAGACTGGCTGTACTTATTTGACTTACCTGTTCCTGCAGTGCATGAAAAAGAGATGTGAGATCTGTATTATACCATTAAGTTTGCTGAAGATGGTCTGAGTTTCACTGCCATGGTGCGGGGAAAAGAGATATTTGTGAATGAGAAAGTGATAAGTTGGATCCTGTATGTGCAAATAGATGAGATCAGGTCCATGCTGAATCAAAAACCATCACTGGAGTTTGTACGAGAGATTGGTTAAGTTCTTGTAAAGTCAAATGTTGGGGTGTCCAAGAAGTTTCTCAAAGAGGAGTTTCAATTACTGTTTGAATTAGTGAACAAGGTATTGTTTCCACGATCAGAGAAGCGTACTGTGGCCTCTGCAGTGGACCTGTTCCAAATGAAATCCCTCAGCACTTTCGAGCTAGTAAATCTTCCTGCCATCATGATCGAGCATATGCACAAGGTGATTCATAAGAGGAATTGCAAGCATGGCATGCCTTATGGTTCCTTCTGAATAGAGTCTTTAACCATTTCAAGGTGACATGTGGAAAGGGGGTGGCTGGTTCTGAGAAGTACACGTTCCATATGGTTACATTCATTAAAAATGAGTCCGTTAAAGGGAAGGTTGGGACCAAGTCCCAAGTATCCGAGCTTCTTAAGGCTCAAGACAAGTTGATTGCAGACTTGGAGGACATGAGAGTAACCTTGGCTGCTCAAGATGCAGAAATTGCTCATCTCAAAGCCAAAGTTCAGCAATTATCAGTCATAAAACCTAGTACCTCTAAGGAACCGAAGAAGGAAAATGTGAGTCTGAAGACACTGGTCACCAAGCTAAATGCTGAAGTCAAGGATATCACTAAGCAACTTCTCTGTGTGCACGCATTTTCTAGTGCGAGTATAAACCTGGTCCTTAAATCTCTTGCCCCTTAGTTTCCCTCTTTTTAAGCCCTAGTGTTCCTTTGGTTCTGTTTCTTTTTTGTTTTGTCTTCCTTGTTCCTAGCGGCAATTAAAGAACAGTTTCTTGTTGATGTATTTTTGGATTTAGTAATGTATGTGATACTGTTCTTCCTGTTTTTAATGGACATTCTGCTTTTGTCTACTATATGCTCTCTATTTTGGCTTGTTCATTCATGTAAGTGTCGTCTCAATGGCCATGAATTAATCTGCTTTGCATATTACTTATCTTTGTTTACTGCTGCACTTTTTTATGATGCCAAAAGGGGGAAGATGTTATTGACAGGGGGAACTTGGTTCATGCGCAAAGACCTGGAAGCGTTGAACAAAGGTAAAATGATGGTTACTATACATAGGGGGAAGACACAAGGTAAAATGATGGTTACTATACATAGGGGTAAGGCGCAAGGACCTAGAAGCATTGAACAAAGGTAAAGTGATGGTTACTATACATAAAAGGGAAGCATTCTAGGGATCTGGTCTTAGTGACAAGGGGAATAGTTTCTCATCATCAAAAAGGGAGAAATTATTGTATCAGTAAAGTTTTGATGATCTATAAACTATACCTTAGGACCAGGTCTTTGAGAAACTCGGGTTCATATGTAGTCAATTGAACACAGATGGAAAAGTGTGCTTTCTCCAGAAAAGTAGGTGGCACAGCAGCAGTGGTACCAACTTTGTCCAATCAGAGCCGTCCTAGGTTTTTGCTCTTTCTTATAAAAGGAACATTTCAAGGAGCAAAACCTAGTTTTTGCAATCAAGATTTCATCAAAAGCAAAAGCCATTCTCTCAAGAAACATAGCTTATTCTTAGCAAGGGACCTGATCCAGTGCGTCGAGTCTTAACTGTTTTTGAGTCTTATGTTTATGTTCTCATTTTGTAAAATCTACGCCAAAGTTATAAAGGTTAGTAGATTATTTTCTTGCCTAAGTTCTTAGTTGAGTCATATCAATTAGAGTTAGTTGATTGAATCATTAAGTCTTTAGTCAAGTCTTTATCTCATCATTATTTGATGGGTTCCTTGGGTAGAGTTGCCTAGGGTTGTCAGCTAGAGTTAGTTGACGTTTAGGGCTAGAGTTAGCCAGTGGTTGAATTAGCTAGAGTTGGTTGTTTCAGTCAGTAGCAATACAGTTATTGCTGGTGTATCTTGTAATAGAGTTATTGCAAGAAGGTTAAGGGTTAAGAGTTTAATCCTTGCAACTACGGAGTCTGTATTTAACGTTGCTTGGAGATAGTGAAGTGGTTGAGAAATCCTATGAGGTAGGTCGTGGTTTTACTCTCTTTAGCAAGGAGGTTTCCACCAAAATATCATGTGCATTTTACTTTCTGTTCTTCCTTTTGCTATTATGTTATTCTGCACTGTTTTGTGTGTCAAGGGACCTGGTCTCTTGACTGCTGGTGGACTCTTACAAGCCAACAAGTATATTCAGAGAAAAGATGAGGCTTGTATTGATTTAGAAGCTAATTTGGTATCCAAAAACATCCCTGAAGACAGAGTAATTGAGGTTTGCTCTGAGCATTTACACTCTTCTATTGAAATGGATGTCGGAAAAACCTTTGATAAAGGACAAAATAACAATAGTTCAAGTGACAATCAACAGTCTGCTAGAGGTACCAACAAAGAAGGAATGGCTGAATATTCTTCAAGTGGTGACGATTTTGAAGACTCGGATAATGATTTCTCATATGAACATGATACATTAGAAAGGAGTTAAATGGGGTGCACATATATGAAGTTAGCGAAGAAGTGTGGAAAAAGATGACTCGTGAAGAAGGAGTGAAGGGGGTTATTGTTATTTCTAAAATCTAGTGTATTTTTCCAAGAAGGGAGAGAGAACACCTTAGGGATTTAAGGTCATGAGCTGTTGGACAGAAGTTCTTCAGGTAAATACTTTGATTTTAGCCTAATATTGGAGTTGATTTTAGTGTTATCCTATAGCAAGTATCAAATAGTGGGTGGGGGGAGGAGTCACATTTTTTTTATCCTCTTTTCTTAATACTTTCATTCTTAATTCTCACCAAAATTGTATTCTTGGTTAGTCCTTATCTCAAGAAACTAGGGAATTGGAAGTGACGTGTTTTCTGTGGAAAAGTTGCAAGTTTGATGTGTCAATTTGGTATTTAATAATGGCTGAATAATGGTGGCTAATGATAAGGTATTAAAGGGTAATGATGGGTTTAACATTAGATTAAGTTCTGTACATGTTGCTTTATAATAGTTAAGTTTTTATTTGTTTTGTACTGTGTCGTAGTGTATGGGTACATAATTGGCATTAGTTATAGATTTTTCTCATGGTCACCGCATTATAATTCAAGTCTTGACATATTGGTATAAATAATTAAATATTAGATGTATTATATCCCATGAAAACCATTAGATTTATAATACTAAAAGAAATTAAGGCTTAGTCCTAAGCATTAAAATATAGTAAATATGAGATTTAACTATTAATTGAAATTAAGGTAGAAATTTTACTATAAAGTTGGACTAGTTTACCTATGGTTTACTCATATTTGATAGATTGGAACATCCCGAAGCTTTGAGGAAGGGAAAGGCAAAATTTTGAGGATTTGTGACACATTATTCAACGATTCGAGGTAAATTATGGCTTAACTTCCTTCATACTGAGCTGGGTAGTTAACTTATCATGTAAAGCATGCTATAAGTCTGGGGAATTAGTCATGAGTATTGTATTTCGAGATCATTTTACTACCGTGTTGTCCGTGTGGGGGCTTATATGCATAATGTTGTTGACTTGAGAGATTATATTTGTTGTGATCCCGTGCGGGGGATTTTTGTGATATTATTGATGTCATACAAGACTATTTATTCTAGTGGTGCCATGTGATGGCCTATATCATGAACTATTATCATATTATTGATTCTGAGCTCATTTATACCTGTATCGAATTGATCATTATCTTCATACTGATTGATTGTGAGCATTACATCCTTATTTCATCTATACATATTCATGAGATTGGTATCACCGAGAGAAACTAATTTTGACAGAAAATAAAACACTTTACAAAATCCTTGATAGGGAAATATGCCGGTAAGGTGATTGATACTTGAGATTGTGAAAGTATATCATCCTATCCTAGACGCGAGTAGGCTCGAAAGGCGTATACGATATTTGAGATTGAGATTGTGAAGGTATATGATCCTATCCTAGAAGCGAGGAGGCCCAAAAGATATATACGAGAGCTATGCGATGGTTCATATCATCATTATTCCACCATCATTGAATTGCATTGCATAATTTGCACGTCTACTTATATGTTTGTTGCCGTGTACTTAGTTTCCTTATATAATTCATGTGTATTTATTCCTTTTTAGATGTATATTGTAGAATTGTTAGTAGAGACGGTGTGAGCTACCGTTTGAGAACTTTTCTGTTTGCAGGTAGAAGCGTGCTCATAGTATCTTTTACTTGTTTAGTTTTCTACGTTGGCTTATAATACCTACTGTATACAAGTGGATCGTACTCACTCCTACTTTTGTGTCCTTTTGGTGCAGATCCCAGTACTAGTGCGACCATCGGTGGCTGATTCGTGGATTCAGAGAGTTATAGCGGAGATTTGGTGAGCTTACCGTCCGGAGCCTTGTTCCAGTCTCCTTCTATCCCTATGTCTTTATTTATTAGCAGAGACAGACTTATGTATTATTCAGATTTCGGATTTATATTAGATGCTATTCACACTTATGACACCAGATTTTGGAGATTGATATATTTCTTTCGAATGCTTCTGTTATTTACATATTATGGCCTGACTTCGTTCTAGAAGTCTCGTATTTATTTCGTTTCTGTCTTATTTTGATTTTTCTTTTCTTTTATGGGGTTTTGGCTTACCTACCAAAACTGGGTCGGGGTAGTGCCATCATAACCTTAACTTTTGGATCGTGACAATAGCCAACTACGATAATATCATTGCATAGTTGAATACAAAGTACAATTTCTAGAATTCAAAGATCCTTGTAATTTTTCAATTAGTAACCTAAACCAACTATAAAATACTGCACAATTTGTTGACAAACTTATACCACTAGATATGGTGGAAGATCAACGTTATCCTTACAATATGCCTAGAAGAGACGACACTACACCAAACTCTTTAGGCAGCCATAGGTGAAAACAGGGCCTACAACAGTGCACGTACAACCAAACGTCTGAATATTCCCAACAGTTCACGACAAGAAGTAGCTAACTAGTAAAACATAAGCAACAACAAATCTAGTCTGAATATTCCTCATCCTCCTTCACGATCTCCCTTATATACTTAGAATGACTAATCAACCCGGACTCCCCAACTAGCCACGCAAATAGTTTTTTCGCTTTTGAGAGAACGCATAGAGATCCTTAATCTCATCGGGACATATGATAACTGTAAGTTTTGGGTCATGAGTCATGGATCGCCCATGTGGACCGACCTGACCAGACCCGACCCGACCCGTTACAATATCTGTAAAGAAGATGAGATCAAATTTCAAAAGGGAAGTTATCTCTATTTTGAAAAGAAGGGGGAACAGTTACATGGTAACTGTAATTGACATTAGAAATCCCCTTTTAAATTCAATACTTCGGGGGTAGAAAAAGGGTGACCAAAATCAGACATAAAACAGAGTAAAAGAAATTCTGATTCTCCCATATTAATAAACTCAAGAAACCAGACATTTAGTTTGTGAAAAAGACTTTGTTTTCTAGTGATTCAAAGGACGATTTGGGGCGATTATTCTTCCGGTAGCAAATCAACAACCTTCGCTGCGACACATTAAGGTACACAATCTGATTTTGCTCCGATTTACTAACAATGGTATCAGAGCAAGGGATAATTGTCTCGTTTTGCATGTTAATTTCGTCGGAAGAAATTTTGGAGATGAAGTTATTAAAATTGAGATATGTTTTCACCTGTTAAAATGAATAAATGAACTGGATTGGATTCGGGATTTTGAACCCGAACTGAATGAACCCCCGACCATCCGATCTGGAATCAGACGCGCCACCATTGCCCACCGATCTGATAATAGATATGATATTTAATAGATTTCTCAATTTTTTTTGAGGAACAGAGAAAGTTTTTTTTTTTTCTTGAATCTGCCATTGTTGTTCTTTAAGAAGAAGAATAGTAAAGGTAAAGTAAAGTATATTTTCTTTAAGAAGAAGAATAGTAAAGATAAAGTAAAGTATATTTTATGGGAAGAAGCGTGTACTTACTTCCTTCTTTCTAGAGAATAGAAATAGTCATCTTCTATTCTTTTTCTTTTATCATTTCAAGAAAAGTGAAATAGTGAAGTGATAGTGGAGAATTTTATTAATTATTATTTATTGGTAAAAAAAATAAAAAAAAAGACTGCATCTAAATTGTCATTTTATTTTTTATAGAAAGTATCATTTTGTTTAATATCATGACTTTCTTGTTTATCGTATGGCTATGTTTTTTGAAGACAATGATCTGTTTTCTGGAAATTAAGATTTTTCGTGTGAAGACATTTTTTTTAATCTACTCACTTAGCAATTTCAGTTGATATATTATCATGTAAAATGAATTAAAAATGAGTGAGATATTATTTTAAAGTTTCATGAATAAGGAAGTTTGTTAAGATTATTATTTTACTAAGTCATGGTAATTTGTCAAGTCCCTTAAATTCCTATAACAGATTTTGCTTTCTACAATTAATTGTGGCATAAGTTGCTACATTGAATGGTATAGCCATTCTGATTGTTTCTTTGTTCCTATTTTCAGATATGGCTGAACAGGGACAAACTCGAATCACTCCAAATGGGAGTTCAGGATGTCGAGCAAAGAGACAAAGTGGAAAAGCACGCCATCGACGGACATGTTTTCGAGGTCGTGAAATTATACGAATTTGTGTCCCAAGGATGACACAAAATCAGTTACGGAATGAGAGGGTTGTACGAAGGGAAAGAGAGAAGAAACTAAAAGAGTTCAAGTCTTTTAAGATGTCCCCTAGTATTTCAGTTGCTAATTTTATTCATTTGTTTGAATTAAAGCGTATAGAACTGGAAAACTATGTAGAAATCTCGGATTGGGAAGCTTTAGCAATATTAGTAGACTCTCTCCGTAATCCTTGGGGCGAGAGACTAATTAAAGTTTATTACGAGATTTGGCCTAGCGAGCCTTTTTGGGTGTATATTTGACGTCTCGAATATTTGTGGGATGATTTTCATCTTTGAATTGACTTGTAACTTAAAGTTATTTATTAACATTATTATATATTATATTAATTAAGTTGTTTCTCTCTTTTGATATGAATTCCATTTATTTATTTAAGTTTACTAAACTTAATTGAAAGTTATCATTAAAATACACATTAAGAAATTAACTTCTAATTTTGGTCAAATGTTTAATTCGTAGATGATGATCGGATTCTTATGTGTCCTTTCGATTTTACATTAAACATGAATCCTTTATGTGAATTGATTTGCTTAAATGTGTAAATCGCATGCATTATTGATAAATGTACTTGCTTGATTGTCTATCAATTACAGACATGGCATCAAAAAGCATTATTGCTGACTTGAACAAAGGTGAAAAACTAAATGGTGACAATTAAGACATCTGGAGTCGAAAAATATGGTATGTACTGGAAGAACAAAATGCTCTTGAAGGTATTAACCATGTTTTAAGTCAACCAGAAGAGGGTAACACTGCACAACATAGAAGAGACCTTGAAGCTTATAAGGCTTGGAAAAAGGCTGATTCCGTTGCACGTGGAATCATTGTTAGTTCTGTGGTTGATGACCTCATTCACGAAGTTGAGGAATTTCCTACTGCTCATGCCATCTGGGCACACTTGCGAGGAACATATGGGGGTACATCTGTTACCCGTCTCAGACAGCTGACTATCAAGTTTGACCCTTACAAGAAGCGTCACGATCAGAACATCAAACAATACCTTAGGGTGATGTCTAATATGATAGCTCAACTCAAAAGTGCTGGTCATGTTCTCTCGGATGAGCAACAGGTTCAGGCAGTGATTCGGTCTCTTCCCAACATTTGGGAACATTTGAAAGTTAACTTAACCCATGATGATAGCATCAAAACTTTTTCTGATGCTGCCCGTCATGTTGAACTTGAAGACGAGCGGCTTGGTGCTGCTAAAGCTACTTCTAATGCCTTTATGGCAGAATCAAGTGGAAAGAAGTCTTCAGGCTTCAAGCGTAAGAAAAATTGGAAAAAGAACGGGAAGGGTAAGGAGACCGAAGAAGGCTTTGAGAAAAAGAACAAGCCAAATTCCAAGAAGGGAAAAAGGTTTTTCAAGAAGAAAGACAAGAGCAAGATGAAGTGCTACAATTGCCAAGTTCTGGGGCATTTTGCTCGTGATTGTCCTGAGCAGAAAAAGGTAGCATTTCTAAACGCATCTCTAAGTGCTATATATGTTTCTAGCACTGCTTTATTAACTGAATCTTATCCTATGTGGATTGTAGACTCAGGATCCACCGACCATGTGAGTCGTGATTGAGAAGCGTTTGTGGAGTTCCGTCGAGTTTCACCAGGATCAAGGTGGATATATGTAGGAAATAATGCAAGACTTGAAGTCAAAGGGATTGGCACTTGCAAAGTAGACTTGCGTGGTGGCCGGTCATTGATGTTGCATGACGTCCTATATGCTCTAGAGATTCGACGAAACTTAGTATCTGTGTCTGTTCTTTTAGATGTTGGTTTCAATTTGTATTTTAGTCGTAATGGTGTTAGAATAACTCTAGATAATGTTTTTTATGGTTTTGGACTTCGTTATGATCGCTTTATCGTTTTAGATTGTAATTCTTCAACTTATGATTATTATGTTGAACGTTGTGTAATGACATGTTATTCTAGTAATAATGATGTTGATATAATTACATGACATGCTAGATTGGGTCACATAGGGCAAGATTGAATGAATAGATTGGCTAAGGAAGGACATCTAGGTTCCTTTTCCAAAATTGAAATGCCAACTTGTGAAAATTGTCTCGCCGGAAAGATTACACGTAAACCATTTGGGAAGGCTAAAAGAGCTGAATTCCCACTACAATTAATCCATTCTGATATCTGTGGTCCAATGAATGTGAAGGCAAGGTCTGGTGCTTTATATTTCATTACATTTATTGACGATTTCACACGCTTTGGTTATGTCTATTTGATTTCTCATAAATCTGAAGCACTTGAATGAAGTTGAGAATCAATTAGATAAAAGTATAAAGGCTTTAAGAACCGATAGAGGTCGTGAATATTTGTCAAAACAGTTTGAAGAACTGTGTACTGAAAAGGGCATTATCAAACAGTTAACTACTCCTTATACACCTCAACAAAATGGTGTAGCTGAAAGAAGGAATAGAACATTATTGGATATGGTAAGGTCTATGATGGTGCAGACAAATTTACCAATCTCTTTCTAGGGGGATGCGTTATTAACTACGGCCTACATATTGAATAAAGTGCCTTCTAAATCAGTATCTTCTACTCCTTATGAACTATGGACTGGTAATAAACCAAAATTTAATGATCTACGACCTTGGGGTTGTGCTGCATATATTAAAGATCGTTTTGGTGAGTTTGGTAAACTAAGTCCAAAAGGAAAGAAATGTATCTTTATAAGATACTCAGAACACTCTAAAGGGCATGTGTTCATTGGTGAATTGGAGGATAGAAGTACTACTGAAATCGAATCACGAGATGTCACATTTCTGGAAAATGATTTTCCTAAAAAAGGTGAAATAAAGGATAGTGAGCCTCTTTACGAAATATTGAATTCAGATGATCAAATAATGTCGTCGGACATGCTTGATAATCCATTAGATCAAGAAATGGTTCTTGGTCCAAGTGGGAGTTATGATTCTCAAAATCCTATAGAGGAATCTGAACTTCAATTACGTAAGAGTACCAGAAAAGGTGTACCTAAACGATCTTATGAGATTGAGGATTATGTTTTCTTGGTATCTCCCACAGAATTGGATGAACCTAATTCTGTGACTGAGGCATTATCGAGCCCTGGAAAAGATGAATGGATGAAAGCGATGAAAGAAGAATTAGAGTCCATGAAAATCAATAAAGTCTGGGATCTAGTTGGCCTTCCTTCTGGGCGTAGAGCTATTGGGAATAAATGGATTCTTAAAGTTAAACGCAAATCAGATGGGTCAATAGAAAGACACAAAGCACGATTGGTGGCAAAAGGTTTTACTCAAGAAGCTGGAATAGATTATGAGGAAACTTTTTCACCAGTTGTGAAGTTCACCTCAATTCGCTTACTTTTGGCTATTGTTGCACGTTTGGATTTAGAATTACACCAAATGGACGTGAAGACCGCTTTTCTCAATGGAGAACTAAACGAGGAAATCTACATGGTACAACCTGTAGGTTTTGTTGTTAAAGGCCAAGAAAAGAAGGTTTGTAAATTGAACAGATCAATATATGGCCTAAAGCAGTCTTCAAGGCAGTGGTACCTGAGATTTCATAAGGAAGTGATTTCATTTGATTTCACCATGATCGATGAAGACCATTGCATCTATGTGAAGAAGTCCAATGGAAAGTTTGTGATTCTTTCGCTGAACGTGGATGATATTTTATTAGCTGGAAATAATTTGGAATATGTGAAAATTGTTAATTCATGGCTTTCAAAGTTATTTGACATGAAAGATATGTGTGAAGCAGACTATATATTGGGTGTAAAATCCAAAGAGATCGTTCCAAGAAAATTTTGAGTCTATCTCAAGAAACATACATAAAGAAAATTTTGGAACGCTTTCGAATGAATAGTTGCAAATCCATGGATACTCCTATAGCAAGAGGTGAAACTTTAAGCCTTGAAATGTGTCCAAAGACTGAAAAAGAAAAGGAAGACATGTCTCGAGTTCCATATTCTAGTGCGATTGGGAGCTTGATGTACGCTATGATGTGTACTCGCCCAGACATTTGTTATGCCGTAGGTCTGGTTAGCAGGTATCAATCCAATCCTGGAAGAGATCATTGGAAAGCAGTAAAGAGAATTTTTTGATACCTGAAGGGAACTGCAGATTATTCACTATGTTATAGTGGATCTGATTTATTCATAAGAGGTTATACAGATGCTGATTGGGCTGGTGACCGGTATGATAGAAAATCAACCTCCGATTATGCTTTCTTACTAAATGGTGGTGCTATTTCGTGGAAAAGTAAGAAACAAACTTGCACAATCCTTTCAACCATGGAATCTGAATTTGTGGCTTGTGCATCTGCAGTACAAGAAGCTGTTTGGTTAAAGAGATTCTTTGAGCATTTGAATATTGCAAAGAATTCTAAGGGTCCCATGATTTTACATTGTGACAGTCAAGCGGCTATCGTATATACGAAGGATCCTAAATATCACAGCAAGATCAAACACATTGACATCAAGTATAACTTTGTGAAAGACATAGTAGCAAGTGGAGAAATAAATTTACAATACATTCCTACACGAGAAATGATAGCTGATCCCTTTACGAAGGCGATATCTAGAGACTTGTTTGAGAAACATGTTATGGCTCTAGGTTTGCGTAGGATATGATTATATTTCTGTATTGTAAAATAACTTAATTGTTATAGTATTATTATCAATATAAGACTCTTGAATTTATGTTTATATCTCATATGCATGTGATAATGTGTTTTATTTATAAAGTGTGTCGAACAAGTTGCGAGATTGGCTCTCTCACACGAGCAATCGCCTCTTACGTCGAGGAACGTAAAGAGATAAGTTCCACCATCATATTATGACTTGTTTTATGCAAAGCCAGATGTGAGTTTCTATGAGAAGATGGATTTGAGGATCATTAAAGAAAGAAACTCAGGTTAGACATTTAGAGGTGTCTAGACCAAGATCTGTACAATGTTAAAATGACTAAACGAATAAGACACACGCACCAATATAAGGTGAGAACATCGTAACACATGTTTCATACCACGTGTGCTTAGCGACCAATGGGTTAATGAAAGAATGAATTTCTGCTTCTTCATTGTGTGAGACCCTAAAAGTTATATTAAATTTTCATTGAAATACCCTTAGACCTTTAACTGTTTCTTGAAGTTTCGATTAGTGTTGCTACTTTAGCATGTTACTAATAGCCATGAGTAATTCGGCAATGCAGTTCATGTCTAGGAAAGCAGTTGATCTGTAACAGATAGATCCGAGTAGAAAGGGAAGACTATAAAAATGAATAATTTAACTTGTGTACACAAGCCGGCTATTATACTAACCATACAGGTGTCAAGTGTAATTGTGTATATGAAGTTAAACATGAACTCGAGTTCACCTCTTTAAAAGGATGAGGGATCGGATAAGTAACTACTGAAGTAGTGAATTATGTCTGGGGTATTGTGAGTAATAGTATCCTCGTATGTGTAGCGAATTCCTTCCACATGCGATTGAATTCCTTTGTGAAGCTTGTAAAACCTTAATAGGTAAAGCTCTTTATGCTCACAGGTCGCACGAACTATTTGTCGTATGAATTGGGTGTCTTGTTAATGTTGTACCGGTTTGGGTGTGTCCACCATGTACGAAGTGGGAGATGTAAGTTTTGGGTCATGAGTCATGGATCGCCCATGTGGACCGAACCGACCCGACCCGTTACAATATCTGTAAAGAAGATGAGATCAAATTTCAAAAGGGAAGTTATCTCTATTTTGAAAAGAAGGGGGAACAGTTACATGGTAACTGTAATTGACATTATAAATCCCCTTTTAAATTCAATACTTCGGGGGTAGAAAAAGGGTGACCAAAATCAGACATAAAACAGAGTAAAAGAAATTCTGATTCTCCCATATTAATAAACTCAAGAAATCAGACATTTAGTTTGTGAAAAAGACTTTGTTTTCTAGTGATTCAAAGGACGATTTGGGGCGATTATTCTTCCGGTAGCAAATCAACAACCTCCGCTGCGACACATTAAGGTACACAATCTGATTTTGCTCCGATTTAATAACAATAACATACTTCGTTTAGCAGGACTGATTACTATGGTGATTCCACACACTGAAATAGCTGAGCGACTACCAAAACGATTGTTACAGGTCTTTCTGCACAAGTACTTAGATCCTCAGCTGAAATATGTCCTGATTCTAGCACAAACACCTGCAAGAAAATATTAACTTGATAAAAATATATTCTTCCATTATAGCAAGTAAAAAGTTATACCTGAAATGATATATCATGAAGCGTCCGAGTTGCTGCAAGGCCTGCAAATCTACCGCCAATTACTATAAGAGATGGTGAAGCTACATACCTCCGTCCAACATTTGAGAAGCAAGGAGCTAGGGAGAAAAACAACAACTCGCTTTAATAAAGATTTTAACTAAAAAATGATAAGCATCCATAATGTTAGACACATAGATGTACAAAATCATTTCTGAAGTGACCACATAGACAACCAAATCGGGAAGTGACAAAAGTTTATATTAATATCAGCAAATAGAAAAAGCTCTCTCTATTTTACTCTCCATGTGCTTCTGATTCCAAAAACAAGAAAGGACTGTACTTATCTTTTATCGAGTGTCTTGACCCTTGATCAAATTCTAATCAAGAACTCAATTATACAGAAATTAGTGCCTCTTCGATAAGTAGGATAGCTGGTTATTCTGGAAAAAAGAAACTACAAAATGCGTATCCTAAATGGCAGTTAACCAGTAAAAAGATTTACTTATACCATAATCAAATGATTGCAACAACTCTCTAAAAAAAATAGACATCCAAATATAAACTAACCCGGACCATTCCCAAAATCTCCTTCCTGAATTTTGCTTTGTCCAAGTTGTCTTCAATGGTAATAAAAATTTGTTCTTGCATCGAACTTTGCCGTTGTTGTCGTCTTCTCCGAAACATAGCATATTCAAGCAATTAGAAGCAACATGCTTCCTTTTATCCTCCATTGTATCTTTTTCTCTCAGGAACTTTATTTTGAATCGTTGAGATTAGGGTTCTTTCTCGCAAGAAGAATCTAAGGAAAAGGTAGTGAGGAGAGAGAAACAATAGAGGAAATGGCTTAAGGATTTAATCTGACGGAGGCATGGATTCAGTTAGTATAAATAGCTGTTTTTATAAGAATAGACAAAGACCAAACCTGATAAGTTTTGGATAGTTAAAGGACTAAAATCGGTAAATGTATATTTAGGGGACTATTTTAGACCTATTCCTATAGATAAGGGACTATTTATGTTTCTCTTCCAATGTGAAACTGTAAGAGGATAACTATGTGTAATTTTAAATGATGTAGGAGTAGATTGAATAAGTATTGGAGAGAGCTGGTTAAATATGATATGACACTGTTTCAGCTTATCGACAACAAGACCTTAGGTAAGAATTTATGATAACACAAATTAGCATAGAAGATTAGCAAGTGATTGAGCATCGTTCACTTTTCCTTTCATATTAGTTATTTTGTAATACTCTCTCCGTTTCAAAATGAATGATCTGTTTTGACTTGACGCGGAGCTTAAGAAAATAAAAATTTTTTTTGACTCTTGTGGTCTTAAATTAAAGTTATGCCAAATGTACCAAAATGTCCTTTAATCTTGAGGTCTCAAAGATGCCATGTTAAAAGTTGAAATTAAAGTATTGCCAAAAAAAGAAAAGGGTCATTCTTTTTTAAACTGACTATAAAGGAAAGTAGGTCATTCTTTTTGAAACGAAGGGAGTATCACCTTGGTAGATTTTGTCTTCTTCTTTTATATTGCTTTGTATAATATTTAGTCATGACTTTTTTACTTTCGTCATTTCTTTCTCAAAATGGTGATTTTCCTTGAGTCGAAAGTCTACAAAAAATAACACCTCTACTTGCACAAAAATAAGAGTAAAAGTGATTACACATCACCTTTCTCAGATCCACTTATGAAATTATATATTATTATTGTACTATTGTTCAAAATATTAAATAATTTAAGTGTTGCCAAAACATTAAAATAAAAGAAATTATAAGAGGCAGTAGAGAAGCTTAGGATTTAGGAATAAAAGAAATTGATAGATTCTATAATCAACTAATCAAGAAAAACAACGAGTAAAACTTCGTTTCTCTCACCAAAAAAGCACAATCCGCACACTATCACAAAACAATCAGTTCTCACCGTAGATCATTTAATCGACGGATGGCATACAGTCTCCAACTCTCACGCGGATCGACACTAATATCCGTCGGATCATCACTTTGAGCTCCAACACACCAACGACCAGGATTTAAGTCCCCTTCCACAACCCCCAACAAACTCAGCTATTCAGCTATATAAAACTACCAAATCTCATGCCCCTTTCATCAAAATTTCAAATCAATATCATTTCCTCTCAATCCAAAATACAGAATCAAATATGTCAGGCAGAGGCAAGGGAGGCAAAGGATTGGGCAAAGGAGGAGCCAAGAGGCACAGGAAAGTGTTGAGAGACAATATTCAGGGAATTACAAAGCCAGCTATTCGTAGACTCGCTCGTAGGGGTGGTGTGAAGCGTATATCTGGATTGATTTACGAGGAGACTCGTGGTGTTCTCAAGATCTTTTTGGAGAATGTGATTCGTGATGCTGTCACATACACAGAGCACGCTAGGAGGAAGACTGTTACTGCTATGGATGTTGTTTATGCTCTCAAGAGGCAAGGAAGGACCCTTTATGGATTTGGGGGTTAGGTTTTCTGAATTAGGGTAACATTTGTAGATTTCATTATTTTCAGGGTTGTTGGTTTTCCTTTTAAGTTTGATGGTGTAATTTTTCATTACATTTTCAACGAAAAGAAATTGCTTAGTCTATATCTCTGATTCTCTCCGTCATCTACACTCTTTGATATTCAATTTCCTATGTTTTGTTTGAAAGTTTAGCTAACTATAAGTTGGGTATCTTAACTGGCAATTTAATCTTCCCAGTTCTTAAGATTTCATAGTAATACGGATTGTTTGAATATCACCCTGTTGTGAAGGATTTATTCGAGAGTTTAATTTTTGTATCAATTGATTTGGTGAAATAATGTTGAAATTTTGAAATAAATGACAATGTTTGAGAAAAAATTAAAGTATTTACCTGAAAAATTCTAAACACTGACATTTGGTTATTGATGAGTTTATATGTACCACTTTAAAGTATCTCCAGTTGGCAAATCTATCTAGCTTTTGTAAAATTTATTCAATAATATTCAACTGTTGCAAATGTTTTTCTCCTTGAAATTCCAATTGGACCTAAGATATCTATCCTCAACCCAAACGAAAGGGGAATCCCCAATAACATACAGTGCAATAGAATTTTGCCATTGTGCAGTCTGTGTGTGGCTCCACTTCCGCCTCATCTTACAATCTTCACTTCATCTTGTACTATCGGAGCAACGAATCCCAGATCCATTCCTTGATTAGCTAATTTTTCCCCTGCAGCTACGCTTGCCCATGTGATCCTGATATCAATCTCTCATCGGCTGATTAGTGGGTGTCCCAATTATTGGTAACCCTGGGGTCTATGTTGTTTGGACTCTCCAAAAATGATGCCATATGTGTGTTGGATCTTTCAAAAAATGCTCTACTTTTGAAGGATCTGACACATACCCTGTCGGTATTTTTGAAGAGTCCGAGCAACATAGCCTGGGGTTACTGTTCCATTGGGTCGGTTGCCACCCAACATCTGTTATGTTCCCCCGCTTTGTCCAACATTATCACTTTTTGCTGGTGAGACTATTCCTCATGTACCAACAAAAATCGCTGGTGTATTCTTAGATTCCATTTCTTTCGGCAACTTGGCAACCCCAATTAGGACTCCGCCCCTCTGATTTTGGCTGCTCATAGGGATCACACTCCTTCCCTTTCTGATTATCTATTGATAACTTTAGACCAAGAATAATCAGTGTTTCTGTATATAATGGAACAGACCTGGTTCTAATTTATTCAAGCTTAATACAATTGGAAGCTTCTTTATGAATGATAAAAAGGTCGGACGAAGGGGCATTATGAGGGATAGCTCTGGAACTTTGGTCATGGCCTTCTCTGTTTCTATGATTTATTTCTCTAAATATGGTTGACATTCAAGTGGCTAAATTTGACACAATATCAAAAAATATATCATCTTGAAGATGGACTCCAAGATCATTGTGGATACGACCAAAGACACCAAACTTCCTGGAACCTACAACATTGGATTACAACATTTCAAGACTATCTCAGATAAATTCATACCGTCAACCAAATGCAATGTAAATTTTATTTAGACTTAATCTTGAGATTTCCAGCCTTATCCCCCATACCAGATGACCCCCTTAATGCTATAGTAGGCCATTGCTACCGTCAAATTAATATGGTAGCAGATTCTATGGCTGAATATGGGGATACTGGCAACGCTTCTAGGATCCTCTCTCAAGTGAATGATCTTTCAAAACATTATTTTGTAATGATCCTCTCCCTGAATATATAAGGATTCTACTAGAGAATATGATATGGTCATGAGACCTTTTGTAAGCTTAATGATCCTCTCCCATCTTCACCTCGTCGGCATCAGATTTGAATTTAGTATTACGAAAGCAAAAATCAAACTGGGCCAATGACACACTAGTTGCACTGTTAAAGTAATTTTTCAACAATCTATTACCATCTTTAATTCTAATTGCTGTATTACCCTTGCATCTTAAACCGTTAAGAACAACAAAGTCCCCAAACCCAAACCTAAGGTCTGAACCATTAACCACAAAGTGCATGGTTTCCTCCTCTTTATCATGCACCTGCCTCAATAATATATTGTGTAACACACGCCCCTGAATCATCACAGGTGGCAAATCCAAAAAGGGACCGAAGCACGTTTTCTTAAACATGGCAACTTGCTTCTTTGTTAACTTTGCAATCAAATCAGCAACAACAGAGCAATTAGTGCTATATTCAATCTTTGGTTTATAATCTACATCCATTTTGACATAAAATTCACCTTTCTGCAAAAAATGATGGGTAGACAATTTAGGAAACCAAAAACACCACAAAAACCAACATAGCTAAAGCATACAAAACTACTATATGATACCACAGTATGATATGATACTGCTGTGGTATCTTTCAGGGATAATGACATACTAGAAAACAACAACACCACCCAAAAACATATTAGAAACATACAAAACTACTATATGATAACAAAAAGGCATATGATACTATAAGGGTATCATTCAGTGACAATTACACACTAGAAAACAAAAAAAAACCAAAAAGCATATTAGAAGCATACAAAACTACTCTATGATATCACAAAAGTATCTGATAATGTGATGATATCATTCATGGATAATGCCACACTGGCACACTATTTTAATCCTCAATGGTACCAACATGGTATATTCATATACTAGCATGGTATCATTGAGGCACAATCAAACACTCATGCAAAAAAGTCCCCCAAAACTCATGATACCTTCCAAGATGGTTCAGCACCAATATTTTTATCAGGGGTCTTAGGAAGTGTCTCACTTACTGTTTCTGGGAACGAGTCACAAGCAGGATCAGGTGTATTGATTTTTCTTTTCTTATTTAATTGCTCATCCATTTTTGCCTTCCCTTTCCTTTTGACACTCTCATCTTCAATTTTTTCAGGCCAATTTTCAACATTCGCTTCTGTATTTGTAGGAACAGGGTTTGACTCACCCTGATTCAAATTCTCAACACCCGCTTCTCTATTTGTAGGAGAAGGGGTTGATGCAATCTGACTTTGATTTGGACTATCATCCAAATGCAAGGAGAAGCTCGGAGCAGACATAATCGCGATAAATGACTCTTGTTCATCTACATCATCAAAAGCACTAAAATTTTTAGGACGATGTTTCTTCTTTGCTACATGTTTCTGACCCATAGCAAAAAAATCAAAGACAGCCAACAAAAACAAAACAAGCCAAAAAAAGCCAACATTATAACTGTAAATGAAAAAATAGTTTGTGCAAAATACTTAAAAGGAATCACGAAAATGCCTACTCCGTAAAGAAGAAAACTACCAGAAGTTGCAGTTTTGTTTCAATTTCAAATTGACTTGGAAAGTGGAAGAAGTGAAAATCTTTGCAACGTGTAGCATTAAATATGGAAGAATGAAAAAATCATGGGAATTGGGGTTTAACCGTACAAGCATTAAAGCTATAAGATGGAGTAGCCGTTATTGGGATTTAAAACTGGGCTTAAAAGAGGGGGGTACGCAGTGTAAATAAGTTGGACCGCTTGGACATAAGTAGAGTTAGTAAGGGAGGGGGTATGTGGGTGTAATTAGTTTGGATTTTTGGTCCAAAAAGTGTACTTTTCCCTTTTCATAATGGCTTGGCCCGATAGTATAACGACAGGGGTATAATTAATCCGATAGTATAACGAAGGGCAACATTAACCACTAAACTAAAGTAGAGGAATATTTTTGACCCTTTTCCCTTAAAAAAAAAATAGGCGACTTTGATTATTTAAAAATGCTAAATCTTAGTGGTTTGCATATTAAGTCGCTAATACCACTACCATTTTCTTTTCTACTTTTGATTGAAAGCACTAAGTTAGCTTTCGTTAGTCTATAACTACACATTCCGTTTCTAAATACTTATCATATTTTTGGTTTGTAGGCTCTTAAGAAAAACACTAACTAGAAGGTAATTTGACTAAATTATCCTTATTTATTACTCATCTCTATTTAATACATCTCTTTTTTGAACCATATTAGTATTCTTTTTATTTATGTCTAAGGGTAAAAGTGGAAACAAACAACTAATTATGTCTTGATTTTCTAAAATAACAAGTATTATGGAATATTTATTTTTCGTAAAGACGACAAATATTTAAAAACAGGAGGAATAGTAAAGAATACAAATTTGACACTCTTAGTTGTCAAAAACAAAACCAACACATTAAATCATATTTCGTAAAGATGACAGGATTTATGGAATATTAATTTTTCGTAAAGATGACAAGTATTTAAAAAGAGAAAGAATAGTAAAGAATACAAATTTGACACTTTTAGTTGTCAAAAAAAAAATCAACACATTATATCATATTTTTAGTGGAAAACTTCGATCTTCCAGAAATGTGTAAAAATCATTTTTTT
Source organism: Capsicum rhomboideum (assembly GCA_031232105.1). Lineage (NCBI taxonomy): Eukaryota > Viridiplantae > Streptophyta > Magnoliopsida > Solanales > Solanaceae > Capsicum > Capsicum rhomboideum. The sequence continues at coordinate 129,019,116 of CP124713.1, read as the reverse complement.
CTCAAATTTGATTAAAATTTAAACTACTCATGTTTAGAGGGGTAATATCTTAGCACTAAGACCTTTGATATAGGCTTCATATTATTTCACCGTACAATAAAGAACATGGGTGTGGCTATAGTTTAGTGGTGAGAATTCCACATTGTGGCCGTGGAGACCTGGGCTCGAATCCCAACAACCACAGAAAACTCAAATTTTCATTCTCCACCTTTTCATTTTGGGTTGTCATCATGCTACATTAATTAGGCCAACTTTTTGGGCCTTTACTAGGTGTTGCTTCCCAAAAAGAGGGCAAAGTTATAGTAAAACTTAGGATAATGTCACACCCCAAATCCCAATGAGGCGTGATTGGCACCCAAAGCCGATATGGCCCGAGAGAACCAACCTTTGCTCATAAACATTTGTATGCATGTCCTCGTGTAATTCTCATTATTTCTCATGCAACTATGCGGAAGTCATGAACATGGAAACATATGTCATAGCTATATATGTAAAACTTGGCCGTTTGAGCCATCAAGTCAAAACGACATGTACCTTAACATTTATACATCCACATCCGTCTACAAAAGCCTCTAACAAAATGCATTGACCAAAATGAACTAAAAGTCGGGACAAGTCCCCGCTTTATACAACGTGGACAAAATCAAAACACATGTACAACAGTGACTCGGAGAAGCCCCGAACTAACTGGAGCTCATCAAAGATCTGCAACACTGACAATCTACTGTGGAGGCCTACTAGTACCTGCGCCTGCAACAAGTAAAATAAATTCCCCAAAAGGGGTCCGTACGAAGAATGTACTGAGTATGTAAGGCCATAAGCAACTTGTAAGATATGAAAGTATGTTAAGAACTCAAGTTCAAATGCATAACCAAGATAAGTCACAATGTAGATGAGTCACTATTCTGTACTTTGGAAGCCATGTATTTTTACATTCATTCTTTCTCTTGCTTTTACTTTACTTTTACATCACTCGTACACTTTCTGGGCCCACATCATGCAGGTGTTCTTTTCACCCCATGGATAACATATCATCGTCATGCAGGTATTCTTTCACCCCATGGATAAGATCATATCGTCATGCGGGCGTTCTTGCACCCCATGGGTAAATGGCCATCATCACGCGGGCGTTTGCGCCCCATGGATAAACTATCATCATCATGCGGGTATGTGTACCCCATAGATAACACATGCGGGTGTTCTTGCACCCCATGGATAGAATAACACAACCAATATGCATTACTTTATTCTTACTTCATTTCTTTACTTTTGAGATTGATATCTTTACTTGTGAGAGATTGATTCAATCAGTTATGAGGGATTATCGTATATATACATAGCCACAACATTATTGGAAACTTAAGAACACAACATTATTGGGACCTTTGGAGCATGTCCACAATTATGCAACTCATGCACAACCATGACTAATGAATGAAGAATATGTGACTTAATAATAGATAACATTATTGAAACCATTAGACACAAGTCAAAGAACAAGAGGTATGTGTATAACCACTATTGGCTCTTTGGAACATAACCTTTTGGGCTTTTGGAGCATTGACCAACGAATATCAGACATACAATCCATAATCGATCAAAGAGTAGGAAATATGTGATAATAACCATTGCTAACCGGATATAGGATACCTTAGCACATTTCAGGATAGTACAAAGGAAATGTCAATGTGAATACTATTTGCCGCAGAAATATACGGACAGAGTAACCTTATGTACCTTTACTTCCAAGTATGAATATACAAGCCTATGTATGAACACAATAGTCCAGCTTCTTCCTTACGTCTTATTTTACAATACAAGTCCATACCGGAACTTACATTAGCAACTAGTCACTATAAAGGCGTACAAGACAACAATGAACCATGAAACTACCATATAACGTTATGTAACCCCTTTACAATACAATCCACTGAATTTCCATATCAACAACACCATAACATTACCCCCATTGACCAAAAGATCATACATCGCTAGCATTTCACACCACACTTACCCTTTACGCTTTTCCTTTTATCATTCCGTCGTAATTATTCCTTTATAAAAACATATAAGCAATCATCCATACTTAATACAGTCCAATACACCTCCATACGATACTTTAAAGTCATTAAAACAACACCACAAGTTGATAATTACATCCAAAAAGGGTATCGGGGCTTTCGGGGATCAACTAGAGACGGAAACATACAAAACCATTTCTGGAAGTGACCTGTGCTGCCACCTGCACACGTAGGTGGCTGACATGTGCGCGCATATGTCTCATGGACAATTCCAGGGCCTTCTGCGTTGGCATCTGCGCCCGCAGATGCCCTCGTCTACGGGGGCGGATGCCCATTTTGGTCCGAAATGACTTTTTTTGGGTCTTTTAATGCCATGAATGGTACATGATCACAATAAAACATATTTGAACATATTTTTGATCATCCTAAACACCAAAATTCATCCATGGTCTCACAACACACATAACGACACCCAAAACCACATTTCACGGCCAATACGACACCAAAACCACAATCAATTTCGCAATATCAATTCCAAATGTTATATATAAGGATTAAACCAAATAAGACTAAAACCACATTTCACATGTAAATATTTACTCCACCAAGTTCACCTCCTTCAAAACCACAAGTTCATCACCAAGTTTACAAGACAAACCACCCTCCGAGTTAAGCAAACATGTAACCTTTCACTTTTGTGAACTTCTCAATATTACACCAACATAAACAACATCATATACACTATGTATCATGCATAATATATATTAAATCACAATAATAAACACTTACCAAGGCTTGAAAAAGGGTGATCTTGCCCAAAGAAGATGATAGCTTAGGGTTGTGTGTAGAGAGAATTGTGGAGAATTCTAGAAAATGGCATGTGTCTTTTTGATGAATAAAAATCTGATTTGGGGCCTTATATAATGCCTCATGGTCCTCCTTATCCATCCAATTAATCAATAATTGAGGGCCCTCTTTTGGTCAAAGCAAGAATGGACCTTTTTCATTTTTTGGGCCATGTTTGTCTTGAAGTTTTTGGGCCTCATTTAGGCCCAATGACACATGACTAATTTAAGCCCAACAAAGTTAATGCATAATTCACCAATTCCCTCATGTGTAAATATTTCCATGAATGTTACGGTAATCGACTAGACTCAGAAACATACGGGGTGTTACATTCTTCCCCCCTTAGAAACATTCGTCCTCGAATGTTAACGACATCTTATTATGTACAACAAATGCATCTATATGCGTATACTAACGTAGATACTTACTTAGTCTTTCTCCACTTTAGTACTTTTGAACTTTTGAACTTTTGAACTTTTCCCTTTCGTTTGGAGCAAATATAGGTACCTTGGTTTCATTATTTGTTTTCAGCTCCTCGGGTTATCTACTCGACTTACTGATTTCTCCAAAGAACTTTTACGACAGTTACATCTCTATTTACGAACCCTTGCACTTGTCAGTCTAGAATAGCCATAGGTATCTCTTGCTTGGCAATCTTCGTGACATACAAAAAGCCAATCACTTCATACCCATTATAACATTAGCAATCCTTCATTTACATCTCCATAAGATCAACCATCATAACATGATCACAAACATCTACTATCCCATTACGATACGCCCTTTCAACTATATTAAAGTCACCAACTGATGTAAAGACCTCAAAGGACTTGACGAGTAATTCTAGTGTCAGCTCCACCTTGACTAGCTTGGTCAGGTGGTAATCTACTCATTCCTTCACCAGCAGGCACATCAACCTGCTTACCTTTACCTCTTCCTCTTCTAGTGTTCGGCATTCTTACTATATCAAAGAAAAACAAGTTCTATGGTCAGACACGATTCAACTTACCACATTGGGTCTATTGCACGATCTAGAATGAAGAAAAGAAACAACATCCTAAATGTCCCGTAGTCTCCTACTTATAAATGTGGTGCACAACACATCGATAAGTAAGACTCTACTCAGACACGTCTTTGTAGACACCCTTAGGACGACCTGCTCTGATACCACTTTGTCACACCCCAAATCTCAATGAGGCGTGATTGGCACCCGAAGCCGATATGGCCCGAGAGAACCAACCTTTGCTCATAAACATTCGTATGCATGTCCTCGTGTAATTCTCATTATTTCTCATGCAACTATGCGGAAGTCATGAACATGAAAACATATGTCATAGCTATATATGTAAAACTTGGCCGTTTGAGCCATCAAGTCAAAACGACATGTACCTTAACATTTATACATCCACATCCGTCTACAAAAGCCTCTAAAAAAATGCATTGACCAAAATGAACTAAAAGTCGGGATAAGTCCCCGCTTTATACAACGTGGACAAAATCAAAACACATGTACAACAGTGACTCGGAGAAGCCCCAAACTAACTGGAGCTCACCAAAGATCTGCAACACTGACAATCTACTGTGGAGGCCTACTAGTACCTGCGCCTGCAGCAAGTAAATTAATTCCCCAGAAGGGGTCAGTACGAAGAATGTACTGAGTATGTAAGGCCATAAGCAACTTGTAAGATATGAAAGTATGTTAAGAACTCAAGTTCAAATGCATAACCAAGATAAGTCACAATGTAGATGAGTCACTATTCTGTACTTTGGAAGCCATGTATTTTTACATTCATTCTTTCTCTTGCTTTTACTTTACTTTTACATCACTCGTACACTTTCTGGGCCCAAAACATGCAGGTGTTCTTTTCACCCCATGGATAACATATCATCGTCATGCAGGTATTCTTTCACCCATGGATAAGATCATATCGTCATATGGGCGTTCTTGCACCCCATGGATAAATGGCCATCATCACGCGGGCGTTTGCTCCCCATGGATAAACTATCATCATCATGCGGGTATGTGTACCCCATAGATAACACATGCGGGTGTTCTTGCACCCCATGGATAGAATAACATAACCAATATGCATTACTTTATTCTTACTTCATTTCTTTACTTTTGAGATTGATATCTTTACTTGTGAGAGATTGATTCAATCAGTTATGAGGGATTATCGTATATATACATAGCCACAACATTATTGGAAACTTAAGAACACAACATTATTGGAACCTTTGGAGCATATCCACAATTATGCAACTCATGCACAACCATGACTAATGAATGAAGAATATGTGACTTAATAATAGATAACATTATTGAAACCATTAGACACAAGTCAAAGAACAAAAGGTATGTGTATAACCACTATTGGCTCTTTGAAACATAACCTTTTGGGATTTTGGAGCATTGACCAACGAATATGAGACATACAATCCATAATCAATCAAGGAGTAGGAAATATGTGATAATAAGCATTGCTAACCGGATATAGGATACCTTAGCACATTTCAGGATAGTACAAAGGAAATTTCAATGTAAATACTATTTGTCGCAGAAATATACGGATAGAGTAACCTTATGTACCTTCACTTCCAAGTATGAATATACAAGCCTATGTATGAACACAATAGTCCAGCTTCTTCCTTACGTCTTACTCTACAATACAAGTCCATACCGGAACTTACATTAGCAACTAGTCACTATAAAGGCGTACAAGACAACAATGAACCATGAAACTACCATATAACGTTATGTCACCCCTTTAAAATATAATCCACTGCATTTCCATATCAACAACACCATAACATTACCCCCATTGACCAAAAGATCATACATCGCTAGCATTTCACACCACACTTACCCTTTACGCTTTTTCTTTTATCATTCCGTCGTAATTATTCCTTTATAAAAACATATAAGCAATCATAAATACTTAATAAAGTCCAACACACCTCCATACGATACTTTAAAGTCATTAAAACAACACCACAAGTTGATAATTACATCCAAAAAGGGTATCGGGGCTTTCGGGGATCAACTAGAGATGGAAACATACAAAACCATTTCTGGAAGTGACCTGCGCTGCCACCTGCACACGCAGGTGGCTGACATGCACGCGCAGATGGCTCCTGGACAATTCCAGGGCCTTCTGCCGGTTCAGATGCCCTCGTCTGCGGGGGCGGATGCCCGTTTTGGTCCGAAATGATTGTTTTTGGGTCTTTTAATGCCATGAATGGTCCATGATCACAATAAAACATATTTGAACATATTTTTGATCATCCTAAACTCCAAAATTCATCCATGGTCTCACAACACACATAGCAACACCCAAAACCACATTTCACGGCCAATACGGCACCAAAACCACAATCAATTTCGCAATATCAATTCCAAATGTTATATACAAGAATTAAACCAAATAAGACTAAAAACACATTTCACATGTCAATATTTACTCCACCAAGTTCACTTCCTTCAAAACCACAAGTCCATCACCAAGTTTACAAGACAAACCACCCTCCGAGTTAAGCAAACATGTAACCTTTCACTTTTGTGAACTTCTCAATATTCCACCAATATAAACAACATCATATACACCATGTATAATGCATAATATATATTAAATCACAATAATAAACACTTACCAAGGCTTGAAAAAGGGTGATCTTGCCCAAAGAAGATGATAGCTTAGGGTTGTGTGTAGAGAGAATTGTGGAGAATTCTAGAAAATGGCATGTGTCTTTTTGATGAATAAAAATCTGATTTGGGGCCTTATATAATGCCTCATGGTCCTCCTTATCCATCCAATTAATCAATAACTGAGGGTCCTCTTTTGGTCAAAGCAAGAATGGACCTTTTTCATTTTTTGGGCCATGTTTGTCTTGAAGTTTTTGGGCCTCATTTAGGCCCAAATGACACATGACTAATTTAAGCCCAACAAAGTTAATGCATAATTCACCAATTTCCTCATGTGTAAATATTTCCATGAATTTTATGGTAATCGACTAGACTCAGAAACATACGGGGTGTTACAGATAAATTACACAAATTTCCAAACATCAGGGTCATTAATACATAAAATTTCATACCATTTAAAAAATTACAGAAAATCTAAGAAATTAAAAATTGCTCTTGATACATATCTAATGCAGACAACTCCACCATTGTCGCCTAAAATCACGGGATTTCATCTACCCATCAGAATCCAACTCTAATTGTTTATCCAAAAACTTGGTAGCTGGTTCATGCCCAATTACAAAAAACACGCCCGAAACATTCAAATCTGAAACTCCCCCTTGTAACAATATTTTTCACCTTCAATCCACCCAAAAGCTTCTCCCCATAAGCCTCCACAACAGTAGAGTTCCAAATTACCTCTATTTTAGGGTTACTCAATGCCCTTTTTTGCATTATCTTAGATGCCCTAAATTCATCCCTCCTATAAATAATGTAGTTTAAAAATTAGCTTCTTCCATTGCTGACTCTCCACCACCATTCACAACTAACGGCTTATTATGGAATATCGACGCAGCGCCATCACAAACGACGCAAGCAGATATCCCTTTATTCCAGAGATGGGACATAGGTGATGTTTTCGGTGACTCGAGTTCATCAGAGATGGAGTTCACGATGGGAAGATGGTGGAGAGTAGAGGAGTTGTTGGTGTATTTGGTTGCTTTTTAATGGAGGTTGAGAGAGCTAATGGATAGTGGTGTTAATAGAGATTTTGTAAAATGAAAGTGTGAAGATGAAGAAGAAGATCAATTCATTAAAATAAATTTCATGATACATACAAATGTATCGCTATGCATATGTATCATAGTAAAAAAGAATATATTGTTTTGATACATTTTGATAGTGCACTGTTCATACATTTTAGTTATGAACCTATGTTATATTTCTTTCCTTCATGGTACATTTTTTTGATACATTCATTGTCATTTGTTATATTTTTGATTTTTTACATATGAAATTTAGTTAATTCAGTGATATATTTTGTATGTCCACCCATTGATACATTTTTTTGTTACATTATAATCTGTGTAATATTGATATAACTTTGTTGATACATTTTATATATGTATCAATTTTTCTTTATATTCACTGCTCATTATACATTTATTTTATATAATGAAAATATGTATAAAAGAATATAGTATATGTATGGTACATAGATTAGTATATTTTGTGTACAAGCTTACTTATTACTTTGATACATATGTAAGTCAAATTGATACATATATTGTTTAATTTTACAGGACAAAGTTGGTGGTAAAAAAATGATCAATCATATAACCAAGAAATAAACGGATGGATACATTAGTGATAATCAAGACCTGGCTAAGCGCAAACACACATACATTCAATCTGATGATCAAGAAACGATAGGCATTAAATAGTTGTTGTTTACTACTTTGCAGACGTGTTGATTGTAGTTGTTTTTCTTTGTTTGTTGGATAATCGTTGTTGGTTTTTGTGCTGGCAGTTACAAAATATAAATCTATATTTTCAATGAATGATATGTAACATTTTCTTTCATTGCATTTGGGAAACCTTGTGTATGAATAACAATGTCGCTATAATATATTAAACAGTGATATATATTTCAGAAGCATAACTTTTTTCCACAAGTCAGTGATACATATGTATTAAGTAAAATCATTTGATACATATTAAATGGTGCAACTATTCTGACACTTTATATCAGGCAGTGATATTATACGATATATATGTATCAAATACATGCAATATATGTATCAGATAAAATCAGTCACATAAACATGTTTCAGATGTCTGTCATAATAATTGTACCTTTTTCCTAACATAAACATGTATTACAAATATGTAGCTGAAACCTTTTCAACATAATTTTTTTTGTATTTTTTCATATATATCAGAAATATGTATCAAAAACATGAATCAACAAAAAAAATCTCAAAGGCATATGTATCAAACATAGGCAATAGTTTAGTCTAAAATTCATTCAAATAGGAATCTGGAACCTTTTGAACACGAAACTTTTTCAAATGTATCAAAATATGTTTGTGACATATTTTCAACATATTTCATTAGACATCTTATGATATATTTTGATATGTATCATGTTCATGACACATTATGATTTTGATATATTTTTTAGATCTGACCGTCTCCGGCCAGAATCTAGGAAACGAACACCAAATCCACCACCCAACACCAAGATGACCACCCAAATATCAACGCCAAACCGAACTTCCAAAGTGATGCCAGCCAGAAAACACCAAATCCCCCACCCAACACAATTTTGGTGAAATCAGAATCATTTATTAGTCCGGTGAAATTCAAATTATCGAACAGCCACCATTTTAGCAAAATTCAAATCGTCAATATTATTGTTTTTTTAAGTTCAAATATCAGAAAATTTAAAATTTTAAAGAAAAAAGAAGAAAATATTAATAGCGATGGAAGAAATTGAGCCAAATTATAGTTCATTAAATCGCGAAATAAGTCATGAGAATTTTCTGTTTTTGAGTGTTGAAAAAAATAGAAATTGGAGGATGGTAGCGACAGTAAGTTGTTGAAAATTGGAATTGAGGGAGTGTTGCTGATTGTTAATGGTGTTAATTAGGGAGAAGGTGGAATGGCGGAGTCAAAACCATTTTCACGTGATTTACTCCCCTAAATAAATGCAATTCTATTATTTACTTATTTAGCTAATCGACTAGTTTCAAATGTATCATAACCAATATGTATCAAGGCTTAAGTTATGTATCACAAAGGACGATTTCTGAGATTTTATGTAATTGAGCAAAGTTGTGGTAGAAAGTGTTGTTGGCTCCTTAACTTATGGGATTTGTGTAAGTTACCCTAAAACTTACCTAAATTCCAACATTTTAAGACATTACTTCCTATCCCTACTCTTAATAAAATTAAAATAAATTCCAAAATTTTTCATTCGGATACATAACTTAAACTCCCGATACATATTTGTTGCTGATACATTATTAACTAATTAGGCGCGATCTAAATGGAAAATAATGGAAAGCTGTTCAATTATGGGGTAAATCATGTGTTAATCATTTTACTGGCTTCTTAGTTTCCTAAATATGGCATTATCAATTCAAAATTCAAACAATAGATCACGATTTTCCAATCCAAAAATCACTGAATTTTTCTTCTCCTCTTTTCAAATTCATTTTTTTTATCGATACATCATGAACATCTCTGTTATGTTAAGGCATTTTGGTGTTTGGATATCGGATATCAAATACAAAGGATACAAATGCTATGGATTTGTGATTGGTGAGAACGTAACATATCGAAATTTGATTTTGACAATTGCAGCTGAATTGAAAATTAATGAGTCAAGGAAAAAAATTAAAGAGAGACACATTATTGAAGGTAGTTCATCACCAATTCTAATTAAGAACAATATGGGATTGAACCTTTATGTAGAGGTTAAAAAAATATTAGTGGATTTGGAATGTATCCACCGTGCAGTAGTACAATCGACAAGGACTCAACTGAGATGTTGTTTGAGGGAGATACTGGAGCCGTAATTTGTTATGAAGCTATGAAGTCGAAAGTCCTAGCACTATCTGTTGTTGCATCGGATAATGGTGAGTCGTCGTCTTTGATAGAAAAAGAGGTGAAGAACTTAATAACTGATTGTAAAAATACTATTGTTAAGACGAAACATATTTACAAGGACAAAGCTACACTTGTGTCTGTAATGGCAAAGTATGCCATAGATCATTGTTTCAATTCTAAATCCAAATGATCCGACAAACAAAGGTATGATTATGTTCAGTTGTTTGATTATACAGATTTACAGATATAGTTCAGTTGTGGAAAATGATTAAAGCAGTATCAATTCTATGAGATACATAACTGTTAGACTGTTAAACTGTTATATAATTTTAATGATTCATCACATTTTTTCATTTGATACATTACAATTCTAATAATTCCATCATGCTTTATTCTAAGATACATGCTGCATTAATAATGTTGCATCTTTATTTTTCAGATACATATTGCTGATTATAATGGTTGGAGATACATAAATTATTGTTCTTAATTATTTCTCCAGATATATTAACCAATTATATTTTACATGTGTTTCTGTTATTATATTTAAGATACATTGATTAGTAGATTGTTGTGCATAATGAAAGAAATATAAACATTTGTTATATTTTGTTGCAACTATGTCCTTACATGTTATTCTAACGATTGTAGTTGGATTTTAAGGCATCTTGTCTAAAGGGTTTAGATCTCTTCAAAGTGAGAACTTTCTATGATGTTCATACCTGTCCTTTGAAAGATAGGATGTTCACCTAAATTCAAGCTACAACGTCGTTTGTTAATGGTGTGACTCCTCCAAAATTAGTGAATCATAAGAGAATACTCACACCAAATGACATAATTGAAGATATTAAATCTGTATTTGGTGTGGATATTAATTACCAAAAAGCATAGCGGGCTAAGGAGCGTGCAATAGAGATGCTAAGGGGTGGATGGGCTGATGGGTACCAAAAAATACCCAGATACATATATATGCTAACTACTGTGTATCCTGGGTCACACATTAGGATGCATAAGTCCGCAGAGAATGAGTTCATGTATCTTTTCATAGATTTACACCCATTAATGAGAGGGTTTGAGTTTTGTAGACCAACAATTATTGTGGATGGAGCTCATTTGGGTGGATCTTATAAAGGGACATTTATTCAGCTAGCACTCTTGATGAGGTAGGTATGTCGTCTGATATGTATAAAAATGAAATAGTTTGAATGTATTTTGTGAAACCATATAAACAGTGTATTTTTTTGATTCGTCTGCATAACTTATTTTCTAGAAACTCCAAAAGTAACGTGCCAGATTTTTTGCTGTTTCTATGTTGCATACTGCCAATCGCATATGGTGTTATAAATTAAGAAAATGATTATTCTTGGACTTAGTTTTTTGAACAGTTTAAATGTGCTTTTGGAGAACGTGATAATATATGTGTTGTAGCTGATCAGAATGAAAGCATAATGAAGAGTGTACGCATTGTGTATCCTAATATTCAGCATCTTGCATGCATTTGGCATCTGTGAAAGAATGTGTGCACAAACTTCAATAGAAGCAAAAACAGACTTAGCGAAACATACCATGTATTGGCAAAGGCATACAGACAAGAAAATTTTGATGTTCTTATGAATAAGGTTGATAAGGTGGATCATAGGGTTGAGGATTACCTGCTTAAGGCCGAATATGAAAAGTGGGTAAGAGTGTATGCATCAGTTAACAAAGGTAGAATGATGATTTTTAATATTTCTGAATATATCAAAGAAAACTAATCGTTGCACGAGAATTACCTATCGTAGAATTTCTGGAACAAGCAAGAATACTTTTTGAATCTTGGAATTGTAAAAACAAGGAAAAAAAATCATATACAAAAATAACATTGAGGAAAATATTCGAAGCTATTCTAGTGTTGAATGCATCCAAATCGTCTGGATTGACGGTATCTTTTTCTTGATTCATAGGTTGTGCATATACACCTTGTACTATAGTTATAACGCAATCATATAGCTACTATTAACACACGTTCTTTAGTTTTGAATTGGTGTTATGTATCAGTATTTCTTATCTGAATTAAGAATGATATATAAATGTTGGTTATATATCATCGAACTAATTGTTGAATATTTTGACAGGTCAAGGCTTCATTGCCTTATGTGTACTCTGTTTATGACGCTGGAAGGAGGTATATTATTTGTCTTAAAAATAGAACTTGCAATTGTGGAAGGTTCCAACATAGATGACAATAGCAGTTCTAAAGAGCATGAAGCCTTGACCTAAAAACATTTTTAGTATGGGCGATGTGGTTATGAAGGTCACAACAGACGTACTTGTAATTTCTTTCCAAGGGAGAAGTGACATTTTGGTTTACAAACTAGTTTGCATGTTTTCACTATCTTAGATTCATTAGTAACTTTTTATTTTATTGTTTGAATGATTTTCAGTATGTTTGAACAATGTTTGATTTAATAGCAAAACGAATTCTGAAATTGTTGTAAATATTGCAGCTGAAGTTGCTTTATTTTTAGTGATACATTAAATTTATTATGTATGACTTATTAATAGTCTGTTATGTAATTGGTTGATACATTTGAATAAAGATACATTACTTCTAAATATGTATAATATCACAATGTAGATTCAGTTATTGTAGGAGAAACATTAAACAAGGAAATATATCTGAAATATTGGTGATATTAATGGTATTGTTTAACTGATTTAAGTGATGTAGAAGATACATAATTGAGTAGTGTTCAGTTATGTAAAGTAATAGGTAAATAACTTATTTTAGTTATAATCGTCATTCAAATTAACTGATCCACAAAAACAATACAAAAATGTAAATCATCAACACATTTCTCAGTGAGCAACAGCTAACACCGTCACTAAATCTTTTTCACAAAACAAAAAGTTACTTCCTACTTTAAAATGTACTTTACAACTATTCAACGGTAATCAGATCTTTTTCATCAGGAGCTATATAGTTGGGTTTTGGTCTGAGTGAATCTTCATTGTCACTAACATAACCATTCCGAGCCTTTATAACTCCATAATTACATAAAAGTGATGCGTATCTCATGCGATGGAATTCAACATCAATCCTAGATGATGGTACTTGTAGTCCATTGCTTAAGTACTCAGCAAAATCAACTACAAAAACTCTACAATCCCTGTATAAACATGTATCATTCAGTTAAAAGTTTGGATTGGAAAATGCATAAGTATTGGAAAAACCTAAACTGATACATACAGACTGCCACTTGCTTACTGAGTAATGCCAGAAACATATTTAATATCAATTGGATGTTGTTCATTCTTTCCATTGTAAGAATCCAACGATGACCAGTTGGTTCGATCTTTTGGTCAAAAAATCCACTGACCTGAAGCATATATGGAAATATTACAACCAACTTTTGGACCTCAACGGACTCATCTTTGTGTCTTGAATGATCCCACATAGAATCATACCCACGTATGTGCCTCTCCTTTAGTACAATGATAGGCAACACCCAATGAAATTCCCCATCACAATTTATCGGGACATACACCTTGTCAACCAGTTGCCAAGGCAGATCAGCAGGGATACTAAATTCTTTGATAATGTTACAAATTGAATTCTCATTCTCAATAACAATCAAATAACTTGCATAATCCTCATGTGTAGGCAGAACCTCACCCCTCTCATCTGCATAATACCTTATATGTGAGCTATTAATGTATGCTTTAAACAAACAATTAATGGTAGTGTATCTGTTGTGGGGATTGGGCTGTTGCTTGGATTTCTTCCATAGGTAGCAGAAAATGACATCAACATGCTGCACAAACACATCAAGAAATGATAATTAAATAAAAAATAGAAACTGAAACATAGTCATGGTAGTAATGATTAATTCTGGAAGATACATAACTAATTGTTGTTTTCACAAGATAATTGTTAACATTACTAAAATTTTCAAATCTGATACATAAGTAATTGAAATGGTTATACCTCATCATTCCAACAATTGTTGGGGTGGGACATCAAGTAGAACCAATTCTTTGTCTAGAGAAGTGCAACTACAGAATCAAAAATTTCAAATCCAAGATCGAAACATCTAACTTTGTAGTGCTTTTTCTTGTCTTTCCTGTATGAGTAGAAACTGTTATGCAAGAATTTAGACATGAGGAACATTATTTTTTATGGATTAAGATAGACATAGTTGTCTTACTTGTATGCATGCCACTTGAAAAGACCTTCAAGTATCCATTTGAAGAACGATGCCATTAGTTCAGTTGGACCCCCATCGAAAATGAAGAAACCTTCAAACAGATGTTTTGGAGGCAAATCAGAAGACACTTTATCCTTGCATTTTGAACTTGAACCAAATTCTGTCAAATACGACGACTGAAATATCTTCAAAAATTGTCTAATCCTTTGAGACGGTGTCTTCGTATCATCGTGTAACACCCTTTTGAGGCTAGGAAACTCAACTACTAATGCAGTATCACTGATGTAAAATTGACTATTAGTGATGGGTTGAGGAGTGTAAACAGTCAATGGTAGAGAAACCAATGAAGCAGTAGGACTTGATACGAGTGTTTCTCTTCCTTCTCCAACATTATCAAATAATCATTCCTTGTAGTCATCCTGGTGTTTTAAATTCAAATGAAAAAAGTATGAGATACATAACTTTTTCAGTTTTATCATTTACTTTAATAATGTTTTTACATTATCTGGTACATAACTAATATGGATGACAACATGGGATACATCAGTATTGTTCTAGTACATTACTAGTATTTATGATGTATCAGATACATAACTCTTGTAGTTGTTGTCATTTGACAAACTATCAAAGTATATGATACATTGGTAATGTGTCAAATACAACAACAACAACAACAACAACAACAACAATAACAACATACCCAGCGTATTCCCACAACGTGGGGTCTGGGGAGGGTAAAGTGTACATAGTCCATACCACTACCTCAAATACGTTACATATAAATATGCTCTTGCTGCTACATGTAAATTAGTAATGTATCTGATACATTGGTAATGTATCAGATACATTACATGTAACTATGCTCTTGCGACTGTACTTGTAGAATGTATTTATAGAATGCACACAATTACCTTCTGCCCATCATGACCAGCAGTGGTCTCTGTTAATGTTCCAACATTTCGGATCACCGGAATAGCTTGATAGACCACTTGGACTGTTCAATTTATGGGATCAATCAATATCACCTTGTCCATCGAATGGGTCATTTCTGTTTGTACTGTCTTTTCCAACTTCAACCCGTGAATTATTATGTACAACATAAAGAGTTTCGTAATTGATATGAATCTCATAAATTTAAAATTGAATTACCTTCTCGTCCTGAACATGCTTCTGCTTCAAATATTTCATAATCTCTGTGTTTTGATTAGTCAGTAATGTATCAAGATGGTTGAATTTTTGATCAACCTTATTATGTAAACAACAGGACATTAGAAGTGAAATTAACTAAAATAAACAAAATTCAACATTTGCAAGCGATACTTACATATGTCTTGACATATGACTTTACTGCGTCTAAGTTCGCATTTAACATGAGTTCATTCTGAGTTTTGGTGGAAGTTTCATCAATAGGCTTTTCAGAAACACGTGGCTCCATAATAGGTGGTGCTATTTGTTGACCATGAGCGACACGAGGTGATGTATCATTAACTACTTCAATAATAGGATCATCAGGAGCTTTTGATGTCCCCGAAGACTATTTTCCTTTTGGTGTAGATGTTGTGGATTTCTTTGTTTCTCTATCCCTTTCATTGTTTTGGGACAAAAACAGTCTTCCTTCTTTTTGTGGCGGGGGCAGCCGATGTACTAGAATCATGCTTGGACTTCTTCAGCAGATGTTCTGGTGGTTTGGTGCTAAAGTTTTCAAAACCGTCATATTCTGAAGCAATGGCTGGTTTAGTAGCTTCAAGCTCTATTTGCTTGGGCTGATCGGCTGATGTGGTTAGTTTAGATATTATGGCGGATCAAACGATGCAATACTCACTGGAGGAGAAAAATCAAGCTTGTACAATTCCTCCACTGTAGGAACAAGGTTGGAATACGAATACTGTAATCATGAGTTATAATGAAAAATAAAAAAGTTAGAAATGATTACAATGAGATTTAAATAACTATGTATCAAATATATATGTAACTAAACATTATTTCACAGTTAAGATGTATCAGTTAAATAATTTTTTGTTTATTGTAATGGAATGTATCTGCTGTTAAATATATATATATGCTAAGGTAACAGGTGCATCGTGAAGTTGTGAAATAAGAAAGGTGAGGATGAAGTATAGTATAGCCATCTTGAGAGCATCATCATTGTTGTCGAAATTTTCCATCTTAAAAATTGAACCAAATGGAGTTTGGTTACACCAGTTGTTGCTTAAGAAAAATACTTCACCATTAGACGAGTGGACGATGAATTGGGGTATTCAAAATCTTTAATATTACCGGTGCATTCCTAATCGCTAATAAGAGAAAATTCAAATATGAAAAATCTAATCACGTTGCCTTTGACGCAGACATGAAGTACATTTGGATTATCCTGCTCTATCTCAAGCAACAAAATACATTCGGTAATCTGACCTTGGAAATTATAATTGGGCATGTTGAGATATACACCAAAGCTTGTTTGATGGAATAACACCACTACTTCTTCGTCCAAACAGTTTTTAAAAACGTCCAAAATTTTTGCATTGCATGAGCTGCCAAACCGCAGAGGATGCGATGGAATATCTGAGAAACATACTTCATGTCTTGCATTCAGATACATTGAAATGTATAAGTTATATTACTACTTGGTTATTCATCAGTGACTAATTGACACTTAACTTGACGCAAAAATGTATCAGTATTCTTATGTATCTGACATGTAGATCTAAAAAATGCAATGTATCAGAAGATACATTGCTGAAGACATTATTTGAGGCAGATACATAATACTTATGTATCTAACAAATAGATCTAACAAGTGTAATGTATATCCATCACATTTTTAATATATCTTCAGCACCTACTGTTCCGATACATAGCATAATTACCTTTTTAAGTGGTGTCTTGATATTTCTTCAATAGCTTTGCCTTTCAAATCACCATGAACTCATTTTTTCCAAATTTTAACTGCCTCCTCTCTCAACTTCTTCATCATACCAGGATCGTTGCGGTGTTTTAATCTATTTTCAAAAAAATCGTTAGAATTCTTATCAAAAACACCCAGAATAAAATTAACAACACATTTCATTTGGGATTTGTCTAATTGAGAAATCTCAATACTAAAAGATGAACCAGCCTCCAAGTCTATTAACTAAGTTAAATTTAAGTTAAGAGAAGATAATTGAACCTATAATGACTAAAATTTTTGATCTACTCAACTTTTGATAATTATGAAAATAAACTAACCTCTAATTAATGGAAGAATAAAATTAAATGAAGATTTGAAAGTAGTTGTTGAAGATTGTAAGTTGAAATTGAAGAAGAAGTTGGGTGGTGGTGGTGGTGGAAAAGGCCTCCAATTCAAATCTGCAAGGTTGAGAGTTACTGCAAGTTGAACTTGCTTGATTTGCGCCTAGAATGATGCAAACGCGGTAGATGTGGGATGTATCCAAAAAAATAGGGAAAGTGGTGATGTATCCGATGTTTTGTAGGAGAGAAGAAATTCAGGGATTTTAGTAATTAATAAAAAGGGTTGGGATTTTAAGTAGTTAAGGTGTGTTATTAGATAATTTTTCCTTACATATATCCCAACACTTTTGGAGCCAATTACTCCCTATCTCAACTTTTTTTAAAATTACTAAAAATTCCAGATTTAATCCACACGGATACATTATATTCTTTTGGATACAACACTTAATTTTATACGAGTACTTCACATTATTCTGGATACATCACTTAATTTTATACGGACACATCACATTCCACACGGATATATCAAATTCTTGGGGATGCATCATTTAATTTTACACAGATATATCACATTCTTTTGTGATGTATCCGAGCTTTTAAGTAAAATCAGAAATTTATGTTATGGTAAGTTAAGTTGTGGTATGATGTAATTTAACATGAAAAATGGGCACATTATAACAACACAAGGTTAAAATTTATAAAGTATAGTCAAATCTCTTAAATTTGGCATAAATGACCAATTTTAACTTTTTTGGCCATTTATCACTAGCCAAAAAATATTTTATCTATCTCCATTTAAAATATAATTTAATTATTAAATATTTTCTCTCTCTAACTTTAGCCATTTTTTATTTTATTCCCAAAATTACTTTCAAATTTAACTGTGCTTTTCTCTCTCTCTCTTTCTTTATTTTTAATTTATTTCCAAACAAAGATCATTCTTAAATAAAAATAGTATGTTTCTCCCTCATTCTCTTCCTAAATTTTATTCCTATTTTCTTCTTCTCCTATATATTTTTCCCTCTCTCCACCGAAAATATTTTCTTCCTTTATCCTTTCCTATATTCTCTGTCTCCTTAGAATTTTTTTATCTTACCGCCTCAGATCTCCAAGATACACATATTCACCGGCGATATCTCACTGCCGACCACTTTCCAGTGACCACTTTCTAATCTACTCAGTTTCAAAGAAGATGTACTTAGTTTTCTTGAGCATCACGGGTGATATCTCATCGCCACCACCGTCACCCAGCAATCTCCATCGATATCCACCTCCTTTGGAAAAATCTCACCTCCAATGTCGCCCCTCTCCTACTCTCTTTCTCTTGTCCTTTCTCTCTTCTTATGTTTGCCTCCTCCATTAAACCATCACCGACCCCCCACATTCACGTCACCGAACTCAGCTCTGATAAACGTCGCTGTCGATGACTTCTGGTCGGACTTTTCCCACCATTTTATACTTTTCTGGCGGCCTTTTTGTTCTATTTTATTCTTCTTTACAGGTACTATCAGATTCGGTGTCTCTCTGGTGTTCGTGAGGCAGTCCCAGTTAACACTATTCCTGTTACCAGTTTCTGCACCAAATTATCAAATCCAACATATAGACCAAGAATATCGCCCTTCCCGGTGATCTCTACTCCTTAACCTTTATTTTTCCTCAACTTCCAATTTATGCACCCCTTCTCATATTTCTATTTGCTTTGATTAAATCACATTCTTGGTAGAGTACTACGACTGAAATTTTTTGCATTCTTGACCTTGATTGTTCTGTCGCTGTTTTGCTTGCTTTTTGGTCATTTATTGCCTACGATACAGTTAAATTTTGGCATTAAATTTTTTCTAGTGATCCCTGTCTTAGTTTAGTGGTGTATTAGCATATAATTTCCAGTCTATATTTAATTTCTTGACTACTCTTATATTTGAGTTCTTTGTTGCTTCTTCAAGTGGTTATGGGTATTGTGAGATTTTGGACTGATTTTCCCTTTGTTGCTTACTTTTTTTGTAGCTTTGGTAATCGATAGTTCTTAGGTAGAGGCCAAGGGTGAGGGTTGGGAGTGGTGAAAGGGTTAATGATTTCACTAGGTGTCACTCCCAAGCGCACACACAAGTGTACGTGGTCGTGTAAATAATACAGTGGCTCTTCGTGAGCGGAATATCGATTCCACAGGGACTTATGTTTAACAAGCAATCTAATTCAAGCGTTACTATTCAAGTTAAACAAGTGCAAATTATAACCAAGAGAGATTTAGTTTGTTTTTATAACTACAAAAAAGAAATAACAATGATAATTAAATTGGATTGCAAATAATATATGGAGAGTTCCAGGGTTGAGGCAATTACTTCACATTCACTCCTAACTATGGTTTCTAGCTGGTGTTAGTGTTTATCGTGATTGTTGATCTATGGGGTTGATATTCAACTTGGTAATGGTCATCCTCTAAGTATCCTACCCAAATTAATCTCATAACTACCTCATTGAGAAGTGATATGAGTCTTCACTTTGGATGCATTAAACTATCTTCCCGTTTCATTAACCAAGTGGGGCGTTTAGATGTATTGCTATCCTAACCGCAAATCATTCTTCAACAATCAATATATAATCATTAAAGAAATGATCCACACTCCTTACATTCTTCATTCCATCTCTCCACTCATATGTTCAATTCTTTTTGAGACTAAGATTTATCCTAAAGTTCATGACGCTTTAGAATAGTAAAACAAGAATGCAAGAACAATCAATGACTTGATAAATGAATAAACCAACTATAAAAATATAATTAAAAAATCATGTTGTAGACTCAAACCTAGAATTAGGGTGTTTATCCACTCATATTCATACAAACAATCTCCATAAAAGAGCTCATAACTTTAAACTACAAGAATGAAAAGTAAAAGAAGAAAAATCCTAGTGTAGAGCCTTCCTTGCCTTCTCTTCCTTGCCTTCTCCTCCTCTACAATTTGTGTATTGATACAAAGATGAAAAATATGTTTGTAATTGTGGAAAAGTACTCCTTTTATAATGCTTTAGGTTGTCCATGATGTGTCCCACACGAATCCCATGCATTTACAATGGGGCGGCTTTTGGGTTGGTGCGTCGCGTGGCCATCGTACGCCCAATACAATGGATTGTAACAGCCCATGGTTCAACTTAAACCCTCTAATGTGAGATGAAGGGTGTGTCTCACATCCCTCCCATGCGCGATGGAGGGTAAGGCGCACACCCTAGTCCATGCCATAGAGGGTTGCGTCCATTCTTCTCTCGCTCTTTTCCCTTGCTCCCGTACGTATTGTGGCTTGGTTGTGGGATTTATTTAGCTTATATAGCTCCTACAATGGTCCCCTATAACATATAAATACACCCGCAATTCCATACAACACACTAGAACACATCAAACTATGCTAGAACAAGCATAGCTCAAGCTAGCGACACTAGTTTCCTCATCTAAGTTCTAATTGATCATTTTGACTCTTGAATTGGTTCAAATGCACTTTAAACACTATGAACATGTACTTTAACACACAAATACACCTATATACTCTTTATATCTCAATAATCACCTCAAATTATCCTCAAAACTAAGCAAAAAGGGCATAGATAGTGACACTTAGGAGTACAAATACGCCTAAGATCACCACCCCACACTTAAAGCCATATTCGTCATCAAACAACTCTTTACATTAATAAACATCAAGGAAGACTCTAACATTATTACTACAACTAAGACACTCAAGCTAGAACCACACAAACCACATGAATAGCAAGTTCTACATTCGACATGTCATATTTCAACTTCGAAGCACATAAATACTACTTCAAAACCTCCTAGCCTCAAAAATTGATTCTACCAAGTTGGAAAACTCATGCATATTAGTTAACAAAGAGATTATATGTGTCACCTATCTATCATCAAACATGCGCCCTCACCACAAGAGAGTCACCCATATTCACTTACAAGTATGCAATTTATCACAAAAATGGGTGTAAGAATCAAATTTCGCTCACTCTCACAAAGAATTCACATGTGATATAAGATGAACCATAAGATTTCCATTAGTGTAGTACTCCACTAATATCAGAATGTCAAAGCTCAAGATCAAGTAGGACTTTAAGGGTTGTAATGTAGGCTAAGGGACGGGTAGGAACTATTTGGTTAAGAGTAGTGACTATCTTCCCTAAGCGCTTTAATACACCATAATTTACATTTATTTCACCTCCAACCAACCTAGTTTACACCACTTTTGTCTTCCCAACTCTCTTTTTTTTGCCTCATCTTTTTAAGCTAGCTTAAACATATTAGGCAAGGAGTATTTGCTATCAACACATGATTCACTTCTTTTGGTCAATTTTTCTTTCCATTGCATTACTCCTTACTAACAACACATAAACTTTTTAACACACCAAAAGATATTTCCTTGGGGCATCACTTTCACTTTTTCCTTCTTCAATTTTTACACTCCTTAACATCTTAATTTCTCAACTAAAGCGCTTAGGAGTTTTGGTTCAAATTATGGTCAATTGAAAGAAAGGGAATAAGCTAAATAAAAGGATACCAAAGAATAGGCTAAAGGCTCAACGGGACTAACTAAGATCATGCAAAAAAGGTAGATAAGGTGGGTATAAAACATGGCTATCAAAGAAATGCCTATGTCATCTCCTAAACTCAACACTCTTTATTTTGCTTTGCAAACACACCAGGCAAGTTCTAGACATCAATATGCACATGGAATATAACAAAAATCTCACTCACACATGGCACATGTTCAAATCAAGAAGGATCCCTATAAACTCTCAACAAAGCAATAGAAAGAATTCAATATTAAGCCAACGTCACACATGAGTCATATAAAAGAGCCTAGGTGTCTCAGCAATAGTCATTCAATTCACTACACATGCTTCAACATTCAAAACCAACTTGCATCATGCAATCATGCGTAACATCTAATTAGAGCATCTCTAAAATTTTAAAATTACTTCTAAAAATAAAAAAAGATACTGGGTTCAAAGGGCGTCCCCTCAAAAAAGAACCGAAAAGAAAAACCAAGGGGTGAATGAAGTATGCTCCTAAAAGAAACTAAAAATTACTAAAATATTTTTTTTTTTTTGAAATTTTAAGCAACATAAACAAAAACAAATAACCAAAAGATTCTAATAGCACACTCCACCCTAACCAAATCGAAAGATTTCCCATCCCACACTTAAAATCACACTTTGTCCCTAAAGTATAAATTCAAAGTAAGGATAGAAATACTCCCTGAGGCCTCTAGGCCTAGCTAGTAGCATCATAATCCATTAAAGAGGTCCAAGGGACCCCACACTCAGTTTTGGCCATGCGCTTTAGCTTAGATTTTGGGTACTCAGACTTCCCCTCAACCTGTCAACACAAAACAAAACAAAGACAAAGGTGATACTAAAGAAAATAACTAAAAAGTAAAAATACTACCTTAACTTGGGTTGCCTCCCAAGCAGTACCTAATTTAATGTCGCGGCACGACTCAAATCACAACTTCATCATCCACATTCTCTCATCCTATTCCTCCTACTTGGAGCCCATCTCCTCCTTTTTTCCTGACCTCTCAAGTGCTCATGATCGAGGTCTGCAACTTTTCTTACACCTACCTTTTCAGCATGCCACTCAAGTTTTGTTCAGGCTTATTTATTAACTTGGGTAACTCAATGAGAGAGTTCAAAAAAGTAATTGGTTGTTTGCACTCTTCCACCCCACACTCATCCACTTCCATCGCTGTGATTATGTATAGATCCATATAGTGTAAGGGTGTGTTGAGTTCTTTGTACACCCTGAAAACCACCTCTTCGTCATTCAATCTCATCTTTAGTGTGCCCTCTCTTACATCTATCAATGCTCCACCAGTGGCTAAGAATAGGCGCCCTAATATGATTGGCACCCTGTCATCTGCATCATAATCAAGAATAATAAAATTTGTAGGAATAATGAACTTACCAACCTTAATAAGAACATTTTCTATAATTCGTTCGAGCCTCACTCTAGTTTTGTCCACCATTTGTAGAATCACCGTGAAGGGCCTTGGCTTCCCCAAACTAAGAGTATTGAAAAATAAAAGGGGCATCACATTGATGGTTGCCCCCAAATCACTCAAGGCGTGGACCACATCACTTTCACCAATTTATATGGGAAGGGTGAAACTCCCAGGGTTCTTGAGTTTTTTTGTCCATCTTGCTGATTACCACAAAACTGCACTTTTTAGTAAGTGCCACCGTCTCAATATCACGAAGCCTTCTTTTTTTGTTACCACATATTTCTAGTACTTAACATACTTTGGCATTCCCTACAACACATCTACAAGAGGAAGGTTAATGTGAAGCTCTCAAAACGTGTCAAAAAACTTCTTAAAACAAGCATCTTCCTTTTCTTTATTGAACTTTTGAGGGAAATGTGGTGGTGGTCTGTTGCGAGTTCTCTCAACCGACTTCTCCTTTGGGTACTCAGACTTTCTTTTTTCATTAGCAATTTTAGACTCAACTTGCTTGTCTGTCTTCTTGGGTGTGAGCAATCCATCTTGCACCTCGTGATTTTTCTTTGGATGTGCATCACCCAAATCTCTACCACTCCTTAATGTAATTACCATCAGTTGCTTTGGATTTTCTGTATCACCCGATAAACCCCCTTGAGGTCTTGAATTCTGCACTTGAGCTAATTGACCCATTTGTATCTCCAAATTCTTTTGGGTAAATTCTGATTTTTTATATCTGCAGCCATTTGTTCTTGGGTGGCCATGATCTTCTTCAAAGTCTCTTTAATATTAATGGCCTGAGCATTAGTTTGCGTACCTTGCTGTTGCTAAAACTGCTGAGATTGGGCTTGATTAATGCCCCAAGAGTAGTTGGGTTGAGCCTGCCAATTGCGGTTGTAAGCGTTACCATAAGTTTGATTGCCTCTCTGTGCATTACCCACAAAATTTACTGATTCTGGATTTGTCGCACAACAGTTTGAAGAGTGACCACCATTATCACAAGTTTTGCACCAAGTCTGAACTTTTTGTACTGCATTAACCTGTGCCTGAGGTTGAGCCACACTCAATTTTCTAAATTGGGCCATCATCTGATTTTGAAAGCTGGACAACTGTGCAGTTAATGCTGTGAGACCATCAACCTCAATCATACCTGCAGGATTTTTCACCATGCTTCTAGATATATCACCATTCAAGTATGGATTACCTTGTACAATTCTATTTAAAAGAGTGTATAGCTCATCATAAGTTTTGTCCAATGCTTGACCATCTGCAGCTGAATCTAGCAAAATTTTTGTATTGTGGTCAAGACCTTCATCAAAAGTGTGAGCCAGTACCTCATTGGTTTGTTGGTGCTGCAGACAATCTCTGAGGAGAGACTTAAATCTTTCTCATGCATGATAGAGATTTTCGTCTAGCTTTTGCTTGAAACTCAAAATCTCACTCCTTAACCATGTAGTTTTGTCTGATAGGAAGAGTCGAATGAGGAACTTCTTTGCTAAGTCATCCCAAGTTGTGATTGAGTTTGAAGGTTCCGCCTTCAACCATTTCTTTGCTTCTCCCCAAAACGAGAAAAGTATGAGCCTCACATAGTCTGTGGAGACTCCAACGGGAATAAAAGTGTCATTTATCTCCAAAAAATTTTGAAGATGGACCTGTGGATCCTCATGTGACAAGCCTGTGAACTGCCCGCTTGTGTGCAACAATTGCACCATGTTCCGCTTCGGCTCAAATCTGCCTCCTGCGGCTGGTTTTTGAATACAAGAGGTCACATTAGTTACGAGTGGGATTGCCACATCGCACACTGTCCTGCGGGTGGGTTGATGTTCATCACCCATTGTTGCAAGAACGGTCCCATGAACTTTCGCCAAAAACTTGTTCCTGCAAATTCAGTAGCTAAGACCAAGTTGTTAGCACTTATCAAACAAAATAGTAAAATTGAAAATTAGAAGGCTGCTAATTTTCAAGTCCCCGGCAACGGCGCCAAAAACTTGTTGCTCCCAAGCAAACACACAAGTGTACGTGGTCGTGTAAATAATACAGTGGCTCTTCGTAAGCCGAATATCGATCCCAGAAGGACTTGTGTTTAACAAGCAATCTAATTCAAACATTACTATTCAAGTTAAACAAGTGCAAATTGTAACCAAGAGAGATTTAGTTTGTTTTATAACTACAGAATAGAAATAACAACGATAAGTAAATTGGATTGTAAACAATATATGGAGAGTTCCAGGGTTGAGGCAATTACTTCACATTCATGCCTAACTATGGTTTCTAGCCGGTGTTAGTGTTTATCGTGATTGTTGATCTACGGGGTTGATATTCAACTTGAGAATGGTCATCCTCTATGTATCCTACCCAAATTAATCTCATAACTACCTCATTGAGAAGTGATATGAGTCTTCACTTTGGATGCATTAAACTATCTTCCCGTTTCATTAACCAAGTGAGGTGTTTAGATATATTTCTATCCTAACCGCAAATCATTCTTCAACAATCAATATATAACCATTAAAGACATGATCCACACTCCTTACATTCTTCATTCCATCTCTCCACTCCTATGTTCAATTCGTTTTGAGACTAAGATTTATCCTAAAGTTCATGCCGCTTTAGAATAGTAAAACAAGAATGCAAGAACAATCAATGACTTGACAAACGAATAAACCAACTATAAAAACATAGTTAAATAATCATGTTGTATCCTCAATCATATAATGAGGGTGTTTATCCACTCATATTCATACAAACAATCTCCATAAAAGAGTTCATAACTTTAAACTACAAGAATGAAAAGTAAAAGAAGAAAAACCTAGTGTAGAGACTTCCTTGCCTTGTCCTCCTCTCCAATTCGTGTATTGATACAAACATGAAAAAGATGTGTGTAATTGTGGCCAAATACTCCTTTTATAGTGCTGTAGGTTGTCCATGAGGTGTCCCACATGAATCCCATGCATTTACAACTTTACCCCTACTTAAAAAAAGTTAAAAACCAACTTTGCGTCGGCTTTGGGGTTGGCGTGTCGCGTGGACATCGCACGCCCAATACAGTGGATTGGAATGGCCCATGGTTAGGTTCAAACCCTATCATGTGCGATGGAGGGTGAGGCGCACTCCCCTCCCATGCTCGATGGACGGTGCGGCGCACACCCTAGTCCATGTCATGGAGGTTGTATCCATTCTTCTCTCACTCTTCTTGCTTGCTCCCGTACGTCGTGTGGCTTGGTTGTGGGATTGATTTAGATTCTATAGC
Source organism: Capsicum rhomboideum (assembly GCA_031232105.1). Classification (NCBI taxonomy): domain Eukaryota; kingdom Viridiplantae; phylum Streptophyta; class Magnoliopsida; order Solanales; family Solanaceae; genus Capsicum; species Capsicum rhomboideum. The sequence continues at coordinate 128,992,018 of CP124713.1, read as the reverse complement.
TAATACAATTTTCCCCTAAAACATATCAACACACCCATAAGACCATACAATATAATACAACACATCAAAGTATACTAGAACAAGCATAGCTCAAGCTAGCGACACTAGTTTCCTCATCTAAGTTCCAATTGATCATTTTGACTCTTGACTTGATTCGAATGCACTTTAAACACTATGAACATGTATTTTAACACAAAAATATACATATATACTCTTTATAGCTCAATAATCACCTCAAATTATTTTCAAAACTAATCAAAAAAGGCATAGATAATGACACTTAGGAGTACAAATACGTCTAAGATCACTAGGTTGCGAGTAGGGTCGTGGAATATAGGATCTTTGACGGGGAAGTTCATAGAGCTAGTAAATATTTTGAAAAAGAGGAAGATTAGTATAACATATGTCCAGGAGATCAAATAGGTAGGTACCAAGGTGTGGGATGTGGATGGGCTTAAGTTGTGGTTCTCTGGAAGTTTGAAGAATAAGAATGGAGTAGGAATTCCAGTTAACGATGACCTTAAGGAGCATGTGGTGGGGGTTAGAAGGATTAATGACAGAATGATAATTCTTAAGCTTGTCATTGGAGGGCATACTTTGAATATTATTAGTGCGTATACTCTGTAAGTGATCTTGGACGAGAGGATCAAGAAGCTCTTTTGGGAGGATTTGGATGAGGTGGTGAGAGGATTACCAGACACCAAGAAAAGTTTCATTGGTGGGGATTTCAATGGACATATTGGAGTTACTTCTAGTGGTTTTTATGGAGTTCATGGAGGCTTTGGTTTTAGGGATAAAAATGGTGGTGGAACATCACTTTTGGATTTTGCTAAAGCCGTAGAAATGGTGATAGCTAATTCATGCTTCCTAAAGAAGAAAAATCACTTGGTTACCTTTCGTAGCACGGTGGCTAAGACTCAGATAGACTACCTACTCTTGTGGAACGGAGATAGTGTCCTGTGTAAGGATTACAAGGTTATCCCGAGTGAGACCCTCACTACTCAAACATTAGCTTTTGGTGATAAACTTAGAGATAAGGCAAGGTATAAAGAAGAAGAATCTTTATGTCCGACCACATATTAAATAGGCTGGCTTGACTCATGCCCTCTCTCTGGATTTGGGAGAAAATTTATTGGAGATGGGTGCTTGGAGGGTTAGTGAAGATGTGAATAACATGTGGGAGAAGACATCTAGTTGCATTTGAGAGACAGATAAAGAGGTGCTTGGGATGTTGAGGGGAAAGTTCGGTGGCCGTCGAGGGGATTGGTAGTGGAATGGAGAAGTTCAAGGCAAAGTGGAAGCTAAGAAGGCAGCCTATGTTAATTGTCTAGAATGAAGGGACGAGGAAGAAAGGAGGACGAATAAGGAGATCCATAAGGCGGCTAGGACAACGACTAAGTTAGCGGTCACTGAAGCTAAGACGTTAGCCTTTGAAAGACTCTATGCGGCACTAGGGGACAAAAATGGAGATAAGAAACTTTACAGGCTTGCGAAGACAAAGGAGAGGAAGGAACGAGACCTAGATCAAGTGAAGTGCATTAGGATGAGGACGACAAGGTATTGGCGGATGAGACACTCATCAAGCGAAGATGGCAAACTTACTTTCACAAATTATTGAATGAGGTAGGTGATAGAGCTATTGTGATGGGGGATTTGGAGCACTCTGAGAGACATGGGAATTTTAGATATTGTGGATGTATTACGATTGAGGAAGTAATGTGTGCTATTAGTAGGATGAGTAAGGGGAGAGCGACTAGACCTGATGAGATTCCGGTGGAGTTTTGGAAGAGCTCGGGCAGAGAAGGTATGAAGTGGTTGACTGAGTTGTTCAATATCATTTTTATGACCACTAAGATGCCCAAAGAATAGAGGTGGAGTACAATGGTCTCGTTGTATAAGTATAAGGGCGACATCTAGAATTGTAACAATTATAGGGGTATTAGGTTGTTAAGTCACACTATGAAAGATTGGGAGCGAGTGGTGGAGATAAGGGTGAAGAGAGGTGTGTCCATATCTGAGAACCAGTTTGGATTTATGCTGGGGTGATCTACTATGGAAGCCATTCATCTGGTGAGGAGAATGATGAAGCAATATCGGGAAAAGAAATGGGATTTACATATGGTGTTCATTGACATTGAGAAGTCCTACGACAAAGTTCCAAGGGAAGTTTTGGAGATGTTTGGAGGTTAGGGGTATATCGATGACTTACATTAGGGTGATAAAGGACATGTATGATGGATCTAAGATGCGGGTTAGGACGGTAGGAGGAGACTCGGAGCATTTCTCTGTGAAAATGGGTTGCACCAGAGATCAACTCTTAGTTCTTTCCTCTTTGCCTTGGTAATGGATGTATTAACACGAGGCATCCAAGATAAAGTGAATTGGTGTATATTATTTGCAAAAGAAATAGTACTGATTGATGACACGCGTAGCGGCGTGAATGATAAGTTGGGGGTGTGGAGAAAACTCTAAAAGCTAAAGGGTTTAAGTTGAGCAGGACAAAAATAGAGTATCTGGAGAGCAAATTCAGTGAGGGGTTGCATAAGGAAGATGTGGAAGTGCATCTGGACACACAGGCTCTCCTAAAAGTGATCGTTTAAAATATCTTGGCTCTATTATCCAAGGTAGTGGGGTCATAGATGGTGGTGTCACTCATCATATTAGTGCGGCGTGGATGAAGTTAAGGCTTGTCTCTGGAGTCTTGTGTGATAAAAAAATAAGGTAAGTTTTATAGAGTGGAGGTTAGACCGACGTTGCTATATGGGACAAAGTGTTGGCCAGTTAAAAACTCCCATATTCAGAAGATGCATGTTGCAGAGATGAGGATGTTGAGATAGATGTGTGGACATACTAGGTATGATAGAATTATGAATAAGGTTATTCGAGATAAGGTGGGAGTGGCCTCCGTGATGGATAAAATGTGGAAAGCGAGATTGAGATGATTTGGACATGTGATGAGATGAGGTTCAGATGTTCCAGTGATGAGGTGTGAGAGGTTGGATATTATAGGTATGAAGAGGGGTAGAGGTAGGCCGAAGAAGTATTAGGGTGAGGTGATTAGACAGGACATGACGCATATTCAGGTTACTAAGGATATGACCTTAGATAGGGGGATGCGGAGGACGTGTATTAGAGTAGAAAGTTAGTCAGGTAGGAGTGTTATCGTGCACCGTAGAATGATAGCTTAGGGTTTAGCCATAGAAGTATAGCATTGTTGTTATCTATTGTGTTTTGATTATCGCACTATTTTGTGGCTGATTTTTATTTTTCTGTGGCTGATTAGTTATCATATTTTCTTCACTATTTTCCTCTTCTTTGTACCTAGATTTGCTACACTTGAGTCGAGGGTCTTTTGGAAATAACCTCTCTACCTTCCCGAGGCAGTGGTAAGGTCTGTGTACACTTTAGCCTCCCCAGACCTCACTTGTGAGATTTTACTGGGTATGTTGTTGTTGTTGTCTCTCTCTTCCAAAATTATTCTTTCTTCATCTATCTTTATATATTTTCCCTCTTTCTCCCTCTCTCCTCCGAAAATGTTTTTTTCCTTCATGTCTCTTCATATATTCCCTCTCTCCTTATAAAATATTTTCTTTAGTCGTCTCCCCTATAAAAAAAACTTTAGATAGTGTGTACACCTAAACATGGAACTCACGATTTTATGTCATTTTTATGAGTTTTTGTTGATTTTTACCGTAAAATCGATGGACATGATTAACTGTTTGAAAAAGGTTTATGAAAATTGGGGATAATAATTTCGATTTTGAAGATTCCCCCTTGAAAGTTTTAAGTTTATCACATATAAGATTTTGTGGGACCATAAATCGAATTAATGTGAAAAAGCTAAATGTACACATAGACATATACTAGAGTCATTACAATTGAATACCCAAACAAAATGTGTAATTTTTTTTTGTATACATTATAGTATATTTGATCAAAAGTATACTTGATCACATGTATTCAACTAAATACATGCTTATTTACTAGTAGATTTCAAAGTTCAGCACATTCAAAATGTATGCATAAACATATACTGGAAGTCATTACAACAAAATACATAAATAAAATGTATAAAAATAAACTTTGTATACATTATAGTGTGAATGTATACTCAACTAAACATATACTTGATCAAATGTGTTTAATTGAATAAATGCTTATTTACCAGTAGATTTCAAAGTTCTGCATATTCTTAATATATACATAAGCATATATCGGAAATGTGAAAGATAAATTAGTATACATTATAATGCAAATGTATTCAACTAAATACATAAATAAATTTATAGTAATGTATACACAAATCAAATGCATATCACAGAATAGTTCATTCAGTGTAACGTATACATATACACCAACATACATTTGATAATCAGTACACATTTATTAAGGGATAAAAATATATTTATGCTTTAAAAGTAGCCACAATCGGTTAGTTAAAGGATGAAACATATCTTTCTTCCTTAAAGGTAGCTAGCCTTTTTTTTTTTTTTAGGGAAAAAAACATGGCTGGCCATTAGGCCAAACAAATGCCACACAAAATAGCATTTTTAAACTTATTCGATTAAATGGCTATTCGGCCTTTTTAATTCCATGCCATGGCCATTTCAATTTTGGTCTATTGTGGCCCATTTTTAAAAGGTAGTTCAGTTTTTTTATTTTTTGGCTAAAATAATTTATTTATTTTAAAAAATAATTAAATAAAATTATATAGAAATTATATAATTGTTATATAGAATATGTATAGAAATTATATAGTTGTTGTATAAAATAAGTATCCAAATAAGATATATATAAAAATTATATAGAATGTGTACATAAACTATATAGTTATTGTATAAAATATGTATATGAATAATAATTGCAGCTAAAGGTTGTATAGACTGTGTATAAAAACTGTATAATTATTGTATAGAATATGTATTTGTATATGATGCTTATAGAAATTATATCATTGTTGTATAGAATATGCATATGAATAATTATTGCAGCAAAAGCTTGTATAAGATGTGAATAGAAACTGTATAATTATTGTTATGATGTGTATAAAAATTGTATAATTAGTGTTATGATATGTATAGAAACTGTATAATTGTTGTATAGAATATGCATATGTATAGGATGTGTATCAGATATCTAGTGTATTGTATCAATACATTTGGAGGTTGTATCAATACATTAGAAGAAGATACAATTATCCGGACACTTGTATCTTGTCACGCCCCAAACTCAGGGAGGCGCGACTGGCACCTGGTGCCACACCTGACTGAGTGAATCAACTGAAACTAAAGAATACAAAGCTAATGGACCATCTAGGCTAAACTGAATTAAAAGAAATACAATTGAGAGAGAGACTAAAATTTAACAAAAGTATAATACAATGTCACCCAAACTTTAACTGACTACTAAACCCATAACAGTTGTCTACAAGCCTCTAGGATGAGAAATCTCTAACCACTAGTTGGGACAGGCCCCGTAGTACTTATTAAATATACAAAGTCAAAACAAACTCTAGACTCAGAAACTCTGGAAAGAACGGAGCATACCAACCATCAGCTGAACTCGATCATACGTAGCAAGGATCCCTTTCCACCTAATAACTTGCAGGCATGAATGCAGTGCCCCCCAAGCAATGGGGACGTCAGTACGAAAGAATGTGCTGAGTATGTAAGGCTATAAGTAACTGTATGAAATATAGGAACTCAAATGGAATCAAATACAAGTGATTAGATAATACTGATATACCACCGTGCTGTATATGTGGAACCATGTACATTACATTCATTACTTTCTTTGCTTTTACGTTCATTCATATCATTGTCATTCATATAATGCCCGGGCCCAACTGATCAGTGGGAAAATAACATCGGGATCGTCTCTAGCTAGGCTTTCGCCCCTTTGAGCTACCACCCATAAATCAATAAAGCAGGTTTGGCCCTAGCTAGGTTTTCACCCCTTTGGGCTGCCCCCTGTATCCAATAATCAATCGGGATCGTCTCTAGCTAGGCTTTCGCCCCTTTGAGCTGCCACCCGTACTCAAACAATTATGCAGTACTTCCTTTCTTTAATTTTTGTTAGATTGTTACATCGGTGGTCATAACATTATTGGAGCTTTTGGAACTATAGACATGTGAATAAAATACTCGAGGAAGCAATAATGATATAGGAAGTAAAAAGGAACTTCAACGTGATACTTAGGAACTTGTATGACTCAACGAACTTCATTGGACACACCGAATATACACACATGAGCTATGAAGACGTGAGAGAAGTAAGGACTTTAGGGCATGTATAAATGGGCCATTAAGGTGTATAAAAAGGGAGCAAGTAGTTCTATTTAGAACATGGTTCATTTAAAACAGACATTTCAAATGCGGGCATATGTGTGTTTAGAATGGAGACATGTAACTCCTCAAATGAAGAGGTTCAGACTATATAATAAATACTTACTAGGTGAGAAAGAATAAAAGAGGTACACGAGCATAGGAACCATTAAAGCACGTGGATGGATACCAATTAAGAACAAATGCATATTCTAAGTAAGGACATAAAATTGTATGATTAAACCAGCAAGGAATCCATAAGGTCACATTATTCTAACACGGCAGAAGTGATATCGAATTAAAGGAACATGTAATTGTGTGAACCAACTGAAGTATATGATGAAATAGACAGTTAGAGCATACGACACAATGAACATTTCAAATACACCAGCAAATAACAAGAGTTCAAATTCATGTTTATACACAAACCTTAGTCTTTTAACACATAAGCAGTTCAACCATAACTTGAAGAGTTCAGATCGTAATCCAGATAATTATTCCAATTTCTTCATTTTATATACAAGTATATATAACCTCGACACATAATTAAATACCCTTTTGATTTCCGGTAATTCGAGCATGTTAAAGATTAGCATCAAAAGTAAGCCTAGTTCACACAAATTTCACTAATCCCTCAAAATAGTAATCTTGGACAGTCTCTCAGTCTAGTGGTGTAACTTAGTTTTGATCAGGTAAACGGCAGAATCAAGCATTATAGCCTTCATAAAAGTTGTAGGTACATGTCTTGGGGTTGCAAAGAATCCAGAATCACCAAAAAAATACATTTTGTACAAAAAGATATCATTAAAATACTACCAGTAGCACACAGGGGGTTTCTAAATTGGAAAACTGGGCAGAACCTGTCCTGTATTTCTGTTAAGAACACGAAATAGGGGAGGCAATACAGGACAGGTTCTGCCCAGTTTTCCAATTTAGAAATTCCCTGTGTGCTACTGGTAGTATTTTAATGATATCTTTTTGTACAAAATGTATTTTTGTACTTAAAACAGAGCTATACACAATAATATATGCTATATTTACTAAACCCTGTATAATTTCAAAACGTGTTTAAGTTACTTACATGGACCTTCCTTTTTAGGTGTTAATCTACAATATGATAAGTGGTAAAGCTGGTATCAATAGCCAATCAACTAACAATCTACTTGAGCCCCCATAAGTTCGGCATATGACCACCACGATCACATAATAATAAATGCTCTACAATGCCAAACTATCCATACCAAACAAGCTGTAGCCTCATCAATCTTACCTGCCCCTATTTCAGCTCATAGAACCATCACAACTATCACAAGACAACCTACTACCGATAACTCGCTACCAATTCTATCTGTGCTTGCTTCTTATATCACCATAACACTAGTAACTCGCTAAGCCTCTATAGGCCCCCCACACACATAACAACAATAAACCAAAGTCATAGCACACAACCATATGAACTGCAATGAAATACATATAGTGTCAGCGTACACCCTGATCCCTAGCCTCAAAAGGCATAAAATGCATGAAGGCAACCAATAAGCAAATCATATCACAACAACAATTTGGCTAACCAGCAGTCCATAACTGAAATAAATAAATCACCAAGCGGGTCGACAAGACCACCATGTAATCTAAACATGAAGTAAAGCATAAATGTGTATTCACACTAAATAGGAACCCCACCAATAACATGTATGTGACCATCAATTCCCCGTTTTGCCACCACATAAGACGATATCCGCAACCTTAATTAATATCAAGTTGGTTCTTTATTCTAAGCCTGATTGCCAAAGCAATGTCACATTGTTCCCGTCTTGGTAACTAAAAAGTGATTGTTGGGGTTATACTCCTATACTATGGTTCAATTACATTTATTCACATATTTTGCGGTCCATGTTAACAATACCAGTATCTACTAGTAATTTTAATATCAAATGACATAAGGGTAAATTCAATTTCCAATGATATTCTCCAGTTAATTAGAAAGCATATTATACTTGCAAATTCTCAATGCCAAAATGTTAGCTCCTCATTTCCCAACTATCAATAGACTAGAAATACTACCTCCTAACAAAAGAGTAAAACCAAATGGTCCAGGTACTATAATTTATGGAAATTATCATCTAATACACAAAATACTAAGTCTTGTTCTCATTTTGATCAATTACTTCCGCATAATATTCAGATTATATAAATCATCTCAGAAGACAAGATTTAAATGCAAAGAATCGCCCCAAAGTGGTTAAGTGCTACTACATGGCACTAAAAAATTGGTCCTATAGTTATAGTACACAATGCGATATGAAATCAAAATACCCGGATACAAATTTTTAACAAGGATAATACCAATTACAATTTAAAGACACTTAATAATCGACTCCCTCGATAGCACGATAAACCTGAAAGTCACAAATCTTATGAAATCATGCCAAGAAAAGAAAGGAATAGCCTTAACATACCCTACTATTTGAATATTATCAATTGTGTCAGCGTGTTGACATCCTTCAAGTGATCGATGAATCATATTCATAGTAACAATCCTCTATAGCAAATATTATAGTTCCAAACTCATACTTCCATTGCCTTTGGTTCCTTATGGTCAAAGCCCCCACTATGCTTTCAGTTTCTCTCCTCAAAATACCCAATAATTATAGTTATCCATAAAACACAAAACAATTTTATCTTTGCCCACCTTATAACCGCATCCAAACACCTCAAATACCCCCTCTCGGTAAATGCTCTCTCTCCTTGGATGAAGAAGGAACTAAGTATATAAAAATGGATAGAAGCAACCTACTATATATAATAAAAGTTGAATAGATAATGGGCTGCTTCAAGTATTTGGATATACATATATGTATAATGAAAACAATAAATGAAAAAGTGATAAGTTAAATTAATGACAAAGTGATAAATTAAAGGGAAAAGGCTCAAATATGCCATCGAACTATTGGAAATGGCTCATTTATGCCATTCGTTAAAAGTTTGGCTCATTTATGCCATCGCCGTTATAAAAAAGCTCATTCATGCCATTTTTTTTAACGGTGATTTTTTAAAAACAGCTTTTCCACGTGGCGTCTTACTAGAGGTCCACACCATTGATCAAATATGCCATCGAACTTTGAGAAAAGGCTCATTTATGCCATCCATTAAAAGTTTGGCTCATTCATGCCATTTTTTTTAACAGTCCGATTTGGTGATTTTTTGCAAAACCAGTTTGTACACATGGCCAACAATGATCCGTCCACATCATTAATTAAATCAGCCAAATAAAAAATCTAAAAAATTGAACTTTCTTCTAAAAGGTGAAATTAAAATTTTATTTTTCATGACTCACAAATTTCTAGTACATCTCATTCTTCAAGTCATTAGAATCTTCAAGTTTTGATTTTAATTTGATTTTGCTGAAATATTCTTCTTTTCTTCTCTGTAATTTCACCGATTATAGAATTTTTCTGATTTTTACTTCAAGTACAATTTTTTAAGAATTTGAAAAATTGTGTTTCGGTAACTAATTGATTCGTTGTTTGAAATAGTTGATGTCTATTTCGGGCTTGAATTGGCCTTGAGATTTGCAGAATTGTGTTCGGCGATTCCGAAGAAATTGAAAATGGATGAACTCTTTACAGTGCCTATAAAGGAGTTACAAAATGCATAGAAATATTTTGACCGGAGAAGTCGATATTTTCTTATTAGGAATTTTAAAATTTCTTTGGCTGATTTAATTAATGATGTGGAAGAATTATTGTTGGCAACGTGTATAAAATGGTTTTGCAAAAAACCCCCAAATTGGACTGTTAAAAAAAATGGCATGAATGAGCCAAACTTTTAACGGATGACATAGATGAGCCTTTTCTCAAAGTTCGATGGCATATTTGAGTCTTTTCCCTTTAATTAATGATGTGAACGAATTATTGTTGGCCACGTATACAAAATGGTTTTGCAAAAAACCACCAAACCGGACTGTTAAAAAAAAAATGGCATGAATGAGCTAAACTTTTAACGGATGGCATAAATGAGCCTTTTCTCAAAGTTCGATGGCATATTTGATCAATAACGTGGACCTCTAGTAAGACGCCACGTGGCAAAGCTGTTTTTAAAAAACCACCGTTAAAAAAAATGGCATGAATGAACTTTTTTGTAACGGCGATGGCATAAATGAGCCAAACTTTTAACGGATGGCATAAATGAGCCATTTTCAATAGTTCGATGGCATATTTGAGCCTTTTCCCTAAATTAAAAGGAAAGCAATGGGTAGTGGCAGCATGCACTTTGTTGTACCCTCCCATTAACTCCACGTGGTGTCATGGTGTCCATACCAAGATATTTTATCCCGTTATGTATACACTCGGGTATTGCATAGGTCCGTAATAAAATAAATATAATATTTTGAATATACTACAATTAATAGAATATTATTTTGAATAAAACCTACTGAATATAATAATAATTTATCAACAAAACTTGACTTACTATCTCCGTTAACATATTAATTAATAATAAAACTCTTTTAAGATAAGTACATACACAAATGTTTCATAACTAAATAATTTTTATAACAATTTTAAAACATTTTAGAAAGGCAATAAAAATATAACTTTTAACCAAATTCAAATTTAAATCAAATATTTTCGTACACACTCATGATTAATAAAATTCTCAAGTATAGGCTCGTAGGCCTTCGATTGGGGATGAAGGATAGTTATAAATACCTGGGGTGTTACATATCTGCTATCAAATATACACTAATACATTCTTTTTTCTTTTTAATTGTATTTGAATTATTTTTTTGGGGTATTTGATTGTTAAAAAAAAACAATTAGAATAGTAGAATGTTTCTTTTAAGAAAAAACAAAAACCAGAAGAAAAAATAGTGAAAAGAAAAGAAGAAGAAAAGTAACCGTTTCTTTTTAAAGAAAAACGATAAAAATAAATAAAAACTAAAAAACAAAAAAAGAAAAGGCAAAGTAGCGACAAACAACACACGGAAAGACTATAATTTGGGAATTTAATCCAACGGCCATTTGTTTGTCAATTATTTCAATCGAATGGCTATTTTTGTCCTTTCCTCTTATTTTTTTAACAAGTTACCTAAGGAATAAAAAAATATTTTTCTTTCTTAAAAGTAGAATTTCATATATTTTTTTCTCTCTTTTTTTAATGGATTAATTAAGGGATAAAAATACTTTCCTTACTTAAAAATAGCGGCAGTTTTTTGTAATGGCTAATTAGTGTCAATATGCTAATTAAATTAATTAACTAGTTGGTTGATAAAAAGAAACCAACCCTTAAATTTAGTCTCCTCCTCCTCTTCTTCTTCTTTTTTTTTTTTATTTTTTTGGCTAATTCGTGCCATTTTTTTAGGTTTTACTTTTGCTAATTATTTTTGGGTTATTAGAGTGCCAATTTTATATAGGAATTGTATATTCATATCAATTCCTTAAAAAACATTCAAGAACAGAAATTTGTTTTAAAATAGGTTTCAATTTCTACATATAGACCAAAATAATTTCTAATTTTATGAAGAATTTCCAACTTTGATTTTCTAGAAACTCACACAAGTGTCCTCCGAAACATTTTTCTCAAACACTAAAATACATAGATTTTTTTCTTAGTATTATCTCTAAAACTATTTCAAGAAAAGATGACTAGACCAAATCCAAACATCATCTTGAAATGACTTGTATCATGTGTTATTCATCAATTGATATATGTGACTTGTCTCGTATGATATTCATCAATTGATATATCTGACTTGTCTTTTATGATATTCATCATGTTACTTTGCACGTATTAGACATAAAGTAATGAGAAAATGACTTGTAACTTTATATCGTACTTGTCTTGCTGAGTTAAATTGATACTCTTATCATGATGTTAGTCTAGCTGTCCTATCAGCAAGGGCTCATCATGAAAATATTTAAAAGTTCTATTTACGAAGTGTTAGGATAACTACTGCTAAGAGATAACATTAGCTGTAAAGAATTAGATTTAGCTTCCATTACTTACCTGATAACTTCTATTAAGTCCTCTTAGTTTAGGTCTCTTGTATTGTAGTTGTATTTATACACCATTGTACATGCGTTAATCAATACACAAAATACGATTTTCTCTCTCAAATCCTTTCATGGTATTAGAGCAGAGTAACAAATCGCTTCCTTCAATAATGACGAACCCAATTTCTTCTGTTCTTTCATCTCAAAACACACTAGGAGGTTCACATGCTCCCTTTTCAAATAATGTTACACACTCAAATTTGCTGAAGTTGATCACAAACAATTATGTCCTGTGGCGATCCCAAATCCTTCCAACCTTATGAGGTTATGATCAAGAAATATATGTTGATAGAACTTGCAATTGTCCATCCAAAATCATCGCTAGCAAATCATCAGAAGACAGTTCTTCTGCAGAGGCTGCTGTTAATCCAGCCTATATTACTTGGAGGAGACAAGATCAACTCCTATTGAGTTGGCTACTCTCTTCTCTCTTAGAAAGGTTTTAGGATAGGTTGGGGTTGTGTTATATCCAAGGAGGTATGACAGACATTAGAAACCATGTTTGCATCTCAATATAAGATCATGAGATTGATGCAGTTGCGACTTTAACTTTAGACAACTAAGAAGAGCTCGTCAACTATGACATATTATTTACAGAAGATAAAATCAATTGTTGATAACCTAGCAGCTGTTGCCCAACACACCACTGATGATGACTTTGTTCTTCATATTCTTGGAGGGTTAGGTCCAGACTATGACGCTCTTGTCGTATCTGTGACCTCTAGACTTGAAACCATAACGCTTGATGATTTACATGGTGTTTTGCTAAGTCATGAAATAAGGCTGGAACATAATGCAGTTATCGAACAAGGCTTTGGGCAGGCACATTTTTCTACTCGCAACCCAGTTATTAATTCTAATGATAAGAGTGATGGTAACTATAAATGAAACACTAATTCCAACAACTCCGGTGGTGGAAGATCTGGACGAGGACAAGGTCGTAGAGGAAGAACAGGTTACAATTCTCATGGACAACATTCAAATGGGTCCTCATAATTCCAAGTGTGCAACACATATGATCATACGACACTCAACTGCTACCATCATTTTGATCATGCCTATCAAGCCGCTTCCAAAAATTAGATGGCCGCTTATATGCTCAGCCTAATGTTATGACTAATCCTTCTTGGTATATTGATTCGGGGGCCATAAATCACCTTACTAATGATCTCAATAATCTAAAACTTAAAAGTGATTATACTGGCACAAACCAGATCTTGGCTGATAATGGAGCAGGTTTGCCTATTTCTCATATTGGTGAATCAAAATTGATGTCCTCTTCGCAAGACTTATATCTTAAAAATATTTTATATGTGCCTGAGATTACTAAGAATTTATTAAGTGTGGCTCAATTTACTACTGAAAATAATATCTATTTTGAGTTTCACCTTTGTTTTTGTGTTGTGAAGTATCGGGCAATGGGGAAGGTGCTACTAGATGGGAGAGTTAAAAACGGCCTCTACAAACTTTCCTCCTTTGGGTGATCTCATTGGCTTTTATCTAATACAGCACGAGCATATCTTGTGTTTACCTCTTCTTTTGATGTTTGGCATAGTCGTTTAGATCATCCTTCATTTAAGATTGTTCAAAGTGTTGTTAAAACACTCAAGTTACCAAGTTCAATAAATAAAAGTTCTATTGTTTGTTCATCATGTCAACAAGACAAAAGACATAAGCAACCCTTCCCTGTTTCCTCTTCCCTCTCATTAAATCCCTTGGCTTTAATTCACTCTGATATATAGGGTATTGCTCCTTATTTAGCAAGCAATAAATTTTGTTATTATGTTGTTTTTACTGACGATTGTATAAAATTCACATGGTATTATCCCATGTCCTCCAAAGGTAAAGTTTATTCTATCTTCTTGCGCTTTAAGTTATAAGTTGAAAATTATTTTGAGCGTAAAATTAAAGTAGTTCAATCAGACTGGGGTGGTGAATATCAGAAGTGTTCAAATTTTTTCGAATAAGCTGATACCGTCCATTAAATATCTTGTCCTCATACTCAGGAATAAAATGAATCTGCCGAACGCAAACATCGCCATATTGTTAAGACTGGTCTAACTTTGTTGGCTCATGCTTCATTGTCTCTTCACTTTTGGGATGATGCCTTTTCTACCGCAGTCTATCTTATCAATCGTATGCCTACTCCAGTTCTTCAGTATATTTCTCTATATGAGAAGTTACATCAGAAAGTGGCTGATTATAATTTCTTAAAGGTTTTTGGTTGCGCTTGCTATCCATACTTGCGGCCCTATAATTCTAATAAACTTGCGTTCAGATCATATCAATGTGTTTTCTTGGGCTATACTGCACATTACAAATGCTATAAATGCCTTCATCTTCCAACTAGTCGAGTTTCTCTCTCTCATCATGTAGTGTTTAACCTTTCCTTTCCTAACCCAAAACAACCTCCCACCAGTGGTAGCCTCTCCTACTCATGCTACTTCTACATTGCATGTGATAGAACCTTCCGCTACTCTATAGATACCTACTTTACCAGTTTGCACTAATAATTCAGCGTCCTTGCTCTCTACTGGTTCGAGTTCCCTTTCACCACAACCATCTACAGTGTCTACTCCCTTGCCACCATCTTTACCTCCAACAGATGACGTTCCTTCTTTGCCAACCTCTGTACCATATTCAGTTCCGAATCCATCTTCCACACACAATCGTCATCATATGGTCACTCATTGTAAAGCTAAGTCTTCTCAACCTTGTGCAAATCTGTAGACCAAATATCCACTTCCTAATTCCTCACTACCACCTGAACCAACTTGTTTTACTCAAGCCAATAAAGATGTTTATTGAAGGAAAGCTATGCAAGAGGAGTACAATGCTCTCATTCACAATGGTACTTGGACCCTTGTTCCCGTGTTTAATGCAACAAACATTGTTGGTAGTAAATGGGTGTTTAAGCTTAAACTCAATCCGAATGGTTCCATTGAGAGATACAAAGCTCGTTTAGTTGCAAAGAAATTCAATCAAGAGGCTGGAATTGATTACCATGAAATCTTTTGCCCCGTAGTTAAACCTACGACTATACGGGTGTTGTTGTCTTTAGCCTTGTCCAAAGGTTGGTCTTTGCGACAACTTGATGTTAAAAATGCCTTTCTTCATGATGAATTGCAAGAAGATATGTATATGACTCAACCATCAGGTTTTATTGATCCTAAACATCCTACTCATGTTTATCGTCTTCACAAAACTCTTTATGGTCTTAAGCAAGCATGGTTCGACAAGTTACGAGTTGCTTTATTGCAAGTTGGTTTTGTCTCATCTAATTCAGACACCTCTCTGTTTAGTCATAATTCTAATGGATTTTTCACTTTGATCTTGGTGTATGTTGAAAACTTGATCATCACTGGTAACTTTGAGAATTTTATTAGGGATCCGATTCATCAAGTTTCATCTACCTTCGCCTTGAAGGACTTGGGTAAGCTATCCTATTTTCTAGGAGTTGAAGTGCATTGTACTGACTCAGGTTTGGTACTCTCTCAGTCAAAGTATATTCGTGATGTCCTGCAACGTGCAAACATGGAAGGGGAAAAACCTATATCGACACCTATGGTTGGTGGCTTGCAGCTCTCCAAGACAGGTAGTAAACCATTTAATGATCCAGCCTTGTATAGGAGTCTCGTTGGTGCGCTGCAGTATATCTCAATCACCCATCCAGATGTGTCCTTTTGTGTTAACAAGCTATGTCAGTTTATGCATTCCCCTACTCTCTGTCATTTTCAGGCCTTGAAGCGTGTATTACGCTATTTGAAGGGAACAATGACATACAGATTGCATCTCCAACGTTCCTCTAAGCTTCTTCTTAATGGTCTTACTGATATGGACTGGGTTGGTTGCCCTGATGATCAGAGGTCTACGCATGGATATTGCATCTTTTTTGATCCCAACTTGATTTCCTGGTGCTCGAAGAAATAGAGAGTAGTTGCTCGCTCTAGCACCGAATCTGAGCACTGAGGCTTAGCTGCAGCTATTGCTGAAATTACTTGGCTCCAACATCTACTCCAAGAATTGCATATACCTCTGCTAGCTGCTCTAAAGCTATAGTGTGATAATTTATCAGCTACATATCTCGCTGCTAATCCTGTATTTCATGCTCGTACGAAGCACATTGAGTTGAACTTTAACTTCGTCAGAGAGAAGTTTTATTCAAAGGACTTTGAGGTTGGTTATATTAGCTCCCTTGATCAGGTAGTTGATACATTGACGAAGAGTCTATCGATTCAATGCTTTATGTTTCTTCGTGACAAGCTTGCTTTCATTGGCTCATAGCTGCGCTTGAAGGGGGATGTTAGGATAACTACTGCTAAGAGATAATATTAGTTGTACAAAATTAGATTTAGCTTCAACTACTTACTTGATAACATCTATTAAGTCCTTTTAGTTTAGGTCTCTTGTATTGTAGTTGTATTTATACACCATTGTATATGCGTTAATCAATACACAAAATACGATTTGCTCAGCTCTCTCAAATCCTTTGAAGAAGGACCTATAACCCCTGCCTTGTAGTTTTATTTGTATCAACCTACGAATTTGATTTAGCGAGTGTATACCTGAGAGCCCAATGTGTGCGTACATGGTGCATTGATATGATTGATGTTCACTTTGTTGTTACATATTTGATTTAGTGAGTGTATATAGATTTGTGTTCATCTCCTATGTATGAGTTTTGAAAGATACATATTTCAAAAAATGTTTATTCTCTTGTTCAATCAAAAGCTTGGATAAATTTATTTAACAAAAATATTTATTTTTTTGATTTTTTTAAATAAATGCTTTTTATTTTAGTTTTAATTTGTCTTTTGATAATCATACTTTTATATACTTAATTTTAGGATATACCTTATAAGAGGTATAATTGTAAGATTTTCATAGTATAGGGGATTTAACTGTTTGATTTTAAAATATATAAGGTATATTTGAATTGAGTCATAATATAATGAAATTTAATATGATTAATTTCTGCTTCATAGGATATAGTGGTATGGATTGCGTACACTTTACCCTCCCCAGACCCTACTTTGTGGGAATACACTGGGTATGTTGTTGTTGTTGTTAATATAATTAATTCAAAAGGGGAATAATTGTTTTAACCGAAAAGGGCCAAAAATAACCCTGAACTATTCAAAATGGAGCAAAAATATCCTTCATTAGATTATTGGCTCAAAAATACTCCTCCGTTAAATTTTTGGCTCAAAAATACCCCTTTCTCTAACGGAATGAGACCAAGCAAGCCACGTGGACAAAAAAGCCACTTGGACAGTCCACGTCAGCGTCCACGTAGAAAATCCCTCATTTAATCCATCAATCCAATTTTAAAACCCGACCCAAGAGGCAAAAGTAAAGGATTTATGTAACACCCCGTAAACTTCCGAACGCATGCGACTACCTTAATATTGATGGAATTATTTAAACTTGCTAAAGTTGGTGCAAGACTCATGAATGTTAATGGACCAAATTTAATCTTGTGGGTGTGGGCTCAAATTAAGGCCCAAGTGAAACAAAAAAGGCATGGCCCAAAAGGGAATTTGACCCTAGAAAATTACATGGAATGTCCTCCATAGTGGGTGACTTTGTATTTTTGTCCCCTATAAGAAAAGTCTTTGAAGACTAGCCTTCCTTCATTTTTATATATACAACAGGTACATTTTTGCCTCTCTACACCTCAAATGTTGTGTTACTCTTTACATGCTCATTTATCTCTCAACTTTTTTTTTCTTTTTTACTATTACTTGATTTTTATTTTTTCTTTTCTCTTTTTTTCCTTGTTTTAACTCATTTGTCTCAACTTTTTTTTATTTTTTTTTCTTTTATTTCTCAAACATTATTTATTTTTCATTTCTCTTTTTTTAATTCATTGTCTCAACCTTTATTTTTTTTGTTTTTTGTTTTTTTCTTTTCACATTCTTTTTAATTTTTCTCAAACTTTATTTTTATTTTATTTTTTCCTCTCATTTTTTTTCTCAACTTTTATTTTTTTATTTTTTTTATTTTTCTCTTTTTTGTATTTTCTTAACCTTTATTTTTTTTCTTCTCTTTTTTTTCTTTTTTCTCAATCTTTATTTTTTTCCTTCTCTTTTTTCTTTTTTCTCAGGTTCTATTATATTTTGCTAATGAATAGAAAGTTGGATAATCCGCAAAAAAAATCTTCTTTCTTTGACATCAAAGGAAACTTAAGGGCGTGACTTGCCGTTTAGAAGTCCTTTGGGATAAGTCTTGTTTCTAAGGAAAGATTTATAGAACATCAACTTATTGTTTGTAAACCCTTGAGCTAAGTCTTGCCTCTAGGGCAAGAATTATAGAGTATCTCATAAATTAAGACATAATGAAATAGTGTTAACTCTTGCCCATGAGGAGTAATTTATTTTTTTGGGAGATTCTTGGGCTAAGTCTAGTTTTAGAGGCAAGACTTATAGAGCATCTCATAAATCAAAGACACAATGTGGTATTGCTAACTTTTGTCCATGGGGGCGTATAACTTGTTTTTTGAAAGTCTTTGGGCTAAGTCTACCTCTAAGGGAAGAATTATAGAACATCTCATATATCAAGACACAATGTGGTAGTTTCAACTCTTGCCCATGAGACGTAAATTGTTGTTTGAAAGTCCTTGGGCTAAGTCTTGCCTCTAAGGCTAGCGTTATTGAACATTTCATAAATCAAGACACAATGTGATAGTGTTAACTCTTGCCCATGGGGCATAACTTGTTGTTTGAAACTCATTGGGCTAAGTCTTGCCTCTAAGGCAAGAGTTATAGTGCATTTCATAAGTCAAAACATAATGTGGTAGTGTCAACTCTTGCCCATGGGCGTAACTTGTTGTTTGAAAGTCCTTGGGCTAAGTCTTGCCTCTAAGGCAAGAGTTATAGAGCATCTCATAAATCAAGACACAACGTGGTAGTGCCAACTCTTGCCCATGGGGCATAACTTGTTGTTTGAAAGTCCCTAGGTTAAGTCTTGCCTCTAAGTCAAAGTTATAGAGCATCTCATAAATCAAGACTCAATGTGGTAGTGTAAACTCTTACCCATGGGGCATAACTTGCTGTTTGAAAGTCCTTGGGCTAAGTCTTGCCTCTAAGGCAAGAGTTATGGAACATCTCATAAATAAAAATACAATATGGTATTGTCAACTCTTGCCCATGGAGCGTAACTTGTTGTTTGAAAGCCCTTGGTCTAAGTCTTGCCTCTAATGCAAGAGTTATAGAGCATCTCATAAATCAAGACACAATATGGTAGTGTCAACTTTTGCCTATGGGGCATAACTTGTTGTTTGAAAGTCATTGGGCTAAGTCTTGCCTTTAAGGCAAGAGTTATATAGCATTTCATAAGTTAAAACATAATGTGGTAGTGACAACTCTTGACCATGGGACGTAACTTGCTGTTTGAAAGTCCTTGGGCTAAGTCTTGCCTCTAAGGCAAGAGTTATAGATCATTTCATAAATTAAGACACAACGTGGTAGTGTCAACTCTTGCCCATGGGGCATAACTTGTTGTTTGAAAGTCCTTGGGCTAAGTCTTGCCTCTTAGGCAAAGTTATAGAGCATCTCATAAATCAAGACTCAATGTGGTAGTGTCAACTCTTGCCCATGGGGCATAACTTGTTGTTTGAAAGCCCTTGGGCTAAGTCTTGCCTCTAAGGCAAAAGTTATAGAACATCTCTTAAAAAAAAAAACACAATATGGTAGTGTCAACTCTTGCCCATGGGGCGTAACTTGTTGTTTCAAAACCCTTGGTCTAAGTCTTGCCTCTAAGGCAAGAGTTATAGAGTATTTCATAAATCAAGACACAATGTGGTAGTGCCAACTCTTGCCCATGGGGCATAACTTATTGTTTGAAAGTCATTGGACTAAGTCTTGCCTCTAAGGCAAGAGTTATATAGCATTTCATAAGTTAAAACATAATGCAATAGTGTCAACTCTTGACCATGGGACGTAACTTATTGTTTGAATGTCCTTAGGTTAAGTCTTGCTTCTAAGGCAAGAGTAATATAACATCTCATAAATCAAGACACAATGTGGTAGTGTCAACTCTTGCCTATGGGACGTGACTTGTTGTTTGGAAAGAATCGAAGAAAAGAAAAGAAAAAAAATAAAGGTTACAGAAAAATAAAAACAAAAGAAAAATGAAGGTTGATAAAATTAAAAAAAAATCAAAGAAAATGAAAAAGAGAAAAAGAAAAAAAAAATAGAAGTTGAGAGAAGAAAAGGAAAAAAAAAGTTGAGAAAAAATAAAAATATAAAGAAAAAAAGTCAAAATAAAAAATAAAAGAAAATTAAAGGTTGAAAAGAAAAATAAGAAAAAAGGAGAAAAGAAAAAATAAAAATCAAAGAAAAATTAAAAAGAGGAAAAAAAAATAGAAGTTGAAAGGAGAAAAAGAAAAAAGGAAAAAAGTAAAGGTTGAGAAAAATTAAAAAAAAAAGAAGAGAAAATAAAAATAAAAAATCAAAGTAAGATAAAACAGAGAAGAAAAATTGAGGTTGAAAGATAAATGAGCATGGAGAGTTGTTTGAAAATATTTGATATATAGAAGGGCAAATATGTATTTGTTCCATACATAAAAAAAAGGAAGGGTAGTTTTGTAGCACTTTTGCTATGGGGGGTAAAAAAACAAAGTCACCCATTATGGGGGCTATTTATTTAGTTTACCCATTTGACCCATTCTTTCTTGACCAAGAAAATCCATCAATTATTGACTAATTGGTTGGCTAAATATGACCTTAAGGGGCTATAAAAGGGCAAGAAAAATCATATTTTTATCACATAAGCCACCTTGCCATTTCTTACATTTTCTAGACATTTCCAAGAGCCAAAAAGAAACCCTTTTCAAGCTTAAGGCAACCACACTTGTTTTGCCAAGATCATCACTTGGTAAGTGTTAGTAAGTATTTATTCTTGTGGTTTAATATATTATGTGCATAAGAGATGGTATGGATTTTGATGGTTATGTCTAAAAGGGTTGATTGGGGCACTTTTGTTTATGTGACACAATTTGTGTTATTTTGGTGATATGAACTTGGAAGTGGCCTTGTGGTCTTGAAAGAAGTGAGATTGATGGTTTGAACATCAACATGTATGATATGGTTATGCCCTAAGTTGATTTCTCTTTATGTGTCACTTTTGGAAATTGTTGTTATGGAAAAAGTGTACGGAATTGGTGACGTAATGAAAGGAAAATCTGATTTTTATTCAAAGGAATACACAACACATTTCTAGAAATTTCCCAAAATTTCTCTCAACTCTTAAAGAACCCTAAGCCAACTTTTGGAGCAAGATCATCATTTTTCAAGCTTAGGTAAGTGATTATTCTTATGGATTAATATATTATATGCATGAGAAAGTATGTAAATCATGTTGGTTATGCTTGGAAGGGTTGAATATGACACTTTGTGTTTTTTGTAAAAGATGTGTTATCCATGGGATTTACACTTGAAATTTGCCTTGTGATTTTGATGAAAGAGCATGGTATGGATGAAATATCAACATGTATGGTGTGATTATATTATTAAACTTGTTAATTTCATATAAGTGTAAATTATGGGATTTTGGCCGATTTATTGTTGTGAGGTGTATTGAAGTAATTTGATGGAATAATTGTGATGTTGTGGTGATGAAGAGTGGAAAGTATGAACTTGGTGTGACATGCTAATGGTTTATGATATTTTGGTCAATGTTGGGAATATTGTGGGATTATTAGTATGATAATTTCATCAATGGTATTGTCAAGGGGGAAATGACAATTTTAAAGGCAAACATGTAATTCATTGACGTCATATGCATTTGTAAGGTGGTTGGTGGTTAATGTAAATTCCGTTATGTATTTGTGTTGTAGAGTGAAACATAAGGAAGGAGCGGGACTATTGTGTTCACGTATAGGATTGAGTATTCATATTGAGAATATGAGGTACGTGAGGTTCCTATTTCCGTATCCTTCTGCAGCATATAGTGTACACTTTGTTATGGTACTTACTCATTCCCGAAGTGTCCTAAGGCATCTCATTTCATGTTATCATCTAGTGTTAATCACATATACCTTATTCTTGATTATTGTCATTTATTTAGTACATAGTTATGGACATGGTTCCAAGTTCCAATAATGTTATGTTCCAAAGCTTCCAATAATGTTACAATTACAAAGTATCAATCTCATGAGAGCGTAAAGGCATAAAGTAAGCATCTACGTGTTTCCAATAATGATATAATCATTGAATGAACTTTTCTCAAGATTAAAGAAGTAATGTTGTGAAGAGAAGTGATGTGTTCTTGGGTGGTATCCCATGCGGTTAAAATACCTAGCATGGGTCGATCCCAATATCTACGGGTGGTATCCCATGGGGTTAACATACCTCGCATGGGTCGATCCCGTTTCTACGGGTGGTATCCCAGGGGCAAAAGGAGAGCCTAGCATGGGTCGATCCCGAAAGCTATTAAGTACCCACTGATCAGCTTGGGGCCCGGGAATTGTAAGAATGGAAGAATGAATTGTGAATGAAGAGGTGAACGATGAAGAGATGAATAAGCATAAAAGTAAAAGAAACAATCCATCTAATGTACATATTTCCATACATATAGAGTGATGACTTATCCATGTTGGTTCTTATGTATCATATAGTTTATTACGACCTTACATACTCAGTACATTCTTCGTACTGACCCCTTTGGGGAAATTTACCTTACTTGCTGCAGGCACAGGTACTAGTAGACCTCCACAGTAGGTTGTAGATCTTTTGCCGATCTTTGGTGAGCTCCAGTTGGTTCGGGGCTTCCCGGGTCTCTTGTGTACATTTATTTTGGTACTGTAGTGTTGTGTAAAGCGTGGACTTGTCCCGAATTTAAGATGTTTATGTGTGTACTCTTGTTAGAGGCTTTTGTAGACCGATGTGGGTATATGAACAAAGAGTTGTATATCCACCTTAGCTTGATGGTCCTAACAACCAAGTTTCTTATATGTATGTATATAATGCTTCATGATTTCCGCTCTTAGCATCTTATGTCTTTATGTGGTGGTAATGTTTCTTATGGCATGCATATGATTGGGTATGAGTAAAGATTGGTTATCTCGGGCCATATCGGCTTCGGATGCCAATCACGCCTCGTTGGAACTCGGAGTGTGACAATTTACCCTTCATTTTCACTTAAAATTCTTCCATTAAAACCGATACAGATCAGTACATGTGCACATATTCTTTTGTTTTTTGTTGTTCAATATCATCATTCTTAGTATTTCCTTGAGAGGTATGATTATCCTCCTTGTTTTTCTCATTATCAGGAAGTGGTATATTGGCCTCCTTGTTCTTTTTGTCTTCTTTGGCTTCAGTATTCTTCCTTTCAATAACCCTACAAATGTGTATATTATGCCTTAACTTACTGCACTTATTATTGTATTATTATACTTTACTTGTTCTTCTTCTCCATTCTTTTTTATCTCAACAATTTAATTTCTCTTTCAGTTCAATATGTTAATTATAGGAGTACCATTTACAAGATCAATTACCATTAGCGAGCCCGACCCGAGAGCTCTAATCAGAACCCGTATTGGTATTTTCTTTAGATATTTTTTTAAAAAAAATTGGAAATAAGAGAATGAGAATATATTATTATACTAAAAAAAACATGCACACATTAAAAATTTGTATAATATGTACCCTGTAAGTTAAAGGTAATAGTTGCATTGATGATCTGTATCGGTTTTTTTTGGAAGAATTTTAAGTGAAACTGAAGGGTAAACCCTTCACTTTTGCCTCTTGGATCGAGTTGGGTTTTAAAATTGGGTTGATGGATTAAATGAGGGATTTTCCACATGGACTGTCCAAGTGGCGTTTTTTGTCCATGTGGCATGCTTGGTGCCATTCCGTTAGAGAGGGGTATTTTTGAACCAAAAATTTAACCGAAGGTTATTTTTGAGCCAAAAATTTAATGAAGGGTATTTTTGCTCCATTTCGGATAGTTCAGGAGTATTTTTGGCCCTTTTCCATTGTTTTAAATTAGGTTTCAATTTCTAAATATAAGGCCAAACTAATTTCTACTAATAGGATAAATTCCAAGTTTTATAAACCTCACACAAGTGTCCTCTGAAAACATTTTTCTCAAACACTAATAAAACACATACCTTTTTCCTGGGTAAAATCTCTAAAACTATTTCAAGAAAAATAGACTAGGACCAAATACAAGCATCATCTTTAAATGCTTTGTATCATGTGATACTCATCAGTTGATAAATGTGAGTTTATCTCCCGTGACATTCATCTATTGTTGTTATTTTGCACGCATCAGACTCAAAGTAATGAGAAATGACTTGTAACTTTGTATCGTACTTGCCTTGTAGTTTTATTTGTATAAACCTACAAATTTGATCTAGTGAGTATATACATGAGATCCCAATGTGTGTAAACGGTTTATTGATGTGACTGACGTTCACTTGTTGTTATATTTACTATGGTTATTTATAGTTTATGCTATATAATTGTTGCTTTCATGCGTTTATTTGAATATTGGCTTTACAAGGTAAGACATAGACGCGCTTCATATTACAAGTGGTACTACGTGTCATCAGTATTGATCTAATTCGAGACGATATTTCATATCCAACTGAGGTGACCGACCAACCACGACTGTTGTGGTCACATGTCTTTTACTTCTATCTTGTCTTTCTTTTCGACTTGCATCCTTTGGTCCTTGTAATCAGAATTTTGTAGCAGCTCATTGACTACAGTTATCAGATTTTGGGTTATTTCTTCCTGTCTTCTGCCATTTTTTATCAGATTTTGAGATATTTGTAAAAACTTGTCTTATTTATATTTTGTGTTGGCTTATAATAATAAAAGTAGTTCGCCTAAGGGAGGGCAGTAGCCCATTAAGCACCGGTTGTGACTAACGATATGAGGGTAGTAACCCATAAATAGAAATAATTACTAGTGGGTTCTAGTGAAATGTGAATGGAAAATGGAGGGAAGAAAAATGGTGGAAAAGTGAAATGTGTATTCACTTTATAAAAAGAGTGTTCTCTCGCATTAATGGGAGAAGGAAACATTCTTATACTTAAATATAGAAGCATTACTCCATGTGTATAGTGAGGCAAGAAGAAGACAAGTCTCGCGCCGTTGTCGTCGCTCGCTCGGCTTCGGATAGTAATTGAGAGAGAGACTGCCCGCACATGGGTTCTCATGTGGTCCCGTCGTTCCAAAAATGTGCAACTCTTCACGAACTATTGCTTCTTTTCTGAAGCAACTCCTTTTGACTATAAATACATGATTTTTCCTCAGGTATTGAAACAAAATTTTGAAGTTAAAAACTTTTCTTGTTTCTAGAAACTCAAGTGTTTTGCAAATTGTTGAGTGAGCTCGTAGTTCACCAGAATTTGAGGTGCCGCTATTCTGTTGAAGTGATTCATTTTATCCCTGGAGGATATATTCCATAACCTCGGGTACTTGAGGGGAATAATTTCCTTAAGGACACACCGTGAATTCGGTGGACTTGAATCTTCTAATCTTCATCTATTTCTAAACGTTTGGTTTTGCTAATTTTCTAGAAGATAGTTTGAAATTCATTTTTGTTGTTCATAAGTTGGGTTGGACTTATTGTTGAAGTTCAAAGTTGTGAATACAAAGTTAGAACTTTATTTGGTTGTTCATACTTTAATTTGAACATATTGTTGAAGTTCATATGAAAAATACAGATTTTACTAAACCCGAAAAACATCATTCTTAAGGAAATTATTAAGTACTTGGTTAATCTGTATTGGGTCTGATTTTGTTGAGACTAAGATCGTTTGATTTCTACTCCCTCGGTTAGAAGAATATAAAAATTTCACTGAGAAATCAGATAGGGAATTCAGTTTGAAGAATATAAAAACTTCACCAATTCATTGAACTCTCTGTATTGTTTTCTGGAGTTTAAAACCTATGGGTTTTCAATTTGTTTGAATTTGATTTTGATTTGAAGAACTAAAAACTTTGTCAGATTTCAAAGTTCATTCGGTTGATTATTTGAAGATATAAAAACTTCATCCTTGACTAGAAACAAGTTGTTTAAAGGCTAAGTCTTTATTGTCATTCTGACATACTAAAATTGTTTGTCAAAGATTGACAGAAAATAACGAATGAAACTGAACAACAAGTTATTTAGATTGTGAATGGTGTTGTTCCAATGGCAACCAAAATTGGGTCATAAAGCAGTTCAAATATTGCTCTAGCAATGACATCGACAGAGAAATCAGAAAAATTTTCTGGTGTGAACTTCAAAGAATGGCAACAAATGATGTTCTTTTGGCTGACTAAACTTGAAATGCAAAGGTTCACAAGTAGAGATTCTCATATTACTGGAGAAGAAATATTTGAAAATCAATTATTTGACTTGGAAAATCTTGTGATTCATCTCAAGATAAAAGAGGATAATAAGTTACTTGAGAAATCAGTAATGGTGGGTGCAAATCTTATTAAGGATGATTCTACACATAATAAGAAGAG
Organism: Capsicum rhomboideum; assembly: GCA_031232105.1. Taxonomy (NCBI): domain Eukaryota; kingdom Viridiplantae; phylum Streptophyta; class Magnoliopsida; order Solanales; family Solanaceae; genus Capsicum; species Capsicum rhomboideum. The sequence continues at coordinate 128,965,168 of CP124713.1, read as the reverse complement.
AAAAAAGTCTTCTGGACAAGAGAAAGAGCTAAACAAGAAGAGGTTTAAAGGCAAGTACTAATATTGTAGTAAAGTTGGCCACAAAGCTCTAAATTGTCAAGTTCTGAAGAAGAACAAGAAAAAAAATCAGATAAACATGGTGGAAGCAATTAAAGAGAATGAATGGTGGTTTGATTCAGGAGCTGTGCGGATAAAGAAGCTTTTGCTACTTATGATATCGTTGGTCCCAAAGAAGTGATATTCACGAGAAATACTGAAACAACAAAGGTTGAAGAAAGTGGGAAGATATTTCTAAAGACAACGTCCGACAAGGTGTTGACTCTCAACAATGTTCTCCATGTTCCTACTATTAGGAAGAACTTAGTGTCTATAACACTTCTCGTTAAAAATAGTTTTAAATAGGTATTTTTTTCGAAGAAAGTTGTAATAAGCAAGAATGAAATGTATATAGTAAAGGGCTACCTCAATATGGGCCTTTTCAAACTTGATGTAATGGTTGTTGAAATAAATAAAGTTGAGGCTCATTCTTACTTGCTTGAGTCAACTGAATTATGACATGAACATTTAGGACATGTCAATTATAAAACCTTGCGAAAACTTATTAGTTTGGAAATTTTACCTAACTTTGAGTGAAATAAATCAAAGTGTCAAACATGTGTTGAATCTAATTATGCTAAGCATCCGTATAAGTCTATTGAAAGGAATTCCAATCCCTTAGACTTAATTCACACAGATATTTGTGATATGAAGTCGACACCAACTCGTGGTTGGAAAAAGTATTTCATAACTTTTATTGACGATTGCACTAGATATTGATATGTTTATTTGCTAAATAGTAAGGATGAAACATAGAAATATTTAAGCAATATAAAACTGAAGTTCAAAATTAGTTGGATAAAAAGATTAAAATGATAAGAAGTGATAGAGGTGGAGAGTATGAATCTCCTTTTGCAGAGATATATTTGGAAAATGGAATTGTCCATCAAACTACAACCCCATAGTCACATCAATTAAATGGAATTGCAAAAAAGAAAAATCGAATGTTGAAGGAAATGATGATTGCCTTACTTATAAATTCAGGTTTGCCGCAAAACTTATGGGGGGAAACTATCCTTACAGCAAACTGAATACTCAATAAAGTACCCCATATAAAGACACCATCTATTCCATATGAGAAATGAAAATAAAGGAAACCCAACTTGAAATATTTCAAAGTGTGAGGGTGTCTAGCCAAAGTCCAAGTTTGTATACTCAAAAGGCTGAAAATAGGACCAAAGACTATGGACTGTATTTTCATTAGATATGCTACAAACAGTAAAGCATGTCAATTTTTGGTTCATAAATACAAAAATCCGGATATTCATAATAATATGGTAATTAAATCATATAATACTGAGTTCTTTGAACACATTTATCTGTATAAGACTAGACATGAGCTGTCTAGTGAAGGGTCTAAACGATCTCAAAATGAACCAAAGGAGAATGTACTTAATGAATAGAATCCAAGGCATAGTAAACGACAAAGGATATCGACTTCCTTCGGATTAGATTTTATAACATTTCTAGAAAATGAACCTCAAACATTCAAAGAAGCGATGTCTTCTGTGGACTCATCCTTTTGGAAAGAGACTGTCAATAGTGAGATTGATTCAATCTTGAACATCCACACTTGGGAGTTGGTTGATCTTCCTCCAGGAAATAAACCTTTAGGTTCTAAATGGATCTTCAAAAGAAAAATGAAAGCTGATGGAATTATTGACAAATATAAGGCAAAACTTTTCGTTAAAGGCTTTAGACAAAAGGAATGCCTTGATTATTTTGACACATACTCGCCAGTAACAAGGATAACGTCCATTCGGATGTTGGTTGCACTAGCGGCGGTATATGATCTTGAAATCCATCAAATGAATGTGAAAACAGCTTTCTTAAATGGAGAATTGGAGGAAGAAATTTATATAGAACAATCCGAGGGTTTTGTAGTTCTTGGTAAAGAAAGGAAAGTGTGCAAACTTGTTAAGTCACTTTATGGACTAAAGCAAGCACTCAAACAGTGGCATGCAAAATTTGACCAAACCATGTTGGTAAATGGATTTAATATTAATGAGTGTGACAAATGTGTTTACATTAAAGACACTCCAAATCACAAAGTCATTGTTTGTTTGTATGTGGATGATATGTTGATCATCAGTAGAGACATTTCTGACATAAATTCTATGAAGCGAATGCTAGAAAGCAAATTTACTATGAAAGACCTTGGAGTTGCTAATGTGATCTTAGGAATAAGAATTCATAGAACTCCACAAGGCATAGCGTTGTCACAGTTTCATTACATTGGAAAGGTACTTGACAAGTTCAGGTATTTGGATTTTAATATTGCCAAGACACCATTGGACGTGAGCTTTGTACTTTAAAAGAATGAAGGTAAAAGTGACTCACAATTAGAGTATGCAAGAGTGTTGGAAAGTTTTATGTATATCATGAATTGTACTCAACCAGATATAACATGTGCTATTAGTAAATTGAGTCCGTACACAAATAATCCCAATTAAACTCATTAGATGGCAATGAAAAGAGTTTTGGGGTATCTAAAACATACTCAAAACTATGCTTTGCATTATAATATATATCCAGTTGTAATTGAAGGATATAGTGATGTAAATTGGATCATCGGGTCAAATGAATTAAAATCAACAAGTGGATATGTATTTACTTTTGGTGGAGGTGCAGTCTCTTGGAAGTCATCCAAACAGCCATGTATTGCTCGCTCTATAATGGAATCTAAATTTATCGCTTTAGATAAGGCCGGTGAAGAAGTTGAATAGCTCCAAAATTTCTTGAAAGATATTTCTTATTGGCCCAAACCTTTGGCACCAGTATGCATACACTGTGATAGTCAAGTTGCGATAAGTAGGGAAGAGAGCATAATGTATAACGGTAAATCTCGTCATACGAGATGGAGATATAATATCGTTAGAGAACTTATCTCTAGTGGAATTATCACGATTGACTATGTGAAGTCAAAGAATAATATGTCAAATCCACTTACAAAAGGCCTAACTAGAGAGGGAGTTAAGAGTTCATCGAAGGAAATGGGTTTACGGCCTAGGACAAGTCATCACGGCGGTAACTCTACCCAGCAGACTGAAGATCTCAAGAGCTAGGTTTAAGGAGATCAAATAAAGTTGTGACTGACGGTTCAACATTGTCAATTAACTCAACTCATTCTCATGATGAAGATAATGTTCAAGAAACAAGGATAGGACTTATGGTTTGAAGTTTTTTAATAGTTTATCAGTTTGGCAGGTATGACCAAATAGTTTGATCTATAGGATTAAACGTTTAGGAATCACCTATGTGAGGGTGAAGTGGAAGCCTCTTCAAGGAGAATGATAGTAAAGGCCTATTCTCTAAGCTCTGATGAAACCAGGTAGTGTTCATGGCCGAAATGAACAAAATAGTGAGAATCATAAATGGTAAAAGGCTAGTTGTGTGACTTGTATTGTCTAAGTATACACCAAAGTTTGACGGTTTAAAGATATCACATCTACCAATTGACCGAGTGCATCTGATACAAGTTCACTATGAAAAGTTTAAAGGAAAACCTACTAATCCAGATGCAATTAGTCTTTGCTTGTAAATCACACACACTTGTCCGTATATTTTTTGATGAAATAGTCATTCCCCATTCATGTGGAGGATTGTTGGGTTCTAGTGAAATGTGAATAAAAAATAAAGGAAAGAAAAATGAAGGAAAAGGGCAATGTGTATTCACTTTATGAAAAAAGTGTTCTCCCATATTGGCGGGAGAAGGAAACATTCTTATGCTTAAATATGGAAGCATTACTCCATGTGGATAGTGAGGCAAGAAAAAGACATGCCTCACACCATCATCGTCATTGCTCGCTAGGCTCGGCTAGGCTCGGCTCGGCTTCGGCTTCAGATTTGGATTTGAATTTGGATTTGAATTTGAATTTGGATTTGGATTTGGATTTGTCGAATGATAGATTGAGAGACTATATTTTTGGACAAAATTTATTTAAAAACTTGAGAGTGAATGAACACACATCGAAGAGACGCGATCCTTTAGTTCACTATTTGAATGACGAATAGACGACATGTGGGCGCACATGGGTCCATAGATGCCAGTACAAGTCAACAGTCAACTTTCTATTTAGAGAAAGAAGTGACATGCGGCCACACATGGGTCCGCATGTGGGCTTGTCGTTCCGAAAATGTGCAACTCTTCACGAACCATTGCTTCTTTTCTGAAGCAACAACTATCGTCTATAAATACCTGATTTTTCCTCAGATATTGAAACAAAATTTTGAAGTTAAAAACTCTTCTTTCTAAAAACTCAAGAGTGATTTGCAAATCATTGAGTGAGTTCGTAGTTCGACAGAATTTGAGGTACCACTATTCTGTTAAAGTGATTCATTTTATCTTGGGAGGATATATTCCATAACCTCGGGTACGTGAGGGGAATAATTTTCTTAAGGACACACCGTGTATTCGGTCGATTTGAATCTTCTAATCTTCATCTATTTCTAAACGTTTGATTTTACTATTTTTCAGAAAATAGTTTGAACTTCATTTTTGCTGTTCATAAGTTGGGTTGAACTTATTGTTGAAGTTCAAAGTTGTGAATACAGAGTTAGAACTTCATTTGATTGTTCATACTTTAATTTGAACATATCGTGAAGTTCCTATTAAAAATACATATATACTAAACCCGAAAAACAACAATTACTTTTAAGGATAAATAAAATAAGAAAAAATAATTAATTTTTTCTTGAGCTTCAAAATTAATAGATATTTTAAAACAAATATTTTTAACAAGAATTAAAATAAATATTTTGCGACGGAGGGCGTACTTCCCTCATGCCCCATAGTTGCCTTTTCTTGGTGTTAGCTAATTGAAAATGCACATGTATGCAAGTAAATTAAAGAGTTGCTATCAATACAGCTAATTTATCATAATTGTTTTAGCTTTATGCACAATTGATATGGGGCAAGAACTGACTCAATATTATCTATCGGAGCTTGATGCGTTACAGCAAATGTGATTATTAATTAAAACTTCAAATGGGGCTACATAGACATGTGTCGTTCTCTTGATTCCATTACGAAAAATAATAGATTTACTAGCACTCAATTGAGGAAACCCATTTTATGATCCGTTATAAATTATTTTTAGTTATGTGATCATTTTCAAAGGAGATTGATAAATATAACATAGAGAAGTCAGTAAATAATAATACAAGAGGCCTTTGTGTGGTTATTGTTATGAATGTAACCATGACAGTTGACTCATTTGAAAAGCTGTTAAATGATATTTTGGATTCTGATTAAAAGGAGCATGTGAATTGTGTGTGAAAGGATAAGAAGGAGATACACAGTGAAATTGACTATATATGCAATAGGAAATATTTCATTAGGGATTTAGGGCAATGCTACGAAGTTGGCCCCTTTTTTTTTCTCCTTAATCTTTCATTATGGTCATTTTGGAACCTCCAATTCCTCACTATTTTATTTTTCCTTTAATTCCTAAAATGAACTCCTATGTCAATACATGTGATTACACTACGTACTCTATATTAATATCAGTTCTCTTTGTTACAATTATTTATTCTATTAAAATTATAATTGATCTTCCATAATTGACCCCCACGACTTTCTGGGTCATGAAACGTCAATGTGGCAGATTATGCGCTAATTTGTTGAGTTCCGATAAGTGCATTAATCGACGCATAATATCCTGTTTTTAACAAACAATGAAAATCGATGTCAATATCAAATAAATACTAAAAAATTCAAAATTATTAATGTAATTAAAACATGACAACTCATTGTCCTCACTTTAATTTCCTTTATTTTCCTAACTTTAATTTCCTTGCAGTATCAATAAATGAAACAACCAAACTAATAGTTAGTCTCTATCATAAAGACTCGAGAGTACAAATTGAAGCACCAACGTTGACCAAAATTGGTAAGGTTCTTGATCTAATTAGTTCGGCGGAAAAGGAAAAGAGAGCAATGGATTTAATTCTGGTTTATGGTTCCATTTTCTTAGTACTAATAAAGTTTTCATCCAAAGGCTAAATTAAAAATTTCATTAAGAGCATTAAAAATTAAATATATATTTATAAAAAATAATTTTGACCATATATGCAATATTATTTTGTACATACTTCTCCATTCACTTTTATTTGTTCACTATTTCAAAAATAGATTTTCACTTTTACTTGTCACTTTTAACATATCAAGAAAAAACAACTCATTATTTTTTCCCATATTTTACCATTAGCATTAATGACTTATTTTTAAAGGTCAAACACATCGTCAGACACCTAAACTTAGCGCGAACTTTCACTTTGGCATCTAAAGTGGACGGTGTTCATTTTAAACACCTAAAGTAGCCTCCAACTGTGTCACTTTGGCACCTTTTGCCTTGTTGAAAAAAAACCCTAGGCGCGTGTAAACAAACACATCCACGTGGATTTTAAATGCCAATTAAAACTCACCACCTCATTTTAACTTTCCACATTAGCCTAACCTAATCTAAAGTGGGTGAAGGGAAAAATTGGATCATTTTCCACTTTTAGCAATTTGGAACCCGATGGTAACTCTTGGTAAGGTTTTCGAGCATTTGTGCCATTTTCCTTCTATTTTCCTTGGATTCATACTGATTACTAACTAATAATCGTGTATTTTGCAGGTACAATGCATGCAATCAAGTTTTGATGTAGTTTCCTTGACGTCGGGTTAAAAATCAATTTTAAAATTGACGGAATTGAAGAAATTGAAGATCGTACTAAACTTTTTTTTTATTTTTATGCACATTTCTTGACTTGTGGACTGTTTGATGAACTCAATTGAAGTGTTTGGTTGAATTTGCATGTTTAGGTTTTTTTTTGGGTATTTCCGTTCTAAAGTTAGTAGTTTTTTGGGTTTTGGGGGATTTCTGTGATAAAGTTAGGATTTTTGGGGGGATTTGATTGATAAAGTTAGGTTATTTTGGTAAGTTTAAAGTTAGGGGCTTTTTGGGTATTTTCTTATTGTTGATAATCTTTGGAGGTTGTGAAGGGAATATAATGGACAACTTTATTTTGACTTGTTTTCATCATGGGTGGACTATTGTAGCCGACCCTAACCCTACTTATAAAGATGAATTAGATATCTTTGTTGTTGCTATTGATATAGACCACTACAGTCTTGTTGAGTTTCTTTCCTACACCAAAGATCTTGGGCACTCAAAAGTAAAGGGGTTTTACTGTTAACATATAGATAGTGGTGAGGTAGTTCAAGTTACTTCTGATAGGCAGTTGTTAGACTTTGTGAAGGACTTAAAAGATGGTGATGAGCTTGATATGTTTGTTCAACATGATATTGATGATGAGCTTGAGATTTTGACAAATCCTGTTGGTCTTTTAGAAGGGACAGAGTGTAATGACTCTTCTGATGAATATGGTATAGGCAGTGATAGTAATTAGGATAGGGGCTTAATCTAGATCTGAATGATAATGAAACAAATCTGCTTAGTAGTGAATCAGATGAAGATGAAATCCCTGATGAGGATGGTTCAGACATTGATGAAGAGTTGAGAGTCTTAAAGGCTGAAAGTAGAAGTAAAAGAAATCCTAGAAAAAAATCAAAAGCACCTGAAGAAATACCAGTAGGTGAAACTGGTATTGATAGAGGTTTTCAAGACATTAGCAGAAATAAGAAAAAAAGATATGTGGGTAGATTAGGAGGTGATGAAGAGTACATTGATAGTTCAGACTGTGACAGTGTTGATAGCACTGATTTGTTAGATGAGGATGCTGTTGTGGGTGTTGATTTACCAAGAAGAAAGAAGAAGTAGTAAATCAGGTATGATGATGATTGTGGTGTTGCTATTTTTGAACTTTGTATGATTTTTAATGATCCTAAGGAATTCAGAAAAGCTTTGGAAAGATATGCAGTAGAAAATAAAGTTTAGATTGTTTTAAAACCTAATGAAGCTCATAGGGTAAGGGCTAAATGTAAATTCAAGAAAAAATACAATTGGCTGTGTTATGGCGCACTTGACAGAAATTCTAGTAATTTCTTAATTAAGAACTATAATCCAGTGCATAAGTGTGCTACATCAAACAGGAACAAGATGTGTACAACTAAATTTGTTGCCAACAGATTTAGGGATAAAATAACTAAACAACCATCTTTGAGGATTTGGGAAATACAAGAATTGTGCAAGGAGAAATTGGGATTGTGTGGGGGTAGAACTATTTGTTATAAGGCAAGGTTACAAGTTCTAAGAAAGTCTTTGGGGGAATGGAATATGAAATTTGCAATATTATGTGATTATGCTGAGATGATAAAACAGACTAATCCTGATAGTTCTGTTTGGTTGAGAATGGACAGAGAAACTGTCTCAGGTAAAAATTTATTTGTGTATGTCTATGTGTGTTTGGATGCATTGAACAAAGGATGGATGAAAGGATGTAGAAGAATTATTGGGTTTGATGGATGTTTCTTAAAAGGTGCTTGTAAGGGTGAGCTTCTAGTAGCAGTTGGGAAGAATGAAAACAATCAGATGTTTCCTATAGCCTGAGCAGTTGTGGACAAGGAAACTAAGCATAGTTGGAGTTTTTTTATCAACTATTTGAAAGAGGACCTGCAGTTGGGTACTGGAGTAGGTCTCACTGTGATGGCTGATATGCAGAAGGTATTATTTAACTATTTTTTTCTTAACTGTCAATTATTTGAAATATTTCATTTATTTGTCAAGTACTTTAACTATTTTTTGTGTTATGTAGGATTTTCATGTTGCTGTTATTGAGTTGTTACCAAATGCTGAAGTTAAAATATGTGCTAGACATATCTGGTCCAACTGGAGTCAATAGTGGAAGGGAGAAGAGAGGAGAAACAATTCTGGAGATGTTCCAAGGCAAGTTTTGAAGTGAAGTTCAAAGAGGAACTTAATTACATGAGCCAACTTGGTAGGCAAGGTAAGCATATTAATGGTGATTTGTTGCATTATCCTAGGAGTCATGGGTTAGGGAATACCTTAAAGAAGATTGTAAGTGTGATGCTATTGAAAATAACCTGTTTGAGACCTTTACTTCATGAATCTTAGCCAGTAGACACAAATCTATTATTATCATGTTGGAGGAAATTAGGAGAAACATCATGACTAGAACAGTGGAGATGATTAAGTTTGCCAAAACTTGGATATGTGATATTGCACCTATGGCTAGACTTATATTGGAGGAGAATAAGGACAAGGCTAGGGCTTGCAAGTTGCTTTGGAATGCTGATGTTGGGTTTGAGATTGGAGAAGAGGCGTATACACATACAATAAACTTGACTAATAGGGTTTGTAGTTGTAGAACTTGACAGTTAAGAGGCATTCCTTGTCAACATGCTATTTGTGCATTGTATCATATTGAAGAGGAGCCTGAACCTTATGTGGAGCATTGATATAAGAAGCAGACCTTCATAAAAGCTTATAGTTACTTTATCCAACCAATCTCCAATATGGGGATGTGGCCTGAGATAAACAATCCAAAGATTGAGCCTCCAAGAAATAGAAAAAGAGGCAAAGATGAACCAAGGAAGAAATATGAAAAGCTATCAAAAAAAGGGGTGAAAATAACATGTTCTAAGTGTCATCAACAAGGCCATAACAGAAGATATTGCAAGGTAAAACAGTCACTTTGAACTTTATTTTGATGTTCATTATTCAATTTATTAACTATTGTGTTTGAGCTTATAGGTTCATGATACAAATCCACAATCACATAGCCAATGGTTCAAGTTTACTGGTCAAATTTCACAAGGAAGTTGTCATCCTAGAAGCTCAAGCCAACCTGCACTAAGAACCTCAAAAAAATTAGGACAAAGTAGCTCAAGTCAACATGCACCAACAAGTTCAAGCCAAGCTGCATCTTCAACAATAGTTTGTGGTGATACAAGCAGGATTAGAAGCTTAAAGAAAGCTGCAACATCATCCTTTTATGGTGATACAAGGATCCCTGTTACACAAGGAATTAACAGTCAACTACCTTTTAGAAGAAAAGAAATTGTTGGGCATAGGAGGGGAAGAGATAGAAGTACAAAAGACGCTAGAAAAGGTGCTTCAAAAGGCAAAATAATACTGGATTCGGAATCTACACAAGTGCAAGGGGATCTCAAATACTAAATGTAAGTTAACTACAACTTTGTTTCTTTAAAACAACAAGTAAATATACTAATTTATGTTATTTTTTTCTAAAAACAACCAGGGACATCGAGTCAAAGGATCCTACAAACTAGTTCAAGTTACAAGGATGCAAGTGCTACAGGTGTTGATCTTGGTTATAAGCCTAAAATATTGAGATGGAAAAACAAAGATGCTGTCACCACCAACCAATTACAGCAGATGGCAACAAAAAGAAGAAGGAAGTAGTGAAAAAGAAGTAATTCATTTTGAGTGATGTGTTATGATTTTGTTGTATAATGTGAAGTACCAAACAATGAATTTCATATTGTTGCTTTACTCTGCTACTAGTGCATAGCAATAAACAATTAGTTTGTTAAGTTTTTGAAGCCTGTTAATACAGGTCAAACATGTAGCATTATGGTTACTTTGAGCTCACTATGGAGCATATTTATGGAGTTGTTTTTGGTGTTAATTTGAGTTCAAATTGGAGCATATTTTTGAAGTTGCTTTTGGTGTTAATTTGAGCTCAGTTTGATGAATGTTATGGACTTATTTTTGGTGTTACTTTGAGCTCAATATGGAGTATGTTTATAAACTTGTTTTTTGTGTTGCTTCTCTACTTTGACAACATCTTTTACTGTAAATCATTGACCACAAAGCTGAGAATGTTTAGAGACAAAATAAAAATTTCATTTCATCAAATGCAAAGAATGTTACAGGGCCAAAGATTACATCAACAAACTACACCTAAATAGAGGCCTAATACATATCAAAACAGTACGCCTAAACCACCATGAAAACAACAATTCTATAACATCAAACCAGTAGCAATGACACCATGAAAACTTCAATAATTAGGCTTCAATGTCTATATTCCCCACAAAACCTTACCAGTAGCAATGAGACCAATAATATAGTATCTTCTTGCTTGATTTTGATTCTCTTCAAAGACCTTCACTTTCTTCAACAAACCCCAAATCACCCTATTTGCATGTGAAGGGTGTCATTCTTCATACCAATCAAAGTAATCACACCGCCCAATTTCTACAAAATCAATTACAAAATCAGTTGGCCATTACAAAATCATCTAATTAAATAAAAAAAAATTAACTTTGAAGTTTTGTTGAGTCCAAGAAGTCTGCAATAATGCTTCATGGCCACATTTACAATAACGACAATCTTTCTCACAAAAACCATGGAAGACGAGCTCGACATTATTCAATTCCGTTGGAAAAGATTGAAAAAGAATAAATTTTCATTGTAAATCTAAACCAAATACTTAATTGACAAAAAAAAATGGATGAAGAATAAGAGAGAAAAAAAATTAAATTTGGGAATTTAGGGTTAAATTTTGGAGTTGGAATGAGGAAGAAGATGGATATAAATAAGGAAATGAGGTATATTACCGTTGGGTGCCAATTAGGATGCCATATCAGCAAATATAGTCCATCGACGCGCCTTTGCTGAGTGTTTTACATGCGACTTGCCAACAGGGCAAAGGGTGCCAAAGTGACACAGTTGGAGGCTACTTAAGGTGTTTAAAATGAACATCATCCACTTTAGGTGCCAAAGTGAAAGTTCGTGCCAAGTTTAGGTGCTTGGCGATGTGTTTGGCCTTTTTAAAATTATTTTTCAAGATCTAATACTAAACTTCAATTAATCGGAGTGGTGGGGTAAATAACCATGTTAGCATTATTTTCTTAATGGGCATGTCAAGTCCAAATATGATAGGTAAAAGTGAGGGAGAGTACTTAATATACTCCCTCCGTTTTGTTTTAGTTGACCCTCTTGCTAAAAATATTTCTTTCAATTTAGTTATACCATTTATGAAATTAAAAGAATTTTACTATGTTCTTCCAATATTACCCTATCATTCATGAATACATAAAGTGTATATATTCAAATTTATATTTTTAAAGCATAATTAATAAGACTAATTTAGTAAACTAAATGCCTAATAAATATTTTTTAAGGGCAACTATTTTGAAACGGAGGGAGTAATTTTTCTGAAGAAACTATATTCAACCGACCATCTTTCAATTTATCTTCACCACTATACTATACATTGGACGTACCCATACGGTAAGGACGAACGTCGACATTTTAAACATGAAATGAAATTGTATATATATAGTAGTATATAAGTATAAGTAAATTCCGCTTTATCCTTTAACCTTTAATGGTTGTTATTGGGGATAAACTCTTCCACAGAAATAATATTTACTGTAAAAACAACGGAATAATAATATAGCATTGTGATACGGTGATCAACAAAAAAAGGAATAACAAGGACACAAAGATTTTAATGTGGAAAACCTTTCTGAATAAGGAAAAAAAACCATGGGTCTGAGAGGAGCAAAATAATCCACTATAATGAGGAATTTACACTTTGTAGGTCCGAGTAAATCCTCCAAGAACCACTGCACACTCAAAAAAATAACTCTAACCCTTTTTTTATATTTTCCACCTCACTATAATACCGCTCATACTCTCTATTTTCCTCACACACTATTTCCTCACACTATGGGTGATATGCTCTCCACAACTTACTACTAAGTTGTTGTTTTTTTGTGTGTTGAAATGAGGAGTTGATGGCCTCCTTTTATAGCAAAAACAGTCGCCCTTCCAACCAATCAGAAATGAGTAAACATTGCAAATTGGAATTGCAATTTGCCAACTTTCTACGACCAATAGAATTTTTCTATTTCTTTCTATTTTTGGTTTTCTTTCTTTGGCACATGAGTGTGGACCCCATAAATCTCCCCCTCTAAACCCATTAACCGAAAGGAGATATCACTGAGCTTTTAGTTTGAGTGCATGTCGACAAGTTTTTTTGCATAACTCGAACTTGTCCATTGGTACCACCTTGGTTAGCATATCTACTGGATTCTCACTTGTATGGATCTTCTTGACCTGCATAGATCCGTCTTCTATTGTTTCTCAAATCCAGTAATACATCACATCGATGTGTTTTATCCTTTCATGATATATGGAGTTCTTTCTCAAGTCTATTGCATTTTGACTGTCACAATAGAGTACATACTCCTTTTGGTGCAAAAGAAGCTCTTGAAGGAACCGTATCAGTCATACCATCTCCTTGCCATCTTCAGTAGCTGCAATATAATCCACTTCAGTTGTAGATAGTGCAACACACTTCTGTAACCTCGAATACTATGATATAGCTCCACCTGAAAAGACAAACAAATATCCAGTAGTGGATTTTTGGTTATCAAGGTCACCTCCATATCAGCATCAGTATAACCCTTCAAGATTGGTTCAGATCCTCCAAAATACAAACAGTCTCCAGAGGTACCTCTCAGGTACCTGAGTATCTACGTGACTGCTTCCCAGTGTTCTATTTCAGAATTTTCTAGGAACTTGCTAACAACACCAACTGCATGAGCAATATCCAGTCTGGTACACACCATTACATACATCAAACTCCCAATCACCGAAGAATAAAAAACTTTGGCCATGCTCTCTTTCTACTCCTTTGTTGTAAGACACTTCTTCTTGCTTAACTTCAGATGACCAGCAAGAGCCATGCTAACATGTTTAGCACTCTTCATGTTGAAGCGCTCAAGTACATTTTCAATGTACTTCTCCTGAGATAGCCACAACTTTCTGCTTATTCACTCTCGAACAATCTTCATTCTCAGAATTTATTGTGTTGGGCCCAACTCTTTCATATCAAATGACTTAGACAAATCTCCATTCAACTTGATAATCAGCTCCTTGTCTTGTCCTACAATCAGCATGCCATCCACATAAAACAACTGTATAATAAAGTTGTTGTTAGAAAATCTTTTGAAGTATACACATGGATCATAATAGGTCTTTGTGTAAGTTTGACTTTGCATGAATGAGGCAAACTTCTTGTACCACTACTTTGGTGCCTGCTTCAACCCATAAAGACTCTTATTTAGTTTATATGCCATGTGTTTCTTTCCTGATACTTTAAATACTTCTGGGTGCTCTATATATATCTCCTCTTCCAAATCTCCGTGAAGAAATGTAGTTTTTACATCCAACTACTCTACTTCAAGAATTAGGCTAGCTGATAAGCTTAAAATGGTTCGAATAGAAGTCATTTTGACAACAGGTGAGAAAATTTTGTCAAAATCAATACCTTTCTTCAGCTCGAAATATTTTACCACCAATCGAGCTTTATATCTAACCAGCTTTCCATTTCTATCTTACTTGAGTTTAAAGACCCATTTGCATATGAGCGGTCTTTTACCTTTTGAAAGTTTAACCAGCTTATATGTGCCATTTTTCTGCAGAGATTCCATCTCTTCTTGCATGGCATTCATCCACTCGCTTTTTTCTGGATGGAACAACACCTCCTTAAGACTTTCTAGCTCCCTCTTATCATTGACGAGGACATATTCTAAGGAAGGGTATTTGGATGACTCTACCCTTTACCTTTCTGATATCCTCAGAAGTTGAGATTGTTCTTCTTCCTGAGTAGGGTACTCCACTTGCTTGGTCAGATCACCAAGTCGCTCTTCCTGCTCGACAATCTCATCAGGTTGCTCCCCCTGCTCAGCAACCTCATTGGGTGTACTTTCTGCACTTCTAGGATGGCTAGAAGTAGAAGAAATGGTAATCAGGTTAGGGACTATACCATTCTGTTTCTTGACCATATTTGACAGATCATCAACAATTCCAACTTCACTTTCTTGGAAGACTACATCTCTGCTTTTGAGGACCTTCTTCTTTTCAATATCCCATAGTCTATATCTGATTTCTTCATCTCTATTTCTGATGACTATATAGGGAACTAATTTGTCATCCAACTTTGTTCTCTGCTCCTTCGGTACATGTACAAAATCTCTGTAACCAAACACCTTCAAATGTGAGTAAGACACATCTTTATTGGTCTAAACTCTCTCTGGAATGTCAAACTGCAATGGAACTAATGGACTACGATTGATCAGGTAACATGTCGTCTGAACTGCTTCACCCCAGAATGACTTAGGTAGTTTAGCCATTCTGAGCATGCTTCTTACCTTCTCAATAATGGTACAATTCATTCGCTCAGCTATACCATTGTATTATGGGGTTTCAGGAACTGTTTTCTCATGTCTGATCCCATGATTTAAATAGTACTCTTCAAATTCCCTTGAAGTATACTCACCTCCATTGTCAGTACGGAGACGCTTTAGCTTTCGACCCGTCTCCCTTTCCACTACAGCATGAAACTTCTGGAATACTTGAAACACCTGATCTTTGGTTTTCAAGATACAAACTCACAATTTTCGTGAAGCATCATCAATAAAAGTAACAAAATATTTGTAACCGCCTATCGATTCTACCTCCATTGGACCACAAATATCCGAATATACCAAATAAAGTATATTCACGATGTCTAAAATGAGACTCTGTGTTGCTTACCAAATAAGTAGTATTCACATGGTTTTGCCATCGTAACTTTGGCAAAAGAGATGAGTGATTTCTTAGCAAGAATCTGAAATTATTTCTCCCTTATATGACCCATTCTTTTGTGCCACAAATCAACAAAAATTTCTTCTCGAGCCTTATTTTGTTCACCTCAGCATATTTCTGCATTTGTCCTATACAACTTGCCACGAGCAACTCCTTTTGCAATCACTAATGCTCCCTTGGTTAGTCTCCATTTTTGATTTTTAAAATAGTTCTCGTATCCATCTCGGTCCAAAGCAATTCCCGAGATCAAGTTCAACCGCAAATCAGGTACATGGCGCACGTCTTTTAGAACTAATATGCATCCAACGTTAGTCTTAATACTAATGTCTCTTATCCCCACAATCTTTGAATAACTTGTGTTACACATTTTCACAGTGCCAAAATCACCTACTACATATCTGTAGAATAGATCCCTTACCGGTGTAGAGTGGTAAGATGTTGTTGTATCAACTACCCATTCCGACTCTAGACCTTCCAAGTGCATGCACTCTTCTTCATCATTTATGAAGAGAATAATACTATCACTGTTCTACACCGTAGCAGTCATGTTTTCAGCATTCTTCTGGCCACTACTTTTACCTCTTTCCCTTTTTAGAAATGGACAATCTCTTTTGAAGTGACCTGGTTGATCACAATAATAACAATTTTTGGCTCTTGATTTAGATCGGACCTTGGACTTTCCACGACCTCTGGATCTGTCATAGTTACTTGAACTCCTCTGGTGACCCTTGCCTCTACTTTCTGAGATGAAAGTCTGACAATAATTTTTAGGCTTCTTTCTCATCTTCTCATTAAGCAGAAGAGCTGACGTGACATCTTTCAGCTCAATAGAGTCCTTACCATGCAAGATAGTTGTTGCCAAAGTATCGTAAGAAGATGACAAAGAGTTCAAGAGCACAATGTCTTTATCTTCCTTGTCGAACTTTACTCCGAGGTTAGCCAGCTGCGTGATTAGTCCGTTGACCACATTTAAACGTGACAAAAAATTTGTACCTTCACCCATATGTAGGCGCGTACAACTGCTTCTTTAAGTACAATTTATTTGTCGGTGTTTCGGACATGTATAGATTTTCTAACTTTGTCCAAATGTCACATGCCCTATCTTCGACGATGATGTTATTGACCGCACCATCTGTTAAGTGTAACCTGATTGCACTAGCAGCTTTTTCATCCATTTCTTCCCAATCCTCCATTTTTATGGATTTGGGCTTTTTGAATTTGCCACTTAGTGTCTTGTGTAATCCTTGTTGGATGAGTAGATCCGTTATTCTTCTCTGTCTTGTTGAGAACCTTCTATCACCAAATTTTGTTACCTCGTACTTACTTCGGACATTTTTATTTCACCGAGTATAGTACGACCCATTGCAAAAAATTATTTTTGTGAATGAACAGAACCTGTGCTCTGATACCAGTTGTTGGGGATAAATTCCGCCACAGAAATAATATTTTCGATAATAACAACGGAATAATAATATAACACCGTGATACGATAATCAACAAAAAAAGGAATTACAAGGACACAGAAATTTTAACGTGAAAAACCTATCTGAATAAGAGAAAAAATCACGAGTCCAAGAAAAGCAAAATAATCCACTATAATAAGGAATTTACACGTTGTAAATTCGAGTAAATACTCCAGAAACTACTATACACTCAAAAAAAAAATCTTCTTTTAATATTTTCCACCTCACTATAATATTATTCACACTCTCTATTTTTCTCACACACTACTTCCTCATACAATGGGTGAAATGCTCTCCACAACTTACTAAGAAGTTGTTTTTCTGTGTGTTGAAATAAGGAGCTGATGGTCTCCTTTTATAGCAAAAGCAGCCGCCCTTCCAGCCAATCAAAAATGAGTAAACATTGCAAATTGCAATTTGCCAACTTTCTACGGCCAATAGAACTTTTATTTTCCTTTCTATTTATGGTTTTCTTTCTTTGGCACATGGGTGTGGACCCCACAGTTGTGATACAATATCCCCTCCCTTTTTTGATTTTGAATTGACAACCACCTTGAGCAAGTATCTTTTAGTGAGCTTTTATCCCTTTAACCTTTAACGGTTGGGAACCATTACTCCTTCACCCTTTAAACGACATTAATAACCTCTTTTTCCAATATTTTTTTTGGTTAGCTTTGAAATTATTCTTTTTTGTTCGACTTCGATATCTTGAAGATAGAAAAATCAAATTGTATATATATGTGCTGTTGCGATTTGTAATTCTTTACTCACATGCAATGCAATTCATAGTATATAAGTTTGTCCTTACAATAGTATGATCCTAAATTCAATTATCGCATTTGTTTTATTGGTAGTGTGATTCAATTCTTGCATAATAGCTCCGATCCATAGGAATAATCTTTCAACTAGTAGGGAAAAACATGAATTTAGGTCGATTACTTTACAATTTTCTTTTTGTTAAACTTTAACATGAATCATGTTGCACACAATAACAATTCCAATAGACTCATACATTTCCTTTTTTAAAAATCTTCAAGTATAAATGGAGGAGTTGAACAAAAAATACAATAATTTCAAAGTTATCTATTCATTCAAAAAGCGGAGGAATATTGTTTTCCAATCATTAAAAGTTAAAGGCCTAAGGAGGTAAAGTAAAATTCACTCTAAATGCAATCATATATTCAATTGTTTAGTATTTTCAGTCAAATATTAAGTGGCATACACATAATTCAAGTAGAACCAAAAGGCTAAAATTAAACTGTAAAAGGGTTAAGCCTAAACGTGGAAGCAACCACATGGTTGATTGCTTGGTAATTGGCATTTACAGTAAGGACAAGTAATAGTAGTAGAACATGATATAGTACTAATTTTTCTTTGTCCGGGAAAAATAAAATCATGTATAGGCAATCTTTGCGCTTGGGGAAATGACACAACTAGTAAGGTATTAATCGAGGGCGAGACACGTCTACTACTGGTTAAAAATTATTTCTGAACTCCCTCTCCGTGTTAGGATTTTTTTCCTGAATTTCTTACCAAATTTAAGTTTTACTTTTCTTGAAAGGAAAGTCAAAGTAGTACCATAATTACTTTTATTTTTCCAAAAAGAAAATATAATTCTCTTCCATATTTCACTAACCTCTTTTTCTGAGCCGGAGGTCTATCGAAAACAGCCTCTCTACTTCATCTGAGGTAGTGGTATGAACTGCTTACACTTTACTCCCCCCAGACCCCACCTGGTGGGAATACACTAGGTATGATGATGATGATTTGACTAACCTCTTTCTTGGAGGAAAAGTTCAATGATCTATAAATTGAAGATCGCTCTTCTCAAACCACAACATAGTAGCATCCACAATGTAGTCGATTAGAGAGTTTTGTTTAGGGGGAAGTTTTCTCTCTTATTAATTTTTATGTTTTTTATTATTTGGTTTTATATGTAGGCCAATTGACCAAATCATATAATTATTAAGCTTTTTAGTATTGTTTTATGTGTCTTCTGATTTATCGTCCCAATAGTTTGCAATCAATAGCTTCCACATGACGCTTCAAACCCAACACTTCGGCCTTGGTTCATCCTTGGCCGTCAAGAACATTTGGAAAGGGCTTCCAAAGAACGACATAACAGAAAAAGATCTTCTTTTTTTAAAAAAAATAAAAACTAGAGGTAGGGCAAGGGATTCACTACAAGAAACATGACTTATTGCGGCGACAAAAGTCGCTACAATAGCCCTAAAAGTCGCTACTAAAGGGTTATAGCAGCAACAATTGGTTTGTTGCCATTACTTTCTTAGCTAAAAATTATTTGTGACGACAACTACAAATCACAACAATAAATGTTCATTAGTGACGACAATAAACTGAAAACCAGTTTGGTTTCATGCCTGGGCGCTCGACTATTGAGGCCATTCATCTTGTGCGGAGACTAGTGGAGCAGTATAAGGAGAGGAGGAAGGATTTGCACATGGTGTTTATCGATCTTGAGAAGGCATACGACAGAGTCCTCAGGGAGGTGCTGTGGAGGTGCTTGGAGGCTAGAGGGGTTCCCGTGGCGTACACTCGGTCGATTCAGGACATGTACGATGGGGAGAAGACTCGTGTGAGGACGGTAGGAGGAGATTCTGAGCACTTTCCTATTTTGATAGGGTTGCATCAGAGTTCGACGCTTAGTCCATTTTTATTTGCCTTAGTGATGGATGTTTTGACGCGACATATTCAAGGGGAGGTACCCTGGTGTATGTTATTTGCTGATGATGTAGTTTTAATTGACGAGACCCTAGAAGGAGTTAATGATAAGTTGGAGGTTTGGAGACAAACCCTAGAGGCTAAAGGGTTTCAGTTGAGCAGGACAAAGACCGAATACTTGGAATGCAAATTCAACGACTTGACGCATGAGGCAGATGTGGCAGTGGAGCTGGGCTCCCAGGTTATTCGGAAGAGAGATAGTTTCAAGTACCTTGGATCTATGATTCAGGAGAATGGGGAGATTGATGAGGATGTCACTCATCGTATTGTTGCAGGGTGGTTGAAATGAAGGCTAGCTTCGGGAGTCTTGTGCGATAAGAAGGTGCCTCCTAAATTGAAAGGCAAATTCTACAGAGTGGCTGTTCGTCCGGCTATGTTGTATGGAGCGGAGTGTTGGCCAGTCAAGGCATCCCACATACAGAGGTTGAAGGTGGCAGAGATAAAGATGTTGCGTTGGATGTATGGAATTCCTAGGAGAGATAGGGTTCGGAATGAGAGTATTCGGGAGAAGGTGGGAGTGGCCTCGGTAGTTGATAAGATGCGGGAAGTACGGTTGAGGTGGTTCGGGCACGTGAGGAGGCGGTGTGCAGATGCCTCGGTACGGAGGTGTGAGAGATTGGGCATGGATGGCTTCAGACGAGGTAGAGGTAGGCCAAAGAAATATTAGGGGGAGGTGATTAGAAAGGACATGGAGCAGCTATAGCTTACTGAGGACATGACCCTAGATAGGAGGGTGTGGAGGGAGAGGATTAGGGTAGAGGTTTAGTGGGTAGGAGTGCGTTCTGGCTAGTAGGAAGGTGCGCTTTGTCTGCTCCTGTGCGTATAACAGTAGTGTTATGCGTGTGTTTTGTAGTTCCATGTTCGTGGTATTGTGGTGGTGTTTGGGATGTCTGGATAGATTGTATATTGCATGACTATGTGGGAGTCCTGTTTCTTTTATTTTCTATTAGTGTGTTATCCCTTGTTTGTTTGTTTTTGTTATGTTTTTTCTACTGTTATTTGTTCTGAGCCGGGGTTCTATCGAAAATAGCCTCTCTACTTCGTTCCAGGTAGTGGTATGGACTGCGTACATCTTACCCTCCCCCCCAGACCCCACTTGGTGGGATTACACTAGGTTTGTTGTTGTTGTACAAATATTGACCTGATTGCCACTGATGTAAGGCTTTAAGTGGCGACTTACTTGCCACAAAACTAATAAACTATTAGGTGCAACTTCTTGTCGCCACTAAAGATTTTATTAGTAACGAATCCTACCGTAACAAAAGCATATACCTATCAGCAGCAACTTTTATGCCGCTATTGTACATTGACATTAGTAGGGAGTTTTCCCATTGCAAAAAATGGAGCTAAAAATAGCTACAAAAATTGCTATAATATTTGTGGTAACATTCAGCTTGTTAATTGTTACTGAATAATAATATTTAGTAATAACAATAGTAACTCTAAAAATTGTTAATTGAAATTCTCCGAAATTATATAGCCATTAAAAATATCAAATAGTATTTAACAAGCTACAAAAATATCCTAAAATCAGATATTATAAGTACTTTCAATACTAGAAAGTCAACTGCATATGGAGTACTTGAGTTTTCGTCGTATCCATATACATATGGTCAAAAAATAAAAAACTTTCATTGCATTGCTTTCAAACTTCTACTTGATCAGCCCCATTATTTAAAAACATTGTCTATATAATTAAAAAATACACAATCATTTTTTAATTCTCATAATTTAATGTTAATAATAGGAGTGACATAGAGCACACAAGACTTCAAAATCAATGACAGAATAGTTCCAACACTTTATAATCACAAAAAATAAAGTAAAAAAACAACTGCTCCAATTTCACTAAAGATTCTGCTCCGATAAAAATCTGGACCTTATTCACTAAAGATTCTAGTCTACTGAAAAAGATAAATTCAATTTTGTTTTACCAGAACTCCGATCACGAAGAAGAAACTAAAGAAGCACATCTAATTATCAAAACCACTTTCTTCTTTGGGATTAAATATCCAAAGACTTAAACTCAAACACAAAGCAACAAATCAAATAATAGAAAATCCTACTACATTTCTTTACTAAAAACAAGGCTGAATATAGAAAAATTTGCTATCCAAAACTTTTCAACAGAGGGGAGAAAAAAAAATTACATAGCACATTGGAAATCAGCCCCTTATTTGACTTAAACTCTTCCAAAAAATCGATTGACTGACAAAATTCTTTCAAGATTCTTCTGTTACAACTAAACATGTAAAAATAGGACCTTCACAGCCACTAACCAAAACAAGTTCAATATTCTTCCTATACAACTAAATAAGTAATAGGCCCTGCACTACCACCTCTCACACAAAATAATCAACAAGAATTTCAAGATTTTTCATAATAATCATTGTGTAAACCTCAGAGTGCTGGTGGGTTGAACATCACTAACTTTCAAGTTTGAAAAACTAACCTTTTTCTGTAATTTAGTAATTCATTAAATCTTTAGGTGGTTGAGTTTTGAGTTGACAATTATAAGTTCTTATATTAGTATATGAAAAGAAACTGTTCCAGTTAATTAAACATAGCTTGATATATAGTTGTCTATTCACTAACTTCATGTTTATAAATTTAAAATAAACAGTTGTATGACTAGTTTTACTATTTACTGAAAATAAGAAAACAATACTCATAAATATGTTCTTTAAAAACAAAAAGAGAATTCCAAATTAAAGCCAAAGATTTTTAGGCTAATGACTAGTTTTTAGCCAACTAATAACCAATCTACATGTACAAATCAAAATCAAAATCAAATCCATCATAATCAATCAGTACATTAGAAAAACACCAATACGAGCAATGAAAGTCAAACTCAAAATATAAGGATTGCTGAAGTAAGAAATTTTTTTATTACTAGCTTCTAAGTATCCTGAACTTTCCAGTAATGATACGATCGTAATTATCGTCTACTCCTAATAAAAAAAAAAACTTTGCAACTACAAATTTATCTCATAGATGTAGAGAATCAAGTTGAATATCATACAATTACAGGGTTTACACAAAAATATTTTATTAAATAAGGATATCATATAGTTGCAGGATTATGCAAATTGTTATGGGCAGTGGCAATGAAGAAAGACACACTTTGGATCCAATGAATTCACATTTTTATATAAAAATGTTGAGTATCAATAATATGTAGACCCCTAGATAGGCTTGCTGGATCTTTACTACTCTAGTGTACCAAGTGAGGAAAGAACCTAACTAAATAGCATCACATACTTAGCAAATTAGATAGTTGTATAGTTATAATTGTTGGTCATAGATGAGCTAATAACAACTCAAAGTGTCAAAAGAAGACCTAAGATGAAGATAACACCCTCTACCCCTAAGGTATTGTCTTAAGAAAGAAAACTGTTAAAGAAATAAGAAAGTGCCTGTTGTTGCATGCTAGTCATGATAGCAACCATTTGTACTTGGAAAATCTTGTCTACCTCTCCTTTCATGCGTTTAAGCTCCTCTTCCAATTTTTATTTTTTTTTTGCAAATCTTCTTCCATATCCCTTTTTAAATCGATAATCATTTGTTCACGTTCTTCTTGCAGCTTTCGATCCATATCGATTTACATCTCTTGACGCATACTTTCTTGCATCTCCTGATGAATACTTTTCATTGCTGAAGATATGCTAGCCTTTATGTCTTCCAGTTGTTTTTGATTCTTTCTAGGAGGCTTTTTTCATACCCTTTTCCCCTACAATAGCCTGATCTCTCACCGAAAACAGAGGCTAAAATCTCATCCACAATCATGGAATGCTCGATCTCTTCAGATTGTTGTTCAACAACAACTTGTTGGAGCTAGCCCTACAATAATACATAACCACTTACACCAAAACATAATAGGCAAATTGAAAGTAACTTGTTGTAATAAGTTAGAAAGATAATAAGATAGTGATTATAGAAAATTACATGAATCTGTTGGGATTGTAGGTCCAACCATACACGTTCTTCGTTAGCATTTTTACACGTGTGTTGGAGCTTCCAGATATTATCTAGTGTGTCCTTTTCTCCCGATATAGGATCTCTCTACAATATAGTTCAATATGAAAAATATATATATAAGAAAATAATTATATAAAAAACAAAGAAGTACATGTAATAATAGGGGAACAAATATATTTTTACCGTAGATTCTTCTACTTCTGCAAATGATCTTGTGCCGCAGGAATGCTTAGTTATTTGTGTTGCTCTATTTCTTTTGTTTCTTTCGCTGACAACCTATGCTAAGCAAAGAGATCAGTAAATACTTAACTAAGTATTTTCTAAATTCAAAATTTCTGATTATCATCAAGTTACCTTGAATTTCTCACTGTCAAAATACTTAATTAGATATTTTCAGTCATCCAACTCAACATCCCCAGGTCGATGAGACAATCTGTCTTCATCAGTACTTTTGGCCAAGTATTGAGGGTGCAATCGAGTTTTTCATGCTCTAAAAGGTTTTTTCATAGTGTCTAACACAAATCCTTGGAACCTATATTCTCGTACTCCATTACAAACTTCAAATTTATCTTGAACACATTGTAACATTAAATTGGATAAATAAGATAATTTAAAGACAATACAATATCGAGAGTGATTTATTAACTTGATCCTCAACAACATTTCTTCTCCATGTTTTAAAATAATCTTCTTCCAATCTCCATTTCAAAACGAGATAACAATCCTCATGATGTAGCCAGAGTAATTAATAATATCTCTAGCCCCAGAACCCACAACTATATCATTGTCATCTGGAATAGTTGTTTTGATTTTTCCTCCACACTTACTTTTAACATCAACAGTTTTTGATTTATATACTCCTCTTCCTCTTTTTCTATTGATGCGAGAAACTGTAAAACAAAAAACTATATCGTCAACGGTGATTTTACATAACTCTAATTGAAATAGAAGTATCAAAAAATTACCTAGCACAACTGCATGTCAATAGAAATAGAAAAATAAAGGAACTAAAATACTCCTATATATCTGCATTTCTTTAATTTTCTGGCTGAAAGTAGAGTGAATAATCTGGTAATTTTTAGCTACACTCATAAGTATATAGGAAGGAGGGGAAGCTTTGTTATTGTTACCTCAAAATTTGTAAATAATCTTAAAGTTTATGAGTTTCAAATTGTTTTCTCCTCTAAGATTTTAACTTATTTTCCTGATTGACTTCTGACTTCTAGGGAATATAATTCAGCGTTTTATAATCACTCTCCTAACATACAACAAGAACTTTTAAGTGTTGCCAAGTAAGCTCTGTTGCTTATCAAGTATCTTTCTAGCAGTTATTTGAATGGAATGTCAAGCTTTTTTTCTTTCTCGTAATATTATTTGCTGGTGTACGTTCTATTTTACAGAGTGATATAAGCAGTGTATATTTTAAAAATTTATCAATGCTTCTTTAGCTATCTAAATCTGTAAGTTGAACAGCATTTTATCTAGTTATATATCAAGATGACAATAAGTTACTATGTTTTAGCATATGGTTGTAACTCAACATGCTCTTATCTGGTCAGAAAGTATACCTTACATAGTCCTTATGTCAACATATATCGATTTCAGACAGATTATACAGACATCAAGATTTCAAAAACTTAAATCAACAGCAGTACCAGGAGCATAAAAGGTAGAGAACTTCAACAGTTAAAAATATAGTAAACTCAGTAGCCAAGAAAGCACAATTGAAATCAGTTCCTACATCACTTGGAATTAAAACTAACCCAGAGAAAAAATATTGAGACAAAGAGGAACATTTCAGTATCTGTAAAATAAATAGCAGTGGACAAAAATTCTCTAATAAATTCAAAATGCCTCAGTAAATAAAAGGTGCAAAATCCTTTTAATATACGATAGAAAATCAAAATGTCAAGATGAAGGAATTGGCAAAGCACTAGCTAATCATTTCCTACGAGAGAGGGATATGAACTAACCTGCACTAATTTCAGCTTCTGGGGAGGTTTGTATAATTTCTTCTAGATTTCTTAATGATTGTGTCCCTGGAGATATTCTTTGGAGAGGACCACTTGACATTTGTTCTGTTTGTAAAGGTCCTTCACTATGGTTAAATGATTGCTCAGTCTTTAAAGATATCTCAGCAACTTTTATTGGCTGAATTTGTGGCTCGAACATCATTTCGGAACTCCCACATCCTCGAAAATTACCACGTCCACTTTTCCCACCTAGATTAGATGATTGTCATGTCTTTAAAGATATCGCAACAACTTCTATTGGCTGTATTTGTGGTTCAGACATCGTTTTAGAACTCCCACTTACTCGAAAATTATCATTTCCACTTTTTCCACCTGAATTAGATGATTGTCCTGTCTTTAATGATATTGCTGCAACTCCTGTTGCTGACAATTGTTGCTTCATTAATGGAAAAGCACAATATTAATTTTATTTAAAACACTAATTATATTTATAAAGTTAAGGCTACAAGTGTCATGAATTAATTTCATGTCAGCCTAATAAGAACAAAATTACAGAAAATTTCTCAAAACAAGATCTAGAGATCTCTATCAACGGTCTTTGTTTCTCATTCTTTAAGAAGATGTATCACTATCCTCTCCATCATTATCTTCATATAAATCTTCTTCACTTTTTTCATTCTCAGATACATCTGAAGAATTGTCATTGATGAAATCATCTTCTTCCTCATTTTCTTGATCAGTACACAAAATAATTTGTGGTTCAACACCATCCCGATGTAAAGGCACCTCCAAATTAGTTTCTTGGTTATTAATATTCAAATTATATTCCATTTCCTCTTGTTAATAAACTTCTTCATTTATTAATTCTTCTGCTTCAACTTCAGGCACATTAAAAAAATCGTGAGGATTTGTCTTTACAACAACAAGTCAATCTTTATCAATCATGTCATCCAAGTAGAAAATTTGTTGAGATTAAGATGCCAAAACAAATGGCTCATTTGTATCCAAGTCACAGTGAGTATTCACACTTGTAAAATTATATTTATCAATCTTATATCCTCTTCCTAGTAGAGCAACATCCCACCAATGACACTTGAACAGATAAACTTTTATGTTTTCCACATAACGCAACTCTTAAATGTCCTCCAATACACCATAATACTTTTTAGTAGGGTCTAAAACATCTTATTTCACAAGAACTCCACTATTCTGCATTTTTTTCACAAGATCTTTTGTTTGAAATCTGAATCCATTCACCGTATATGTTGAGTATCGATGCACCAGTGGTTCTTGGACCGATGGCTAAGCTTATGAGCTTATCAGTTGCGCGTCCTTGTGCAGCTAGTACAAATATCTACAAAAATAAATAAGTCACATTCAGACTAAGATGCCAATAGTAATACTAAAGTATCGTGTCGTTTAAATAGACGCTTACACGTGCACGAAACTAATCAATAAACCCATTGTTATTCATCTCATGAGCACTCGTTGAATCTTGTAGTTCAATCTCTCTCAAGTATTCCCTACTTTTTGTGTTAGTTAGGATTAATTGAATTGTCTCAATGTGAAATGATATTTGAATTAATAAGAGACTCAGTCCATGAATTGCGAAATCTCTTCACAATTTTGAAGAACATACAAACGTGCTTGGTTGAACTCATCATGAGATAGTTTCTTTCCTCCATCTGAAGCCCCTTTTGTTTGCCGTTTTTTTTTTAAAAAAAATAGACATCTCAGCATTTTATGCAAACTAATCATCATTTCTTGTTGATTTAATGAACTTAGTTGTGATATTCTTTAAATATCGTGAGCAAAATGTAAGGCTTTCCTCAGTCAAATATCCTTCAACAATTGAACCTTCTGGACGATATGGGTTACGAACATATTCCTTAAGTGTTCACATATACCTATATATATATATATATATATTTGTCATTAATATAATTACAGAATATGACATTCTAAATACAATAGTATTTAAATAATAGATTGACATGCTACCTCTCAAAAGGGTACATATCTCGATATTGAACTGGTCCACCAAATTTTGCCTCTCTTACCAAGTGAATTGATAAATGAATCATGACATCAAAAAATGCTGGAAGAAAAATCATTTGAAGTTTGCACAGTATGATAGGAATTTCTGCCTCTAGGATATTAAGATCTTCAATTGTCAGGCACTTAGAATATAGATTCTTGAAAAAAATTTCCTAAGCCTATAATTCATTCACACACTTATTTGGGCAACAAACCATGTATAGTTACTGATAAAATGTCTTGCAATAAGACATGATGATCATGACACTTCAATCCAAGTATCTTTTTCTCAAGTACATTAACACATCTTGAAATATTTGATGAAAATGCATCTGAAACCTTCAAATTAACTAAAAAATTGCATAACTTTAGTTTCTCTTTAGGGAACATAACATAGCATGTTGTCGGTAATAAAATCTTATCCCCGTCCTTAATTGAATGCAACCCTTGCCTAATACCAAGGTCCACCAAATCATATCTACTTTTCAATGTGTCCTTAGTTTTTTCAATCATATTCATCATAGTTGATATAACATTATTGGACACATATCTTTCTATATGCATCGGATCAAGATTATGTCTTAACTCAAAATTGCTCCATTAAGGCAATTGAAAAAAAATTACTTTTTTTCTCCAATTATAAGCATCATTAGAAATATTACGCTTTCGCTTTTTCCCTTTATTAAAAGTCATATTGTCCAAATTTTGTAACCACATAAGTGTTTCATCACCTATTAAAGACTTAGGTGCAACCCCCATTTTCACTTTTTCATCAAATAACACTCTATTTCTACGTCATGAATGGTTCATGGAAAGAAAGCTACGATGACCCATATAACACAACTTGTTGCGCAACGTAATCAATTGTGTGTCTTTATGACAATAAGGACATGCAAGCTTTCCTTTTGTTGACCATCCTGAAAGATTTTCATAAGAAGGAAAGTCATTTATCGTCCACGTGAGAGCTACATGCCTAAGAAAATTTGATTTTGAGTGTGCATCATAAGTCTTCACCCTAATTCATAATTCATTCAACTCTTCAATCATTGACTATAAGTATACATCAATATCATTGCCTGGACACTTAGGGCCTGAAATAAGAAGTGTCATCATGAAATATAGATTTTTCATGCAATCCTATGGTGGTAGACTATATATAACTAAAATGACAGGCCAAATGCTATGATTGGTACTCATATTTCCATAAGGGTTGAACCCGTTACTTGCTAACCTAAGTGAACATTTCTAACTCAGCTGAAAAGGTAGGATATCGCTCATTAAAAGATTTTCATTCCATTGAGTCAGACAGATGTCGCAAGACAACATCATCAATATTTTTTTCCTTGTGCTACCTCATCTTTTTTGATGTTTCTTTTGCCATGTATAATCTTTGAAGCCTTGATTTGATTGAAAAATGTCGCAATATTTTATGAGCTATTTTCTTACCTTTGTGTTCTTTTAACTTCTATCTAGAATTACCACACTTAGGACATGATTGGGCATCGTCATACTCACACCGATATAAAATACAATCATTTTGACATGCATCTATTTTGGTGTACCCCAAGCCCAGGTCATTATGAACCTTCTTCGCTTCATAAAAAGAATTGAGAACAAATGACCCTTCAGGAAGAACTTCTTTAAACAAGCTTAATAATTCATCCATAGATTTGTTGCTCCAATGATTAAGGAACTTCAAGTGAAGTAATTTAACAACAAAAGACAGCTTTGAGACTTTTGTGCAACCAGGATAAAGTTCTGTCTCAACATCTTCTAACTATTTGTAGGACTTTCATGCATACCATTTGGATCTTCATTTTCCTCTGAAGAATTAATAGTATTCCTCACATTTTTATATCCACAAGCATCATGAATCATTTCATTAATGCCATCCTTTTCAATGCTATTATCTTCTACTTCATCACGACATGCTATATTAGAATTTTCAACTCTAACACACACTTCTCCATGAAAGTCCCACACTTTATAAAAAATTTAGAAGCCCTTGTTCAATAAGTCTCTTCTTACTTCAATTCTTAGCTTGAACACATTGTTCTTACACACTTTACAAGGACATCGAATCATAGTATTTACCATGAATTGACTGAATGCTCAATTAAGAAAACTGTCTACTCCATCTCTATACTTTTGGTCACCTCTATTTCTAATATTCAATCAGTTTTTATCCATTCCTATTTTTCAATCAAAAAAAATAATCAATTAATTATTTAAATTTTTCATAATGATAAATTGTGGGAAAGACTATGAAGATACATCAACAGAAATGAGTTCATATAAATCATTATCTGCACACTTCCATTCATTTCAACATATGATAAAAGGAAGGCATCTCATAGAAGCACAAAAGTTCAACAATATAGACTCAAATGTCATAACTATAAATTTCAGGCATCAGTAACAATAATGTACTTTATAGAAATAACAATTATCAATTCAATATTGCCACCAGTAAAAACAATGTACTTTACTTAAAAAAAACAAGTAGAAAGGAAAAGATCACTTAATCGCCTAACTGAGAATCCTTTTGATTATTATTCTACGAAAAGGAAAGATTCAGAAGAATAAGCATCAGTTTAAAGTATAATTGATCTTAAAGGGAGCTAATTAGCTATGAAATCTATCCACCAAAATTTATAAATTTCATATAAGAACTATATTTCCAGTAACGATTATATGTCATAATTTCAAGTAAAAGAAAAAAAGATAACTACAAAAGAGAATTTCAAGACCAACTGGACAGAGAAGTCTGGATAAATAAAGTTAAAGTAGAAATATCAATAATTAGGTTGTGATTAGAATGGAAAATCAAATGAATAGGGATCTTACTATGGCATACCTAATGTTTAGAATAAAGAACAACACACAAAGAATGCTTTCTAGAAGATGGAGAAGGAGAGAATGCATACCTTCGTCAATTATCTTGATGTCGAAAGAGAAGAGTAGAGATAAAAGTTTGCTAGAAAGATGTAGATCAAAACACAACCACAATTTTAGTAAAATGACCTGAAATATGAAAATAGGCAATAGTAAAAATACGACATAAATAGGAAGAACAGTAACACCAACAACAAGGTAATGAGGTTAACCAGACACGCAATAACTCAGCATTCCACAACCAAATGGTTTAAGAAAATAAAAGGATTTATGATTTCAATTATGTAGTATGAAAAAAAAATAAAATTTTAAAATGCAATTGTATAGTCTATTAAACTTACAAATAGTTAATAAGACCACCATGTTAACCAGCATAACAGGAAAAATATTTAAAAGAACATTCATTGAGGAAAACAACAAAATTTATTTATCAAAGTTACTTCAGTTAGACCGCGCTACATGAATCATGTTTGACACAAGACAACCTAGCTAGGAGGAAGTTTCAAATGGCCAACAGATGCTATATGTGCCTGAAGGAAACAGAAACACATAACCATCAAAGCAATTTCATTGAAACACATTACCATCAAAACAGAAACAAAAATAATTTTCTTAAAGAAAAAATTTACTTTTCCTGATAAAAATACTGAAAAAGTACCTATTTCACTACAAAGATAGAATTTACAAGTTGATTAAGGATTACCATCAAAGCAAAGAATCTATTTTTAAACTACTGTACCAACTCCTTACCTAAAATAAGTCCCTGCTAACCTTTATAATGCAAGAGAAAAATGACATGCTTCAGCAAATCTTGCACTTCACATTTAACACCTGAATAGTGTACTCATTTTCTTCTATCTTTAGAGGTGAAAAATGCAATGTTCCTTCATCCTCACTACATTCACTATTCCCCACCGAAGCTCCAACTTTCTTTTAGCATTTAACCTTCTTTAAACTCTCAAAACCCTTATCATTCTGATTCAATACATCCCAGAAAAAGTTTGTTAATAGTTTCTTATAATTCGGCATTTACGCATACCCAGGAAAACGGTTAACGTCAATGACAAGATATCTATTTCCAACTCTATTATCCCTAATAACATCAAAACTAAAAAGATGTAATTTTGTCACCAACCTAAGTCCTTTAGCTATATCAGTAATCAAACTCAAAGGAGGTAATTCAACATTTTTTAAATTCATCAACTTATAGTATTTAACATCATTCTTTTCATAATTATTCAAATTGAAAACCTGCAAAAATGGTAAGTAACTCTTTGATCTCCCTAAATTATCCTCCTTATCATCGGGTAAAGACTTCTTTTTAACACGTTTCACATAATCACCAACTACATACACCTTAAAAATCATTACTCCATAATTAACAAACTCCTGCAAAATAATTGGTGGTGTCAATTTTCACAACCCGTCTTTGTTAAACACAAGCAATATTTTATGCGATTTCGCATTTCCATCAGCTACCAACAGCTTCACAATAACTGAAAATTTTCAAATCTTTGTTTACTAGGTAAATTTTAATACCAGTTGTATTAATCTTCTATATCCATGGTAATGTATTAAGGTCAAATCATTCCAATAATGAGAGCGGAAAGTAGGTTAACTCTAGAAAAATAATTTTTGAACCTATAAGGATAAAAGACAAACTTGGCAAAAAAAATAAAAATGTACATATTCTGCAAAGAGCATGTTCTGCAAATCATTCCACTAAATGTTGTTGCTATAAGTCCTGCTTCTTGGAGTGAAAATAAAGTGAATAACCAAATACAAAGGTCTAATTACACTTACCTATTATTAGTGTCTATATATTGTTATGTTATTTATTAATACTGTTCAAGAACTAGTATATAGTCAATATGATCAAAATCTAAAGCCTATCAATATACAGTTTTGCAGTAATAAGGGCAGTCTGGTGCACTAAATCTCCCGCTATGAGTGAGGTTCGGGAAAAGACCAAATCACAAGGGTTTATTAGAAGCCTTACCTTGTATTTCTACAAGAGGTTGTTTCCAAATTTCATGGCTTGAACCCGTGACCTCCAATTTTGAAGTAAAGTCTAGATAAATCCACCTCTAAACTTGTTTTTAAACAAACATAATAACAAACTAGATTTCATCACCCAAAGTTCACTAAACAATTGAAAAATGATGGACTTTTCATTTGAATATAAATTCGAAGAGACATAAACGAGCTATCATCATACACCATTTTTTTTTCTTTCGCTGTCAAAACTTGATTACATTACTCTTCAACTTCAAAGTCATGAAATAAAATCCATAATATGAACCCAGGTAAATCCAATCTAAACAAGCTTTTTTCTCTACATAACATGAACATGCAATCACAATAACAAATTTTAAAGGTCAAGAATTTCAAAAAGAAATCATCAGCTAATCTAGAGAAAGACATAACTCAAAAAGAAGAGTGAAGATTTAGAATCGACAAAATACGAAAAACAAATATAGAATTAAATATGAGTGGTACCTTACAAACCGTTAAACAACTTCAAAACTTCGAACAATATCAAAAGCTTTGAACAACTTCAGCACTAATGATCAAACTTCGAACTTTTAGCTTCAAAACTTCGAACAACTTCTGATTTATATAGATTTTTGAGAACCTTCTACTAAAAAACTTTTAAGAACTTCTGAGTTCTACACATTTAACAAATGGGTTAGAGAAATAGAGGTGAAATCTGGAAAAAAAAATGTCATTGGAATGGAGTTCGAACACATACCTGATTAGGGTTTTTGGGTTAAAGAAATGGAGGTGAAATTTGCTCACATTTTGTTATATAAGCAACAATTTTACAGATTTGAGAGTAAAAATTAAGTGAAAAATTAGAAGTTTGAGAGAAAGGAGTGAGTGTTAGCTAGAGTGTTCGAGAGAGTGTATATATGTTTCAGATATTTTCTTTTATTTTTATATTTTAAAAAATTGCCTATTAGGAGCAACACTGTCACTGCAAAATACATTTACAAGCGACTATTTATCTATCGCTACTAAAAAATATAGAGCCAAATTTTTTGTTTAACGAGAATTGATAATTGAGAATTAGCAACGTCTACTAGCAGTGACATGAAATAACTCGCCTCTAAATATTTTCCTTCTGCGGCGATATAGTTTGTCGCCGCTATATATATATATTTTTTACAACAACAAATAAGGTCGCTGCTAAATGTTGTTGCTATAAATCCTGTTTCTTGTAGTGATTATAAGGTGGGGAATAGAACCCTCACCAACAAGGTGAAAGTTCAGATAACCAATCAATCGTTCTACTAAAATTTCAGGTGTTCAACTATATTTTCACATAGTAACATGTCGTCTGATGATTTTGAACTACCTTTGGATAGATGCTAAAGTTGTCAAATAAATGTATACAAGATATATTTGGTACATATGAAAACATTTTCTCATGTTCGGTTGGTTAGATTTTGAAAAATATTTTATTTAGAAAACAAATTTTAAATAAATGTATATGGAATATATCCTTTACACTTCAAATACTATTGGTACAGACATCACAATGCTTGTCCAAATTAAATGGTTCCCCATCCCCTCCCCTGCCCCCCACTAGAGGTGTCGTAAAGCTAAACATTGACGGCTCCTTGTCAAAAAACATGGCGAGAATTGGCGTGATCTTTTGGGACTTTGAGGGGAACTGGATACTAGGTTATTCACACCATAGTACTGCTACCAATTCCATGATAAAGGAATTGCAAGCCCTTCAACAAGGCCTGAAGATAGCTTTATCTCATAACTTTTCCCCTCTCAAAATAAAAACAGATACAGCTGAAGTTTTGCAATATTCCCCTCTACCAATTTTTAATGCTATAATTTGTTCTTATAGGTCGCCTCTGAAGAGATTGGAGAATCCAGTGGTCCCCCATAACTTTAGATAAGCGAATCGCATTGTGGCTATTTTGTTCAGACTTGGTTCCCAGCTAACGTTTTCCTCATAAGTTAATATTATGTTTGCTCCACCTGATCCTGCCCTGCCTTTACTGCAAGCAGATCAGGATGTTTCTTTCATATCTACTAGGCTAGTTCTAAGGACAATATAATATGTAATAAGTTAGCTTGTTGTGGTAACCTCTCTGTTATCTCTAGTTCTTGTACTCAAGAAACTATGATATCTAGGTCTATAACTTCTATCTAATATATATAAAATAACCTATTATCCAAAAAAAAAACTTCGTTAATGAAAGTAAGAAAATAAGTGGCATTATCTCCTCCTACCTTCATAACAGTCCACTCCACCACCAACCCTACCCCGCCCTCATCCACATCCCTATCCCCTCCGACCCTCATCCACTCTCCCACTAGTGCTCCCACCAACCCCAACCTGCCACCTCTATCCACCCACCCCAACCTGCCAACCCCACCCACCACCTTTACTCTTATCTACCCTAAACCTCCTAACCTTCCTCCACCACAATGCCGATCACTTACCTCCCTCCCTCCCCCCCCCCCCCAAATCTTCATAGTTTGTGTTAGATATATACAAATGCTTTTAGGATGACATTTTTACTTGCATATCGAATACAAGAAAATAAGTAAGAAACCACTTGTTTTCCTTGAAATTATTTATCATGAAAAATATTTTCCTTCGTATCGAACACACCCATAGTCAAACTTCTTTATTTAGGAAATTAAAATTTTGAGTTCAGGTGAACTAATGCTCCCTTTACTATATCATGTATACTAATATTATATTTGAAAAAAAATACTTAAATATAAATATATGTACCTAATCTTAGAGTATCATAAAATGCAAATTAGGGTATCAAATTGAGCCCAAAAGTAAAGGACCTGCCCAAATTTTATATGTTGGACACAAGATAATTTAAAATTGGATAAATCTTAACTCATTCAAGCATTACTCCATTTTAAAATGATTGCCAACTTAGCCCAATTTAATTGTCAATTTCAACCAGATTTCTGTCTTTGCTAAATGATAGGTTTTGCCCAAATATATTTTATCCATCTAGTAGTAGCGGATCTTGGGTTCTAAATAGGGTCAGGTCTTGGTCCCAAGTCAAGGTTGAAGTTGGTCTCAGATCAAGGTTAGGCTCAAATTTTGAGTCTCGGGTCTCGTATCATGGTTAGGTTTCGAGTTAGGTTTGGATCTTAGGTCAAGTCTCAAGGTCGGTTCTAAGGTCATGATCCCGGGTCTGGTCTTGAGCTCGAGTTTTGGGTTTGGAGTTGGGGATGATCTATAATCTCGAATTGGAGGTCAGGTCTAGAGTCAAGCTCAGGTCTTAGGGCAAGAGCGAGGGCTTGAGTCTTAGATCTCAAGTCGAGGTTGGGTTTTGGTTCCTTGGCCCCTGATCAGGCTTAATTCTCGAGTCTTGAATCCTAGGTCTAGGTTTTCGATCGAGGTCATGTCTCAATTCTTGGTCGAGCTCGATTCTTAGGCCAGGTTTGGGATGAGGGTTAAATACTCGGGTCTAGAGTTAGTAGTTATGGTCGGGTCTCAGTTCTCGAGTTGGTAGTTAAGGACAATCCCGGGTCCTGACTCATGGTTAGGGTTAAGGTTGAGTCTCAAGTTTTGAGTTAGGGTTGGATCTTGAGTTTTGAGTTGGGGTCGGTCTCGAGTTTTGAGTTGAGGTTTGGCTCACATCTTGATACCTAGGTCCCGAGTTAGGTATTAGGGCTCAGTTCGGGTTCGAGTCTCGGGTTGGCGATTGAGGTTGGGTCTTAGGTCCTGAGTGAGGGTCGGGTCAGGTTTCTGGTCGAGGTTGACCACGAGTCTAGGGTCTCCTGTTTTATGCTCTGGCCTCGGGTCCTAGGCTTCAAGTATCGTCTTGTATCGGAGATCAGGTCTTGAGTCTAGATTCGAGGTATTCGAGTTCGAAGTTGGGGCCGGGCTCATATCTCGGGTCTAGTTCTAGTCCTTTTATCTCGGGTCCTATATCTCTGGTCCCGAGTTGTCTCGAGTCTTTTTTTTTTTATTTCTTTTCTTTCAATGAAATTGGTCTCTTTTCCTTTTCCGAATTAAATTGGTATGTTAATATTGTTTTGGTTAAGTAGGTCTAATTAGGCAAATCCAACTCTGTTTTTAGTCCAGTTTAGTCCTAAGAAAATTTGGTTTGGTCATGACCCAATTTAGTTCAACCCATTTTAACCTATCCAATTTTAGTCTACTCTGCCCATTGGACGCCCCTAAACACAAACGATGATTAGGTACACCTCCTTAAGTGATTTAAGAGTTCAAATCTCACAAGCAATGTTTAATACTTTCTTTGTCCATTTTTACTTGTTCAGTATTGACTTGACACACCCCTTAAAGATCAATAAATAGAATGACAATTTTACTATATTACCTTCTGAATACAATAAATTTGATATTTTGAGAAATAATTAGAAAATTACTTTAATTAATAATAAGGGAAACTAGGAGCTTTTTTAAAAAAAAAAAGAAACAAAAATATTGTATTGATAAATATTGTGAGTCCAATTCTGTTTCTCCCTTGATTTTTCTCTTTGAATTTTCTCCGTATTTCGAGGAGTGACGTATTTCTCGAATGTAGGAAGATTTGAATTTGATTTTCACTTTGGCTAATTGGCCACCATAGTTACTCAACTTTGTTTTGTCTTGCAAAAGTCACTCAACTTTGGGTAATTGGCCACCATAGTCACTCAACTTTATTTTGTCTTCCAAAAATCACTTAACTTTATCTAATTAGCTTCTATAGTCATTTTAGGGATAAATTTAATTTTCGATACCTGTTTTATGACGCGACATATGTAAATATTTTTAAAAATATTTGAAATATTAACTCAATATTAAAATTTATTTAGGTCCCAGTTATTAGCCTGACCACTTATTCAGTTGACTATATATTTTATTATTAAAATCTGTAATTTATTTACTTCATTGTGCGTTCTTCATGTTTTTAGGATCTTAATTTTTTATTAATTGAGATTTTTACACCTCAAATCAGTTAGCAAAAATTATGTACAATAATAACATTTCTTTTTAACAGTAATAAATATAACACATTTTATAACAAATATGACATTTTAAAAAGAAAAAAAATTAAATACAATAATAGATGCATTTAAACGTTAGTAATCTTTTTATTAAATTAAGCGATTTTACTCTATAATAGAAGAGTGAATGGGAGCAGCTTGGGGTCAGCTGCTTCCATAGGGGCATTTTAGGCATTTTATGCATTTATTGCCCTTGGCCACATGGCAAGCCAATGATGATTGGATAAAAAATAGTGCAAGAGCAACCTTTTGAGCGGTGCCAAAAAAAATTGGCCCTGACCCACTATACTAATTCATTCACATTGTTTATTACTTCCGGGTAAAAGGAATAAATTAATACTGAATAAAGCTTCTACTTTGTTTAACAAAGTTTTTCAAATTAAAGTTTCTTTAAAAAAAATTAAAATTGTTGTTAAATAAAGGAAATAAGGAATAAATTACGTAAAAAGTATTATAAATGACAATACTTAACCACTCAAAATATTTAAAAGACATAAAAAAAATAATTGACTCTCAAAATTCTATCAGCATCACACAAAATGGAACACAAGAAGTAACATATATTATTTATTTGAAAATGACGTAAAAGTACTATAAATCACAATAATTGACAATTTAAAATATTTAAAAGACATATAAAAAATGTGGTTGGCTCTTCGAATTCTGTCAATGCCAAATAAAGTGGAGCAGGAAGTAACATATATTATTTGAAAATTATGTAGAAAGTACTATAAATCATAATAAGTAACAACTTAAATACATACAAACTATATAAAAAATTTGGTTGACTCGCTGAATTCCATTAGTGCCACATAAATTGGGACATAGAGAGTATCATGTATTATCTGAAAATTATGTAAAAAAATACTATAAATCACAATAAATAACAACTTAAGATACTTAAAAATCTACCGATAGTTTGATCGACTCTCAAAGTTTCTTCAAAAAAAGTTAATATTGCTATTAAATAAAGGAAATAAGGAACAAGTTACATAAAAAGTATCATAAATTACAATACTTAACAACTCAAAATATTTAAAAGACATAAAAAATTTGATTAACTCTCAAAATTCTATCAACGTCACATAAAATGGGATAGAAGAAGTAACATATATTATTTAAAAATAAGGTAAAAGTACTATAAATCACAATAATTAACAACTTAAAATATTTAAAAGACATATAAAAAATGTGGTTGACTCTTCGAATTCTGTCAATGCCAGATAGAGTGGAGCAGAGGAGGTAACATATATTATTTGAAAATTATGTAGAAAGTACTATAAATCATAATGAGTAACAACTTAAATATATAAAAACTATATAAGAAATTTGGTTGACTCTCCGAATTCCATTAGTGCCACGTAAATTGGGACAGAGAGAGAATCATATATTATTTAAAAATTATGTAAAAATATTATAAATCACAATAATTAGCAACTTAAGATACTTAAAAATCTACCAAAAGTTTGATCGACTTTCAAAGTTTATCTATGTAACATAAATTGGGACATATCAGAAAATTAGGTAAAAACTACAACAAATTATAATAATTAATAATTTAAAATATTTAAAAATCATACAAAAAATTGATTGACTTTCTAAATTCTGTATGTGTCACATAAATTGGGATAAAGAAAATAGCATATATTACTATTTGTGGAGTTTCTAACATGACAATTAAGCTCCTCAAAGTCCCATTTATTACTATTTTAGGACTTCTCCAGAATTACTTATATTTATTTAAAATTTACGTAAAAAATACTATAAATTACAATAATTAATTTTGAAATATTTAAAGTGCATAATTAAAAGAAATAATTGATTCTCAAAATTCTATCAGTATATATATGGGAATGTTTGAGGAGTTTAGGGTCAAGTTTTCAAAAACGACAA
Source organism: Capsicum rhomboideum (assembly GCA_031232105.1). Classification (NCBI taxonomy): domain Eukaryota; kingdom Viridiplantae; phylum Streptophyta; class Magnoliopsida; order Solanales; family Solanaceae; genus Capsicum; species Capsicum rhomboideum. The sequence goes on along the minus strand of CP124713.1, from coordinate 128,925,547 downwards.
CTAAGCTCCTCAAAGTCTCACTTATTACTATTTGGGGAGTTTTCAAAATGACAACTAAACTCCTTAAAGTCCCACTTATTACTGTTTGAGGAATTTCAAAAATGACAACTAAGCTCTTCAAAGTCTCACTTATTACTATTTGGGGAAAATGGTCCGAAATATACCCAAAGTTTGGTCAAATTTGCTATTACACGCCCAAACTTTGCGGGGGTCCTATGACCCCCCTGTACTATTTATTAGTGTATTTTTGTGACGTTTATTTGCTTAGCTGGACCACTTTTTTAGTCACGCGCTCAGTGCGCGTGTATTCACATTTGGGGCCAACTATGCAAATAAACGTCACAAAAAAACACTAATAAATAGTACAGGGGGGTCATAGGACCCCCGTAAAGTTTGGGTGTGTAACAACAAATTTGCCCAAAGTTTGGGTATATTTCGAACTCTTTACCCTTACTATTTGAGGAGTTTCAAAAATGACAACTAAGCTTCTCAAAGTCTCACTTATTACTATTTGCGGACTTCTCTAGAATTATTTATAGTTATTTAAATTTACGTTTAAAAAATATTATAAATTACAATGATTAATTTTAAAATATTTAAAGGACATAATAAAAAATGATTGATTCTTGAAATTCTATCGGTGTCGCACAAATTGGGACAAAATAATTAATTTGAAAATATTATAAGACATAAACAATAGACTGATTCCCGAAATTCTATCAGTGCCGCATAAATTGACACAATTATTTAAGAGTAATATAAAAAATGTTATAAATTACAATAATTAATAATTTAAAATATTTAAAAAACATAAAATGTTTGATAAGCTCTCAAAATTCTATCATTGTTACATAAATTGGGACATAGAAAGTACTAACATGTATTATTTAAAAATTACGTAAAAAGTACTATAAATCATAGTAATTAACAACAGAAAATATTTAATACTTGAGAACATAAAATAGCTTAGAGTCGAACGTAAATTGACTGACTCGCTCTTCTATTTTTATTTTGCAGCTATATATAAAGTAGGAAATATTAGTGAAATCCAATTCATGTAATTTGACCAAAGAAACCGATAATTCTTTTCTTCATTATTAATTGCGCCTACTTTTTGAGATTTGTGTCTTTAAAAGAGAATTAGATTATTTTTATTAAACATGGTGTTTCTCTTTTACACACTAAAAAAACAAAACAAAAAAATCATTTTTTAATACAAGTTTTTCCACAAAAATTAAATACTTCTATAAAATAAAGAAAATAATTACGTAAAAAGTAATATAAATTACAATACTAAGCAAATCAAATATTTAAAAGGCATAAAAAAATTACTTTCTCTTAAAATTCCATCAGTGCCACACGTAAAAGTACTATAAATCATAATAATTAAGAACTTAAAATATTTAAAAGACATATTAAAAATTTGGTTGATTCTCTAAATTCTATCAATGCCAGATAAATTGGAGTAGAGGAAGTAACATATATTATCTGAAAATTATATAGAAAGTATTATAAGTCATAATAATTAACAACTTAAATATCTAAAAACTATATTAAAATTTAGTTGACTCTCCAAATTCTATCAGTGCCACATAAACTGAAACAGAGAAAGTATCATATATTATCGAAAAATTATATTAAAAAATAACTATAAATCACAATAATTAATTACTTAAAATGCTTAAAAATTATACAAAAATTTTTGCTCAACTGTTAAAATTTCATCTATGTAACATAAAGTGGGACATAACAGAAATTATGTAAGAAATATAATAAATCATAATACTAATTAACAACTTAAAATATTTAAAATCATACAAAAAATTAATTGACCTTTCATATTTCATCCATGTTGCATAAATTGAGATCAAGAAAATAACATATATTGGGCTCGTGCTGACACGGAGTCCCCGCATCTAGTACTTCCGTATACTCGTACTGCTTTGTTTTCTTTTCCCTCTCTTTCGTATTTTCTATCCCTCCCCCATAAATAATGAAAAAGAAGAATTATTTTAAAGAGCCTTCCCTCTTTAATAAATAAGAAAAGTCTCCCTCTTAAATTTAAAAGGTCGTCAGACAGAGAATTCATTTAAAAAAAAATTATGGATAGGGAAAGGAAAAACGGATAAGTTAATTATAGGGTGAGAAATAGAATCCTTATCAGTAAAATAAAAGTTTAAGTAGCTAATCAATTGAACTACAAGATTTCTCCACCGAGAGAATCCTGATATTATTTCTTCTCATTTTGTTTGTATGTTGGCAACTTTTGAAAACAAAATACCATTAATTTATTTCAAATATATTATATTGTGACTATTCTATATAAAGTAAGTATTTCATCAATATGTTATATATACCGTTATACATTTAGTACATCAAATATATAAATTGTATAAATATAATATAATATATGTAACTAAACAATATAATTATACATATCTATTATTAATATATAAGTGTGAATGAAGTTGCTGAAGCTGGCAGCTCACGGTCGACATGCCTGCTTCAACTGCTTCAACTGTGATTTTACTATATCACCTCTAATTAATTATTATAAGTCATCTAAGTATTAGAAAATTAATAATATTTAATAAAAAAAGATAAAATAGGCACAAAATGATAAATTAACTTTTGTTATTTTAAATTAACTTGGCGTCTTATATGAAGCCCACTTAAATATTTTTCACAAATATTTTTTATAGTAATTTTACTATATCACTTCTAATTAGTTATATAAATATGTGCTCAAATATATGAATTGTATAAATAAAATATAATATATGTAACTAAACAAAATAATTATACATATTATTTAAATATGTGCAGTATATCTTATATATAACACTGATATATGATTTATCACATTCACATTTGGAATAGAAAATACACAAAGAGTCAAGAACAATAATTCAATTTATAATATGTTAATATAATATTTTGTTGTAATGTTTATACTCAGTGGCGGACCCAGGATTTTAAGGTAGTGGGTGCTGACCTTCCTTACAATAAAGTTGCTACTGATCGTAAACTAAAATAGAAGTGCAAAATTATTTGGCGTTGGCCGACAATTAACTATTCTAACTTTGAGATTACTCATCTAGACACCTTAACTTGGTCTCAACTAGCAACTAAACATTCTAACTCATCCCGAATGTATCTCGTAGACACCGAACCCTGACATTGCACATAAATTTATGAGGTCTGTAGATGATCATTTTGAAAGTTGGAATGTTGATCAACTGAAACAGTGGAGACGAGTTGATGTATCTAGATGTGCATACTCAAAGTTGAGTGTTTACTTGCCAGCTAAAGCCAAGTTTGGATGTCTATTTATGTATTATGCCTTAAGAAAAAGTTAAAAACTAAACATAAAAAAATTATTTGAACACAATCATTAAAAAAGTTAATTAAAAACCATTAGAAAAAATTAAACGTGAACTAAGAGAGAAAAAGAAAAAAGAAGAAGGATATATACTCCTATTTTGGAGAAAAAGAAGAAAACGTCAGCGGGGAAAACTGGTAAGAAACATGAGAAACTTTAAGTAAAAAATCAAGTTTAAGAAAATGTTAGGTTAGAAAAAGAAGAGTGGAGCACTTTAAAAAGTGTGTTAACTAGGATTCGAATCCGCACATTCACAATGTGTGCATCTTCAGCTCGCGCAAACAACCAAAGCACCCAGCCAAACTTTTGAGTTGTGGGTGCTATTCATGGTTATATAACTATTTTAAGAAATTTCTATATAAACATAGAAAGTTGCGTCCAAGTTAATGGGTGCTCGAGCACTGAAATACTATGCGTGGATCCGCCCCTGTTTATACTCGAATTCTAAAAAGGAGACAAAAAATAACTATGTTCGTATAAAAAGAAAATAAAAACAATGACACTACAAAAAAGGAAAAGACCAAAAAAAATATATATATACAAAATAGGAAAAGACCAAAAAAAAATATTTATATATATATAAAACGAAATAAAAAATACATGAACTACAACAGTTTCTGTCTTTTAAGTGTCATTGATTGAGGAAAAAAGGGATTTATTTGGGACAAGTATGACTATTTTGAAATTATTAAATTTTGGGCTAAAAATATGTAATGTAATTTTTAATATTGTATATTATATTTAGCCTTAAAAATAACTATGAGAGCTACTTAGGTTAAGTTGACTGACTTTTAGAAGACAAGATAAAGTTGAGTGACTATGATAGCCAATTGATCAAAGTTAAGTGATTTTTGAAAGATAAAATTAAATTGAGTGACTATGGTGATCAATTAGGCAAACTTGAATGATCATCCAAACTTTTAACTCCTCTATGAATATCCAAGAATTTATGGGATATTCGAAATGACATATATTGATTTCTTTATGAATACTTCATGAACTTATGTGATATTCAAGATAAAATGGAAGGAGTATAATTAACTTTGCTCAGTGTGTACAGTTTGGCCTTCAGAAAAGACAATCGAAGTTGGCTTGTTAAATGGTTTTTACCAATTGCCAAAAAATTAACAAATGTTTCTTTCTATTTGCTCTGTCCAATAATACTTATCTATTATTGATTTGACACATATATTAAGAAACGATAAATAATAAGAGTGATTTTATTATATCACCCTTTGAATATAATAAATTTAATGACTTGAGAAATACATTGAGTGATGAATACTATTTAATAATAAAGTTAAAATGGGTAGAAAAAAAATAAATTATCTATTAATTATTTAAATTGAACAAATATTATTAGATATCTATTTTTAGTATAGTATTATACTACACAAATATTGTTGGAGAGAGTAAGTATTTCATGTGGTCCCAAAAGAATCTAATTTGGACAAATTAGAAAGTGGGACTCTTCGATTTCCCACTTTAATGCATTCGTTTGCCAATCCATGTGAGCTATCCCCACAACTCGTGACTCCTTTTAAACCTACCATCTGCACGTACGTACGTACAGAAAACACCATTAATTTTGGTAGATACATATTGGCAAATACACATGAGTTGTGAGCTTGCGCAAATTTTCATTAGATAACTTACCTTAGAGTCCAACGTACCTGTAAACACTTAGGAGTCGTTTGGTGTGAAATATAAGGTATAATAATCTTGACATAAAATGAAAGATTATTTTATCTTGCGTTTGATTGAAGGTATTAGATAGTCCCGAAATTATTTCTCCCACCATTTATACGACAGTGATGAGATAAGTTATCCTATATACATAGTGGGACAACTTATTTCGAAATAGCTAATCCCTGAATATTTAAGCCCGGAATAACTTGTTCCCAACTAAACGATGCCTTAGGGTGTGTTAGTCATGTTGGGTTCGAAATCGAGAGGGTGTCATGCGGAAGCTTATAGTTGCAAACCATCAATGTGACAAATCAGATGACACATAAAACAATACTAAAAACTAAATATTATTATATAATTTGGTCAAACGACCTACATATAAAAATCTAATATTTAAAAAGCATAAAAACTATTGGGAGAAATCTCCCCCTAAACAAGACTCTTTGATGACTATATTGTGGATGTTATTGTATTATGATATGAGAAGAGGGGTCTTCTATTTATAGAGTTTCAAAATCTTTCCTACAATAAAGAGGTTAGCCAAATATGGAAGAGTTTTATATTTTCCTTATAGGAAAAGTAAAAGTAATTATGGTATTACTTTTATTTTCCTTCACTAGAAAATTAATACTCATTTTTGATAAGAAAATCAAGGCAAAACCCTAACAAATCTCCCCTTTTTGGCTTGATTTTCTTGACAAAATTTGATCCGCCTTCTTCACTTGCATGTATGATCTTTGTTCTTCACATAATCTTCATCACTGCTGCTTGCCATGGTTAAAAATAAGGTTTAAAATATCATGGTTAAAAATGGGTTAAAAATTAATATTTTGTTTTTATTTTTAAAAATTCAGCAGCAGGTATGTTGAAAATATGGTTGAAACTTCTTCTCCACATGTAGTTTGACAAAAATCTTCATTATCATCAAATTGGTTGCAGCTTGATTTGAAACCGCTTTAAACCTGTTTTTAATCTCGTTTCACCAAACCATTGGACCTCTGAACCGTAGGCTCTGATACCACTTGTTGAGTTTGAAATCGAGAGGGCGTCATGCGGAAGCTATTAGTTTCAAACCATCAATGTGATAAATCAGATGACACATAAAACAATACTAAAAAAACTTAATATTATTATATGATTTGGTCAAACGACCTACATATAAAAAACTAATATTGAAAAACATAAAGCTTATTGAGAGAAATCTCCCCCTAAACAAGACTCTTTAAGACTACATTGTGGATGCTATTGTATTATGATATGAGAAGAGGGGTCTTCTATTTATAGAGTTTCAAAACCTTTCCTACAATAAAGAGGTTAGCCAAATATGGAAGAGTTTTATATTTTTCTTATAGGAAAAGTAAAAGTAATTATGGTATTACTTTTATTTTCCTTCACTAGAAAATTAATACTCATTTTTGGTAAGAAAATCAGGGCAAAAACCCTAACAATTTTTTTTTTTTTTTTTTTTTTTTTACTAAAAAAACTTAATATTATTATATGATTTGGTCAAACGACCTACATATAATTAATCCCGGAATAACTTGTTCCCAACTAAACGATGCCTTAGGGTGTGTTATTCATGGAGGAAAATAATTTTTTATTTTTTCATGTTAGGTTAGTTAAATTTTTTAAAAAATTTAGGAAAAACAAGCTGTTTGACAATAAGTAAGATGTTCTTAATGAAAGTGATATTGTCTCCACCCACCCTCACAACCACCCAGCCCACTACTCTCCACACCCACCCCACCTACCCCTACCTCCTTCCATGTATTCTCATAATTTTGTGTTAGATATAAACAAATATTTTAGGATAATATTTTTTGCTTACATATCAAACACAAGAAAACAAATTAAAAGAACACTTATTTTCCTAGAATATCATGTTTTCTTGGAAAATATTTTTCATGGAAACATTTTTCTACATATCGAACACACCCTAAAGGTATATGTCCGATACAAAGAAAAATATTTTTCTTGAAAAACATTTTAAAAAAAAAAGAAAGTAAATTTCTTATTTATTTTTATGAGTATATTCGATACGTATATAAAAAATATTATTTTAAAAGCATTTGTATATAATCTAGACAAATACTATAAAACAGTGGAGTAGGAGTATGGGGTGGTGGCAGTGGCGGATCCAGGATTCTACTCAAGTGGGTTCAATCAGTAAATAGGAAACGATGGTTATAGTCGATAGTGTAAGCAACGTCGAGCACGACAAATGATTTGCTTGCTGCTCATTTATTTGTTCTTTTTTTGTTAATAATATATATCAAAATAAGATTTTATTTTTTTAAAAAAAAAAACTTGGCACTTCTTTTATTTAACAAAGTTGAGAAAAAATTTACAAAAAAAATACAACAACATACCTAGTGTATTCCCACAAAGTGCGGATCTGGGGAGGGTAAAGTGTACGCAGTTCATACCACTATTTCAGATGAAGTGGAGAGGCTGTTTTTGAAAAAGAAAAAAAGAAAAAACAATATACATTTCTTATAAATTCAATTAAAGTAAACTTAGAAAACCATATAATTTCAATGAAGAGAGTTACATCTTTTAGCAAAAAATTATGAAAGGGAGTACCAAAATTCAATTATAAAAAGTTCAAATATCTTTTGTAGCAAAATAGATTTTAGATTTTTATTGAATCTGAGTAAAGAATTTTTTTTCATTCAAGGTGAAATAAACATAAAAGAAAGAAAATATAGGTTGGTAAGCCAATTTGGCCCATCAAATGCTCTCCAGCAATTACATACTGATATGGAAGCAGCAAAAGCAAAAATATAACGTGGAAAAGCAGTAGAATGGATTCGAACTCGTGTGCCTCACAATGTGTGAACCCGCTTGACCACTACACCACAGCCAAACTTTGTTTTAAGTGGGTTCAAGTTAAATTTTATACTAGATTTCATAATAATTTTTCATGTATAAATAATAAATTTTCCGACGAAGCGGGTTCAATTGAACCCACTGGCAACCACGTGGGTCCGCCCCTGTGGTGGGGATGGAAACTACAAGGGAAGGACTGAAGATGAAGTGTGTTGGAACTTGAAAGATAAAAATGACACGATCAATGTGAAATGCATGTCACTCGTGGAACTTGTTTTCCTAGAAAATATTCTCCACAAATTTTGACCAACTGAATATAAAATATTGAATCCGCACGAAACATACCTTAAAATTGACAGATATATGCCTATTGTACATTTCACTTGCATTTAATGAAAAAGTAAAACGCGTAGAGTCTACATATGGAAATCGAAAATGATTTTGTAATTCGTTACATTTTAGTTATATGATCGTAGACATCGAAATTTTGTGGACTCCACAAGAAGAATTCAATTTTTGTTAGAGTTCTTGGAAGCATACTTTACCCTAAATCTAGCTTAGAGGCTACTCTACCTAAATCCTAAATTACGTCTATTTAAAAAGTAACATATTCCTTGAAAAGCCATCTCGAAATCCCATAGGGATATTCACAAAGAGATCATCATAAGTTTGAGAAATATGCTATTAACGACCCTCAAATTATGGAGAAAATCCACAGAGAAGAATCAAGGAAGGAACAGAATTGTACCCGCATGTTTATCAATAAAAATTCTTGTTTCTTCATATTTTATTTGTGATTACAATTTATATTCTATCACTATTAAAATTTGTTGTAAACAAATTGGCACGCCCAGTGGGACCAAATCTGCCCTTCATCTTTTCTCTCACAAATCAGATCTGCAAATTTGGAGCCATAAAACCGCAAAGATGAAAATTACTTCAAGACTCGTCTTTGAGTTTTCATCAAGTCTAAACTCCGACAAGCCTTGAAGTAGGAGACATTTGTAGACATCGAAATTTTGTGGACTCTACAAGAAGAATCCAATTTCTGTTAGAGTTCTTAGAGGCCTACTTTATCCTAAACCTAGCTTAGAGGCTACTCTACCAAAATCCTAAATTACGTCTATTTAAAGAGTAACATATTCCTTGAAGAGGCATCTCCAATATCCCATAAAATTATGTGATATTCACAAAGAGATCATCCTATGTTCGAGAAATACGCTACTAACGGCACTCGAATTACAGAGAAAATTTAGAGAGAAGAATCAAGGAAGGAACAAAATTGTACTCATATTGTTTATCAATAAAATTATGTTTCTTCAAATTTATTTGTGGTTGATTTATTTTTCATGAATCAAAATTTGTTACAAACAATGACTTTTTAATATGAGATCAATAAAAAATAACATAGGAAATCCGTAAAAATAATAAAGGAAGATTTTATTTAATCATTTTTTTTTTTTCAAATTGCAAACGGATGTAAAAGACCATTTCCTCCATGCAAGTGATGTGGCATTGAAGCAAATAAAAAGGAAAAAAAAAAAGTTAAGTTACTAATTAAGAAAAAAAAGAAGAAAAGACATGTAAGAAAAAAACAACATTATGCATGCTGCAATATGTCTAGTTTTATGTGACAGAATTTGGAAGACAAGTGTTAAATTATTTAAAATTTTGGTGTGAACAAGGTTATAAGGTCTTCTAACTTTTTTAAAATAAAATTTATATATTTTAAAAAATATTATAAATCACAATACTTAATAAATGCTTGAAGATGAATTTGAAATTATAATTTAAAATTATTGAATTGGGTAGGGGGTGAATAACAGTTAAAATTTTGTTTGGACGTACAATTTAAATTTTAAAAATTGTATTGTTTCTATAAATATAAAAATCCCACAATATGTGAAAACTATTAAAAAAAATTCAACTCTTATACAATCTTGCGAAATGAGTAAAACACGTTTATAAACAAGGTATCGAAATATCGTAAGACACCATATTAACAAATCACATATTTCCATTTTTCTTTTATAAATAAAATCTTGTGGTTACATGTTATTACAAACTTTCAAATACATATATAATTTTATAAAGATCCACTGGTTTAATATGTTGATAATAATAGTAACTAGCAATTCTTTAACATAATCCTCTCACATGGTACATACAATCTTTTTACGAGGAGCATATCAGTTTTTTCTTCTTCTTTTCTTTTTAAAAAAATAAAATCTCAAATTGAAAATTTACCTTTTAGGTGAATTTGAAATTTATAATCAAAATTTTAAATTAAAGTTGAAGTTTTGTTCAAATATCATAAATAATTATAAATTTTAAATTAAAACTTCAAATTTGAAGTCTAAATTGCATGGCCAAATGGGTCCTTAATATTTTAAAATATATTTTTAAAAATCTTTAAGGAAAATCTTCAAAAAAACAATATATTTTTTTTCCTCAACTCCTAAAATATCGATGGTATCTATGTAAAGTAGAACAGAACAACTAAATTATTAATTACACTGCTACCCATTCTTCAATTTTCTGCAAAGCCTCCCTAGAGCAATAAATTTGCTGGCAATTTTAGATTTTTTCCCCTAATAAATCATAACTAATGGACCCACTGCTTGGCCTTTTTAGCTAATTTCAAGCTAAAATTGAGGTGAGAATCTTCAATGGGTTTCTTGATTTTATAGATTCTCAGTAGTTTTGGGCATTAGCAGCTGAATATAGCATTGTTTATTAGTTAGGAAAAAGTATAACAGTGTGCTGATTTTGGATCTGATTTGCTCATAACAGTGTGCTGATTTTGGATCTGATTTGCTCTTCAAGAACATGACATCTTTTAGTGGTTTAGGTATTGGTTTGAGTTTCCTTTTTGGTTGCATGGTGATGGGATTTGCTGCAGAATTGTACTACTTGTTGTGGGTGAAAAAAATAATCTCAAAAAGATCAAATGGGGATCAATACACATCTTATGTTAGTGAGTTCTCTTCCCTTTTCAATTGGAAGAAAACTAATTCTTTAGGCAAAATTAGCACCCAAGAAGTTACCACAAATTCAAGAAATCAAGATCAAGATTTGGAGCCAGGGACCAACAATGATAGTGTAGAATCGTCGTCACAGTCGATAAAATTGGAAGGATACAGAGAAGATAGCGCGGAGTTGGAGTTGATGAGGCTGCATAATCTTAGATTCCTCTCCACAATTAAAGAGGAAACGAAGGAGGATTTGGAATCCGATGACGGAAAATCCAGAGGTGATAGAAGCAGAAAAGCTTCGAAAAGCAGAAGCTTTAGTGACCTTACCCTTGCTCTCACTCCTTTGTCTTCACCGCGCGTGAAGTGTCAGTCTTCTGATTCTTACAACTGTCAGGGATTCAGTTTCAATCCTCTATTTGAATCTGATATCAAAAGTCTGAAAAATTCACCACCACCAAAGTTCAAGTTCTTGAGGGATGCTGAGGAGAAACTTATAAGGAGATTAATTGAAGAAGCTGAGAGGAGAAAAGTCCTTAATAATGGTGTTTCTGTTCAAGATTCTTTAATGAAACCTTCATCAGATTCAACAGTGTTCAATCAAGAAAGAGATGAATCTTTTATTTCTTTTCAACAATTACCAGCCTTAGGAGCAACGATAAAGTTATCTCCGTATAACCTATAAGTCACACGTTCTACATCACATCTCTTGGGATACAGCCTTTCCCAGACAGTCTTGGAGCAACAATAAAGTAAGTTGTCTTCGTGGGTCGCAAGTAGATTGTCTACATCACACCTTAGAGATGTCGATTTTTCCTAAACCCTTCTAAGGCAAAATGCTTTGTACACCGAATTATTTTTTTGTTATTTTAATTATACCAATGCGCCATTCTGCTTCTGCACAGATACTTCCCTTAGCTTCTGCACCTAATTCAGCATAAAGGTTTAGATTTCTGTTTTAAATCTTTCACCTATAGCCAAGAGTATAGCAAAAACCACCTTTGTATTTAATTTAGTGCAGGTAGAAAATATAAATTTGCTAGCTTGTAAACTTTCTGGATTCTTGATTTATTTTGTTTTTCAGTACTCTTTTCATTTTGTTTTATATGGTATGGTTTGACTGTTCACAACCTGTAAGGAAAAAAAGAAAAGAAAGAAAGATACATTTTTGCTGAATATCAAAGTACCATTGCAACTTGTAATAGGTGTAGCCTTTTTTTCTCTTTTGGTTCTCCGATCGGTGTATCGTATAAGCATCAGAGTTTGATTAATTCGAATTCGCGTCCTATAACTCCCTAAGAATTTTTTTTTTCATATCTGAAGTTTGAAACCAAAACTCCTAACTAAAAAAAAGTAATTCCATCCGCTTCATCACATTTTTTGGTGATTAGCCTTAAATATACCACAATACTATTATGCTCGTACGAACCTTTCATTAAGGTGATGTAAACCAAGTTTAAAATTAAAGAATTTTCTTATGTGTATTCTTTTTTTTTATTTTTTTTTTATTGGAAAAACTAAAAAAGAAAGACTGTTACTACCTTTATTCCATTTTAAGTGACACCTTGATTCAAATCATATATGGATTTTGATCTATATTTTAAAATGTATTTTTATTATTTTGGGATGAGATGAATTGTAACTTACCGAATATTTTGTATGACTTTTAAAATTTTAATTTCAATTTTAAATCATGAAGTTTGTGTAATCCAATTTAGTTTCGAAGCTTAGCCATATTGACTATCAAGAAACAAAAGATTCATATAAATTGAGATCGAATCAGTGTATAAAATGAAATAGTGTAGTCATTTTTGTTGAGTGTGTGTAAAAGTGCGAACAAAGGTTCACATGAAAGGTAGAAACGAAAAAAAGAGTTGCTTATAAGGTGTTTGATGCTCTTACAAGCATGAGACATTTTTTGGAGAAAACTATGCAAATTTGACCTAAAGCAAATAATATCATAATATTTTTGGGCTAAAGAACCGATTGTTTGGCGGGACAAGTATGGAGATAACATATGGTGTAGGCTTAACTTATTGCCTTTCCCCGTATATGAGCTGATTTACTATTTTTATCCGTAGTTTGTATACATATACAAAGAAGCAGCATGGATATTGATGGTTATTAAATACTCAAATGATGTAAGTAACCCAATCTCTAACTTATTGTAGGAATAATAATGTGTCTTGTAGAACTTAATTTAAGGGGATATTGTTTGGTGGATGTGAACAAAGTTTCGCTTGAAAAATAAAGAAAAAAATATTACGTGTAAAGTATTGAATTCTCTTTAAGCCGTGATACATTTGTAGAGAAAAGCTTATGAATTTTGTTCAAACTGAATAATATTACACTATATTAAAAGTGTCTTAAAGCTATTTTATCCCAATAATTTTGTCAATTTGATATTCATGATGTTGCTTGATTTTAGATAAAGAGATGTTTTTCTTTTAATCATCAGGTACACTTTAAATGGACCTAAATAGGGAGAAAATTTATACAGTTATAAAATGGACTTGAATAGAGTGAAAATATTGTTCTTTTGGCAAAAAGTGAATTATTCTGGTAGTTAAAGCACATGCACTCATCTCATGCCTCATTATGTTGTCCCAAGTGCTTGCTATTTGTTGGCATAATTTAAGGTGATAATTGATACTTTTCCGTTAAATTTAATGTTTAATTGATCTTGAAATTTTAAAATAAAACGGAATCTTTTAATTGTGTGATTGAAAATAAATTATAAATATTTATGTGATTATAAAAGTTTAAGATTGAAGTATTACGAAATATATAAATTTATAATTACTGTTAGGACTGACTATAAAAAAAAAAGACTGTTAAATAAATTAAGATTAAAACAGTATTCAAAAACCAAGTTCATAGGGTACTTTAATTTTAGACCCACTTCTTTTGGTATGATATAATGATGTGGTGTGGTAAACCACAAAAGTTCAATTTTTGCATTGGACAGTTCTCTGAGTTGTAACCTTTTTTGAGTAAATACGATCTAATTCATTCTGTATTTATCTGAATTTATAATGATAAAAATATATATTAATCAATTATAATTAAATAATAAAAATATATGTAAAAGATAAGTGTCTTGATTATAATTATCGTTCAAGATTTATAATTATTAATTTCGGCATAACACCTTTTATCATTTCTATCCCAACACTACATACACTCCTCTTCCGTGTCCCCTTGTACGTCCCCTATTCCCTCTAATCTCTAGTAGCTTTATTACTTTAGACTCTCATAAGTTTTCAACCTCCTTACTGCCTATAGTCTATTTGGATGAACTTATAATTTTTGACTTATAAGTCAAAGTCAGAAGTTAGGAATTTTAACTTATTTTTATCTTTTTGACTTAAAAATAAATATTTTAAAATATTTAAAAAATTTTTTTTACCTATTCCACAGTCCCATTCCCTCTACATTTTGTATATGCAGAGATAGCCACTGCAATATGCCTTTCAAGCATGTAGTAGGGAATGAACATTCAAAAAATAAGTGGTGGATTGTTTCCACAACATTATCACATATCGTGCATCTATTGTTGGGTGCTATGCCATGCCGGTGTAGTCGATCCTTTGTTTGTAGCCGGTGATGGACTGCCAGCCAAGCAATAAAACTATGCCTTGGAATGTTCATTCTGCTCCATATTCAGCGCCTCCAAGGTTGTTCTTCTAAGATGCCCCGTAACCATTTGTACCCACTACTAATTGAGTACTTTCCAGATTCCTTTAGCCATCCTCCTTGGACATAGCCTCCTGCCACTTTGTCTCTAGTCGAACATACTTTCTTCCAGTACCAACTACTCTCCTGGGTAGGTTCATATTCCCCACAACACTAGTGTATGGAATATGGAAGGCAAGGAATGAAGCATTATGGGAGCAACGGGTAATCCAGCCTCAGAAGTTGATTGATGGAATTAAATGGGAGTGCAAGCAAAGAACACATGAATTCTTTTCGCAGAGAACCTGTACACAAGCGAGAGTCTGGATTGATAATCTTTATACATAGATACATAGCTAGATAGGAGTAAGGAAGGATAATCAGAGGGATCCTTTTTTTTGGGTGGTGGGTGGGTGGGTGGGTTTGTCTGATTTTGTTCTGGTCTTGGGCTTGTAAATAGCTACTGGAGTTGAATAACAAAATGTTTTCGTTGACCAAATTTTTTTTTTTTTACCTAAATAGTACAAAAATGCTTAAAATTTATTTTAAATTAAAAACACTTAAAATAGTCAATCCAAATAGGCTCCTAGTTATGTCAAGTTTTATTCGCCGGTTTAATATAAGTACTTTTTGCTTCAGACTGATATCAAATGTTTGTTATCAAGACTATGAGCACTCTTTGTCTCAATTTATGTGAGTATTTTTAATTTTTGAGGATTAATTTAACTAATCTTTAAAGTTAAATAAGATTAGATCAACTTAATTAATATTTAAAAACTAAAATTTTGAAATAAAAAATGAGTCAATTTCATCTTACCCTTAAACATTTAAGGGTTGAGAAATAATACTTTTTACACTTGTTGAATGAGAACAATAACCCCTTATAAATAAGATATCACTTTTGTTTTGAATAAAGATTTTTTTTCTAAAATTAAAATATGAAAATATATCTCTAAGCTTATATATTTGCATAAACATAAGCACTCAGCTAAGATGTCCATTGATTTCATGTAATCAAGCACATACCTTTCATAACCCTCAAAGAATTGCTTATACAAGTATATATAATTAGAAAATATTCCATATAGGATAAAAATCAAATTCATAAATGATTAGTTATCAGAAGCCTAACTACAATCGTTGTCTGCCCCTATCTCATACGATTATTTGAAAAATACTATGGATAAACAAAAAAAAAATGTGAAAGAACAAAAGCAATAATTCTCCATGAAATTTCAGAAAGAACAAATGTAACCAATCGTTTTCCCAATATTGGGATTCTCGCTCTAACATGTGATGTCGAATTACACATTACTTTTTAGTGATGTCGAATTATATAGAAAATCTACAGCAGACACAACAATACTACCAAAAATCCCCAAGTTCTCATTGTCCTTTGTAAGAGTAGATTCATAAGCATAACCTATAATGCTTTGAAACGCCGTTTCGCATTGAAAGGAGTCTAATTGCGCTATGTTTCCTGCAACGTTCACGCCATAATATTGACCTTCCTTCAGAAAGTGCTCCTCCGTGCTTCTTAAAGTATCAACGACAGATTGGTAAAAATTCAAACAATAATTATATATCACTTTTAAGTTATTGTCTTCTGTCTCATCTATAAAGGTGTGAATCTTTTTGGTTGTCCCGGAGGCACTTGCCAATGCTAAGTTGATGGCCTCTAGTGTCAACTCATAAGAACTCCAATGAGGATTTAGGCTAAAAACTTGCAAGCAAAACTTTGGATTCTTGGATTTGATGCACACTTTGGCCAAGGGGTTACTTGTAGTCGTAGATGGTGTCATGAAGAAAACAACAATTAGGCATAAGATTAGTGTTGAGCAAAAAGAAGAAGAAGAAGATCTTGCCATTGTCATGTTTTTGCTTGTTTTCCCCTTTAGATTGTTGGATTTGAGTAATTTTATAAGGTTGAAAGTCAATGTACATATAGCTATATCTCAAGATGACTGTGTGCAATAATGTGAGAGAGATTATTGTTCATTAGGTAGATTATGTAAATTCTGAATTATCATTAATTCAAAATTCTATGTATTCATTTTTATGCCATTTTTAGATTTTTTCATTTTCGTGTAACCTTCAAAAATCTATATATATTATAAAGCAGAGGACAAAACACCACAATTAGCCAAGTGGCAGCGTAAAATTTAGCCAAGTGTACAAATTTAGGACAAGACAAATAATATTGTAATAAAAGTATTAAACTAAAAGATTAAAAATATTTGACTTTGAAAATATTAGGCTTTTAAAGAAAAAAAAAAATTTCATTAGCTTAAAACTAGGAACCCATGATTGAAAAGTCTTAAATAAACTCTAACTATTTCATAATCATAATATAAATAAATAATAGTATATAGTAGTAATAATATAGTACGTGGTATTAGTAATAGTAGTAGTAAAATAATAATAATAATAATAATAATAATAATAATAATAATAATATCAATAATATAAATAAATAATAGTAATAGTAATAATAATTTTAAAAAATAATTATCATCATCTCATTGATTTCAAATATTTATAATTGAAAGATAAACTTCAAAAATAATAATTATTATTCATTGATATCAAATTGAAAGATAAATATTTAAAATTTGAATATAAAATATATGGAATTGGCCAGATATGCATTTTTACGGATGTGAACTGATTTGAGTTTAAATTTCCGTATTTTTAGGCATTTGGGAAGGAAAATTTGCTCATTTAGTGGTCTTTAGATAATTCAAGAAAGGAAATAGGATGACTACATTATTGTTATAAGTGTTTTTAATTACGGCAACTTATCTATTTATTTGAAGCATAGAAATTCAAATGTTAAAATAATTAAAAGTGACTAATGATAAATTTATTTAAAATTGATATACTTAAATTTAAAAATAAAGATTAAAATTTGAACATAAACCAATTCTACATATTTGAGGGGTGGGTGACTTATTTTGAGTAAGTATCCTATATTGTTTATAGTTCTAAAATTGCATCTATAAAAATATAATATATATACATATAAAAGCAAAAGTAGAAGCATCAGAAGAAACCAAGTGACAAGCTATTGAGAAGTCACGTGGCAGTTTTAGGACAAAGCTTAATAGGGTTGTAATAAAAATTTTGAATTAAAGGATATTAAATATTTGAATTAGAAAATAATAATATTTTAGAAGAATTTTTTTTTTCATTAACTTAAACCTAGGAACCATAGTTGAAGAGTCCTAAATAAAATCTAACTATTTCATAATAATAATAATATATTAATAAATAATAGTAGAAGTCATAATATTAGGTTTAGGATGGTATATTTAACAAAAAAAATCATTTTTTAAATCTGAATAGTAAACATATTATCATAAATTTATCCCTCTCAATATTATAAAATATATTTAAATATTAAATAAAATAAAATAATATTAATAATAAATAAAAGATAATAATATTAATAATAATAACAATAAACAATAATAATTGTAGTAGTAGTAGAAGACACGTAGTAGTAGTACTTTCTTAATTTAGAAAAAAAAACGTTGTGTTAGTAGTAGTAGTACTAATAATAATAATAATAATAATAATAGGTTATTGAAGAGAAAATATTATTATTATTATGATAATAATTTTTAAAAATTATTTGAATGTGAAAATATTAGGGTTTTAGAAGAGAAAAAACATTTTCATTAGCTTAAAATAATAATGGTTTAGAAAAAAAAATTCATTAACTTAAACCTAGGAACCATAGTTGAAGAGTCCTAAATAAACTCTAACTATTTCATAATAATAATAATATATTAATAAATAATAGTAGAAGTCATAATATTATGTTTAGGATGGTATATTTAACAAAAAAAATCATTTTTTTAATCTGAATAGTAAACACATTATCATAAACTTATCCATCTCAATATTATAAAATATATTTAAATATTAAATAAAAGATAATAATATTAATAATAATAACAATAAGGAATAATAATTATAGTAGTAGTAGAAGAAGACATTGTAACACCCCGTACGTTTCGGAGTCTAGCTGACTACCGTAACATTTATGGAAATATGAAAACATGAGAGATTTGATTAATTATGTATTGAATTGTGGGCTTTATGTATTAAATTGTGGGCATTTAAAAGTCTTGTGCAAATGGGCCTTAAATGAAGCCCAAATTCAAGAGGAAGACATGGCCCAAAAGAGCTTTTTGACCCATTCTTGCTTAGTCTTCCATTGACCAAGTAAACACACCAAGTGTGTGGATGAGGATCATTATAAAGGTATTATATAAGCCAAAGAAATCAGATTTTTATTCCATTTGGACTCTCATGCCTTTTCTAGACTTTACCACAATTTTCTCTTTGTCTCTCAAGAACCCTAAGTCATTCCTTTGGCCAAGATCATCTTTGTACAAGGCTTGGTAAGTGCTTATTATGATGGTTTAATATGTTTTATGCATGAGAGATGTTGTATATTATGTTGGTTATGTTGGTGGTGTATTGAGAAGTTCATAAAATGTGAAATGTTACATGTTGCTAAATCGGAGGATGGTCTTGTCTTGTAAATTTGAATATGTACTTGTGGTCTTGAAGAAGTGAACTTGATGGAGCAAATATTGACATGTGAGATGTGATTATAGTCTTACCTTGTTTTATTCTTGTGAAAAATGTTTGGAATTTTTATTGTGAAATTGGTTATGGTTTTGGTGACGTATTGGCCGTAAAGTGCAGTTTTGGATGTTGTTATGTGTGTTGTAAGACCATGGCTGATTGTTGGTGTCCAAGATGATCAAAAATATGTCAAAATAAGTTTGTTTATGATCATGGACCATTCATTGCATGAAAAGACCCAAAAGAGACCATTTCGGACCAAAACGGGCATCCGCCCCCGCAGACGAGGGCACCTGCGGGCGCAGATGCCAACGCAGGTGCCTCTGGCTGCTGCCAAAGGTCACCTGCACATGCACCTCAGCCACCTGCGGGTGCAGGTGGCAGCGCAGATCAGCCCCAGAATTAGTTTTGTGTGTTTTCGTCTCTAGTTGATCCCCGAAGGCCCCTATACCCTTTTTGGATGTAATTAACAACTTGTGATGTTGTTTTAATGACTTTAAAGGGGCGTATGGAGGCATGTTGGACTATGATAAGTATGTATTGTTGTTTATAAGTTGTTATGGGGCAAGTTGATAGGAGAAATTGTGACGGAATGATAATAAGGAAGCATAAAGGGTAAGTATAGTGTGAAATGCTATTGATGTATGATAACTTGGTCAATGTGTGGAATGTTATGGTGTTGTTGGTATGAGAATGCAGTGGATTGTATTATAAGGGGTGATATGACCTTATACGGCAGTCATATAGCTCATTGTCGTTTTATACACTTGTACGGTAAATTGTTGTTAACGAGAGTTCCATTATGAACTTGTGTTGTAGAGTGAAACATAAGGAAGGAGCTGGACTGTTGTGTTTATACATAGACTGGTGTATTCATACTTGGACGTAAAGGTATGTAAGGTTATTCTTTCTGTATCCTTCTGCAGCATATTGACATTGTATCTATTCCAGTCTGAAATGTCCAAAGGTATATTAGTTCAGGTTGAGCGATATTGTCATTCACATGTGTACGACTCTTAGACGAATTATGACTTACATATATCCTATTCATTGACTGAAGTTCCAAAGTTGTCATAATGTAGTAAAATCTAAGGAAGCTATATCAAAGAAAGGAACGATGTAAGGAGAGTCTATTTAGTCTTGAATAGCTTTTCCAATCATGTCATGTTCCAATAGTATTCACATTGACATTACGCTTGTTCCATCCCGAAATGTGCTAAGGTATCCTATATCCGGTTATCAATGGTCATTATCATATGTTTCCTACTCATTGATCAATTCTGAATCTCATGTATCATATTCATGAGTATTGTTCCAAAAGCCCAATAAGGTTACATTCCAAAGTTCCAATAGTGGTTATATTAAGGTATCTTGTTTATTGATTATTATCCAATGGTTCCAATGGTGTTATGTTTCCAATAATGTTTATTTACATGTCTTCTATTATTGGGTATGGTTCCAAAGCTTTCAAAAATGTTATGCCAAAGAAATGTATCAATCTCTCACAAGTGAATGTACCAATCTCTCACAAGTAAAGATATCAATCTCTCTAAAGTAAAGAAGTGAAGTAATGCATATGTGGTTACTGATCAAGTATGGGTGGCAACTTTGGGGGCATAAGTCTAGCTCAAGCCGATCCCAGGATCAGGGGGCAGTCCTAGAGGCATAAGCCTAGCTTGGACCGAACCTGACAGGAGGCAGCTCTAGAGGTATGAACCTAGCTCAAGACGAACCTGAAACATTGATTTATGGGTGACAGCTCTAGAGGTAAAAACCTAGCTCGAGCCGATCCCAATATATTGATTCATAGGGTGGCAGCTCTAGAGGCATAAGCCTAGCTCGAGCCGATCCCAACATAACGTTATGTTATGTAAACCCACTGATCAGTTGGGGCCCGGGTATCACAGTTCACAGGCAAAGATGAATAATCATAGAAGCAAAGAAGCAAAGAAAGTAATGAAAGCAATAGACATGATTCCAAAAGCACAGATTGATGGTTTATCCATATTTACTATTTTATTATAGTTGTTTTCCATTGATGTTCATATGTATAGTAACCCACCAATAGAGTGGAGGTATGTTATATTATTAACCCAAGTCTCTAGAATCTCTTGAGTAGACGGATTTCTTGAATAGAAGAATCTCTGAGAAGTAAGTCTTTTGAGTGGAGGTAACTCTCTGGAATAAAGGGGTATGTAAGGGATAGTATATGAATAAGAAGGACATGAGAGAATACTCATAAGTGGCAATCACAGAAGAAATGTAAGTACATGGTTCATTACATACAGAAAGAGAGTTTATTCACATTGTCTATTTCTCTTATATTGATTCCATTGTTGTTATGATGTTTAATGCAGTTCTTATGAGCCTTACATACTCAGTACATTCTTCGTACTGACCCCCTCGGGGGACTTACTTTAAATGCTGCAGGTGCAGGCACTAGTAGGCCTCCGCAGTAAGTTGACAGTATTTGCAGATTTGTGGTGAGCCCCTGTTCGTTCGGGACTTTCCAAGTCACAGTTGTACATTTATTTTATGTTGTAAATGTTGTATAAAGCGGAGACTTGTCCCGAATTTAACTTGGTCCTATAAATGCATCTGTTGGAGGCTTTTGTAGACGTATGTGGGTATATGGATGACAGAGATGTATGTTCACTCAACTTGATGGCCCTAACGACCAAGTTTCACATATTGTACATGTTTTCCATGACTTTCGCCATTGGCATTATATATGTTATCGGTTACATGAGATAGTACGATGTTCATACGAGGATATGCATATGTACATGAGCAAAGATTGGTTCTCTCGGGCTATATCGGCTTCGGGTGCCAATCACGCCTCGTTGGAAGTCGGGGCGTGACAAAAGTGGTATCAGAGCAGGTCGTTCTAAGGGTGTCTACAAAGTCGTGTCTGAGTAGAGTCTTACTTATCGATGCGTTGTGCACCACATTTATAAGTAGGAGGCTACGGGACATTTAGGATGTTGTTTCTTTTCTTCATTCCAGATCGTGCAATAGAGCCCGTGTTGTAAGTTGAATTATATCTGATCATGGTAATTGTTTTCTTTGGTATAGTAAAAATGCCAATCACAAGAAGAGGTAGAGGCAAAGATAAGCAGATAGATATGTCTGCCGGTGAAGGAATCAGTAAATCACCACCTGACCAAGCTGGTCAAGGTTATCTTCACCTGTTGGTGCATTTACTAGAGTTAAAGGCACATATCGTAATGGTATAGTAGATGTTGTGATCATAGATGATTAAGTACTTTTAAAGGTGTCATTAATGAAAGAGGTAATGGGATTTGAAAAGAAAGGGGAAATTACCCTATACAACATACCATATGAAATTGTCGGAAGTGCATAAAGAGTTCTATTTCATGTTGCTCCCATTAAAAATATACAAATTACAGAGGATGTCACTAGGAAGAGCTACATGTTGCTATCCTAGATCAACAAGTCGGAGAGGTCACCTGGAAAACTGGAGAAATGATGAATCTATTGTGTATATCGTAATTGTATATTGAATGTGGTGATCATGATACATTGGTTGACTTTATTAAGTAGGACATGGTAGAGTTGGACGTTATAATGGGTACGGATTGGTTGGCTTCTTGTTAGGCCACAGTAGAGTGCCGAGCTAAGAAGTTACATTTTCATTTTCCATAAAGAATGTTCTTGAATGGAAGGATAATGTCGGACCATCGAGAGGTAACTTTATTGCCTATATGAAGGCAAAGAAAATGACACTTTAAGGGATACATATGCTACTTGGTAAAAGAGAAAAGATGCTAATGATTGAAATAAATGAATGAGTGAATGATGAAATGAAGAGGGGATGATGATGATCTACCCAAGATAGCATTACGAACACGGTAAGGTTATGATGAATTCTTAGTATGTAAATTGGACTAGCGAATGCACCTGTGGTTTATATGGATTTGATAAATAGAACAAATCCATTCTTAGACAAGTCCGTAACAAAGTTTACAGATGTTATGGTGGTCTACTCGAAGACCATAAGGAACCCATGCTAACTAGTTACGGCAAATGTCATAGATTCTTTGTGACCGTACGATATAGACACAAATTCTCTAAGGGTGAATGCTAGGTAAACCCCGTAGCATTCTTGGGTCACATAGTATCAGATGAAGGAATAAGGGACTATATACCAAAGGTAGAAGCCGTGAAGAATTGGCTAAAACCTACAACGCCTACAGTGATTCGTAGTTTTCTTGAGTTTAGCCGGCAATACCCTTACCAAGTTAACACAAAGTAACTAAGTTTTGGTGGAATGATGTATGTGAGGAAATTTTGCAAGAGATGAAAAATAAATTGACTCCTACACTTGTACTAGTGCCTCCCAAAGGCACATAAGAGTATGCAGTGTATTGGGATGTTTTACAAGTTGGTATGGGATGTGTATACGTGCAGTACGACAATGTGATAGTGTATGCCTTAAGACCAATGCGCCCACATAAAAGAACTTATTCCACATATGATTTTGATTTAACAGTTGTGACAATTGCTTATAGCAGATCGCACCACTACTTGTATAAAACTTCAGGTGAAAGAATTATAGTGTCAAATGTGGCAGAAGTTTCATTAGTATCTGAGAAAAAGAAGAGCAATATGTAAATCCTATGTTTAGTTCAATTGAAAAAGAATGTACAGCAATGTTCGACAAAGGTATTTGAGCAAACACAAAGGAGAGTACTTTAACGCCAATGTAGATGGTGTGTACCGGGTATAGACGAGTCAAGGAAATGAATTACGACAGAAGAACATCGTTCACGGTATTTTGTTCATTCGAAAACAACCAAAATGTACCATGGTTTAACAGAGAGGTCTTGGTAAGGTTACATGAAGAGCGCAATGAAGAACTTGTAGCTCAATGTCCAAGCGGTCACTGATTAACAGTATGGCATCAGAAATCTATATGTTTTATGCAATGTATTGCCCTTCCAGTTTGGAAATGGAACATGAATAACATGGATTTAACCACAGGGTTACCTCGTATACTGCAAAGGTTGATTTCATATAGGTAATAGTTGACAGGCTTACCGAGTCAGCGTATTTCCTACCAGTTAGGACCATCGATACAGCTAAACATTATGCAAATTTGTATGTTACAAAGATAGTACAATTACATGGGATTCCACTCACTATTATATCAAACAGGAGAACTTACTTTATTGCACAGTATTGGAAGTCTTTTCAGTAAAGCATGGGTACACAGATGGATGTAAATACGACTTGTAATCCTCAGGTGGATGGACAAACAGAACATATTATTTGAAGATATGCCACAAGCTGGTACATTGAGCTTTAAAGGTAATTGGGATGAATGACTGTCGTCTAGTGAAATTACTTACAATAAAAGAATCAAAATGCACCTTACGAAGATTTTATATGAAAACAAATATAGAACATCAATTGGATGGATTACAGCTGAGGAAATTTGCTTTGCTCGGGTCAGATTTTGTTCATCAAGCTATCGAGAGAGTGAATGTGATATAACAACAACTACAAATGGACCAAAGTTGATATAAATCATATGCTGATATGAGAAGAAGGGAACTAAAATGTTCCATAAGTGATTGGGTATTTTTGACATTGTCACCAATGAAGAAAGATAATGAGAATTCGGAAAGAAAAGGACATTGTCCAAAGATTTGAGCAAATTGCGTATCTGTTAGCACTAGTCCAAGAACTCTTTACATTTCATTCAATATTCCATATTCGCTGCTTTGAAAGTGCATAGGAGATTATCTCGTATTTCTCCCAGTGGTGATATATAAGTTACAGAAGATCTCGCATGTAAAGAGGTACTTGTATTTGTTGTAAACAGAAGAGAAAGTGTACAGTGTGGAATTGGAGTAATAACAAGGAAGTATCCATAAGCATTATGTGTAGATGTATATATGTGTTGAGCTAAAGATGCATGGGATGTACATGAAACGATGTTGCTAACATTCGAGGACGAATGTTCCAAAGGGGGGAAGAATGTAACACCCCGTACGTTTCGGAGTCTAGCTGACTACCGTAACATTTATGGAAATATGAAAACATGAGAGATTTGATTAATTATTTATTGAATTGTGGGCTTTATGTATTAAATTATGGACATTTAAAATTCTTGTGCAAATGGGCCTTAAATGAAGCCCAAATTCAAGAGGAAGACATGGCCCAAAAGAGCTTTTTGACCCATTCTTGCTTAGTCTTCCATTGAACAAGTAAACACACCAAGTGTGTGGAAGAGGATCATTATAAAGGTATTATATAATCCAAAGAAATCAGATTTTTATTCCATTTGGACTCTCATGCCTTTTCTAGACTTTACCACAATTTTCTCTTTGTCTCTCAAGAACCCTAAGTCATTCCATTGACCAAGATCATCTTTGTACAAGGCTTGGTAAGTGTTTATTATGATGGTTTAATATGTTTTATGCATGATATATGTTTTTTATTATGTTGGTTATGTTGGTGGTGTATTGAGAAGTTCATAAAATGTGAAATGTTACATGTTGCTAAATCGGAGGATAGTCTTGTCTTGTAAACTTGAATATGTACTTGTGATCTTGAAGAAGTGAACTTGATGGATCAAATATTGACATGTGATATGTGATTATAGTCTTACCTTGTTTTATTCTTGTGAAAAATGTTTGGAATTTTTATTGTGAAATTGGTTATGGTTTTGGTGACGTATTGGCCGTAAAGTGCAGTTTTGGATGTTGTTATGTGTGTTGTGAGACCATGGCTGATTGTTGGTGTCCAAGATGATCAAAAATATGTCAAAATAAGTTTTTTTTATGTTCATGGACCATTCATTGCATGAAAAGACCCAAAAGAGACCATTTCGGACCAAAACGAGAATTCGCCCCCGCAGACGAGGGCACCTGCGGGCGCAGATGCCAACGCAGGTGCCTCTGGCTGCTGCCAAAGGTCACCTGCGCGTGCACCTCAGCTACCTGCAGGCGCAGGTGGCAGTGGAGGTCAGCCCCAGAATTAGTTTTGTGTGTTTTCGTCTCTAATTGATCCCCGAAGGCCCCTATACCCTTTTTGGATGTAATTAACAACTTGTGATGTCGTTTTAATGACTTTAAAGGGGCGTATGGAGGCATGTTGGACTATTTTAAATATGTATTGTTGTTTATAAATTGTTATGGGTCAATTTGATAGGAGAAATTGTGAAGGAATGATAATAAGGAAGCATAAAGGGTAAGTGTAGTGTGAAATGCTATTGATGTATGATAACTTGGTCAATGTGTGGAATGTTATGGTGTTGTTGGTATGAGAATGCAGTAGATTGTATTATAAGGGGTGATATGACCTTATACGGCATTCATATAGCTCATTGTTGTTTTATACACTTGTACGGTAAATTGTTGTTAACGAGAGTTCCATTATGAACTTGTGTTGTAGAGTGAAACATAAGGAAGGAGCTGGACTGTTGTGTTTATACATAGACTGGTGTATTCATACTTGGACGTAAAGGTATGTAAGGTTACTCTTTCTGTATCCTTCTGCAGCATATTGACATTGTATCTATTCCAGTCCGAAATGTCCAAAAGTATATCAGTCCAGGTTGAGCGATATTGTCATTCACATGTGTACGACTCTTAGACGAATTATGACTTACATATATCCCATTCATTGACTGAAGTTTCAACGTTTTCATAATGTAGTATATTCTAAGGAAACTATATCAATGAAAGTAACGATGTAAGGAGAGTCTATTTAGTCTTGAATAGCTTTTCCAATCATGTCATGTTCCAATAGTATTCACATTGACATTACGCTTGTTCCATCCCGAAATGTGCTAAGGTATCCTATATCCGATTATCAATGGTCATTATCATATGTTTCCTACTCATTGATCAATTGTGAATCTCATGTCTCATATTCATGAGTATTGTTCCAAAAGCCCAATAAGGTTACATTCCAAAGTTCCAATAGTGGTTATATTAAGGTATCTTGTTTATTGATTATTATCCAATGGTTCCAATGGTGTTATGTTTCCAATAAGACTATGTTTCTAATAATGTTTATTTACATGTCTTCTATTATTGGGTATGGTTCCAAAGCTTTCAAAAATGTTATGCCAAAGAAATGTATCAATCTCTCACAAGTGAATGTACCAATCTCTCACAAGTAAAGATATCAATCTCTCTAAAGTAAAGAAGTGAAGTAATGCATATGTGGTTAATGATCAAGTATGGGTGGCAGCTTTGGGGGCATAAGCCTAGCTCAAGCCGATCCCAAGATCAGGGGGCAGTCCTAGAGGCATAAGCCTAGCTTGGACCGAACCTGACAGGGGGCAGCTCTAGAGGTATGAACCTAGCTCAAACCGAACCTGACACATTGATTTATGGGTGGCAGCTCTAGAGGTAAAAACCTAACTCGAGCCGATCCCAATATATTGATTCATAGGGTGGCAGCTCTAGAGGCATAAGCCTAGCTCGAGCCGATCCCAACATAACGTTATGTTATGTAAACCCACTGATCAGTTGGGGCCCGGGTGTCACAGTTCACAGGCAAATATGAATAATCATATAAGCAAAGAAGCAAAGAAAGTAATGAAAGTAATAGACATGATTCCAAAAGCACAGATTGATGGTTTATCCATATTTACTATTTTATTATAGTTGTTTTCCATTGATGTTCATATGTATAGTAACCCACCAATAGAGTGGAGGTATGTTATATTATTAACCCTAGTCTCTAGAATCTCTTGAGTAGACGGATTTCTTGAATAGAAGAATCTCTGAGAAGTAAGTCTTTTGAGTGGAGGTAACTCTCTGGAATAAAGGGGTATGTAAGGGATAGAATATGAATAATAAGGACATGAGAGAATACTCATAAGTGGCAATCACAGAAGAAATATAAGTACATGGTTCATTACATACAGAAAGAGAGTTTATTCACATTGTCTATTTCTCTTATATTGATTCCATTGTTGTTATGATGTTTAATGCAATTCTTATGAGCCTTACATACTCAGTACATTCTTCGTACTGACCCCCTTGGGGGACTTACTTTAAATGCTGCAGGTGTAGGCACTAGTAGACCTCCGCAGTAAGTTGACAGTATTTGCAGATTTGTGGTGAGACCCAGTTGGTTCGGGACTTTCCAAGTCACAGTTGTACATTTGTTTGATGTTGTAAATATTGTATAAAGCGGGGACTTGTCCCAAATTTAAGTTGGTCCTATAAATGCATCTGTTAGAGGCTTTGTAGACGTATGTGGGTATATGGATGACAAAGATGTATGTTCACTCAACTTGATGGCCCTAACGGCCAAGTTTCACATAGTGTACATGTTTTCCATGACTTCCGCCATTGACATTATATATGTTATCGGTTACATGAGATAGTACGATGTTCATACGAGGATATGCATATGTACATGAGCAAAGATTGGTTCTCTCGGGCCATATCGGCTTCGGGTGCCAATCACGCCTCATTGGAAGTCGGGGCGTGACAGACACGTAGTAGTAATACTTTCTTAATTTAGAAAAAAACTGTTGTGTTAGCAGTAGTAGTACTACTACTACTAATAATAATAGGTTATTGAAGAGAAAATATTATTATTATTATGATAATAATTTTAAGAAAAATATTTGAATGTGAAAATATTAGGGTTTTAGAAGAGAAAAAACATATTTTCATTAGTTGAAAACTAGAAAATCATGATTGGAGAGTAGTAAAAAGTTAATATATTTATATATTAAACATATAATAATAGTAATTTAAAAATTATTATTATTATCTCATTGATTTCAAATATTTATCTCAATTCAAATATATAGATAAGATAAATATATATTACATTTGAGAAAAGTAAGGATAAGGAAAAATAATAAACTAATCTTCTTTTAACAAATTAATAGGATAGTATTTGAATTTGAATTTAAATGGAATTTGCATTGGAATAGGATTCTAGGTTCCTAGGCTCTCTTATATATACTCCTATATCATTAGCTTTATTCATGAATTTATTTACTGCATTTTCTTTAATTCTTTATTTTTTTAAAATTATTTTTGATTTAACATTTTTCTTTTTTATATGCAGGAAGAATATGCCATTTTCATCTTCATCTTCCTCCATTAATGTTCACGGTCCACCAATTTAATCAATCTGTTTTTTCTTAAATTGATAAAAGTCAACCTTTTGCTGTTTTGAACAATGTATATGCATGCATTACATGCTTTGTTGTGTACTAAGCTATCTGAAAATTACAACATGTGGATATTCATGGTTCTATCACAAATATATAATATTTTGTATAATAGTTGTATGTAGTACTTTTCATCTATTTAAACATTCTAATATATATAGATATTTTTGATTTTACAAAATAGTACTATTGATATTTTTTTTTTTGATAAATATTATTGTTACAAAAGTACTATCATTTATATATAATATTTCCAATTTACCCCAAAAAAAAAAAGAGTTCAAGATTTTGAGTACCATCATTCTTATTTTTTATCACTGGGTTTTTTCAGTGATTTTATGGGTGTGTTCAGTATGGAGGAATAAAATTTTCATGGAAAATATTTTTTAAGAAAACAAATTGTTTCTTACTTATTTTTTTATGTTCGCTACGCAAATAAAAGATATTTTCATAAAAGCATTTGTTTATTACTAATACTAAGCAATAAAAACGAATAGGGGCAGAGTGATGAATATGACCGGGGTGGGGTGGGATAGGTTAGGTGGGGGCGGGGCAAGGGGGTGGTTTAGGTGGGTGGGTTGGTAGGGGTAGTGGTGAATGTAGGTAGGAGTTGGGGTGGTGGTAGGAAAAAAGATTCTTGAAAAATATAAATTAAAGAGTTTAAAAAAAAATTAGGTTAGAAAAAAAGATTTTTAAAAAAAGTTTTCTAAAAAAAAAAAAAAAATATTTTTTGGGAGGAGGGGGGTTTCGTGGTGGGGTGGGTGGTGTAAAGAAAAAAATAATTTTTTTTTAAAAATAATTTTTTTTTAAAAATAAAATAAAATAATTTTTAGCTATTGGGGGAGTCGGGAGGGCGAGTTTGGGGGGTAGGGATTAAAATTTATTTAGAAGATGTAATAATAAGTATAAATAAAATACTTGAAAATATTAATGATAAAATTATGAACAATTGAATTTTGTTTGAAAATTTAAAAAAATAATGAATTGTATGTTGTTGTTTTTTAATTGAATTGAGAGTGGTGAAATTTAAATTTTGAAATTAGAGGTTTTGTAATGACACAATTAATTACTTTTAGTGTTTTTGAAATGAAATTGAAAGATAAAACTTTTTATGAAAAAGTGTAGTTAGTTGTTGAAGTTGAATTGATAGACAAAAAAAAATAATTAAAATTTGAAATGAAGATAGGGAATGTAATTACATGTCTTAATTTATTTAATATTTTATAATTTATTATTTTTAAAATTGAAGGGGGGTGAGATGGGTGGGGGTAGATTTGTTTTTTTTAATTATTTTTTTATTGAGAAATAACATGATACTTAAATTTTTTTAAGGTAATATGATTTAACATGCTGGAACGAGACATTCAATATAAAATAATTAAAAGTAATATTTTAATATTATCCGTGCATCGCACGGGTACGTATACTAGTTTATATATATTGACAAATTTATTTATTTCATAACCTTTTGAGCTTGAATAATTTCCTTCCATAAAAGTTTTATATTTAAAATTTGAGATAAACTTGGCCACTTGGGTACTTAATAGACTTCAAAGCTTATCTTAGAAAAGTAGACAGAATCTTTTTTATAGAATGGGCATAAGCAATTTTCCATTTGTTTTAAAAAATTATGTATTTTTTTATCATTTTTTTTTTGGGAAAAGCACACCACATGGCCCATCAAAAAATAAATGGCCCATGTTTGAGCTATTGGACATGGAATGGCCAATCGGCCCAAAATAATTCCAAGAAATGACCAGTCGGCCCAAACTAATTCCAAAAATGGTCAGTCGAAACTGTATCAATATGGTATATAAGTTGTATCAATATAGTATATATGGTACAGAGACTGTATCAATATGGTATCAAAATTATATCAATATGGTATATGAACTATATATGCATATATTTTTTTGTATAAACTATATGAATGTGGCATGGGGACTGTATCATTATGATATATGAATTGAAAAAAAAGAAAGGCAGTAGCAGCGACAAAAAGGCCTAAAATGGCTACCTTTTGGAATTGCAAAATCAATTGCTATTTCGTGGAAATAGTTTTGAACGAAGTGACATTTATATCCTTTCCCCATTTTTTTTAAAAGAAGGAAAATAAAGGATTCAATGTAGTTTGCGTTGCCATTAAGAGGCTACACTTATATTTTTAATAGTTTACATTTTAGATTTATGATATTCCTTATTTTTATGTATAAGAGATCTTTATTATACACATAAAAAAATCTTTAAAAATTAATTTCTTCTATTTAATTCGTAAATTGTCATAAAAATTATATTTAATAAATAATAATCAATTTGAAATATGTTAATGTGATACAATAAAAATTGAATAAATAATAATCAATTTGAAATATGTTAATGTGATACAATAAAAATTGATCAATTTTTATTATTTCAAAGAATAGATTAATATTTTTAATGACTAATTCTTTTTGAAATATTCCGCGCATCGCGCGGGTACCTATACAAGTTTTCTTATAAAAACACGACTGCTTTCAATTTGGAGTCAGGAGGCCAAGCCAAACTTTTTTCCCCCAAAAGTGTTTATTTTTTCTCAAAAGTGCTTATTTTAAAAAAATTGAGGTGTTTGGCCAAGCTTATGGAAGAAAATAAGTGCTTCTGAGAAGTAAAAATAACAGTTTTTCATAAGCTAAAAAAAGTAGTTTCTCTCCAAAAGCACTTCTGAAAAAAGCACTTATGAGAAAAATATACTTAAAAACACTTTTAAAAGCTTGGCCAAACACTAATTGCTACTCAAAAGTGCTTTTTTAATTGTATTGGTCAAACACAAACTGCTTCTCACCAAAAGTACTTTTTTGAAAAACACTTCTGAAAATAAGCTGATTTTAGAAGCTTGACCAAACAGGCTAAATGACCATTTTGTTGAGATAAAAAATACCAAATAAGACACTTATTTTTCAAAAATACCAAATGGGACAAAACGCTGGACCTCTAACGATTTACTCATTTCATTAATTTTTTTTAAAAAGGTAAGTTGTTGGTCTCCAGGGCAACTTCTAAATCGGTGGTTGCCAGAAGATTTCCCATTCCATATTTCATAACAAAACTTTCAAGGTATATACAAGGCAAAGTAAATCATGGATCAATGAAAAGTCGGCCATTCAGTTCATTCATTTGGGGATTGTAATTTTTAATCAAATGTGACGGATAATGCCCTAACAATTGCATGTCATTACTACTAGCACTAGCTTTGCTCTTTATTTTGTTACTCTCTCCATTTTAATTTTGTGTATAGTTGAACAAAATAAACTTTGGAATCTTATGCTTTTAAATTAAAAGTATGTAGAACGTATCAAAATATCTTTTAATTTTGTGGTCATAAACATGTCATGTGGAAAGTTAGAAGTAAAGAGTAATCAAAAAAAAGAAAAGAGATATTTTTTATGAAACGGATTAAAATGAAAAGTAAGGCAAACAAAATGAAGCGGAGGAATTTTTATTTTTTTTTTGGTTGAGTTTTTCATATTTACACAGTCAATTACTCCCTCCATTTCATATAATAAGTGAATTGTTGAGATTTTTTTCATAGTTCAAAATAAGTGAATTTTTCAAAGTCCGAGAGAATTGTTGAAATGCTTTTACATATTTATCCTTTCATTTAGTGAGGTTCTTAAATACTTCACATTTTCTAGGAAAATAACTTAAGAATACTTAGAATGGGAATAGTGGAAAGTGACCTACAATTTATGTCCTTAAACTTTTTTTCTTAAGGGATGTGTCATACCCCAACAATTCACTTAATATGGAATGGAGAGAGTATTTGATAAGGTAATCATATATAGATATTGGTGAGGGGAAAAATCATATATAGATCTTTATAATAATTGTTAATCAATAGTTTACTGTAGTAAATATGATATCTTACTTGCACGTTAGAAATTAAAAGTGTAAAATATTTTTAAACTATCAATGTATATAACTAATATTCAGAGACAAATCAGAATTTAAAGCTTATGAATTTCTATAACGATCTTAAATTAATATATAATAATAATTGAGTTTACATCAAATATTTAAATTGAACAAACAAGTTAAAACAGGGAAAGTGACAAATAATAATTAAAAAAACTAGGTGGTAATGGCATTAAGGTATTGTCCGTTACATTTAATTAAAAGTTACAATTCATAAAAACCAGCTGACTTTTTCTTTGATTTCCGTGATTGGCTTTGCCTTTGTATATATTTTGGGAGAATTGGAAATCTCTTGGAAACAAGCGACTTGGAAGTTGCTTGGATACAAGCGACTTACCTTTTTTTTTTTTAAATTAATGAAATGAGTAAATCGTTAGTGTCACGACCCAATATTTGAGTCATGATGGCGCCTACCGTAACCCACCAATAGACAAGCTAAAGTGTAGGAGGGCATGCTAAGTCCGGGGTATAGGTAATAAATACATAAGTAATTGCCGAGACATATAGATATGCTCAGGAGCTAAATAAATTCGATACAGAGTAACGAGTAAATAAATGCCTAAGTAAACACACAAGTCAAACATAACCTATCTAGGCCCCCATAAATCCGATAGGCACACGAAAGAAAACAATAATCCAGTCTGGCCCCCATAAACCAGCGGGACACACAAGAGAAAAAATGCATAGTCACCAGTGTCTCGAAGCTGTATCAGTATCCAGTAATCGCGGTACCCAGTACCAAAACTCTCCAATCATATCATAACCAGATGCCAGACTAGAACCGGAACTCATAATAATCAGTGGCCGGACTCGAACCGGAACTCCTAATAATCTGTAATGACCTTCCCGGTCATTTCCCTCGTTTTCGTGTGTTCTCAGCGTTTAGAGCTTTTCTATAACTGCCCCAAGTTATTTATGACTTGTTGGGACTGACAGTTCGGTTCCCGGGCAGTTCGTTTGAGAATATTATTTAGACCGAGCACGTTGTAAAATATGAAATTAAATTTGAATTTGATAAAATGACATAGTTAATTACCTTTCGAAAATGTCTTTGAAATTTATAAAATTCTTTAGTTATGATATATCTATATTATTCTATAATAGTTTTATAATTTATTAATAATTTAAGCGGAGATAGTAAATCTAATTATGTTAAACTAATATTTTTATTTTATAGAGGTTTTGTTAGAAATAATTTTCTATTAATTATGATATATTCAAAAAGTTGTATTTATTTTACCATGAGTCTATGCAATACCCGAATATATATATAATGAGATAAGAATTTGGTGGCATGGCCACCTCCACTCCACGTGGAGTTGAAGGGGTTGGACACCCTTCACTAACATAATGGAATGCTGCCACCACATATAATAGGTGTAGTGTATAGGTAGGAAATGTGAAGTTATATATATATATATGTATTCGGTGGACAAAATGTAATATTTTTACATTTTGTCCACTTTTTCCAATTACCTCTCACCATTATTGATTATTTAAGCTCAATATTGAGTTAATCCATTAAGATTTGAGCTTAGGGGTTTATATATATTGGGTCCGTGGACTCGTTCTCATCATTTCTACTGTACGTTTTCTTATTTTTACTGTAGTTTTCATTTACGGTGGTATTGTTGGTATTGGTATTGAGGTTTGAGCTACATTTTGAGCGGTGCTAGTTGCGACTGTTGATCACGGGCTGATTTGGGACGCTGTGACTGTTTTGGTTTTGCGATTCCACAAGCGGGCCCCACGTGGACTGTTCAAATATTTTTTTCGAACTAATGCAATATGGGTATCAATAGTCATGTTTTGAAATGCAGTTTATTATTTTGATATCTTGGCAGCAGTCAGAGGCCTCTCGAAAGGGGAAGACTCCTATTTAGCTGGCTTTAGTAGGCGTTCGGCGGCGTCCAGGTAGGCTAGGTTTACCTTCCCTTACACTTATATTGAGCTCATGTGTGATATATGTATGCTATTGTGCTGGTGTTGTGGGCTAGTATTATAAACTTGGTGGTGGTGGTTTGCTGTGATTTAGGCCTTCTAGGCCGGATAGGGCTATTCGGATACACTCCAGGCCCGTTGTCCTCGAGGTACACCACAGATGACCTATTTGGGGTCGGATAGTATTGTTGTGTTGATTTCTGGTTGGGGAATGTTATTGTTAGACCTTAGTCCAGGCTTAGGCAGACTTAGCCCAGACTTAGACAGGTATAACTAGACTTGGTTTTCGGGACCCGTTAGTGGGCCCCGTTACCCTTTTGGTCGACTTGTCAGAACTTTGACATCTTTGGGTTTAGTTAAGTCCTCTATGACCTGTTAGGGTTGTGATGGGATTGAGTCACCCCGATTATACCCGGTTGGCCTGTTTAGCCTTGTTAGTCCCTGATAGCACCGTATTTGACCGGGATCGGCTAGTTTGATTTAGAATATGGACCTACCTTGCCATGATTTATAAGGTATACCCAAACTTGTATATACATATTGTTTATAGTAGAAAGTTGACCTGGAAGGATCCCGAGATTGACTTGTAGTACGTGGTATGTTTCGGGTTTGTCTGGGGCCGGTATGTCCCCGTTTACTTGTGTTTGTGTGGATTCTGGCACTACTCTGTCACTTGGTTACCGATTGTTATGAGTTTCGGTTCGAGTCCAACCACTAATTCAGATATGATGGGTACTGCTTATTATGAGTTCCGATTAGAGTCCGGCCACTGATTATTATGAGTTTCGGTTCGAGTCTGGCCACTGATTATTATGAGTTCCGATTCGAGTCCGGCCACTGATTATTATGAGTTTCGATTCGAGTCCGGCATCTGGTTATGAGTTGATTGGAGAGTTTTGGTACTGGGTACCATGGTTACTGGATACTGATACAGCTTCGAGACACTGGTGACTATGCATTTACTATTTTTGTGTGTCCCGCCGATTTATGGGGGCCGGATTGGGTTATTGTTTTCTTTCGTGTGCCTATCGGATTTATGGGGCCCCAGATAGGTTATGTTTGACTTGTGTGTTTACATACGCATTTATTTACTCAATTATTCGGTATCATATTTATTTATTTCCTAAGCATATCTACACGCCTCGACAGTTACTTATGTATTTATTACTTATACCCAGGACTTAGCATGCACCCTCACATTTTCATCATCATCATCATCATACCCAGTGTATTCCCACCAGGTGGGGTCTGGGGGGGGAGGGTAAAGTGTACGCAGTCCATACCACTACTTCAGATGAAGTAGAGAGGCTGTTTCCGATAGACCCCCTTGAGCTCAGTCGACCGATGATGCCTACTGAGTACCCGTTGCCCCGCTAGTCATACTGCACTTCTGCATCTTTTTCCCCGATGCAGATCCGGGAAATAGCCGACGGTTTTGACGTGATGCTCTTCTCAGCACTGATTTCGGAGCAGGGTGGGCTTACTGACGTCCGAGGCAGATCCTACTCCATCTTCTACTGTATAGTCTTTTGCTCTCGAGACTGTTGTACTTGTTATATATATTTGGTTTCTGTCTTGTATTCTGGATATGTCTAGTAGTGGCTCTCGTACCGACCTCACCAGGTCTTGGGAGGGGTTCTTGACTTTATAAATATTGTCCTCTTCCTCCTCAGTCTCGGTATGGGTATATTTTGGTTCTGTTTGTTTTTATATTTCTAGAATGCTTATTAGTACGATTACTTCCACCTCATCTCTGTTTTTGAGGTTCCGCCCATTAGCCTATCGCTTGTCGCTCTGGGCTAGGGTTTGGCTTGCCTATTGGTGGGTTACGGTAGGCGCCATCATGACTCAAATATTGGGTCGTGACATAATCAGTGACCGAACTTGAACCGAAACTCATAATAATCAGTACCCATCATATCAGAATCAGTGGCCGGACTCGAACCAAAACTCATAATAATCAATAAACAAGTGATAGAGTAGTGCTAGAATGCACACAAACACCACTAAACGGGGACATACCGGCCCCAGAACGAACCCGAAACATAAATAAAGGAGCTAACCCACCATGTACTACAAGTCAATCTCGGGATCCTTCCAGGTCAACTATCTACTATAAACAATACAAGTCTGGGTATACATTATAAGTAATGGCAAGGCTGGTCCGCATTCTAAGTCAAACTAGCCGACCCCGATCAAATACGATCCTATCAGGAACTAACAAGGCTAAACAGGCTAATAGGGTATAATTGAGGTGACTCAATCACGTCACAACCCTAACAGGTCATACTAGGTCTTAACTAAGCCCAAAGATGTCAAAGTTTCGCCAGGTCGACAAGAAGGGTAACGGGGCCCGCTACCAGGTCCCGAAAACCAGGTCTGGTTATACTTGTCTAAGTCTGGGCTAAGTCTGTCTAAGCCTGGAATAAGGTCCAACAATAACATTCCCAGACTAGCAAAAACAACAACAATACTATCCGACCCCAAATAGGTCATCTGTGGTGTACCACGAGGATAACGGGCCTGGAATATATTCGAATAGCCCTATCCGGCCTAAATCACAGCAAAACACCACCACCAATTTTATAATACCAGCCCACAACACCAGCACAATAGCATACATATATCACACATAAGCTCAATCTAAGTGAAAAGGAGGTAAACCTAGCCTACCTGGACAACGCCAAATGCCTGCTAAAGCCAGTTAAATAGGAGCCTTCCCCTTTCGAGAGGCCTCTGACTGCTGTCAAGCTACCAAAATAATAAAATACATGTCAAAACATGTCTATTGATACCCATATTGCATTAGTTCGAAAAATATCCGAATAGTCCCCGTGGGGCTCGCTTGCAGAATCGAAAAACTCAAGCCATCACAGTGTCCCAAATAACTCTGTGACCAATAGTCACAACAGATGCTATCCAATACGAGCTCATATTAAGCGCTAAATAAGCACCAACAATACCAACGTATAAGAAAACTACCGTAAATACAATAAAACTTACCAAAATAACGACGATTACACGTCCACAAACACTTCCCCACTCAAACCCAACCTCCACTCACCATTTTTTTCTCTGATTTGGAGCTTAAAATAATGATCAACAATGGTATATGAAAAACTAGTGGAAAAGTTGAATTAAATGTTCACTTTGGTTAATTATATACACACTACATGCTTGCTGTGCTATTTCTCTACTTCCACGTGTGGAAGTGGAGGTGTCAAGTTATTGATTTTTTTCTCATCCCACTATACACGCACTCGGGTATTGCATAGGTTCTTCGTAAAATAAATACAACATTTTGAATATACCATAATTAATAGAAAATTATTTCTAACAAAACCTCTATAAAAGAAAAATATTATTTTAACATATTTAAATTCACTATCCCCGCTTAAATTATTAATAGGTTATAAAACTATTATAAAGTAGTATAGATATATCATAACTAAAGAATTTTATAAATTTCAAAGACATTTTCGCAAGGTCATGAACTATGCCATTTTACCAAATTCAAATTCAATTTAATATTTTACAACGTGCTCAGTCTAAATAATATTCTCAAACGAACTGCCCGGTAACCAAACTGTTAGTCCCAGCAAGTCATAAATAACTTGGGGTAGTTATAGAAAAGCTCTAAATGCTGAGAACATACAAAAACGAGGGAAATAACTGGGAAGGTCATTACAATATTCACTACTAAAAGGACTTTCGTCCGCGAAAGTCAGGAAGAAGCACATACCTGAAGACGTGAACAAGTAGGGTTACTGGGCTCGCTTATCACGTTCAAGCTCCCAAGTAGCCCCCTCAACCGGACGGTGACGCCACTGTACCTTAACCACTGGAATGTCCCGGGAGCGTAACCGTCTGACATCTCTGGTTAAAATTGACACAGGCTCCTCCACAAATGTTAACTTATCGTCTAATTGAACTGAGTCCCACCGAAGCACATGCGACTCATCCTGAATGTATTGTCGCAACATAAAAACATGAAACACTGGGTGGATAGCTGAAAATGCCGTAGGTATAGGTAGCACATAAGCCACCTCTCCAACTGTCTGCAAAATCTCAAAGGGTCCAATATATCTAGGGCTAAGCTTACCCTTCCTACGAAACCGCATCACGCCCTTCATGGGCGATACTCGTAAGAAGACCCTATCACCCACCCTGAATTTCAACGGACGACGTCTACGGTCAACATAACTCCTCTGTCTACTCTGAGATGTCCGCAGCCTATCTTGAATCACTCAAACTCGGTCCAAAGATTCTCCGAGCAAATCTGTGCCACGAGGATTGACTTCTGAAGTTTCGAACCAGCCAACTGGAGATCGACACCGTCTGCCATATAAGGCCTCAAATGGAGCCATTTGAATGCTGGAGTGGGAGCTATTATTATACGTGAACTCTGCTAAAGGTAAGAATTGATCCCATTGACCCCCAAAGTCTAACACACAAGCGTGGAGCATATCCTCCAACACCTGAATAGTTCGTTCCGACTGCCCGTCGGTTTGAGGATGAAATGCAGTACTAAGGTCCACTTGAGTACCCAACTCTTCTTGGAAAGTTCGCCAAAAATTGGAGGTAAACTGAGACCCTCTGTCTGAGATAATAGATACTGGCACTCCATGTAGGCAAACCACCTCCTGAATATATACACGAGCTAATCTCTCAGCACTATAAGAGACTCAAACAGGGATAAAGTGCGTAGACTTAGTCAATCGATCTACAATAACCCAAATACTATCAAAACCATGGGAGGTGCGAGGAAATCCAACAATGAAATCCATAGTGACCCAATCCCATTTCCACTCGGGGATGGGTAATTGCTAAAGTAAACCACCGGGTCTCTGATGTTCGGCCTTTACCTGTTGACAACAAAGGCATCGAGCTACAAACCCTTCTATATCTCTTCACAGACCACTCCACCAATAGTGCTGCCTCAGATCCTGATACATCTTAGCTGTCCTAGGGTGAATAGAATATCTGGAACTGTGCGCCTCGTGCAAAATCAACTGAATCAAATCTCCAACCCTCGGAACACAAATATGGTCGTCAAACCTCAAAACACCATCAGAACCCAAGGTAGCTCTCTCAGGCTTACCCTTCAATACCTGATCTCGAATGCTACGGAGATCTCTATCCTCAAACTGACGACTCTGAATCTGCTCCAACAAAGTAGATCTCGCATCAACATAAGCGATAACCCTTCCGGGGTCAGAAATATCCAAATGCACCATCAAGTTATCTAAGGACTGAATGTCCAAAGCTAACAGTCGCTGAGAGACTGGAATGAAGGCTAAGCTACCCATACTCACTGCCTTTCAATTCAAGGCATCCGCTACCACATTCGCCTTGCCCGGATGATAGAGAATAGAGATATCATAGTCCTTTAGCAACTTAATCCACCTGCGCTGCCTCGAATTAAGATCCCTCTGAGTCATAGTATGCTGAAGACTACGGTGATCTGTAAAGATCTCACAATGAACACCGTAGAGATAATGCCTCCAAATTTGTAGTGCAAACACAACCGCTACTAACTCTAAATCATGAGTGGGATAGTTACGCTCGTGCACCTTTAGCTGCCTCGATGCATAAGCAATAACACGACCCTTCTGCATCAGAACACATCCCAAACCAATACCAGACGCATCACAATACACGGTAAAACCCTCGCCCTCAACTGGAAGAGTCAACAAAGGGGCAGAACTAAGTCAATCTTTGATCTTCAGA
The DNA here is from genome assembly GCA_031232105.1 of Capsicum rhomboideum. NCBI lineage: Eukaryota > Viridiplantae > Streptophyta > Magnoliopsida > Solanales > Solanaceae > Capsicum > Capsicum rhomboideum. The sequence continues at coordinate 128,884,602 of CP124713.1, read as the reverse complement.
AAGCTTGCCTCACAATCCTTAGACCACTGAAATGGAACCTCCTTCCTGGTTAGTCTGGTCATAGGAGATGCAATAGACGAGAAGCCCTCAATAAATCGCCTGTAGTACCCTGCCAACCCAATGAAACTACGAATTTCAGTAGGCGATGTGGGCCTAGCCCAACCTCGAATAGCCTCAATCTTCGCTGGGTCTACCATGATATCGTTTCTTAATACAATATGCCCCAAGAAAGCTACAGACTCAAGCCAGAACTCACACTTTGAGAACTTGGCATAAAGCCGGTGATCTCTCAAAGTGTGGAGCACAATCCTCAAATGCTGCTCGTGCTCCTCGCTGCTCTTTGAATAAACCAAGATATCGTCAATAAACACAATCACAAAGGAGTCCAAGTATGACCTGAATACATGATTCATCAAATTCATAAAGGCTGCTGGGGCATTAGTCAACCCAAAAGACATCCCCAGGAACTCATAATGGCCGTACCGAGCCCTGAAGGCTGTCTTTGGGATGTCCTCAGCCCTAACTCTCAACTGATGATATCCAGATCTCAAGTCTATCTTCGAGAATACTGCTGCACCCTGAAGTTGATCAAACAAATCATCAATACGAGGCATAGGATACTTATTCTTCACTGTCACCCTATTTAGCTGTCTGTAATCGATACACATTCGTATAGACCCATCCTTCTTCTTTACAAACAAAACTGGAGCACCCCACGACGACACACTCAGCCTGATAAAACCCTTCCCCAGAAGATCCTGGAGCTGAGTACTCAACTCTCTCAACTCAGCAGGAGCCATAGAAATAGGTCGGATGCCCGGCTCGAGGTCAATAATGAACTCTATATCACGCTCAAGAGGAAGGCCAGGTAGGTCAGTCGGGAATACATCAGGAAACTGACGAACAACAGGGACGGAGTCAAGCGATGGACCCTCAATACTAGCATCCCGAACATAAGCAAGGAATGAATCACATCCCCTCGACATCAATCTACGGGCTCGAACATATAAAATAATCCCTGTCGGTGTGAGGCTAATAGAACCCTGCCACACCACCTGGGGTACTCCAGGCATGGCTAAGGTCACGGTCTTGGCAAAGCAATCCAAGACTGCATGATGGAAAGACAACCAGTCCATGCCCAGAATCACATCAAAGTCTACCATGGCCAATACAATAAAATCAACCCGAGTCTCAAACTCCCAAAAAGTTACCAGACAAGATCTATATACCCGATCCACTACTAAGGAATCACCAACGGGGGTAGATACATGTAAGGGTACAGATTAGAACTCAGAACATAAACCCAACCGTGGTGCATAATAAGTAGATACATAAGAAAATGTGGATCCAGGATCAAATAATGCAGAAGCTGGCTGGTGGCATACGAAAATCGTACCTGTAATCACCGCATCCGAAGCCTCAGCATTCGGCCTAGCCGGTACGGCATACAACTGACGCTGGCTACTACTAGTCTGAGCAGCAACCTGACTACCAGTCCGACCTCCCTGCGCTCCACCTCGGGAACCCTGGGGACCACCCCGATGACCCTGTGCACCAACTCTGCCTGCTGGCGGTACAGATCTGATGGGCTGTGCTGTCTGAACTAAAGGTTCAATCGCCCTGTGCTGAGGATACTCACGCGCAAAATGACCGACAACCCCACAAGTATAACATTATCCTGGCTCCCTGCTCGACCTAGAAGATCCGGCTGATCCGGTATGACCACCTCTATTCGATGAACTGGACTGACCACGTCCCTGATGCTGACTAACAGAACCATTATAGGCGGGCTGACCCCTATCAGATATCTGCATGGCTGACTGTACGGGTCTACTAGGCTGACCCTGTCACTGAAAAGACTGCTGCTGCTGCTGAGGGTACCTACCCTGAAACTACAAACCACGACCTATGAACTACGAACCACTATGGCTCCCACTGAAACTACCCTGGACATGAAGTCTCTTATCGCTGCCCCTTTGGGCCTCGCGATCCATCTCCTCAATAGAGTATACATGCTCAATAATCTCTGCGAATGACTTTCCTGAAGTCACTAAACTCTGGGTAGCCCTGCGGAGTGGCAATCTCAGTCCCCTGACAAAACATATAACTCTTTCATACTCATCAGACAAAATAGAAGGACCATGCCTAGCAAGATCATGAAACCTCGCATCATACTCGGAGACAGATAATGAACCCTGAGTCAATCTGGAGAACTCATCCCTGAGCCGCTCCAGCATAGTACGGGGCATATACTTTCCCAAGAAAATCTCAAAGAACTCGGTCCAGGTAACCGACGGAGATCCCACTGGTCTGGAATCAAGATATCCCCTCCACCATCTCCTCGCTGCAGTATCAAACTGATATGCCACGAAATCAACACCACGACACTGTACCAATCCCAAATTCCTCAGTCTATCCTCGCAGCTGGACAAGAACTCATATGCATCCTCACCCGGAGTACCAGCAAATCTAGGTGGAGTCAACCTCAAGAAACGCCCCAACATCTTCTGCTCATCGACAGACATAACAGACTGATCTCTAACCGGCCGTGGAGCTACCGGTGCTGGCGGAATCTCAACTCTGGGTGCTGCAGCTACAGGCTGCGCCCCAATACCAACTCCCTGTACTGCTGGTTGAGGTCCTTTGGCTGACGGACCTCCAACTATCCCCAACAACTGAAGTAATGTACCTCGGAGCAAAGAAGCATCAATAAAACTGGGTGGAGCCTGGACTGCTCCTTGGCCCACCGACTGCTGTGGAGGCGGAACATCTGGAGCTATAACGGGATCGGGTAACTGATCCCTAGCATGATCTCGGCCTGGGGCTCCTGCTCTGCCCTGCCCCCGATCTTTGGGTCAACCTCGGCCCCTAACAGGAGCCCTCGCTGCAGGCTCGGGGTCCCGACCCTCGGCTCTCGCACCATGCGTCCTAACCATCTGCATAAAGAGTGAACCAAATGAAAATCAGAAACCAACATAGACTTAACGCACGGACATGAGTCAAGAAAATGAGAGACTCCCCTAAGAATGCTCCGTAGCCTCCCGAGGATAGGATACAGGTATCCCCGCACCGATCCGCAGGACTCTACTACACACTAGCTCATGTACCGACACTACCCGTACAACCTAGGCTGTGATACCAAGCTGTCACGACCCAATATTTGAGTCATGATGACGCCTACCGTAACCCACCAATAGGCAAACTAAAGTGCAGGTGGGCATGCTAAGTCCTAATTATAGGTAATAAATACATAAGTAATTGCCGAGATGTATAGATATACTCAGGAGCTAAATAAATGCGATACAGAGTAACGAGTAAATAAATGCCTAAGTAAACACACAAGTCAAACATAACCTATCTGGGCCCCCATAAACCCGATAGGCACATGAAAGAAAACAATAACCCAGTCTGGCCCCCATAAACCAGCGGGACACACAAGAAAAGTAAATGCATAGTCACTAGTGTCTCGAAGCTGTATTAGTAGCTAGTAATCACGGTACCCAGTACCAAAACTCTCCAATCATATCATAACCAGATGCCGGACTCGAACCGAAACTCATAATAATCAGTGGCCGAACTCGAACCAAAACTCCTAATAATCAGTGGCCGGACTTGAATCGGAACTCATAATAATCAGTGGCCGGACTCGAACCGAAACTCATAATAATCAGTACCCATCATATCTGAATCAGTGGCCGGACTCAAATCAAAACTCATAATAATCAGTAACCAAGTGACAGAGTAGTGCCAGAATCCACACAAACACAAGTAAACGGGGACATACCGGCCCCAGAACGAACCCAAAACATAAATAAAGGAGCTAACCCACTACGTACTACAAAGTTAATCTCGGGATCCTTCCAGGTCAACTATCTACTATAAAAAATACAATTCTGGGTATACATTATAAGTCATGGCAAGGCTAGTCCGCATTCTAAGTCAAACTAGACGACCGCGATCAAATACAGTGCTGCTATCAGGAACTAACAAGGCTAAACAGGCCAATCGGGTATAATCGAGGTGACTCAATCCCTTCACAACCCTAACAGGTCATACCAAGTCTTAACTAAGCCCAAAGATGTCAAAGTTCTGCCAGGTCGACAAGAAGGGTAACGGGGCTCGCTACCGGGTCCCGAAAATCAGGTTTGGTTATACTTGTCTAAGTCTGGGCTAAGTCTGTCTAAGCCTGGACTAAGGTCCAACAATAACATTCCCAGACTAGCAAAAATAACAACAATACTATCCGACCCCAAATAGGTCATCTGTGGTGTACCACGAGGATAACGGGCCTGAAATATATCCGAATAGCCCTATCCGGCCTAGAAGGCCTAAATCACAGCAAAACACCACCACCAATTTTATAATACCAGCCCACACACCAGCACAATAGCATACATATATCACACATAAGCTCAATCTAAGTGTAAAGAAAGGTAAACCTAGCCTACCTGGACGCCGTCGAATGCCTGCTAAAGCCAGTTAAATAGGAGCCTTCCCCTTTCGAGAGGCCTCTGACTGCTGCCAAGCTACCAAAATAATAAACTACATGCCAAAATATGACTATTGATACCCATATTGCATTAGTTCAAAAAATATCCGAACAGTCCACGTGGGGCCCGCTTGCGGAATCGAAAAACTGAAGCCATCACAGTGTCCCAAATAACGCTGTGACCAATAGTCACATCAATCCGAGCTCATATTAAGCTCTAAATAAGCACCAACAATACCAACGTATAAGAAAACTACCGTAAATACAATAAAACTTACCAAAATAACGACGATTACACTTCCACAAACACTTCCCCACTCAAACCCAACCTCCGCTCACCATTTTTTTCTCTGATTTGGAGCTTAAAATAATGATCAACAATGGTATATGAAAAACTAGTGGAAAAGTTGAATTAAATGTTCACTTTGGTTAATTATATACATACGACATGCTTGCTGTGCTATTTCTCTACTTCCACATGTGGAAGTGGAGGTGTCAAGTTACTGATTTGTTTCTCATCCCACTATACACGCACTCGGGCATTGCATAGGTTCGTGGTAAAATAAATACAACATTTTGAATATACCATAATTAATAGAAAATTATTTCTAACAAAACCTCTATAAAAGAAAAATATTATTTTAACATATTTAAATTCACTATCCCCTCTTAACTTATTAATAGGTTATAAAACTATTATAAAGTAGTATAATTATATCATAACTAAAGATTTTATAAATTTCAAAGACATTTTCGCAAGGTCATGAACTATGCCATTTTACCAAATTGAAATTCAATTTAATATTTTACAACGTGCTCGGTCTCAATAATATTCTCAAACGAACTGCCCGGGAACCAAACTGTCAGTCCCAGCAAGTCATAAATAACTTGGGGCAGTTATAGAAAAGCTCTAAACGCTGAGAACATACGAAAATGAGGGAAATAACTGGGAAGGTCATTACAGTTAGAGGTTCGACGTTTTGTCCTATTTGATATTTTTGAAAAATAAATGTCCTATTTGATATTTTATCTAAAAAAGTGACCCTTTAGACTCCGGACTCTTACAATTTGAGTCTAAACCATTACATTCCATTCAGTAGACCATAGAAGTTTTCATCAGTTGTCCCTTTTTGAAATAGTTATTTAGTAAATGATATTTTTTTTTAATCTTTTTTGTAATTTATAAATCTTTTAGATTATAGTCTAAAGATTTCTTTCGAACAAATGAAAAATCTTATAAGAAAATGTTGGACCAATGATCTAAAATTTTGTAAGCTATTCCAACATTAGATGACAATTTAATATTTTATCTGTAAATTTGAAAAATATATTAACAAATATTAGATTGTAGTCGAATATTACCTAAAAGAGTAACTTTTGAAGGAGTTACTATTGATTGTTTTTAGCAGTTCGATCATCATATTATTTTATGATAGTGACTGTTTTATTTTTAGTATGCGTTGACATGCTTTCTTTAGAAAACATTCTGTCGTAGTTTCTTCACTTTTGTTGTTTCTTCTTTCAAACTGTTTTGTATTGTTTTTACTTGACAAAAGAATCTATTGGAAACAACCTCATTTACTTTGCACTTGAAGGGATAATAAGGTTTGCATACACACTCCCTTCCCAGACCCACCTGTAGAATTACACTGAATTTATTATTATTGTTGTAATAATTTTTTTAAGGACTATACTTACACAATGTTTAAAATTAAGAATAAACGACCTTAAAAGAAATATTTGCCTAAATCAAACCTTAGACAGACCAAGTCTCCGATAACTAAGGAAGTTTGGTCCAGACAAAAAAGAACATTCTAGATCCAATAAACACGGCTATTTTAACTTGGGCCCAACCGAATATATATTAAGGCCAATTATGTTTCAGTAGCAAAAACTAACGTAGCGCTCTCTCACTCTGAAAAAAAACAATGGCCGGAAAAGGAGAAGGTCCGGCGATCGGAATCGATCTCGGAACCACGTACTCTTGCGTGGGCGTATGGCAACATGATCATGTGGAGATCATTGCGAATGATCAAGGCAACCGTACGACGCCCTCGTACGTTGCTTTTACTGACACTGAGCGTCTCATTGGTGACGCCGCTATAAATCAGGTCGCTGCTAATCCTACCAACACTGTTTTCGGTAAGCTCTCGGCTCTTAGTCTCATTGGTAAAGTTGTTGGCATGTGATCATTGGGTCACGTGTTTAAGCTGTGGAAACAACCTCTTGCAGAAATGCAAAGTAAGGTTGTGTACAATAGACGTGTTCAAGCTATAATGCATCGAGCTACCTTTTTTTCTTCCTTCTTAGTATGTGATATTTTCCGGAGATCAAATGATCATGTTGAGCTGTGCCGTTAATGTGATTTATATATTTGCAGTATCAGGTTGTACTTTTGTGCTGAAATTACTACTCATGCAGGTGTGTGTATCAGTTTTAAGATTAGGTCATTTCATATAGAGATTAGTTTTGTGTGATTTTGGATATGTAATTTCTTATTTTACAAAAATGAATAATCAAGTTAAATTTTGCTCCGGAAATTCATCAACACAAATTTCAGTTAAACAGAAAGTGTGTAGGAACTTTTGACAGAGAGATTAGTTTGCGGATGATATATAAATAGAAGATACATAGCATGCAGTATGAGTGTGAAATCAGTTTTGTCTTGGATCGTTTCCTCGAGGGATTAGTTTGTGAATAGCAACTTGCACTACTTTTTGTGTAATTTTTGAATATCTAAACTTTATTTTTAAAAAAAAAGTAAATTAGTTGATTTAACTCCAAAAGTCAATCAAAACTATTCTCAATAAGCTAAATGTGCCAAACAAATTTGGATATAGAGAGATTAGTTTGTTGATGGTATATAGCAATACTATGTGCAGTATGCCTGTATGAGTATGAGATCAGTTTGTCTTTTGTGCTACACTTACAGTTAATATATTAGTATAACATCAGTTCCTTTTAACCAAAAAACAAAAATAAAATAAAATAATAACATCAGTTCCTGTTTTAGATTGTTTTTAGAGATATTTTGTGCATTGCAACTTATACTGTTTTTTCTTTTTTGCATAATTATCGAAGATCATAATTTTATTAAAGACGAATAAAAGAAAAATTAGTTCGATTTAACCCAAAAAATTAGTCAATATGATTCTTGATAAGTAAAAAATGTGAAACAAATTTGGAAAGAGATTAGTTTGTGGATGAGATATAGCTAATTGCGCCTGGCACATTGGCAGATGCGAAGCGCCTTATTGGGAGGAGGATTAGTGATCCCACTGTGCAGAGTGACATGAAATTGTGGCCATTTAAAGTTATTACTGGACCTGGTGACAAGCCAATGATTGGTGTAAATTACAAGGGTGAAGAGAAGCAGTTTGCCGCTGAAGAAATCTCATCTATGGTACTTACAAAGATGAAGCAAATTGCTGAGGCTTTCCTTGGATTAACTGTGAAGAATGCTGTGGTGACTGTACCTGCATACTTCAATGATTCACAACGTCAGGCTACTAAGGACGCTGGTGTCATTGCTGGTCTAAATGTCATGCGTATTATCAATGAGCCTATGGCTGCTGCCATTGCTTATGGTCTGGATAAAAAAGCTAGTAGTGTTGGTGAGAAGAATGTGTTAATCTTTGATCTTGGTGGTGGTACTTTTGATGTCTCCCTCCTCACAATTGAAGAGGGAAATTTTGAGGTGAAATCCACAGCAGGAGATACTCATCTTGGAGGAGAAGATTTTGACAACAAATTGGTTGGTCACTTTGTCCTGGAATTCAAGAGAAAGTACAGGAAGGACTTTACAAGTAATCGTACATCATTAAGAAGAATGAGGACAGCTTGTGAGAGGGCGAAGAGAACGCTTTCTTCCACCGAACAGGCAACTGTTGAAATTGATTCACTATATGAGAAAATTGACTTCAACTCCACCATCACGCGCGCCAAGTTTGAGGAATTGAACATGGAACTCTTCAAGAAGTGTTTGGATCCAGTTGAGAAATGTTTGAGGGATGCCAGAATGGAAAAGAACAGTGTTCATGAAATTGTTCTTGTTGGTGGATCAACTAGAATTCCTAAGGTACAGCAGCTATTGCAGGAATTCTTTGACGGGAAGGAGCTTTGCAAGAGCATCAATCCCGACGAAGCTGTTGCTTATGGCGCTGCTGTGCAAGCAGCCATTCTTAGTGGAGAGGGTAATGAGAAGGCTCAAAATTTGCTCCTTTCGGATGTTAACCCTCTATCAGTAGGACTCGAAACTGCAGAAGGACTTATGACAGTTCTGATTGCAAGGAGCACCACAATTCCTGCTAAGAAAGAGAAGATATTCTCAACTTATTCTGATAATCAACCTGGATTGTTAATTCAGGTTTATGAGGGAGAAAGAGCAAGGACAAAAGACAACAACTTGTTGGGTAAATTCGAGCTTTCTGGTATACCTCCTGCACCAAGGGGTATTCCTCAGATCACTGTCTGCTTTGACATTGATGCCAATGGCATCTTCAATGTTTCCGCTGTGGACAAGACCACCGGACAGCGGAAAAAGATTGCAATTACGACTGACAAAGGTAGGCTGTCTAAGGAAGAGATTAAGAAGATGGTCCAGGATGCCGAGAAGTACAAGGCGGATGATGAAGAACACAAGAAAAAAGTTGATAAATAGAACAACTTGGTTTTTCTTTTTTTCTATTAGTGTAGTTTAACATAAATAGTTCTTTTTCTGTTTTTCGTTTGGTTTAAGACTATCAAAATGGTGATGTCCATTCTTCATAGCTCTACCCCATCAATTTTTTTGCTGCCAATGGCAAGTTATATTTGGCGAAATATTTTCAAAAATCAGTTGCTTTAATGGAGCAATATAAGTCAGGTCCGGCTTATATCTATATGTGTATATTATAAAAGCACGAATATTAAATTGCTAATGTTGAACACGGGAATATTTGATAGACTTTCATGCTCTTTAAAAATTAAATTGTTTCACCAAAAGTTACTCTCATTGGGTAAAACTGCATTTCCTTTGTCCCAATTTATGTAGTTGGAATTTCGAGAGTCAACTAAGTTTTTCTTTGGTTGAAATGTTTTTACATGCGCTTTAGATATTTCAAGTAATTAATTATTGTGATTTATAGTACTTTTTACGTAGTTTTCAAATATATATATATATATATATATATATATTTTTTTTTTTTCAAAAGACGTAAAACTTTTGTGTTGGAATTCACAGTCAAAGTTTAGAAGTTTAATCTCGAGTGTGCTCATCACGACCCAAAAATCCATGAATTGTAATGGCACCTACCCAACCCGACCGTGGTAGATAAGCCTTGACTCAACAATTTGAATATCAACATAAGCGAAATAACAAACTACTCCATACTAAATGATAATTTTTTTTATAATAATAGTAACTCAAAGCATCCACAACAGTACTAGCAGAAAGTCTGAACCAAAATGAATACAAAATTCCAAGACTCAGATGTCATAAGTGAAAGAGCGACTCTAAATACAGAATGTCGAATAACTACAAAACTGTCTGAGAACAAAACAAGATAGAAGTAAGATAGATGAAGACGAGAAGAACTCTGAACCAAGAAGCTCACCACAACTTTGAAATGCTTCCAAGATGCACGATCACTATCCACGAGGTCCACTCGTATCAAGATCTGCACTAGAAGGATGGAAAAAAGTAGGAGTGAGTACAACCCACTTGTACTCAATAAGCATCATAGCCCAACTAAACTTAATTAGAAAACTATAACGAGTAAAAAATACTAAAAATAATCCTGCAAACAAAAAACCTCAGTAGTTCAATATTAAATAATACCACGATATATCTCAATCACAACAACAATCCATAAGTACATGATACGCAATGGTCAATGCCTACTGTATACACCCTCCAAACATTTTTCGCTCAGGAAGGGACCCATGGGGGACTCGAGAAGTCCATATACAAGTCAACTCTCATCAATATATCAAAGATCTGGACTCGAACTAGAACTAAAGTAATTCATTCTTTCAAATTAATTCTTTCATGTCATTTCTTTTAAAGTCAACTCATTCACTGTTTCGAAAAACCATGAGATGTATGAATATGCATGAACACAAAAATAAAGTGAAATCAGCAGATATATCCAACATCTCAGAATCATAGTCAATCCATGAATATAACAATAATCCATCTCATTCAGTACTCAAAATCAATAAGTTTACCCAACCCATAACATGCTTTTCACGATAAGTTCCCACCTAAGCAAAGTCTGAAAGAAGTTAAGCCATAACCCACCTCGAAGTTGAAACGCAAGTCTCAGAAAATCATAAACTAGACTTTTTATTTCGAACAACCTCAAAATGCTCCCAATCTATCAAAAATAGGTTTTACACGTAGCCACGAGTCCAACGATACCCATACTGCTAAGGTTCTAATCTGGGTCCAAAAAGTCAACTATGAGAACCCAAGGGTTTAACTAGAATTTTATTAGAAAATAAATTTACTCATAACTTATGGAGTTAAAATATGAAATTTCATCGAAAATGGAGTTAAAATCGAGCTTGAAATCATCGAAATACCTTTTTTTAACTTTACCCAAAAAATTCCAAAATTTCAAATAGAAAAACCAAGATTTGAAGGTGAATTCATGAAAAAATCATTCAGGAATGATAAGATATTGGTTTAGGAACTTACCAACGTTGAAATCTCAAAACAAAAAAAACTCTTGAAGTCTCCCAAAATCAAGTCTCCAAACTCCAATTTTGCGGTATGGAAGAATAAAATGAAAAAAGGGATATGTCACTGTTTAAGTGACAAGGGCGCTTTAGTGGAGTTTTTGACCACAGGCTCGGTTTTGTTAAAGTGGAAAAATGCCGCGACATCTAAAACCTCCAAGACTGTGATCCTCCATAGAAGTGGACCCGTCTCGTAGGAGTGGATTTGCAGGAGTGGTAAACACTCCGCTCCGACGCCGTTGCTGATGCGGATAGGGCACCGCTGGTGCCATCCACCTTGGGTCATCTCAATTTCGAAGATGTGGAGCTCCTTCCACGGATGCGGCTCCGCAGAAGCGACCCTAGGTCGCCGAAACGGTTGCACCAATTATCAGCAAAGACAACTGAAACAATCCAAGAATCAAGTATCAGAAATTGTTCGGGACCTATAGAAATAACCCAACTATGCTACTAGGCTAATTTTGGTGTTTCAAACTCAATGAAACCATCAGAAATACCATCGGAGGTCGTTTTCATCAAGTTTTGACCAAAGTCGATTCTAGGCCAAACTTTATCGAATTTCCAACCAAAAGCTCAAAACACAACGAAAAGCCTTAGAACCTGAACCAACAACACTGCTTATCCAAAAATTACATTTCGGAGCTAAGAAAACTGATGAAATTTTCATACAATAGCTAAAACACCAAATGTTGACCAAAGTCAATCCTACTAACTTAAGAACCTTCTAAAATGAAAAACTTACATAAAACCCAATCGAACACCGGATGAGAAAAAAAAAAAAAGATATGATCTATACTGTATCAATATTCTTGTACCTCATAAACTAAATGTAAGCAATTATAAATTATGACCTAATATTTTTTACAGTTATTAAGATTGACAGGGAATAATGACAAAACATATTTATATAGACTAGTATATTAGAAAAGCACGAATATTAAACTGCTAAATATTGAACAACAAAAGTATCTTCTAAATATTAATAGACTTTTATGCTCTTTCAAAATTAACATATTTTATCAAAAATCTTACTACTATAGTTGGGTAAAACGGTAATATTTATCCCGTTACCTATTAGTTATGAATTTTATTTCAAAGAACTTTGTATACCTGCATATCTTAGTCTTTCTAGTGAATGAATGTTAGTAGCTCAGTTGGTTGGCTATTTGCACTTTCACCTTGTTGATGAGGGTTCGATTTTCCATTTTTTAATCCTCTTCCACCACTAATAAGATGAAAGTTTAGATAACCGACTGACTAAGCTACTAATATTCCTTTTTTGTATTATTAGATCTGTGTGCTTTTTTTTTTTTTTTTTATCCAATCAATATTTTATGAATTCTCAAAAGTCAGCATAGGAAAATAGATAAATGGTGGAAATATAAATTTACTTTTTCTACATATCAGATTGAATTTATGCATTACCTTTTTTTAGTATCGGTTTCAATAGCCATTGTATTTTGTGATGTTGTTATGGCTTGGAAATAATAAAATTGGACTTAATGTAATTTCAATGCCTCTCCTCCATGATGGGGACCATACCACGGAGGCATGGAGTGCACGGTGAGCAGTGCGCCGCACTCCCCTCTTGCGGATGGAATTTTCCCCAACTTCATTTGTTTTAGGAGAGTTTTAGTCATTATGACTTTATAGAAACCGTCTCTCTTAACCTTAAAACATCCCAATCGACCTAATCACTCAATTACATTATTTAAAATCCTTTCCTCCCTCTCTCTAACTACAACAGTCAAGTCTTTAAGAAGAATCAAAAGTTAGGGCTTCTCTTCAAAGGTTCTCCCTTATGTTTATTCTTCGAGGTATGTAAGGCTAACCTTTCGTGAGGGAACCTTATTCTTCCCACAATAATGTCTCATTACAGTATATATTTTATGAATTCAAAGCTAGAGTTTTCAAATTTAAATTCTAGAAACCAAGTTTTTTGTCTATGGTTGATAACCCTTTGAATCCTCTAAGAGACATAGTAGAAATCCCATGAAATTGAAGTCACTCTTTAAAATTTAATTCTTGTTTCATATCTATGGGTTTTGTCTCATTACGGTATATATTTTATGAATCCAAAGCTAGAGTTTTTAAATTTAAATTCTAGAACCCAAGTTCTTTGTATATGGTTGATAACCCTTTGAATCCTCTAAGAGACTTAGTAGAAATCCCATGAAATTGAAGTCACTCTTCAAAATTTAATTCTTGTTTCATATCTATGGGTTTTCTTTTAAGCTTTATAAAGTCATCTTATGATTTTGAAGCCTACATCATAATTTACAATTTGTCATAAGTATCCAAGATAATTTAGTTTGAGATTATCTTTAAAAGACTATTTCATGAATGTTTACGAACACTTTACATGCATGTCATTAGATTTTTGAAAGAAAGTATTATTTCCTTGAAAACTCCAAAACTAGCTCATGAATCAGTATGGTCATATGATTTGAAGCAAAAGGGCTAAAACACATGATATCTTATAATTTAGAGAAAAAGGGCTCAAAAATGTGATATTTTATGATTTTGAGAAAAAAGGCTCTCAAATAATATGTTTCATGACATGATTTTGAGCAAATGACCCTATCACATAATTTTCAACGTATTTTACAGAATATAGTATGAGCATATATATATATATATACATATATATATATTGGGAGGATTATGTAGCATTAAGATAGGTATTGGGTCAAAAGGGGATCATTACCTGAAACTATATTTTCCACCGTAGGTTATAAATCATTCCGCAAGTCGGACGACCCTTATAATGCTACCAGAAATGGGTTTATTATGGATCTTTATGATGTTCGTCCTACTATCCCAGTAAAGTGTAGGATAACTCTGCCAAAGTGGGTTATGATGTTTGGCTCTGCCAATGTGGGTGAGACATTGGACATCATGAGCTCACATGGTGTATGTCGGTTATAAGAAACTCCCCAAATTGAAGACCTGGTATTTTCCTTAGTTATTATAATGACCCCCCAGGTCATTTTTTATATTTTAGTGATTTTTATAGATTTAGAGCCTTCCTATAGCTGTCCCAAGTCATTTTGTTTTTTATAGCCATTTCCCTATTTTGGAGCTTTTGAAGTTAAGAAAATGGTCTTAGGCCAAAGCCTTAGGTAACCGGCCTCGGATGCCAATTCTAATAGTTCCATTAGCTTCAGAACGTCGATTTTAGGCTAGGTTGACCCCTGGTCCGAGTTTCGAGGCTTCCGGGCTTATTTTGGGCTATTGGGTGGATTTTTGTAAAAAATGGATCCTTGGGTGTGGGGCCCACATTCTATCAAAACGACCTTGGATGGGAACTTCGATGGCTCCATTGAGACCAAAATACCAAATTTTGGTAGTGTGATAACCCAAATCCTGGATCGTGTGGGCATCTATCTAACACCCACCCTAGATAGGAGAACCCTTACTAATCAACCATTTGTTTAATGCGGAAGTTAAAACCATTCATTTTCAACATCATTGAATCAGTCAACTAATTAAAATAATCCTTCATTCAACCTATTAATCCGGTTAACATCATAAGTACAAGTCTAATTTAATACATATGATACATAAAAGTAATGCAGAAGATAATTAACAAAAAATCCTCATGTACTAGCCTAAACCGGTACAAGAGCAATAGACAAGGAACATGATAATCAATGACACAACATCCATATAGAATAGAAAGGGCTGAGTGATCGCCGTCACTGCTATAGAAACCTCAACTGACCTATACCATGGCTAAATACCCAATTGGAGATATAGTAAGTGTAGCATCAGTACAACTACACACACTGTAGGCATCATCGATCGACCAGGGTTAGAAACAAATAATATTAATAATAATTAGGTAGAAATCATGACATCAAGTATGATTTTGGTTCCTAAATACCAGATTATGAACTCATTAACACCACGCTTATAATATCTCTATGACTTGCCTTCCATTTAACATTTTTGTATATCTTTATCCTTTGGCCACGCACTCTAACTTACACCCTTTTTACCCTTAACTAACTTATTAACCTGGTTTCCCAAACTTCTAACTTACACTAGACCGGATCTTCTCAGTAATTCGCTATGACAATGTACTACAGTTTTACCATCACCAAGACTTAGAGTTCTAACGACCCTGCGGGAAGTAACAATACCATACAATGAGTTCCTATAACCATAAATTTTGAATAATTAACATTAAGGTTTAATTAGGACATACCTCGAATTCACAGTGTACCGCTATACTCCATCAAGACTACTAACGTACCAATTCTCTCAAGGATCAACAACAATATATGTATATATATATATATATATAACATAATAGAATATCAAGGCCTATGAATGAATGCATGTATACAAGATATGTGCACCGTCACTTTCTCTCCTTAGCCTCATTACCTCATTATCCACATCATGAACATCATTATCAATATCAATATCAATATCACCATCATCATCAACAACTCATTAATAACCACATCATATACATCATGATCCCAGTAATAATATCACCATCATCATCATGAATCTCTTCATCATTACCAACCTCACTCCCAACATCAATGAACTTGAAAACATGCAATGTAATCAATAATTACAAGTATTGTCCAAAAACAATCACAACCACTATTCACACATAATCATAATGGAATCAACCTTAATTCCATACATGTCCTTAGATGCATGCATTATTATAACGTTCACACTACATCCCCTACCAGACCACAGTGGCTTCACCTAGATACCGTTACTTATCTTGTCTATTCACAACTCTCATTCATATTTTTGGCATAGTACTCAATTTAATTCCTAAATACTTCTATTGGAATTCCCATACTTGACCTTAAAACCTTGCCCTTGTTATCCTATGACTTTTATCAACTACCTATCATGCCGCGTACTATCGCTATGTTGTCTCTTAACAGTCCTAACCTTTTAGTTACTCTCATAGGTCACCTAAAAACTCTTTTAGACTACTATTAACCCCTACTCCACCTTTATGTTTCATTATCCCTCCTTGTTATAGGGCGAAGCCATTCAATTTACCAAGAGCACTCTCTACCATACCCTAGCTTAATACTCCTCCCCCCTTTTTACCGTACTTAACTCGCACCATGCTTATGGACCACATTACTAACCCAGTTAATTATTATAAGATTCAACCCATCCCCCACCTCGAATATCACATTAATATGGTACAACAACAATTAACCACATTGTTTAAGCCTAACTGGATTTTTATCATTTCCGTCCTTCCAAACACCGTGCCCAAAGGCCTAATGCATGAGAACTCCTGACCTTACTATCAATGTTATATGAATATATCCCAAGTCTAATTGCTACCATATATAAATCATAACCTACCTTGTAGATGAAACATGATGCTATTGAGAGGAGAGAGTTATCCCACGAGTACTAAGCATCTTCCCATGTCGGTTCCCGCCGGGTGTGTCTTAAAATCGCCCTCATGAAGCTTGGCCTTAGAAATCTCATAATTATGGAGGTAGGGTTTATTCTGGGTGTTCTTGAGGGGAAAGGGAGACTGAGGAGGGACAAAATAAAAGAGGGTTTTAAAAATATCTAGGGTTGGTTACTGTTGATTTCCATTGCAGTAATTTTTTACCGCTGCAGTGGTTAACCTACCCCTGCAGTGGTAGAACACAGACCAACCCAATTTCCTTTCTGGGCCTTCGGGGCAATGGCTTTCGGTCTCATTTTTCTCTACAAAATAATTTTCCCGGGTCCATTTAGAGCATTTAATTTATCATAAATATTTCTGGGGTGTTTTAACACATAACGACATTTTGGGTCTTACAGATAGTTTATTTTGGAATCACGCTCAATTTTGGAGCAAGTGGTCCTTGAGCTGCAAGGGACGCTGTGACAGTTTCAATTTTGGAATTCTACAAGCGAGCCCCACGACCAATTTTTAGTCTGATTTCTGACCTATAGCATAAATTCACAATATAGGTATCGATACTCTTGACTTGACATGTAGAATGTAATTTTGATGGAATTGCATCGGTCGAAGGCATCTCAAAAGGGAAAAGCTCCATTATATAGATTCTTGCATGCTCTCGGCGCTGTCCAGGTAGGCTAGTCTTATCTTTCTCATAGACTTTTCTTTATTATGGTATTATTAGGATATTGTGCTAGTTATGAGTGGGTAATTATGGCTCGACTATTATTTTAGCATTTATTGACTATATTGGCCGATTAGGGGCCCTTTTCGGGTATAATTTTACCCATTTTACCTTATGTTAGCCTATGATGATCCTTTAGGAATAGACTGCTCATTTAGTGCCTTGGTATGGGATTGTGAAGCTTATCTTAGGTTCAGGTAGGTACTTGCCTTAGGTTGGGTTTTTGGGACTGGTAGTGTGCCCCACTGCCTCTTTTAGATAGGATGCTTAGAATAAGGCCCCTTTTAACCTAATTATCACATAATTACATCCTTAGGCTATTAACTGGGTTTGGGGGTTGACTTAGACATTATTATTCACTCATTTAGCTTTGTTACCTTGGGTAGGGTAGTAATTGACCTTAAACCACATCTTTCTGACTAAATAATTGGAACCCGCTACCACTTAAAGGATTTGGCCGCCTAATATTGGAATTTTTGTTTGTTGTTTTTATATTTCTCTTATACTGTTACTTGTCTTGAGCAGGGGTTCTATCAAAAATAGCCTCTCTACTTTGTTCGAGGTAGTGGTATGGACTGCGTACATCTTACCCTCCCCAGACCCCACTTTGTGGGAATACACTGGGTATGTTGTTGTTGTTGATTAAAGAGATGTGAGTTGGACTATAAACCTGAGATATCACTATTTATTACTTACTTATTAGTTTCGATTCAAGTCCGACACCTAACATATTGTATTATTTATCTAGTTCCGATTTGAGTCCGGCGATTGCTATATTATTATTATCTATCAGTTTTAATTTGAGTCCGGCATATGCCAAATTGTTATTATTTACTAATTTTGGTTCAAGTTCGATATTTATTATCATCACTATTACTGATTTGGGGTTGGAAAATTGGTAAATACCGATAGATTGGTAGTTATGGCTGAAAAGAGAGTATAAGGTACACATATCACATATTTTGGATCATTTTACGTTCATTACTTCTATATCCCATCCTTACTTTAGTATTACTCCTTGTTTGTTCCTGTTGGTTCCAACTGCAGACGCAAGTGTACTTGGTTGTGCAAGTAATAAAGTTACTCTTACGCGCCGAATATCGATCCCACAGGGACTTGGTGTTTAGCAAACGATCCAATTTAAGTATTACTAATGAATTTAAACAAGTACAATTTGTAACAAAAAAAGAGTTTGAGTTTTGTTTTTATAAAGTAAATAATAGAAATAACAACGATACTAAATTCAGATTGTAACCAATATAGTGAGAGTTCTAGGGTTGAGACGTTTACTTCACATTCATGCATAACTATGGTTTCTAGCTGGTGTTTGTGTTTATCGTGATTATTGATTTATGTGGTTGATATTACAACTTGGGAATGGTCATCCTCTAAGTCATCTACCCAAATTAATTTCACAACTACATCGTTGAGCGGGGATGTGAGTCTTTAATTTGGATGCATTAAACTATCTTCCCATTTCATTATTTCATTATCCAAGTGGGGCATTTAGGTATATCACTATCCTAACCACAAATCATCCTTTAACAATTACTATATAACAATTAAAGACATGATCCACACTCCCTACATTCTTCATTACATCTCTCCACTCCTATGGTCAATTCTTTTCGAGACTTAGATTTATCCTAAAGTTCATGACGCTTTATAATAGTAAATCAAGAACGCAAGAATAATCACATACCTCGATAAACATATAAACCAACTATAAAACCAAAATTAAGCAATCATGTTGTAGCCTCAACCCTAGAAAGAGGGTGTTTATCCATTCATAGTCATACAAAGAATCACCATTAATGAATTTGTAAGTAAACTACAAGAAAACTAGAAGTAAAATCTACAAAACCCTAACGTAGAGCCTTCGTTGCCATCTCCTCCTCTCCAAATCGTGTGTATTCCAAAAGTTCTTTGTAAATATGGCAAAGTACTCATTTTATAGTGTTTTATGACTTACATAGGATGACCCATACAAAACATATGCATTTATAACTTACCCCCACTTAAATAACATAAAAACCAACTTTTAGACGTCCTAGGGGGAGGGGGGTTGCGTCACACCCCCAATCGCATGGCCTAGGCTGTATGGCGCATGACCATCACATGGACCAACCAGTAGACCCACGCCATAGGGGTTACAAGGCATGGCCTAAATCATGGCATAGGGTGTGTGTGTCATGTCCTAAAGCACGGCCTAGAGGGGTGCGAGGCATGGCCATTCCGCAACGCGAGATTTTCGTCCAATCTTTGTTCTATGCTTCTCGTCTACTTGTTCCTTGTTTCCCCACTCCTTGTGGATTGTATGTAGGATTAATTTATCTTCCATATCTGCTCCAATGGTCTCCTAAAATAACTCATAACAAACATTAGTCCATGCAACACAATAAAGGTCATCAAAGTATACTAGAAAAGGCATAGCTCAAGCTAGCAACACTAGTTTTCTCGTTTAAGCTCTATTTGATTATTTTGACTCTTGACTTATTTCAAATGCACCTTAAACACTCTAAACATGCAAATTAGCACACAAATACAAAAATTCACACATTGCACTTTATTAAGCACATCAAGTTATCCTCAAAACTAAGCTAAATGCACGTAGATAATGACACTTAGGTGTATAAATACGCCTAAGATCACCACCCCACACATAAAGACTTGTTCATACTTGAACAAATCTTTGAATTCAAGGAAGAATCTAACAATACTACTTTAAATAAGATGCTCACGCTAGAACTATAATGACTACATGAATAGCAAGTTCTACTTTAAGCATGGCATATTACAATTGAACCCACATGAACATTACTTGAAGACTTCCTAGCCTCAAGAATTGACTCTACCAAGTTGGAAAACTCATGCACAATACTCAACAAGGATATCATATAAGTCACCTATCCATCATTAAACATGCGCCCTCACCATAAGAGAGTTACCCATATTCACTCACAATTATGTAATTTATCACAAGATTGGGTGTAAGAATCAAATTCCGCTCACTCTCACAAAGAATCACATGTCACATAAGATGAACCATAAGCTTACCCTTAGTGTAATAATCTACCAATATAATAATATCAAAGCTCAAGATCAAGTAGGACTTTCTGGGTTGTTATGTAGGCTAAAGGATGGGTAGGAACTATTTTTGTCAAGAATAGTGACTAACTTTCCCAAGCGCTTTAATGCATCACACTTCTACATTAAACTTAACTCCAACCAACCTATTTTTCAACACTTTTATCTTCCCACCTCTCTTTTATTTTGCCCCTTCTCTTTAAGCTTGCTTACACATCTTTAGCAAGGAGTATTTGCTATCAACACATGATTCACTTTGGATCTATTTTTCTTTTCATTACAGTACTCCCAACCAACAACACTTAAAACTTTATCAAAACACCAATATTAATTACTTTGGGGCTTCACTTTCACTTTTTCCTTCTTCATTATTCCACTCCTTAACATCTTAATTTTTCAACTAAAGCGCTTAGGAGTTTTTGGATCAAATTATGGTCAATTGAAAGAAACGGAATAAGCTACATATGAGGCTACCAAAGAATAGGCTAAAGGCTCAACAGGGCTAACTAAGGACATGCATAAAGGGTAGACAAAGTGGGTATAAAACATGGCTATCAAAGAAATGCCTATATCATCTCCTAAACTCAACATTCTTTATTTTGCTTTGCAAATACACCGGGCAAGTTCTAGACATCAATATGCAAACATGGAGTGTAACAAAAACCTCACTCACACTTGGCACATGTTAAAATCATGAAGGATCCCTATAGACCCTCAACCAAGCAATTGCAAGAATTCAATTTTAAGCCAACACCATACAAGAGTTAGATAAAAGAGCCTAGGTGTCTCACATAAGTCATTCAATTTTTTCACAACATGCCTTAGAATTCAACACTAACTTACATCAAGTAATCATGTGTAGCACCTAACAAGAGTATCTCTATTTATTCCTAATGACAAAAATTTTAAAATTACCCCTAAAAATAAAAAAAGATACTGGGGTCAAAGAGCTCCCCCTCAGAAAAGAACCAAAAAGAAAAATTGAGGGATGGGTAAAGTGTGCTTCTACTAAATGGACAAAATAACAAAAACTAAAAATAAACAAAGATAAAATCTTTTTGTAATTTTTTAGATTTAGTCTGAAACTTGCAAATAAATCAAAATCAAAATCCTATAGCGCACTTCACCCTAAACAAATCAAAGATTCCCCACCCCACACTTAAAATCATACTTTGCCCCTAAAGTATAAATCAAAGTAAGGATAGAAATACTCCCTGACGTCTCTAGGCCTATCTAGTAGCATGCCACTTTCTCAGATTTCCATCATGGGGGTCGGAGGACCCCACACTTATGCTTTCATCATGCTCCTTAGCTTGAATTTTGGGTACTCAGACTTCCCCTCAGCGCCTGTCAACATAAAACAAAAACAAAAACCAAAGGTGATACCAAAGAAATAATGAATTAAAAACAAACTACCTTAACTTGGGTTGCCTCCCAAGCAGTGCCTGATTTATTGTCGCAGCATGACTCACATCACAACTATCATCCGCATTCTCTCATCCTTTTCCTCCTTATCGGCGCCAATCTTCTCCTTCTTTTTTGACCTCTTGAGTGCTCACAATCAAGGTCTGTGGCTTTTCTTACACTCACCTTTTCAGGATTCCCTTCAAGTTTTTCCAGCTCCGACTTATTTTTCATTTTGAAAAACTCCATGAGAGAGTTCAATGAGGCAATGAGAGGTTTTCTCTCCTCCACCCCACACTCATCCACTCTTATTTCTGTGATCATGCATAAATCTCTATAGTGTGAGGGTGTGTTGAGTGCTTTGTTTACTCTGAAGACCACCTCTTCATCATTTAATCTCATCTTAAGCGTCCCCTCTCTAACATCTATCAATGCTCCACCAGTAGCCAAGAATAGATATCCTACTATGATTGGTACTCTATCATCTGCATCATATTCAAGAACAATAAAATCAGTAGGAATAATGAACTTACCAACCTTAATGAGAACATCCTCTATAATTATTTCGGGGACCACTCTCGTTCTGTCCACCATCTGGAGCACAACTGATGCGGGCCTTGGATTCCCCAATCCAAGAGTATTAAACTCAGAAAGGGGCATCAAGGTGATGCTTGCCCCTAAATTACTCAAAGCTTGGACAATATCAATTTCACTAGTTTATATGGGGAGGGTGAAACTCCCACGGTCCTTGAGCTTTTTGGGTATCTTGCTCATGACCACAGAACTGTACTCTTTAGTAAGTGCCACAGTCTCAATATCACCAAGCCTTCATTTGTTCAATACCACATCCTTCAATTACTTAGCATATTTAGGCATTCCCTACAAAACATCTAACAAAGGAAGGTTAATGTGAAGTTCTTTGAACGTGTCCAAGAACTTCTTAAAATAAGCATCCTCTTTGGCTTTCTTAAAATTTTAAGGGAATGGTGGTGGTGGTCTACTTTGGGTTTGCTAAACTGACTTTTCATTAGGGTACTCAGACTTCCCCTTTTTGTCAGCTTCTTTGGACTCAACTTACTTTTTTGTCTGCTCGTGTGATCAATTATTTTTGGACCTCATGATTTTTCTTTGGAGGTGCATCAATCAAATGTCTACTACTACTCAAGGTGATTGCCATCACTTGCTTTGGATTTTCTGTGTCAGTAGGCAAACCCCCTTGAGGTCTTGTGTTTTACGCCTGAGCTAACTGACCTACTTGCATCTCTAAGTTCTTTTGAGCCATTTGCTGATTTTTATATCCGCAACTATTTGTTCTTGATTGGCCAAAATCTTTTTTAAAGTCTCTTCTATATTATTAGCCTGAGTGTTAGTCTGTGTACCTTGTTGCTGCTGAAACTGCAAATGTTGGACTTGATTATTACCCCAAGCTGAATTGGGTTGCCAAGCTCAAGTGTAGGTGTTACCATAAGCTTGATTACCTCTCTGAGCATTGACTATAAAATTGACTGACTTTGGATTGGCACCGTATAGGTCTACATAATGATCACTTCCTCCACAGACTTGACACCAAATCTGAGCTTGCTAAACCTACTGATTGTGTAACATTGGATGGAGCTTGGCCCTGAGCCATACTCAATTGATTCAACTGAATCATCATCTGATTTTATATGCTAGCCACTTGTGCAGTCAATGCTGTGATGGCATCACTTTCTGATGTACTTGAAACATGCTTCGCTGCAGCTCTGTAAGCATTACTATGCCAATTTGGGTTACTCTACGCAAGTCTGTCCAATAAAGTGTAAAGCTCATCATAAGTTTTTTCCAAAACTTGACCACCTCAGCTGAATCTAATAAAATTTTAGTATTTGGGTCAAGACTTTCAACAAAAGTGTAAGCTAACACTTTATTAGACTGATGATGATGAGGGCAATATCTGAAAAGACCCTTGAATCGCTCCCAAGCCTGGTATAATTTTTTTTGGGTTTTTGAGTGAAACCCACTATTTCACTTCTCAATTTTACAGTCTTACCAGATAGGAATAATCGGATAAGGAACTTTCTTGCAAGATAATTCCATGATGTGATGGAATTTACAGGCTCTCCATTTAACCATTTCTTAGTATCTCCCAAAAGTTAGAATTGGAATAGCGTAAATCTTACATAATCTGTAGAGACCCCTATAGGAATGAATGTGTCACTGATCTCTAAGAAATTTTGATGATGGATCGGTGGGTCCTCATGAGTCTGACTAGTGAACTGTCTGCTTGAGTACAACAATTGCACCATATTCTGTTTCAGCTCAAATCTACCTCCAGGTTTTGATTTGCAAATGGCAGAGGTAATATTAGTTGTGAGTGGGATTTCCATATCGTGCACTGTCCTTGGTGCTACCATGACTTCAAGAACAACCTGGACCTATTGATCCTGCTCAACCCGCTGTATTGGGTAGAGAAGTACTGCTTCTCTTCTCAACTGGTGTAAGCGACGCTCAGGTTCAGGATTTGGTTGGACCAAATCCTTATCCCTTGTCGGCTTACAAGCTTCACAAACCTGTACCTGCAGGATGAGAAGCCAAGACCAAGTTGTTAGCACTTATCAAACACAATAGAAAAATCAAAAATTAAAAGGTTGCTAATTTTTCAAGTCCCTGGCAATGACACTAAAAATTTGTTGCTTCCCACTGCACATGCAAGTGTACGTGTTTGTACAAGTAATAAAGTGGCTCTTACAAGCCGAATATCAATCCCACAGGGACTTGGTGTTTAGCAGACGATCCAACTTAAGTATTACTAATGAATTTAAGCAAGTACGATTTGTAACCAAAAAAGAGTTTGTGTTTTGTTTTTATCAACTAAATAACAGAAATAACAATGATACCAAATTTGGATTGTAACCAATATATGGGGAGTTCCAGGGTTGAGGCATTTACTTCACATTCATGTATAATTATGGTTTTAGCCGGTGTTGGTGTTTATAGTTATTATTGATTTACGGGATTAATATTACAACTTGGGAATGGTCATCCTTTAATTCATTTACCCAAATTAATATCACAACTACATTTTTGAGTGGGGATATGAGTCTTTCATTCACATGCATTAACTATCTTCTTGTTTCATTAACTATGTGGGGTATTTAGGTATATCACTATCCTAACCGCAAATCATTCTTTAACAATTACTATATAACAATTAAAGAAATTATCCACACTCCCTACATTCTTCATTCTGTCTCTCCACTCTATGGTGAATTCGTTTCAAGACTTAGATTTATCCTAAAGTTCATGACGCTTTAGAATAGTAAAACAAGAACACAAGAATAATCATATAACTCAATAAACATATAAACCAACTATATAATTAAGCAATCATGTTGTAGTCTCAACCCTAGAAAGAGGGTGTTTAGCCACTCATATTCATACAAAGAATCACCATTAATGAATTCATAAGTAAACTACAAGAAAACTAGAAATAAAAGAAACAAACCCTAACATAGAGCCTTCGTTGCCTTTTCCTCCTCTCCAAATCGTGTGTATTCCAAAAGTTCTTTGTAAATATGGCTAAGTACTCCTTTTATAGTGTTTTAGGTCATCAATAGGCTAACCCATATGAAACATATGCATTTATAACTTTACCCCCCACTGAAATAACATAAAAACCAACTTTTAGACATCCTGGGGGGTTGCGTTGCACCCCCCATTGCATGGCCTAGGCTGTGCGGAGCATGGCCATCGCTTGGCCCAACTAGTAGAACTATACCCTAGAGGGTGCAAGGCATAGCCTAAATCACGGCCTAGGGGGTGCGTGTCATGGCCTAAAGCACGACCTAGGAGGGTGCGAGGCATGACCATTCCACAATGCGAGATTTTCATCCGATCTTTATTCTATGCTTCTCGTCTACTCGTTCCTTGTTTCCCCACTCCTTGTGGCATGTATGTAGGCTTCATTTAATTTACATATCTGCTCCAATGATCTCCTACAACAAATCATAACAAACATTAGTCCATACTACACAATAAAGCTTATCAAAGTACACTAGAACAAGCATAGCTCAAGCTAGCAACACTAGTTTTCTCGTCTAAGCTCTATTTGATCATTTTGACTCTTGAATTATTTTAATTGCACCATAAATATTCTAAACATGCAACTTAGCACACAAATACATAAATTCACACATTACACTTTATTAAGTACATCAAGTTATCCTCAAAACTAAGTTAAACACACGTAGATAATGACACTTAGGTGTATAAATACGCCTAAGATCAGTTCCCACCATGCTTATGGGGGCTCAGATGTGTTTATTTCTCTTTTGTGTTCCTTATGGGATTATGGGGGTACAGTTAGGTTATAGTTAGGCTTTTATTTCCACTTTGGAGTTGCTTGTTTTCTATTTATCACATTGCCTAGCATAACCTATTATTTCTATTTTTGCCCCTTTATTATTGGCTTTAGTTTATATAATTGCACTTTATTTATACTTTTAATGTAATTGAGCTCAGTTGTCCTCTAATGTATATTGAGTACTCGTGGTTTTGGTACTTATACTACACTTCTGCATCTTTTTCCTAATGCAGATCTGAGTTCGAATCACTGTCATTGACGACATCCTTTAATTATGCTGCTGATCAGAGATTGAGTGAGCTTTTAGAGTTTGAAGTTGATCCTCCTTATTCTGCTATCTTGATAGTCTTATTTTATATATTTTGAGACTATGATATATATATTTTGACACTGTTTAGTACTCTTTTTGTCATAGTGGCTCTTGTACTAGCCTTACCAGGTCTTGGGGGAATTTTGTTTTGGTATTTTGTCCTCGTTCCCCTTTCATATAACATATATATATATATATATATATATATATATATATCCCCATTCTCATTGCTTATTATTGTAGTTGTAGCTTTATTTCCTTATCTTCTGCCTATTAGCATGTTACTTGTCATTTCAAGCTATGGCTTAGCTTACCTACTGGTGGGTTAAAGTAGGTGGCATCATGACCTGAGAAATTAGGTCATGACATTTTGGTATCAGATCCTAGGTTCACCAGTATTGTTGGTACAAGAGCAAGTGTCTAGTAGAGTCCCACAGATCGATATGATAAGGTCTGTATCCTATCTTGGGAAAGCTCCAAGACATTCTTAGAAAAATCTCACCTTTATGGTTCATTGTTATGCGTTGTGTCTATATTGGTTTCTAGATTCTCATTTGTTTCACTCTTTCACAGATGGCTAGGACGCGGTCTATGTCGACTGGGTACGGGGACCCCGAGTCTATAGAGCATCAGTTAGAGGCAAAGGTCGACCCCGAGGTCAAGGTAAGGCCAGATCTATAGGTCCAGCTCGAGGCTAGGCTAGAGAGCCTTCACCTGATTCGATTATTGATCCTGCACTTGAGATAGCATCGAAGGATCTATAACCATAATAGTCGGTGGGCCAAGGGGAAGCCCAAGTCCTACGTAGATTTATATCTTCTTTAGTACTCTGTGATGATTTGGTACAACTATTTGGTATGGTTAGGGCAAGTCGATGGATGGGGCCCAAATATTTACTCAGGGGAAGTCTAGGGTGGACTTAATATAGGAGCACAACCTGTAGCTGCGGTTCCTAGAGTAGAGGTTCCACCAGCACCAATAGTTCCACAGCCAACAGCAGCCTAGCTAACCGTGACTTCTGAGGAGCAGAAGATTCTGGGTAGATTTCTTAGATTATCTCTACCGAGGTTTGTAGGGGCCCCAGGCGAGGATGCATTTGAGTTCCTTACTAGCTGTGAGGAGAGGTTGCATAATTTGGGCCTAGTTGAGTCTTATGGTGTGGATTAACCACCTTTCAATTTGACAGAGTAACGAGATAGTAGTGGAGGGGATATCTTGATTGTAGGCCAGCTGGATATCCTCCTATGTCATGGACTCAATTCTCTGAGGCTTTCTTGGAGAATATGTCTCGCAGCATGCACGAGTGTGTAAGGGACTAGTTTATAGGGTTACAATAGGGTTTCATATCAGTGGCAGAGTACGAGGCAAAATTTCATGAGTTAGCCAGACGTGCCACCATGATTCTACCTACTGAATATGAGAGGATTCGGTGCTTCATCAGGGGGTTGAGACTTCTACTATGTATGGCTACTTAGCGTCTGGTAGCTGTAAGTAGGTCATTTGTTAATATTGCTAACTATGCTTAGACTATAAAGGATATGCATAGTGAGGCCCAATGGGGTAGCGATAAGAGACCTCATCAACAGTGTAGTTATAGTGGGAGCCACAGTGGATCACAATTCATAAGTAGAGGTTTTCTGGGTAGATACCCCCATCATTACGCATATTAACATCATGGTCATTCTAGTAGGCTCGTTCAGGTAATGCTGCAGATTTCAAAAGGGGTTAACCTAATTGTAATGACTTTAGTGGGTAGAGCAGTGGTCAATCTTCGAGGGCTATCCAGTCAGGGTCTTCAGGCTAAGGTGGCCATTTAAAGTTAGCCAGACCTTCTCAACAGGGTAGAGTGCCCAGGGCATGATATGATTGTGGTATTGTGGGCTATTTTGCCAGAGAGTGTCCCTAGTGTGGGATCATTGAGACTTCTACAGTGTTCAACTGAGTAGATCAGTGTTGCCCTCAGCTAGGGGTTGTGTACATGGTCGTATAGATGGTTCTCAGGGTTCTAGAAGAGTTCCTCAAGCAGGTAGACCAGGTGGTCAGGCGGGCACCAAGTTTGGAGGTAGACGGGTCATTTATATGCTATTCGTGGTTGGTCAGAGGCTAAGGCTTTGGATTCTTTTATTACAAGTACAATTTCGTTATGCCATTAGCCAACTTCCACTTCATGTGATCCAGGCTCCATGTATTCTTATGTTTCTACTTATTATGCCCCTCGATTGGGATTGTCATAGGAGTTATTATCTGTACCTTTGCGTGTAGCTACTCAAGTGGGTGATTCTTTAGTAGTGGATCGGGTATATAGATCGTGTATTATGGCTATTTTTGAGAGTATGTCACTTGGTCTAACTTTATTGTGCTATACATGGTTGATTTCGATGTGATTCTGGACAGGACGAGTTATCCCCTTATCATACGATCTTGGATTGCTTTGCTAAGACCGTGTAATGAACCTCCAGGTCATTTTTTATATTTTCACACATTTTTGGTGTTTTGTACCTACCCATAGTGCCTATAGGTTATTTAGGACTTGTCGGGATTGTTGGTTTGGTTTTCAGGCAGTTCATTTGGGTTTTAAGCCCATTTCTCGATTTTGGAGCTTTTAAAGTTGAGAAATTGGTCTTGGACCAAAAATCCAAGTAAATGGTCTCAGATGGAAATTTCGATAGCTTCGTTAACTCTGGAATGTGGGTTTTAGGCTAGGGGGACCCTTGATCCGGGTCCCGAGGCTTCTGGACCCGTTTTAGCCTATTGGTCGGAAATTGGTAAAAATAGCTCATTGGATGTGGGGCTCACTTTTTGTTGAAACAACCTCAGATGGAAATTTTGATTGTACCATTGAGTATTGAATTTCTATTTTGGGTTAGTAGCATAGTTAGTTTGGGTCCCGAGCCTTTATATTTCATTTTGAGTGTTTAGACGAAAATAAGTTAAAATAATAGGGGTACTGGGGGTTAATTTGTTGTAAACAACCTTTTTTTAATAAATACAATGATTTCATTGGATCCATAACGTGTTTTATGATCAATTTTCTCTGTTGGATCATGTTCATAGGGTTTCGGATGAGTCCGAGGGTCAAAAATAAGTTTTTGAAGTTGCTGGTGTTGGTGTGGCCGCTTTAGGCCATTGACCATTTGATCGAGCTGCTAAAGCGACCATTTGACTGCTTTAGCGATACTTTGACCCTTTGACCTGGCCACTTTAGTGGATAAAGTTCCGCTTTAGCGTCCATCGCTTAGTATAAGACCAAACCGAACCCATTTTGTATTTTTGACATTTTGGCAGCTAGAAATATCTGATTTTGATGATTCTCGATGAGTTTTTATCGTATAATCATTGTATATGTGATTATAACTCCATATTTCTCATTTTCCAAGAATACCCATTCTGATTTTCCTAATTTCTATGCAAAGTCGAGATTCAAAAACCTCACTCCAGCATTCTCTAACCCTTTCCCCCCATATTTGGTCTTGGGAGCTCAAGAAAGTGTGGGAATTGATCAATTGGAGTTGGGAATGTGTAAATGACTTTGAGCTGATCATTTCTCATTAATTTCTTTGTAAGGTTTTTGGCCTAATTCCTCCATTTAATTTTTCCCCCCTTCTTATTTTCATTATCTCTCAGGGCTAATTTGAGCTCCGATTTGTACTCCATTTGTGCTGAAATTTTGAGCATGAATTCCTTTTCCTTCAAGGGAACTCATACCGGATTCAATTTTGGGATTCCATTAACGGGTCCTATGGACCTATTTTTGACCCAATTTTAGGCTCGGAGTTTTATATTACAATATGGGTATCATTTTACTCCAATTAATGTATAGATTATGATTTTGATAGTGCGACATCATTTTTGAGATCGTGGGACAAAGACAAACAATTTATGGATGGTTTGAGATTGCAGTTCGACTACTAGGTAGGATTCGATCTACTTTTCTCTATGAGATTGTGTATTGTATAGATTGCATGCTAGGTAGGGATTCTAGGATAGATTTATACCTAGTAATATCATGACTTAACCTATTTAGGGGGATTTAGAATAGAAAAGTGACCCAAACCTTAGCCTAGATTACTCGACCGAATTATGGACTTGTTTGCCCATAGATTGACATGAAAGACCCTTTAGTATAAGAATTACCATGTAACTTAGTAAAATGGATGGTATTCCCTAATTAGATCCTTTTAGTAGCTTTATGCCCTGTTTACCTTAGTTTCCCAATTTGCGGTTTTAATATTATGTTGAGTTATATATATTGTGGGCCTGAGGCCGTGGTTACAAAACCAATTGGACACTAGGTCAGTATTCTATCCTTATAAAGGATGTGATTATAGTTATTGATGTGTAGATGCTTACGATTGTAATGTTTTAATACTGGTGATGGCATGCATACATTTGGACACATTTAGGCTATTTAATGGTACGATTTTGGTTAAAATCTCAGTTTTGCTATTATTTTCTAAAAATAGGGTTAATTCCCCCCCCCCCCCCCCAATATTTTTTTTTAACTTAAAACAAATTCTTTAAAAATGAAAGTCGTACCATCCGTATTATTGAATTATGACATTTTAAATTAAACTTACTACTTAATAATTTGACCGAGGCTGCTTTCAATCCATTATTCACCCATTAATTTTAATACCAATTATTTCACTACGGTCGAGGGAGATTCCGACCCTTTCTACATTACCATACTGCTTTAGTCCTGGATTCAATCTTAAGCAATAGATATACAAATATACACTTATTCAGTTCTGGTTCAATTTCGACATTCCTTATGATGCTATATATATATATATCTAGCACTAGATGGATTAGATTGGTTATAATGGTTACTCAAAGTCCTGGTTCGGCACCAGGCAGTGTCTATAGATATCTCGAGTCCCCTATGGGCCCCTTCATCTGATGAGCCACGATACAGGAGAAGGATGGTCGTCGTGGGTCTTTTCTTTACGAGCTACTGTGCTTGCATAGGTATATACACTTGGTACTTTATGACACTTGATTGGTTGATGGTACTGGATTATTCTTGCATTTATTCATTAATATGCACTACCTATTACCAGTATAATTGTTTGACGCTTATATCTATCGGTCTTATTGGGGGCTGTATAGATACAAGTTATGGTTGTTGTTTGCTGATTGCTTGCTTGTGCCTCTCTGGGCTTATGGGAGCCCAGTTGTAGTTGTTGGTTTTTTGGGCTAGTCAGTTATATTATTGTTGGTTGTTATTGTATGGTTCGTGGCAGGCTAGTTATGGACTGGTACCCGACGTTGTTGGTACATTTATAATTTTTTCTCTCATTATTATGATAAGATTTATCGTTGTTAGGTCACCTTCTGACTATCCATATTTTGATTAGAGACCCAGATTATGCTAGTGTTAGCTCTCTTATTATTTATGACCCCGGTGATGTTAAGACTAACTTCATCGTAGTAGTACTTTCATATTTGGTTATCCATATAGCGCGGTTATATATATATTCTTCTTTGGCTACTATTTGTATATTAATTTCTTCCTTCCTACTATTATTGTATCTTGTATATCTCTTTCTTCACTATACCATCATTTATGGACTAACTACTTATAGAACAGTGCCTCGTCCCTGATTACTGGTAGTATCTGATAGTTTATCTTTACCTTTCCATTAGTACTATTAAGTTTCGTTGCCTGTAGTTTATATTCCTTCTTTACATGTTATTTATACTTGCATTATCTTTTGAGTTCAGTCGGCCGATGCCTACTGAGTACCTCATGTTTGGTACTCATATTATACTTCTGTAGCCTACAAATCATAGAACACGTTCTCATCATTGATGTGTGCATCGTGCGGAGTAGCCATGGATCAGAGATTTGGGGTGAGCTCTTGATGTTCGGAGTTGTTCCTACTCTTCCTCAATTGTTGAACTGATCTCTATTTTGTATTCCATAGATGGCTTTTTATATACTTACATTATGCTTACCTTGTACTCTTTTCTTTTAGTAGCTCTTGTACTGACTTCACCATGTTTTGGGGTTACTTCTCTATATTAGTATCTTTATTGGAGTCATTTTCTGCTTCTTTCTTCTTTTTTCTTGATTGTCCATTACTAGTCATTTTAGATTATGGGTTGTCTTTCCTACTGGTGGGTTATAGTAGGTGCCATCATGACCTAAAAAATTAGGTCATGACGAAATGGTATCAGAGCCTAGGTTCACCGGTGTTGTTGGTACAAGAGCAAAGTGCCTAGTAGAGTCCTGTGGATCTGTACGAAGATGTCTATATCCTATCTTCGGGAGGCTACAGGGCATTCTTAGGAAATTTTGTCCCTTGATTCTTTATCGTGTGTCTGTATTCCTATGAACCTCTAAGTACTTCTTTGAGCCCACTCTATCCCATATGGATAGCACGAGGTTATCGATAGATACGGATGGGACTTCTGCGTATGTTACCAGAGTTTCAGCTCAGCATTGGGCTAGGGAGTTAGAAATTAATATCAGGGATCTTCAGCGTCAGCTAGAGGGTCTGGGGCCAGCCCAAACTATGATTGAGTTTGTGACCATCTTAGCTTTTCAAGATACTGTGTTAAGGATTTTGAGTCTTTTTTAGGATACTTCTCAATCAGTGGTGATGCCTGGTACATCGAGTGGTTCTCAGGACAGAGTTGGGTTTGTTGGTGTTCGGCAGGGTTCTCTATCAATTTCAGAGTATGAGATAGGTTTCTTGAATGTGCCAGACATACTCCCATGTTATATTCTACAGAGCATAAGTTAGTGCAGGGATTTATTAGTGGATTGACTTCACCACTCTATTTAGCGTCGGAGCACTTGATAACAACTGAGTCTTTTTTTTCTCAGGTTGTTGATCATGCGAGGTCTACAGAGATGGCATGTATTGAGACATATGGAGGTAGCGGTAATAGGCCATGTAGTAGTTCAGTGTTAGTGGTATTCCATCTGGAGGTAGGGATCCTCCCAGCAGAGGTCAGCATTGCTTTCAGCCTATCAAGTTTGTATAGTTAGCACCTCAGATACTCTCAGATATATCGTGATGGTTATAGTGGATAGAGTTTTTGGTCAGGCACTAAGGGGTATTTGGTTTAGGTCTTCAGGCCGCGGTGGCTATCCAGGGTCAGCAGGTACAGTAAATCAAAGAGTTCCAGGGGCATGTTTTGATTGTTGTGAGATTGGTCACTGGTATAGAGAGTGTCTCGGGTATGAGTTGGTTAGCCAGTTCGCTAGGTTAGAGCTTCAGAGGTTTGGTGCGACTACAGAGATCGATCATTGGTCTAGAGAGTGTCCCTGGCGTGGGATTATTTAGAAGTCATCACAGTCAAATCATTCTTTTAGGGATTGGCACCTTCAGTCAGAGGCAATGCACGTAGTATTTCAGTTGGTCTTCTAGATGCTAAGTCCAGGTTCAGATGTATTCATATTCGTACTTCTCTGAAATTGTCAAGGGCTATGACTTTGGATTACATTGTTATAGGTGCAATTTTTATTACTACCCTTTTGGTTTCTATTTGAATTGAGATGGGGTTTTCATAGCCATCGGTCTTCATATGCCTTGATATTAATATATTGATTATTGTATGCCTTTATGTAGATTTATGCATATATAAATACCCCCATAGATAATTTCTTTTTGTAGTGGATTGAGTGAATCAGTGTGGTATTTTCCTTGGGGTGTGGAACTTGGGTAAATCCCATTTCCTTTGGCATCTTATCTTTGTGGTGATCTTAGAGTGGTACTGGTTGTTTTTTATTTTTGTGCCACTTGTAACTTATACTGGTGTTACTATTATTATTGTTATTATTTTGGTTGCTATTGATTCTTACTTGATAGACGTCTACACTAGCGGTATCTAGTTAGTATCTCCTTTCTTGCGGTTCTTGTTCTTTTGTCTTAGACAGTTGGTTGGGTAGTTTTCTTTCTATTAGTGAGGTAAGGTTGGTGGTTAAGTGGGTCGCAAAAGTGAAGGAAGGCTTGGCCTTTCCTAGTTTTGTGGTGATTCTAACTTTGCCAATCTTTTCTTTAGCCATTTCCATTATCGATAATTCTGATTTTTCTTAGTCAAAATTATCGGGTTCATTTCCTAATAGTAGTTTTGACCTTGGTGTTGGTGTTGAGTTACGTACTCCATTCTACCTATGATGTGGTTCATGGTTCAGTTGAGTTAAGGTTGGTTTAAATAGGTAAATTTGGAAACTTTTCAGTTTGATATTTGTTCAGTCTGGCATGACTTTATGGAATGCTTTTGCTTGGTGCTATATGCTTATGTATCAGCTGTCGGTAACCAAAGTGGGTGTCTTTTGGAAGTGTGTATTCATTGTTATAGATTGAGTATTGGTTTGACCAAATTCAGGCTAAGATCGTATCTTTCTGAGTTGCTCGAGATTTGGCTACTATTAGTGCTCTTTGTAGCCTTGGTGGGTTTTAGGTTATGCCATGGTGTGTTATGCCCTCAGCAGAGATGGATTTAATTGCTTGTATCTTTAACTGGTGTTTTTCCTCAGTTGTGATTATGTTCTTTGGCAATATTTCGGTTTCAGCTCTTGCCGAAACCGTTGGATATATGCTTAGTCTCTAAAAGTGAGATTTGGTTTGGCATATATGATTGATGTCTCATAGTAAGATTGATTTGGGTATTTAACCTTATTGAAGACTTATTGGCTCCAGTTGTGGTTTTTGACTCTTTTGAATGACGGCTTGGGAGTGGTGATTGATTCTGGTATGTGGCTGTTTACTTGTCAACAGGATTGGTTTGGATAGTTAAGATCGAGTAATTCAACTTCAGTGCTGAGATTATAGCTATGAATTGCATAACTTGGTTGCAACCCCATTTTAAGATTTTGATTTAGTTGGGTGTTCGTTGACAAGCTGACTAGGCCTACTCATTACCTACCGACTCAGCCTTCTTTGGTTTAGGAAGATGGTATTAGCTAAATGCTCGAAGGATGGTCCGTTGCACACGGTTTTGGTTTCTACTTCTTTTGGCCTTGGTTTATTAATTGTCCTCAGAAATTTTGTATGTCTACTCAGCAGAAAAAGTGTACTCAAGTTGGGCATTATTCATATGTTAGTCCGTGTGGATTTTTAATGGGTCAGCTTCAATTTTTGAGGATAATATGGTGTGATTACTCAAGTAAGACACGAATAATGCTAGAGAGATTCTGTGCAGTTCATAGTAGACAACAGGTTTGAAAAGGCAAGAGAATGTTAGATTTGGAGTTTGGAGTTGGCTGTGTGATTCATACCTTGGGTTGTCTTTAGCCTGGTTGAGTATCTGCTTAGTTGTGCTTGTTTCAGCATGATGTCAGTATGTTGTGGTTTGGGTTTGCTTGCTTCAGTCGTATCCGGTTCAGTTGGAGGCCAATCGGTTATTGAGGATGAGTTTGTGGTTATTTTGGAAAGTGAAGTTAGGATGTGAAGGAAAAAGGGATACCTTTAGCGAAATCCCTTAAAATCATTGCTTTGCTTTACAGGTTATCTGGGGAGTCTTATTCGGGGAATGCGGGCCCAATACCTCATCCTTTTGAGCTTTCGAGCTCTTTCTATCCATTAACTATCAAGGATGAAAGTCCTTTTAGTAGTAGATATTGTAATGACCCTCCAGGTCATTTTCTAGATTTTCGCGTATTTTCAGCATTTCGTGCCTTCCCATCGCGGCTATAGGTCATTTATGACTTTTCGGGATCGTCGGTTTGGTTTTTGGGTAGTTCGTTTGGATTTTAAGCCCATTTTTCAGTTTTGGAGCTTTTGAAGTTGACAAATTGGTCTAGGACCAAAACTCCTAGTAAATGGCCTCAGATGGAAATTTTGACAGTGCCTTTAGCTCTAAGACATGGATTTTAGGTTGGGGGACCCTTGGTCTGGGTCCTGAGGCTTCCAGACTCATTTTTGACTATTGCTCGAAAATTGATAAAAATGGCTCATTGGATGTGGGGCCCATTTTTTGTTGAAACAACATTGAATGGAAATCTCGATGGCGCCGTTGAGTTTAGAATGTCTATTTTGGGTTAGTAGCATAGTTAGTTTGGGTCCCGAGCCTTTATATTTCATTTGAGTGTTTAGACAAAAATTAGTTAAAATAGCCTAATAGGGGTCCCAGGGGTTAATTTGTTGTAAACAACCTGTTCCCATAAATCCGATGATTTCATTAGATCTGGAATGTGTTTTATGATCAATTTTAACTATTGGTTCATGTTCATAGGATCCCGAATGAGTTCCGAGGGTCAAGAATAAGTTTTGGAAGTTGTTGGTGCTGGTGTGGCCACTTTAGCGACCATCGATCATTTGACCGAGCTGCTAAAGTGACAATCTGACTACTTTAGCGGTACTTTAACCCTTTGACCAGGCCGCTTTAGCGAACAAAGTGCCGCTTTAGCGGCCATCGCTGAGTATAAGACCAAACCAAACCCATTTCATATTTTTGACATTTTAGGAACTAGGAAGCTCCGACTTTGACGATTCTTGATTCTTTTTTCTCGTATTATCATTGTCTATGTGATTATAATATCTTATTTCTCATTTTCCAAGAATACACATTCCATTTTTCATAATTTCTATGCAAAGTTGAGATTCAAAAACCTCATTCCACCATTCTCTAACCCTTTTCCCCCATATTTGGTCTTTGGAGCTCAAGAAAGTGTGGGAATCAATCAATTGGAGTTGGAAATGTGTAAATGACTTTGAGGTGATCATTTCCCATTAATGTCTTTGTAAGTTTTTTGGCTGGCCTAATTCCTCCGTTTAATTTTTGCGTTCCCCCTTATTTTTATTATCTCTCGGGGTTGATTTGAGCCTCGATTTGTACTCTGTTTGTGCTCAAATTTCGAGCATTCAATCCTTGTCCTTCAAGGCACTTCATGACAGATTCAATTTTGGGATTCCGTTAGCAAGTCCCACGGGTCTATTTTGACCCAATTTTAGGCCTGGAGTTTTATATTGCAATATGGGTGCCATTTTACTCCTATTAACATGTAGATTATGATTTTGATAGTGAGACATCATTTTCGAGATCATGGGACAAATACGAGCACTTTATGGATGGTTTGAGATTGCGTTTCGGCTATGAGGTAGGCTTCGATCTACTTTTCTCTATGAGATTGTGTATCGTAAAGATTGGCTAGGTAGGGATTCTAGGATAGGTTTATACCTAGTAATATTATGGCTTAACCTATTTAGGGGTATTTAGAATAGAAAAGTGACCCGAACCTTAGCCTAGGATAGGTTTATACCTAGTAATACTGGTGATGGCATGCATACATTTAGACGCATTTATGCTATTTAATGGTACAATTCAGGTTAAAATCTTGGTTTTACTATTGTTTTCTAAAAAAAGGGTTTATTCCCACTTTTCTTAACTTAAAATAGATTTTTTAAGAATGAAATTCGTACCACCCGTATAATTGAATTATGACATTTTAAGTTAAACTTACTACTTGGAAATTTGACCCAGGCTAATTCCGGTCCATTATTGATCCATTAATTTTACCACTAATTATTTCACTATGGTCGAGGGAGATTCCGACCTTTTTTATATTATCATACTATTTTAGTCCTAAATTTGATCTCGGGTAATGGATTCACAGATATACACTTATTCAGTTCTGGTTCAAGTCCGACATTCCTTATGGTGCTATATATATATATATATATATATATATATCTCCGGTACTGGATGGAGTAGATTGGTTATGATGGTTACTAAAACCCCTGGTTTGCGACTAGGCAGTGTATATGGATATCTCGAGTCCCCTATGGGTCCCTTCATTAGATGAGCCACAATACTAGATCTGAGAAGATGGTCGCCGTGGTCCTTCCTTTACAAGCTACTAAGCTGGAGGAGGTATATACACTTGGTACTTTATGGCACTTAATTGGTTGATGGTACTGGATTATTCTTGCATTCATTCATTAATATGCACTGCCTATCACCAGTATAATTGTTTGGCACTTGTATCTATCAGTCTTATGGGGGGCTGTATAGATACAAGTTATGGTTGTTGTTTGCTGATTGCTTACTTGTACCTCTCCGAGCTTATGGGGGCCCAGTTGGGGTTGTTGGTTGTCCATGATAGTCGGCTATATTATTATTAGTTATTATTGTATGTTTTGTGGCAGGCTAGTTATGGACTGGTACCCTACGTCATCGGTACATTTTTTATCCTTTTTCTCATTATTATGGTAAGATTTATCGTTGTTAGGTCAATTTCTAATTATCCATATTTTGATTAGAGACTCTGATTATGCTAGTGTTAGCTCCCTTTTTGTTTATGATCTGGGTGATGTTAAGACTAGCTTCATCAGAGTAGTACTTTCATAGTTGGTTATTCGTATAGCATGGTTATATATATATATACTTCTTTGGCTACTATTTGTATAGTAATTTCTTCCTTCCTACTACTATTGTATATTGTATATCTCTTTCTTCACTATACCATCATTTATGGACTAACTACTTATGGAACAACGCCTCATCGCTGATTATTGGTAGTATCTGATAGTATATCTTTACCTTTGCATTAGTACTATTATGTTTCGTTGCCTGTAGTTTATATTCTTGCTTTACATATTATTTATACTTGCATTATCGTTAGAGCTCAGTCAGCCGATGCCTACTGAGTACCTCATGTTTGGTTCTCATACTATACTTTTACAGCTTGCTGAACATAGTATGAGTTTTCAATGTTGATGTGTGCATCGTGTAGAGCAGCCATAGATCGGAGATTTAGGGTAAGCTCCTGATGTTTGGAGTTGTTCCTACTCTCCCTCAGTTGTTGAACTGATCTCTATTTTGTATTTTAGAGACGACTTTGTATATGTTTACATTATGCTTACCTTGTGCTCTTGTCTTTTAGTAGCTCTTATATTGACTTCACCAAGTTTTGGGGTTACTTATCTATATTAGTATCTTTATTGGAGTTATTTTCCACTGCTTTCTTCTTTTCTCTTAACAGTCCATTACTAGTCATTTCGAATTATGGGTTGGCTTACCTACTGGTGGGTTATAGTATGTCCCATCATGACCTAAGAAATTGTGTCATGACAGACCGTTACCTTAGCCATGCTTGGCATACTCCCAATTATGTGGTAGGGTTCTTATAGCCGTATACCATTAGGGATTATTTCTTATATTTAGGCTAGGAGGCTGGTATCGAGGGGTTATATTGCTTATTTGGCTTATGTTCGTGAGGTCAGTACTGAGAGTCCTTCACTTGACTCTGTTCTTATAGTCCATGAGTTTTCTGATGTCTTTCTTACCGATCTACCTAGCATTCCTCCTAAACATGATATAGAGTTTGATATTAATCATGAGCCAACACTCGACTTATTTCTATATTACCTTACCAGATGGATCCTACCAAGCTAAAGGAGCTAAATTTTTAGCTTCAAGATCTTTTAGGTAAGGGTTTTATTAGACCATGTGTCTCGCCTTGGGGTGCTCCTATTTTATTTGTGAAGAAGAAGGATGGTTCTATGAGTATGTTTATCGACTACAAGCAGTAAAATAAGGTGACAATGAAGAATAAGTACCCTATGCCTCGTATCGATGATCTATTTGACCAGCTTCAGGGTACGACCGTGTTTTCTAAGATTGACTTGAGATCTGGCTACTATCAGTTGAGGATTTGGGCGGAGGACATCCCTAAGACAACTTTCAAGACTCTCTATTACCATTATGAGTTCCAGGTGATGTCTTTTGGGTTGACCAATGCCCCAACAACATTCATGGACTTGATAAACCACGTATTCAGGCCTTATTTGGACTTCTTCATGATCATGTTCATTAATAACATTCTTGTCTATTCGAGGAGTAGGGAGGAGTACGAACAACATTTGAGGACTGCGCTCCATACTTTGAGAAATCATTGGCTTCATGCCAAATTCTTAAAGTATGAGTTCTAGCTTAAGTCTGTAGTGTACCTACGACACGTGGTGTCAAGATGGAATTATGTTAGACCCGACAAATATTAATGCCATTTGTGATTGGGCTAGGCCTATATCTCTGACCAAGGTTTGTAGTTTTATTAGTTTGGCAGGCTACTACAGGTGGTTTTTTGAGAGATTTGCCACTATTGTCAGATGGTGGTGAGGTAAGCTTGCTAAAGCTTAAGGACCTGCTCACTTCAGGTCCTATTCTTACTTTTACAGTTGAGGGCGATGAGTTTATCATATATTATGATACTTTAGATATTGGTTTGGGTTATGTTCTGATGTAGTGGGGCTGAGTTATAACATATGCTTTGAAGTAGCTGAAGGTGAGCAAGTGCAACTACCCCACTCATGAAATTGTAGTTTTCGCGCTTGAGATTTGGAGGCATTACTTATATGGGGTTCGCTGTGAGATATTCAATGACCATCGTAGCCTTTAGTACATTATGACTCAGAAGAAACTTAATTCGAGACAATACAGATGGATTGAGGTGCTGAAGGACTATGATCTCTCTATTCTAGTGGATGCCTTAAGCCAAAAGAACGTGAGTATGGGGAGCTTGGCCTTTCTTTCAGTTTTGGAGCTACCATTGGCCTTGGACATCTAGTCCTTAGCCACTATGATGGTTTGACTTAATATTTCAGACCTCGGAGGATTCTTGTTAGTGTGGAGGCTAGGTCTACCTTGTTGGAGTAGATTCGAGGCCGGTAATTTGAGGATAGTAGGTTGTGTTATAGTTTGAGGATAAATTAGGTGCGGAGAGGTAAGTCCAGGAGGGATACCTTATACTCTGAGGGTATATTGAGATTCGACGATCATATTTTTGTTTTGAGGGTAAGAGGTTTGATTCAGTTGATACTTTAGAAGGCTCATAGCTCTATTTATTCTATTCACCCTGGGATAGCTAAAATGTATAGTATTTGAGACAGCATTACTGGTGGAGCAGTATGAAGAGAGACATAACAAATTTTTTATCTCAGTCTTTATGTTGTCAGCAGGTTAAAGCCGAGCATCTGAGACCAGGTGGTATGATTCAGAGGCTACTATTCCTGAGTGGAAGTGGGAGTGGGTTACTATGGACTTTGTAGGTGGTTTGCTTGTACCTCTCGTGTTTTTTAATAACATTTGGGTCATCGTAGATCGATTGACAAAGTATACCCATTTTAACCCTATTCAGACTTCCTACAGTGCCTAGAGGTTGGCTCAGATCTATGTTTGAGAGGTGGTTCACCATCACGGGGTGACCGTGTCTATTATTTTAGATAGAGGCTCTTAGTTCACCTCTAACTTTTGGAGGGTATTTCAGGAGAAGTTGGGTACCCAGGTCAATCTTATCACCTCTTTCTATCCCAGACTGATGGACAATGAGAGTGGACTATTCAGGTTGTGTAGGATATGTTCCGCGCATTATTTTGGACTTTGGAGGTTAGTGGGAGCAGTTTTTAGCCTTAGTGGAGTTTTCCTACAATAATAGCTACCATTCAAGTATTCAGATGGCACTATTTGAGGCTTTATATGGTAGGCAATGTCGATCTCCAGTTGGTTGGTTTGAGACTTCAGAGGCTAGGCCACGAGATACCAAATTACTTTGGGACTCATTGGACAGAGCTCGAGTGATTCAGGATAGGCTACGGGCAGCTCAGAGCAGGCAAACAAGTTATGATAATCGTAGGCTTCAAGCTCAGCCCCAGGTATATCAGGCCATTTGAGATCATATAGATGGTTGTCCTTGCCTCCAACCTTTTTATCTATTCACCTAGTCTTTCATGTATCGATTCTTTGTCGCTATATTTTGAATGAGTCTCACGTGCTCTGGTGGGACTCAGTTCAGTTGGATGAGAGGTTGATCATTGTAGAGGATCCAATTTCTATACTAGCCAGAGATGTCAGACGGTTGCATTCCAGAGATATTCCTGTGGTTAAGGTTCAGTGGTGACATTATCCGATTATGTAGGCTACCTAGGAGACTGAGGCATAATATGCAGACTCAGTATCCTTACTTGTTTGAGCCTTCAGGTACTTCTTAACCCTTTAATTTCACGGACGAAAGTCCTTTTAATAGTGGATGTTGTAATGACCCTCCATGTCATTTTTTATA
Organism: Capsicum rhomboideum; assembly: GCA_031232105.1. Taxonomy (NCBI): domain Eukaryota; kingdom Viridiplantae; phylum Streptophyta; class Magnoliopsida; order Solanales; family Solanaceae; genus Capsicum; species Capsicum rhomboideum. The sequence continues at coordinate 128,842,101 of CP124713.1, read as the reverse complement.
TTTCCATACTTTTTCTATATTTAGATCCATGACTTACTGGGACTGACAATTCTGTTACTGGGCAGTTCGTTTGTTTTTTTACAGCCATTTCCCTGTTTTAGAGCTTGCAAAGTTAAAAAATTGGTCTTAGGACAAAACTGTAGGTAAATGGCCTCGAATGCCAATTTTGACGGTTTTGTTAGCTCAAAAATGTCTATTTTAGGTTAGGGGGACCCTTGTTCTGGGTCCCAAGGCTTCTGGGCTCATTTTGGGCTATTGGGTAGATTTTGGTGTAAAATGGGTCCTTGGGTATGGGACCCACATTTTGTCGAAATGACCTCGGATGGGAATTTTGATGGTTTCGTTGAGTTTGAACTACCAAATTTGGTAGGATAGCATAGTTTATTTCATGCATGGAGTTCTTAATAAATCTCGAGCACCCGATCGGAGTTCGTTAGGACTTAGCCAAATTTTCTGGTGCCTAGTGCTGGTGCAGCCGCTTAAGCGGCCTGGAGACTGCTTTAGTTGTAGCTGCTTTAGTGGCCTGGGACCAGTTTAGCGGCTCAGGACCCTGCCTCAGCTACCCATGATTTTTAGCTCTAATTCTAAGTATAAAATACCATTCTTGACCTTGGGGAGCTCAGAAATTATGGGTAAATTATATATTGAGGTGGGGATTAGCTGGGGAAACGTCAAGTGATCATTGTGCTCCCTTTCTTCGTAAGTTCTCGGCTTAATTTTGAGTTGATTACCATTTGTTATTCTTGAGTTTTTGAATTAGTGTTGGGACTGTTTGGGGCTGTTATGGAGCTCAGATCACGCCTAATTTTGGGGCAAGTGGTCCTTGAGCTACGAGGGACGTTGTAACAGTTTTAATTTTGGGATTCCACAAGCGGGCTCCATGGTTAATTTTTAGCTCAATTTTTAATTAGGAGCGTAATTTTGCAATATGGGTATCGATACTCTTGACTTGATGTGTAGAATGTGATTTTAATAACGTGGAAGCATTGAAGGCTTCTCGAAAGGGAAAAGCTCTGTTACAGAGATTCTCGCGTGCTCTCGGGGCGTCCACGTAGGTTAGGCTTACCTTTTTCCTAGAGTTTTCTTTCTTATGGTATTATTAGGATATTGTGCTAGTTATGGGTGGGTACTTATGGCTCGGTTATTATTTTAGTGTTTATTGACTATATTAACTGATTAGGGGCCCTTTTGGATAGATTTCTGCCCCGTTTTCCTTTATGTTAGCCTATGATTATCCTTTAGGACTAGACTTAGCTCATTTAGTGCCTTGGGATGGGATTGAGAAGCTTTATTATAGGTTCGGGTAGGTATTTGCCTTAGGTTAGATTTTTGGGATAGGTAGTGGGCCCTACCACCTCTTTAAATATAAGATGCTTAGAATAACGCCCCTTTTTACCTAATAATCACATAATAGCTTCCTTAGGCTATTACCTAGGTTTGGGGTTGACTTCAACATCATTACTCGCTCATTTAGCTTCGTTACCTCGGGTAGGGTAGTAATTGACCTTAAACTGTCTCTTTCTGACTAAATAATTAGAACCCACTACCACTTAGAGGATTTGGCCTCCTAATAATGGAATTTGTGATTAAAGGGACGTGAGTTAGACTATAACCTTGGGATATCACTATTTATTACTTACATATTAGTTTCAATTCGAGTCCGACACCTGGCATATTGTATCATTTGTCTAGTTCCAGTTTGAGTACAAAGATTCCTATATTATTTTTATCTATAAATTCTGATTCGATTCCGTCATATGCTATATTATTATTATTTACTAGTTCTAGTTTGAGTCCGACATTTATTGTCATCACTATTACTTAACTGAGGTTGGAAAATCGATAAATATTAGTAAAATGGTGGTTATGGATGGAAACGGAGTATAAGGTACACATATCACATATTTTGGATCATTTCACGTTCATTACTGCTATATCCCATCCTTACTTTAGTATTACTCTTTGGTTGTACCCATATCAAATGTTTACCCAAGCTCGGATGGGTTTATTTTTCTTATGTGTGCCTTCTGAGCTTATGGGGGTCCAGTTAGGTTATAGTTAGGCTTTTATATCCGCTTTGGATTTGCTTATTTTCTATTTATCGCATTGCTTAACATAGCCTATTATTTCTGTTTTTGGCCCTTTATTATTGTCTTTAGTTTACACACTCGCACTTTATTTATACTTTTACTGTAATTGAGCTTAGTCGACCTATGATGTCTACTGGGTGTCGTGGTTTTGGCACTCATACAATACTTCTGCATCTTTTCCCTGATGCAGATTCGAGTACGAGTCACTGTCGTTGATGACATCCTCGAGTTGTGCTATTGATCGGAGATTGGGTGAGCTTTTAGAGTCTGCAGCTGATCCTCTTGATAGTCTTATTTTTTCTATTTTGAGACTATGATGTATATTTTGACACTATTTAGTACTCTTTTTTTCATAGTAGCTCTTATACTAGTCTTACCAGGTATTGCGGGAATTCTTTTTGGTATTTTATCCTCTTTTCCCTCTTGTATTGCATGCATATATATATATATATATATATCCCTATTCTCATTGTGTATTATTATAGTTGTAGCTTTATTTCCTTATCTTCAACTTGTTAGCCTGCTACTTGCTGTTTCGGGATATAGTTTGGCCTACCTACTGTTGGATTGAAGTAGGTGCCATCATGAACTGAGAAATTGGATCGTGATGGTTATATATTATTTATGATTTTTGCACGTATCTTTTGTATGATGATATTTCATGCAGTCAGTTTTAGTGCATGTTTCAGTTTTATATCATTCACTATTCTCTTATAATTTTAATAGTGCAGATTTTCAGTTTAATACCTTGTTTTAAACTTTCAGCTTTTTAAATGATTTTTATGTCATATCTCAGCTCTTGATTATTTTCCATTGAGTTATTTTATATCTTACTCCCGCTCAGTTCATAATATATCAGAAATCGTTTTTCTATTATGTTATATTCAGTTGCTTAATTTTATCAGTTATTAGCAATGTTTCAATTTAGCCTTGTTACATACCAATACATTCTGAGTATTGATGTCTTTAGCACTACATCATTTCATGATGTAGCTTCAGATATTGAGGTATGTGACCGGACTTCTTAGTAGGCTTCATCTCTTCAGTTTGTGGTGAGTTTTCTTTGCATCCAGAGGACCTAGTTAGGCTTGATCAGTTTACAGTCCAGTTCTTAGTTGTTTCTTTTAAGGTATGTCCGGGCCTTGTCCCGACAGACTGTGTTCACTTATTTTAGAGGCTTCCTAGATAGATATAGATGTCAGACACAGATGTTTTAAGTTCTCTTTCATATGTCGATGAATTTTTGTACTTATATCTTTGAATTCTAGTTTTATGAAATAGATTTCCCTGCTATATCTTGATGGATTAAATGTTTATTATGCACTTACAGTTGAATTCTCATGATGTAAGCTAAGTGGTACTCTCGCGCCAGTGATGGTTCGAGTGACTGTTACATCTAGGGCCTAGGCTCGAATCATGATATTTGTATATCAGCTAAGCATGACAAAACTCCCCAATATCTGTAACAATCCTTGTATTGAATTTTTATTTTTGTGTATTTTGACTATTTTACCTCTTTCTGTAGTTGTTTTATGGTACTTGTGGTCTATGGGTGTGGGTGACACTTGTTCTGAGGTGGTTAATTGAGTATTTTGTGAATTTTTGTACTTTAGAAATTGGTATGGTTAACTTCAATCAATATTTGGTGATAATAAGATCATATGGAAATTTTGTCAGTTTCATTAGCTCTGGAATGTGGGTTTTGGGTTTGTAAGACCTTTCATTTGGGTCTTAAGGCGTTCGGCTGAATTTCAAATAGTTGGTTGGAGAGTTGAAAGTTGAAGGCATATGGTTGACTTTGATCAACATTCATCGCTGATAACCTCTATTTAGTGATTTGACAAGTCTATTGAGTCTAAAATGTCATTTTCAATCTAGTAACACATGTAGTTTATGTTCACGGGGTTCTGAGCAAATTTTAAGGGTCTAATCAGGGATTCTTGTGTGAGGTTGGTCTGCTAGTTTTTTTTTTCTAGTGTAGAGGTATTTTTCTATTAGCGTTCGTGATCCCTCTATTGTGTTCTGAAGAGTAATCATCTTCTTCATAGTTATTGCGAAGGGTTGGGGGAGTCGAGTCTGGGTTAGGGGCATATGACATTTGCGAGGAGGCTGTCATGTTTGCGATAGTCGTGGGCTGGGTCAGTCATGATCGCGACCTGGGCCTTGCATTTGTGATAAGTAACGAGCCTAGGCAGATTTTAAATTCTTTTTCGAACATAAAACCATAGCTAATCAATTTTTGAAGCTTGGGAACTCGATTTTGAGAGATTCGAAAGGTGGTTTTCAATCATTCTTCTTTGGATATGATTTTTATAATAATTTTATAGATTCTCTAATGATTTATTTATGATTTCATCTTCAAATCTTGGTTTTTCAATTAAGATATTTGAGGATTTTCAGGTAATGTTAAGAAATGGTATTTTGATGATTTGAAGGTCGATTTTAGCTCCATTTTTGGTGAAATTTCATATTTGAGTTCCTTAAGTTATGGGCAACGTGACTTTCAAATAAAATTCTAGTTTTGCCTTCGTGGGCTCAAGGTTGACCTTTCAGACTTGAAATTTAGTATAAGAATATGGGTGCCTATGGTTTCATTTTCTTATGTAGAATATGTATTTGGTCAGATTGGATTTGTTCGGAGGCTCCTTAGAAGGGTAAAACTTTGGTGTGCTTTTTGGACCTTTCTTAAGGCAAGTTGAGGTTTTTGGATTCTTTCTCGAAGTGTTTATGTGCTAGTTGTATGTGGGGGATTAATGAGAATTTGAAGGTCCTTTATAGGTGAAATGACGAGCATCTATGCTGGCATTGGTATTATGTGAAGGGTTTAAATGAATTAATTGGCTTGTGTGGACTATCTTCCCCAATTTACTAGCATGGTTCTTGTGAGATGTATTTGAAAATGACCTATCAAGCATGCTAATTGATGATTTTACACCTCTTGGAGAGTTTGAGTTCTATTATTGTGGTATTTGGTGATAAATGGAGAGTTCTGCTATCCGAGTACCAAAAATAGAGTTAATATCAATTGTGAAAGCTGGTAGAGCTGAACTTAAACTGAAAATTGAATTGACTCATAGATGAAATTCTTTTCTTGATATTGTAGTTGATATTTGGAATCTATATAACATGCTTGCATATTATACATTGCATTTTTATAGGGATCGGAGTGACACGCCTGCCCAGTTTTATATGGATCGAATTGGCACGTCTGCACGAGATTATTATTGATAATTTGGGAATGGAGGGCACACTTATCCGGTATATGGAGTCCCCATGGATCCTATAGACAGAGCAACATGTATATACACAACATATGCATCTCATTCATTTACTTATGCTCATTGTACTTGGACTTATTTTTGATGCAATAGATAATTGATTGGGTTGCTTTCTTTATGTTGGTTTGAGGTGTATGAGTACTATTAGGTTGTGTTATATCCTTATCATTGTGGCTTAGCTGTTAGATTAGGTATATATGATTGCAAGTTTGTGTGGATTGTGTTGGGTAGTTGAAAGTTTAGGTGGTTCTTTCCTTCACTTTGAGTTATGGTCATTTAACGATGGTACTGAATATATGTGGATTAGTACTCACACTTGCTTAGTGCAGGTTTAGAGTCTATTGGTCTTGGTCACTGATATACTTTCATTTGGAGTTGGGTCATCGAGGTTTGAGGTAGTTGCTTGGCTGATATGCAACATTCTTGGATCTATTCTATGTTTACCATTCAGTCCCTTTTCATTGATTCTGGAGTATTTTAGATTTGTATTGGATTTTATTATAAGCTTGTACTAGTGACTTCTGAGTTTTGGGAGAGATGTTATTATTATTTTGTTTTGGTTTTTGAGATATTATAATAAATTGTTCTTGTTGATTCATTTGGTATTACTTTGTTAAGTTCCCTTTCCTACCTATTAGTGGGTTAGATAGGTGCCATCACTACATTATCTATCTTTGAGAGGCTACATGACTTTAGAAAAATCTCCTTCTTCTTTCTTATCATGTAAAATTGATTCATCATGTATTAAGATTTTTTATTTTATTTACTCATAGATGATGAGGACTCAAGCTACCATAGATAGAGAGAAGAAGCCCATTCCAGCACCTGTGTGGGGACTTGTGGAAGTGGTAGGGGATATGGTAGGGGCCATGGCAGAGGTCATTCTATGGGTAGAGCTCAAGTAGTTGCCCGGATCCTAACTAGGACAGAGTCTCTTAAGGGTAAGTATGATGTTGAGATTGATCAGATTCCAGTTGAGGAGGTGGACCCAGTTCAGGATCCACCTAGGTTTGTAGCTACTATGGTACTTCAAGATACCTTAGTTTGTATGTTGGCTCTGTTGGAGGGTATGGCTCAGAGCAGTGGTTTAACTGGTACTCTAGAAGATTCACAGACTATATTTGGGGCTCAGACTCTAGAGCAACAGGCTATCCCAGTTTTCTAGGGCCCAGCAGGTCAGACAATGATTATAGCAGTTAAATATAATAGTTTGCCTTTGTCAAGTGTAGGAGTCATAGGTGTGGATGGATAAAAGATGTCTGATAAAGAGTAGAAGAGGCTCGAGAGGTTCAGGAAAATGGGTCCACCTCAGTTTTAGAATGGACAAAGTGAGAACGCTTATGAATTCTTGGTGAGTTGCCATGACGGACTTTAGAGTATAGGGTTGGTGGGTCCTACAGAGTTTATTATACCACTTTCCAGATGCAAGGACTTTTCAAGTAGTAGTTGTGTTCTTATGTTGATCCTACACCCACAGGATCTCTCCAATTGTGGATTGGGAGTTGCTCACTCAGGCCATTCTAGATCATTTTGTTTCCCCACTTTGAGAGAGGAGCGAATACATCAGTTTGAGCATATGACTCAGGAAGGATTTCTATGAATGAGTATGAGACAAGGTTCTATGTATTGACTCGTTATGTCTTAGTGATTTTAGTCATTTGAGAGGATTCATAGATTTGTGAGGGTTTTGAATTTCATATTCGAGATACAATCTTTTCTACAACTCAGTCTGGGGTTTCTTTTCAGAGAGTGGTCAAGGAAGTCAAGGAGTTTGACCTCATGTGTCGTAAGGATTTTAGGGACTTAAGGGACAAGAGGTATGATACTTCTGGTTAGTTTAGTAATACTTCATCTAGAGGTAGAGCTCCATTTAAGAGAGGCTTTTATCCTAAGCATTGTGTTACAATCCTCACTGTGATTTTTAGCTTTTTCTATATTTTGATTATTTTTCCCTTTCCCATAGTTGCTTTATATCATTCATGAGTTATGGGATGGTTGGCATGGTCCCCGATATGTTCGAGAGTGATTTATATGAGTTTGAGGTTTTTTGAGTAGCCTTTAAAGTGAGAACATTGACTTTGGTCAATATTTTGTGATCCAATAGTCGGATGGTTATTCTGTCAGTTCCACTAGATTCGAAATATTGGTTTTGGATTGGTAACTAGTTTAGTTTGGGTTTCAAGTCTTCATTTTGAGTTTTGAGCATTTAGATGAAAGACTAGTTATTTTAGCCTAAAGGGGTTCTCAGGGTAACTTATTGAAACCAACTTCTTTTGGTAAATTATAACAACCCATTCCATCGTTACTAAAAATATCTACAGTAAAGGCATAAGAACCTTATCCTTCATAGATTTTAGGTCTATTATTTAGTATGGGAGTGCATTAGATATGAATTAAGGGCATACAATACCTCTAGAACAAAATTAAGTGGGAAGTATCCTTACCAATTGAGTTTTGGTCTAAGTTTAAACTAGGGTCAACTTCAAACGAGCACTCTCCTAGAATATAAAGAGTTATTGGTCCCAATACCACCAAATTATATATCTTTGAGTCTTCTTTCCATCACCACTGACTGTTCATTAGTCTGACATCGGAGTAAAAAGTTAAGATTGTTTTACTGAAGACTGTCCGTGCTGAAAACTGAGGCCGCTATAGCAGGATTTGGGCAGTATATATGCCTATTTTTGACGGTTTTCAGTTCTTGAACTCAAAAACTTTATTCCAAAGCCCTAGAGGAGCAATTTTCCAAGGTCTAGGGTGAAAATCTTCGTTGAGGTAAGTTTTTCCATCATTTTCTTCGTCTTTCAATCCAATAACATCTTAAAATCATTAAAATGATGTTTAATAATGGAATTGAGGGTTAGAACCCTAAGTTCATAAAATTTTGGGGAAAAACCTATGGGTGGGGTAATATAACCTAGAATTACTTTTAGATTGTTAACTAACGATTCCTAGCACAAATTTATTTTCTAAAACATGAATTTTGATAGTTGTGGACCTCGAATTCAATAAAGATGGAATCTTTAGCTTTAAAACTCCATTAATAGAGATAGGTTGAGTATGATAGAACTAGTTAATTATTAATCAACCCTTGGGTAATCTTATAGACCATGAATAAGGGTAGAACTAGTGAATTTGAATTCCCAAAATATTTGTTTGAAGAGTAGATGATTAATTACTTTTATAATTATTGTTTATTAGATGATTAAGCATTTAGAAATGTGATGAAAAAGGAAGAGCATATGTGGTATAGCTTACTTATTGCAATAGCTTGATGCCCAGGTAGGTTATGATTTATGAGTAGTAGACTGTGATTGGAAATCATATTCATAATATAGATTTGACGGAATAAATCATGCTTAGGCCTGCGGGCATGAAGTTTGGATGGATAAAACATGAAATTAATGTAATAAAGATCTACTTGGGTGTTTTTATGTTATTGTGTGGATCCCTTGATGGGTGTTTTATGTTTGTATGACTTACTTAATGAATTACAAGGTGAATATGGGTAACAATAGAGGAATTGTGTGAGCTTGTAATCTATAGAACTCATCTTTAGTACCTTAAAGAGGGTGAATTTGATATTATATGTGTTTAGAATATGAGATATTCTTGCTGAAAGATGGTTATGAGAATAGATTATGATAAGAGGAAGCGGTGGCATAACTTAAGAATCTAAAGTCAAGTTAGGGTAAGTGTTAGGAAGTAAGATGTATAAAGGTGCATGACTAAAGCTAGAATAAGATGAAGTTGGGAAGTAGAATGGGTCCAGTCTTAATAAGTGGTCGTGGTAGCAAAATACGTATGGAGGTTGAGGAATAGTAGTGGTTGCTTGTTTAAAAGAAGAAGCTTGTAAGGAAATTATGTGTACCCCTGGGTGTTTATAAAATAGAAGGTCAACTTCAATTGATTGTGTGTATACTCACTTATTATATATTGCTTGGCCCCCGAACACTAATGTCTGTTGAGTAGGTGATGGTTGAATTGAAGTTGTAAACTCAATTTGATGTATGTGTGCATGTTAACTGTCTATTTGCTTACATGTTGCAATGCATGTTATTGAATGTTCAACTTGTTGGATAATCATTCAAGTTGGCTTGATCACTTGAAATGAGATTATATAAAAAGGGCTTATTTTGATATGTAAGTGTGGTTGAAATATCCCATTTTGTGATTGTACATGTTATGGTATTATTTAATATTGTGAGATGAACTGGTAAAGGTTGACCATCACAGAATTGGTATTGTTTGATAGTGTGAGATGAACCAATAAAGGTTAATCATCACAGAATTGGTGGATTAAAAGGAATATAAGGGTCAGGACATTAGAATAAGGATGGTACAACACTTGGTTTAGGATAAGGTTGCCAGGCACTAGTTGTCTGGTTTATTGGTACATGGACTGAGTTCTTCCCTTGAAGGTTATGGCTAGTGGGCATATATAAGACCCTTAACATGTGTGTACACAATAATGGAGAGTTTAATGGTTCCTTGAGTGAACCGAGTTATATTATTGTTTTGATATATTTGGATCCTTGTGTGGTCCGATTACTTGACATTATATTTGTATCCTTGTGTGTTCTAGTTACTTGACGTTATATTTGGATTCTTGTGTGGTCTGGTTACTTGGCATTATATTTGGATCCTTGTGTGGTCTGGGTATCTGATATTATACTTTGGTTCCTTGTGTGGACTGGTTACTTATAGATATTATATGGTTCCTTGTGCGGGACGATCCTTGAGATGATAATATGAATTGAAAGCTTACTGGATGACTTGAATGTCTACTTGATGATCTGAAAGCTTAATAATTGATGATTGAAATTCTAATTGATGACCATATATGTTTTAATTTGACAATGGTATGTTCTGATTGTTGTACATAATCCATATATTGCTGGGTTGCCTATAGTTGTGGGTGAATAATTGTAATATGTGACTTGTGACTACAGAGTCGTTAGTTAATGAGAGTTGAACTGCTAATTGGTAGTAATTGAGATGTAAGTAAAACCAATCGACTAATAATAACTATTGGGGCTAGACAAGCGAGAGTTATGATGGATGACATTTGATGTGAAGAGTAATATATGATTAGTGAGATTAAATATGAATGGTATAAAGAGAATGTCATTGGTACAAATTGCCCACAAGTAATGAATTGGGTACAACTAAGTCAATGAGAATAAGAATAGAAATACTCTTAGGTAATATGAGAGAGAAAGATAACACAAGTGGGTGAAACTGATGTTGTAGATTAAATTGTTATATAAGTTTTAATGCTTTATTTTTGTGATTTATATATGATGTTTACATGATCTAACCCTAGTCGGTCAATGATACCTATCAGTATGTGTGGTTGTACTGATACTACTCTTTTTATACCCTTTTTGAGGTATAGTCTGGTTGGAGGATCAGTTGATGTTTCTTAGGTGGCATGGACAGTGATCTCCAACAGTTTCTACTCATTTCATTCCTAGCGTGGGAGCTATGTCTTTTATTTTGTCTTTACTGTATTAGAAGCTCTTGTACATGTCTAGACTAGGTCCTTAGGAAAGGTGTTTTTATTCTTTGTATTTTGAAAACAGGCTATAATATTATTAGATTTTGAGAGTTTTCATAAAATTATTTATAACTTTTGCATTTTTTTTGAATGGGTGGTAAGGGTTCTCCTATATAGGTGGATTAGAGTAGGTGCCCACATGATCCGGTTAGTTGGGTTGTGACAGTTGGTATTAGAGCAATAGGTTACCGGTCTCACAAATATAAGAACAAATATCGAGTAGAGTCCTGCAGATTGGTGTGTCGACTTCCACATCAAATCCTCGGGATGCTATGATTCATTTTGGGAATTGTTTCTCTTTTTCTTTCCTATCGTGCTACCTCTATTGTTGTCTATCTGGGTTGAGCCTAATTGGTATCTAGCTGATTCCAATTGGTATCTCTGCAATCATAATTGAAATTTATCCTGAAGTCTCATATTTGTTTATTATATATCTTCTATTTGTCTTTAACATTCTCTTGTGGAGTTAGACTTATCTACAAAGATTAGGTTGTTGTAGGTGTCATCATGACCTCGGATTCTGGGTCGTGACACACAGTAGAACAGTTCATGCTGCTATTCAGGTATTCAAGGTTGGGTATTCTGGACAAGAATCGTTCAGTCTAGGATAGACTTCTTATGGTTCTTATTAGAGGTTCCTAGGCCATGGTGGCCACTCTGGTTATTCAGGATTTTCTCAGCAAATGACGATTTCTAGGTCTTAATATGAGTGTGGCAGCCTAGAGCATCTTAAGATGGATTATCCTAGACTTAGGGGTGGAGGTCAACAACAGGGTTCTCAGGATTCAGTTAGAGCAGCAACACCACCAGCTAGGGGTCGTGGTGGATCTCAAGCAGGTAGAGGTACACCATCAGCTGGACGAAGAGGTGGAGGAGTCAGGCAGGTGGTGACCGGGCCTAGTGTTATGCTTTTCCATGTAGACCTGAGTGAGAGGCCTCCGATGTGGTTATCACACGTATCGTCCCAATGTGTCATCGACCTGCTTCAGTATAATTTGATCCTAGTTCTATTTTCTCCTGCGTCTGCATATTTCGTATCGGGTCTTGATATGATGTGTAAGTCCCTTTCTATGCCTATTCATATTGCTACCGCAGTAGGTGATTTTTTAATGGTATATCGAGTATATCGATCTTGTGTTGTGACTCTTTTAGGCTATAATACTTGAGTAGATTTGATTATTTTGGATCTATTAGATTTTGATGTAATTTTGGACCTGATTATTCGATTGTGTTTGAGGATTATTTCTGTCTCTTTGCTTTATATTTCTGCTTGATTGTTAATAAATTGTAATGACCTTCTCGGTCATTTCCCTCGTTTTCGTGTGTTGTCAGCGTTTAGAGCTTTTCTATAACTTCCCCAAGTTATTTATGACTTGTTGGGACTGACAGTTCGGTTCCCGGGTAGTTCGTCTGAGAATATTATTTAGACCGAGCTTGTTGTAAAATATTAAATTAAATTTGAATTTGGTAAAATGACATAGGTAATTACCTTTCGAAAATATTTTTGAAATTTATACAATTCTTTAGGTATGATATATCTATACTATTTTATAATAGTTTTATAACCTATTAATAATTTAAGCGGAGATAGTGAATTTAAATATGTTAAAATAATATTTTTATTCTATAGAGGTTTTGTTAGAAATAATTTTCTATTTATTATGGTATATTCAAAATATTATATTTATGTTATCACGAACCTATGCAATACCCGAATATATATATATATAATGGGATAACTATTATATTAGGGTGCCACCTCCACCACCACGTGGAAAGTGAGGAGGGGCACACATAATAACGTCTGTAAGTGGTGGCAGCCACTTGGCATAATAGCAAATGAAATATATATATATGCATGCAGTATGTTATGAATTAGAATAAAACATATGACATAACATTTTACTCTATTTTCATTTAATTCCTCCACCATTTCTGATCATATTAGCTCAATATTGAGCTAATCCATGACGGTTTGAGCTTAGGAGTTTATATATTTGAGTCCGTGGACTCGCCCTCGTCATTTCTACGGTATGTTTTCTTATTTTTACGATAATTTTCATTTACACGGTGATACTGTTGGGATTGGTGTTGATGTTTGAGCTATATTTTGAGCTCAAATTGAGGAGTGTTAGTTGTGACTATTGGTCACGGAGTGATTTGGGACGCTGTGACGGTTTTGGTTTTGCGATTTTGCAAGCGGGCCCCACGTGGGATTTTTGGGCATTTTCTGAACTAATGCAATATGGGTATCAATAGTCATATTTTGACATGTAGTTTATTATTTTGGTAGCTTGGCAACAGTTGGAGGCCTCTCAAAAGGGAAAGGCTCCTATTTAGCTGGCTTTAGCAAGCGTTCGGCGGCGTCCAAGTAGGCTAGGTTTACCTTCCTTTGCACTTAGATTGAGCTTATGTGTGATAAATGTATGCTGTTGTGCTGGTTTTTTGGGCTGGTATTATAGACTTGGTGGTGTGGTTTGCTGTGATTTAGGCCTTCTAGGCCGGATAGGGCTATTCAGATATATTCCAGGCCCATTATCCTCGTGGTACACCACAGATGACCTATTTGGGGTCGGATAGTATTGTTGTTGTTGTTTCTAGTCTGGGAATGTTATTGTTGGACCTTAGTCCAGGATTAGACAGAGTTAACCCAGACTTAGACAAGTATAACCAGACCTGGTTTTCGGGAGCCGATAGCGGGCCCCGTTACCCTTCTTGTCAACCTGTCAGAACTTTGACATCTTTGGGCTTATTAAGCCCTATATGACCTGTTAGGGTTGTGACGGGATTGAGTCACCCCAATTATACCCGGTTGGACTGTTTATCCTTGTTAGTCCCTGATAGCACCATATTTGATCGGTCGGCTAGTTTGACTTAGAACGGTGACCCGTCTTTTCATGACTTATAATGTATACCAAGACTTGTATATACATATTGTTTATAGTAGATAGTGACCTAGAAGGACCCCGAGATTTACTTGTAGCAAGTTCTGGGATTAGCTTCTGTACTTATATACTAGTATTGACTTGGTACTAGGGCGTTCCCCGTTTATATGATATGATATGACATTTGATTCTATTCTGGTTACTGACTATGATGAATCCGGTTCGAGTTCGACTACTGATTCAGGTATGATGATTCTGGTTATTGACTATTGGGTGTTTCGGTTCGAGTCCGGCCCCGGATTGTGGTACACTATGAGTTCTGGTACTGGGTACCGAGATTATGATACTATTGCTCTCTGAGTTCCAGTTCGAATCCGGCCACTGATTATTATGAGTTCTGGTTCGAGTCCGGCCACTGATTATTATGAGTTTCGGTTCGAGTCCAGCATCTGGTTATGATATGATTGGAGAGTTTTGGTACTGGGTACCGTGGTTACTGGATACTGATACAGCTTCGATACACTGGTGACTATGCATTTACTTTTCTTGTGTGTCCCGCTGGTTTATGGGGGCCAGACTGGGTTATTGTTTTCTTTCGTGTGCCTATCGGGTTTATGGGGGCCCAGATAGGTTATGTTTGACTTGTGTGTTTACTTATGCATTTATTTACTCGTTATTCTGTATCACACTTATTTATTTCCTCTAAGCATATCTATACGCCTCAGCAGTTACTTATGCATTTATTACTTATACCCTGGACTTAGCATACACCCCCGTACTTTAACCTGTTTATATTACATTAAGCTCGGTCGGCCGATGATGCCTACTGAGTACCCGTTGCCCCGGTACTCATACTGCACTTCTGCATCTTTTCCCCCGATGCAGATCCAGGCACTAGCCAACGGTTTTGATGTGACTCTCTTCTCAGCACCGACTCCGTAGCAGGGTGAGCTTACTGACGTCCGAGGCAGATCCTACTCCATCTCTACTGTATATTCTTTTTCTCTCGAGACTGTATTACTTGTTGTATATATTTGGTTTCTGTTTTGTATTTTGGACATGTCTAGTAGTGGCTCTTGTACAGACCTCACCAGGTCTTGGGAAGGGTTCTTGACTTTATATATTGTCCTCTTCCTTCTCAGTCTTGGCATATATACATATTCTGACTCTGTCTTTAGCGTTATAGCATGTTTATGAATATGGTTACTTCCACTTCTTCTCTATTTTATGAGATTCCGCCCGTTAGCCCGTCGCTTGTCGCTCCGTGCTAGGGTTTGGCCTGCCTATTGGTGTGTTACGATAGGCGCCATCATGACTTAAATATTGGGTTGTGACAGTTTGGTATCAGAGCCAGGTTGTACGGGTAGTGTCGGTACATGAGCCAGTGTGTAGTAGAGTCCTGCGGATCGGTGCGGGGACGCCTGTATCCTATCCTCGGGAGGCTACGGAGCATTCTTAGGGGAGTCTCTCATTTTCTTGAGTCATGTCCGTGCGTTAAGTCTATGTTGGTTTTTGATTTTCATTTGATTTACTCTTTACGCTGATGGCAAGGATGCATGGTACGAGAGTCGAGGGTCAGGACCCCAAGCCTACAGCGAGGGCTCCTGTTAGGGGCCGAGGTCGATCCAGAGGTCGGGGGCAGGGCAGAGCAGTAGCCCCAGGCCGAGATCATGCTAGGGATCAGTTACCCGATCCCGTTATAGCTCCAGATGTTCCGCCTCTACAGCAGCCGGTGGGCCAGGGAGCAGCCCAGGCTCCACCTGGATTTATAGATGCTTCTTTGCTCCGAGGTACATTACTTCAGTTGTTGGGGATAGTTGGAGGTCCGTTAGACGAGGGAGCCCAACCAGCAGTACAGGGAGTTGGTGTTGGGGCGCAGCCTGCAACTGCAGCACCCAGAGTTGAGATTCCGCCAGTGCCGGTAGCTCCACAGTCGGTTACAGATCAGCCGGCTATGTCTGTCGATGAGCAAAAGATATTGGGGCGTTTCTAGAGGTTGACTCCTCCGAGATTTGCTGGTACTCCGAGTGAGGATGCATATGAGTTCTTGTCCAGCTGCGAGGATAGATTGAGGAATTTGGGATTGGTACAGTCTCGTGGTGTTGATTTCGTGGTATATCAGTTTGATACTACAACGAGGAGATGGTGGAGGGGCTATCTTGATTCCAGGCCAGCAGGATCTCCGCCGGTTACCTGGACCCAGTTCTCTGAGATTTTCTTGGGAAAGTATATGCCCCGTACTATGCGGGAGCGACTCAGGGATGAGTTCTCCAGATTGACTCGGGGTTTATTATCTGTCGTCGAGTATGAGGCGAGGTTTCATGATCTTGCTAGGAACGCTACTACTATTTTGCCTGATGAGTATGAGAGAGTTAGATGTTTTGTCAGGGGACTGAGATTGCCACTCTGCAGGGCTACCCAGAGTTTAGTGACTTCAGGAAAGTCATTCGCAGAGATTATTGAGCATGTATACTCTATTGAGGAGATGGATCGCGAGGCCCAAGGGGTCAGCGACAAGAGACCCCGATTCCAGGGTAGTTACAGTGGCAGTCATAGTAGCTCGCAGTTCAGAGGTCGTGGATTTTAGGGTTGGTACCCTCAACAGCAGCAGTCTTTTCAGCGACAGGGTCAGCCTAATAGACCCGTACAGTCAGCCTTGCAGATATCTAATAGGGGTCAACCCGCCTATAGTGGTTCTGGTAGTCAGCCTCAGGGACGTGGTCAGTCCAGTTCATCGACTAGAGGTGGTCATACCGGATCAGTCGAATCTTCTAGGCCGAGCAGGGAGCTAGGAGCATGTTATACCTATGGGGTTATCGGTCATTTCGCACGTGAGTGTCCTCAGCGCATGGCGATTGAGCCTTCAGTTCAGACGGCACAGCCTATCAGATCTATACCACCAGTAGGCAGAGGTGGTGCACAGGGTCGTCGGGGTGGTCCCCAGGGTTCTTGAGGTGGAGCGTAGGGAGGTCGGACTGGCAGTCAGGTCGGTGCTCAGACTAGTGGTAGCCAGCATCAGTTGTATGCCGTGTCGGCTAGGCCGGAGGCTGAGGCTTCGGATGCGGTGATTACAGGTACGATTTCCATATGCCATCAGCCAGCTTCTGCATTATTTGATCCTGGATCCACGTTTTCTTATGTATCTACTTATTATGCACCACAATTGGGTTTATGTTCTGAGTTATTATTTGTACCCTTACGTGTATCTACCCCCGTTGGTGATTCCTTAGTAGTGGATTGGGTATATAGATCTTGTCTGGTGACTGTTTGGGAGTTTGAGACTCGGGTTGATTTTATTGTATTGGCCATGGTAGACTTTGATGTGATTCTGGGCATGGACTGGTTGTCTTTCCATCATGCAGTCTTGGATTGCTTTGCCAAGACCGTGACCTTAGCCATGCCTGGAGTACCCCCGGTGGTGTGGCAGGGTTCTGTTAGCCGCACACCGACAGGGATTATTTCATATGTTCGTGCTCGTAGATTGATGTCGAGGGGATGTGATTCATTCCTTGCGTATGTTCGGGATGCTAGCATTGAGAGTCCGTCACTTGACTCCGTCCCGGTTGTTCGTGAGTTTCCTGATGTATTCCCGACTGACCTACCTGGCCTTCCTCCCGAGCGTGATATAGAGTTTATTATTGACCTTGAGCCGGGCACCCGACCTATTTCTATAGCTCCTTATCGTATGGCTCCTGCTAAATTGAGAGAGTTGAGTAATCAGCTCCAGGACCTTCTAGTAAAGGGTTTTATCAGGCCGAGTGTGTCGCCATGGGGTGCCCCAGTTCTGTTTGTAAAGAAGAAGGATGGATCTATGCGAATGTGTATCGATTACAGGCAGTTGAATAAGGTAACTGTGAAGAATAAGTATCCTATGCCTCGTATCGATGATTTGTTTGATCAACTTCAGGGTGCAGCGGTATTCTCAAAAATAGACTTGAGATCTGGATATCATCAGTTGAGAGTTAGGGCTGAGGATATCCCAAAGACAGCCTTCAGGACTCAGTACGGCTATTATGAGTTCCTGGTGATGTCTTTTGGGTTGACTAATGCCCCAGCAGCTTTCATGGATTTGATGAATCGTGTATTCAGGCCATACTTGGACTCCTTTGTGATTGTTTTTATTGACGACATCTTGGTTTATTCGAGGAGTAACGAGGAGCACGAGAAGCATTTGAGGATTGTGCTCCACACTTTGAGAGATCATCGGCTTTATGCCAAGTTCTCAAAGTGTGAGTTCTGGATTGAGTCTGTAGCTTTCTTGGGCCATGTTGTGTTCAGACACGGTATCATGGTAGACCCAGCGAAGATTGAGGCTATTCGAGGTTGGGCTAGGCCCACGTCACCTATTGAGGTTCGCAGTTTTATTGGGTTGGCAGGATACTACAGGCGATTTGTTGAGGTCTTCTCGTCTATTGCATCTCCTATGACCAGACTAACCAGGAAGGAGGTTCCATTTCAATGGTTTGAGGATTGCGAGGCGAGCTTTCTGAAGCTCAAGGATCGACTTACTTCTGCCCCTGTGTTGACTCTTCCAGTTGAGGGCGAGGGTTTTACCGTGTTTTGTGGTGCGTCTGGTATTGGTTTGGGATGTGTTTTGATGCAGCAGGGTAGTGTTATTTCTTATGCATCGAGGCAGCTAAAGGTGCACGAGCGTAACTATCCCACTCATGATTTAGAGTTAGCAGCGGTTGTGTTTGCACTACGGATTTGGAGGCATTATCTCTACGGTGTTCATTGTGAGATCTTTACAGATCACCGTAGTCTTCAGCATATTATGACTCAGAGGGATCTTAATTCGAGGCAGCGTAAGTGGATTGAGTTGCTAAAGGATTATGATATCTCTATTCTCTATCATCCGGGCAAGGCGAATGTGGTAGCGGACGCCTTGAGCCGGAAGACAGTGAGTATGGGTAGCTTAGCCTTCATTCCAGTCTCTCAGCGACCATTGGCTTTGGACATTCAGTCCTTAGCTAACTCGATGGTGCGTTTAGATATTTTCGACCCCGAAAGGGTTGTCGCTTGTGTTGGTGCGAGATCTACTTTGCTGGAGCAGATTCAGAGTCGCCAGTTTGAGGATAGCGGTCTCCGTAGCATTCGAGATCAGGTATTGAAAGGTAAGTCTGAGAGAGCTACCCTGGGTTCTGATAGTGTTTTGAGGTTTGACGATCGTATTTGTGTTCCGAGGGTTGGAGATTTGATTCAGTTTATTTTACGCGAGGCACACAGTTCCAGATATTTTATTCACCCTGGGACAGCTAAGATGTATCGGGATCTAAGGCAGCACTATTGGTGGAGTGGTATGCGAAGAGATATAGCAGGGTTTGTAGCTCGATACCTTTGTTGTCAGCAGGTAAAGGCCGAACATTAGAGACCTGGTGGTTTACTTCAGCAATTACCCATCCCCGAGTGGAAATGGGAGCGGGTCACTATGGATTTCATTGTTGGATTGCCTCGCACCTCCCGTGGTTTTGATAGTATTTGGGTTATTGTGGATTGGTTGACTAAGTCTGCACACTTTATCCCTGTTTGAGTTTCCTACAGTGCTGAGAGATTAGCTCGTGTATATATTCAGGAGGTGGTTCGCCTACATGGAGTGCCAATATCTATTATCCCAGACCGATGGTCTCAGTTTACCTCCAATTTCTAGCAGACTTTCCAGGAAGAGTTGGGTATCCAGGTGGCCCTCAGCACTGCATTTCATCCTCAAACCGACGGGCAGTCTGAATGAACTATTCAGGTATTGGAGGATATGCTCCGCGCTTGTGTGTTAGACTTTGGGGGTCAATGGGATCAATTTTTGCCTTTAGCAGAGTTCGCATATAATAATAGCTTTCATTCCAGCATTCAAATGGCTCCGTTTGAGGTTTTATATGGCAGACGGTGTCGATCTCCAGTTGGCTGGTTCGAAACTTCAGAAGTCAGTCCTTGTGGCACAGATTTGCTTCGAGAATCTTTGGACCGAGTTCGAACGATTCAAGATAGGCTGCGGACAGCTCAGAGTAGACAGAGGAGTTATGCTGACCGTAGACGTCGTCCATTGAAATTCAGGGTAGGTGATAGGGTCTTCTTACGAGTATTGCCCATGAAGGGCGTGATGCGGTTTGGTAGGAAGGGTAAGCTTAGCCCCAGATATATTGGACCCTTTGAGATTTTGCGGACAGTTGGAGAGGTGGCTTATGTGTTAGCTTTACCTCTGGCATTTTCAGCTATCCACCCAGTATTTCATGTTTCTATGCTATGACAATATATTCCAGATGAGTCGCATGTGCTTCAGTGGGTCTCGGTTCAGTTAGACGAGAAACTAACATTTGTGGAGGAGCCTGTGTCCATTTTAGCCAGAGATGTCAGACGGTTACGCTCCCGGGACATTCCAGTGGTTAAGGTATAGTGGCATCACCGTCCGGTTGAAGAGGCTACTTGGGAGCTTGAACGCGATATGCGAGCCCAGTATCCCTACTTGTTCACGTCTTCAGGTATGTGCTTCTTCTTGACTTTCGCGGACGAAAGTCCTTTTAGTAGTGGATATTGTAATGACCTTCCCGGTCATTTCCCTCGTTTTCGTGTGTTGTCAGCGTGTAGAGCTTTTCTATAACTGCCCCAAGTTATTTATGACTTGCTGGGACTGACAGTTCGGTTCCCGGGCAGTTCGTCTGAGAATATTATTTAGACCGAGCACGTTGTAAAATATTAAATTAAAATTGAATTTGGTAAAATGACATAGGTAATTACCTTTCAAAAATATTTTTGAAATTTATACAATTCTTTAGGTATGATATATCTATATTATTTTATAATAGTTTTATAACCTATTAATAATTTAAGCGGAGATAGTGAATTTAAATATGTTAAAATAATATTTTTATTCTATAGAGGTTTTGTTAGAAATAATTTTCTATTTATTATGGTATATTCAAAATATTATATTTATGTTATCACGAACCTATGCAATACCCGAATATATATATATATAATGGGATAAATATTATATTGGGGTGCCACCTCCACCACCACGTGGAAAGTGAGGAGGGGCACACATAATAACGTCTGTAAGTGGTGGCAGCCACTTGGCATAATAGCAAATGAAATATATATATATATATATGCATGCAGTATGTTATGAATTAGAATAAAACATATGACATAACATTTTACTCTATTTTCATTTAATTCCTCCACCATTTCTGATCATATTAGCTTAATATTGAGCTAATCCATAAAGGTTTGAGCTTAGGAGCTTATATATTTGAGTCCGTGGACTCGCCCTCGTCATTTTTGCGGTATGTTTTCTTATTTTTACGATAACTTTCATTTACACGGTGATGCTGTTGGGATTGGTGTTGATGTTTGAGCTATATTTTGAGCTCAAATTGAGGAGTGTTAGTTGTGACTATTGGTCACGGAGTGATTTGGGACGCTGTGACGGTTTCGGTTTTGCGATTTCGCAAGCGGGCCCCACGTGGGATTTTTGGGCATTTTCTGAACTAATGCAATATGGGTATCAATAGTCATATTTTGACATGTAGTTTATTATTTTGGTATCTTGGCAACAGTCGGAGGCCTCTCAAAAGGGAAAGGCTCCTATTTAGCTGGCTTTAGCAAGCGTTCGGCGGCGTCCAGGTAGGCTAGGTTTACCTTCCTTTGCACTTAGATTGAGCTTATGTGTGATATATGTATGTTGTTATGCTGGTGTTTTGGTCTGGTATTATAGACTTGGTGGTGGTGGTTTGCTGTGATTTAGGCCTTCTAGGCCGGATAGGGCTATTCAGATATATTCCAGGCCCATTATCCTCGTGGTACACCACAGATGACCTATTTGGGGTCGGATAGTATTGTTGTTGTTGTTTCTAGTCTGGGAATGTTATTGTTGGACCTTAGTTCAGGATTAGACAGAGTTAGCCCAGACTTAGACAAGTATAACCCGACCTGGTTTTCGGGACCCGGTAGCGGGCCCCGTTACCCTTCTTGTCAACCTGTCAGAACTTTGACATCTTTGGGCTTATTAAGCCCTATATGACCTGTTAGGGTTGTGACGGGATTGAGTTACCCCAATTATACCCGGTTGGCCTGTTTATCCTTGTTAGTCCCTGATAGCACCGTATTTGATCGGGGTCGGCTAGTTTGACTTAGAACGCTGACCCGTGTTTTCATGACTTATAATGTATACCCAGACTTGTATATACATATTGTTTATAGTAGATAGTGACCTAGAAGGACCCCGAGATTTACTTGTAGCACGATGTGGGATTAGCTTCTGTACTTATATACTAGTATTGACTTGGTACTAGGGCGTTCCCCGTTTATATGATATGATATGACATTTGATTCTGTTCTGGTTACTGACTATGATGAATCCGGTTCGAGTTCGACTACTGATTCAGGTATGATGATTCTGGTTATTGACTATTGGGTGTTTCGGTTCGAGTCCGGCCCCGGATTGTGGTACACTATGAGTTCTGGTACTGGGTACCGAGATTATGATACTATTGCTCTCTGAGTTCCAGTTCGAGTCCGGCCACTGATTATTATGAGTTTCGGTTCGAGTCCGGCATCTGGTTATGATATGATTGGAGAGTTTTGGTACTGGGTACCATGGTTACTGGATACTGATACAGCTTCGATACACTGGTGACTATGCATTTACTTTTCTTGTGTGTCCCGCTGGTTTATGGGGGCTAGACTGGGTTATTGTTTTCTTTCGTGTGCCTATCGGGTTTATGGGGGCCCAGATAGGTTATGTTTGACTTGTGTGTTTACTTACGCATTTATTTACTCGTTATTCTGTATCACACTTATTTATTTCCTCTAAGCATATCTATACGCCTCAGCAGTTACTTATGCATTTATTACTTATACCCTGGACTTAGCATGCACCCCCGTACTTTAGCCTGTTTATATTACATTAAGCTCGGTCGGCCGATGATGCCTACTGAGTACCCGTTGCCCCGGTACTCATACTGTACTTCTGCATCTTTTCCCCCGATGCAGATCCAGGCACTAGCCGACGGTTTTGACGTGACTCTCTTCTCAGCACCGACTCCGGAGCAGGGTGATCTTACTGACGTCCGAGGCAGATCCTACTCCATCTCTACTATATAGTCTTTTGCTCTCGAGACTGTATTACTTGTTGTATATATTTGGTTTCTGTTTTGTATTTTGGACATGTCTAGTAGTGACTCTTGTACCGACCTCACCAGGTCTTAGGAAGGGTTCTTGACTTTATATATTGTCCTCTTCCTTCTCAGTCTTGGCATATATACATATTCTGACTCTGTCTTTAGCGTTATAACATGTTTATAAATATGGTTACTTCCACTTCTTCTCTGTTTTATGAGATTCCGCCCGTTAGCCCGTCGCTTGTCGCTCTGGGCTAGGGTTTGGCTTGCCTATTGGTGGGTTACGATAGGCGCCATCATGACTCAAATATTGGGTCGTGACATAAATGAATTAAAATTTTATTGGGGTTCACCTACCAGACTTAACTGCAGGTGTCCTCACGGCTTGTAAGTTTTGAATCGTGACAAAATTGAATATAAATTCTTTTAAAAGTTTAATCAAATACCATACCAAAAGTTGATATCAAAATTGGAATGTAAAAATTTTCTATTTCGGTTCGATATAGTCCGTTATTCATCAAATTATGTACACCCATATGCTCTGTTGATCCGGTTAGGCCATGCTTGCATAATATTTGCCAATTAGTTGAAATATCGAAGCAGAACGGCTTGAAAGAAAGTTCAATGTCATTCCTTGGTCCTAATTAGGTAACACATTTATTACATATATTTGCCCTTTGACCAAAAAAAAAGTAAATGGATATCATAAATCTAAATTTTGTAATATTAAAATTATCAACTTTAACCTCTTATTAATGGCAAAGGCAAATGGCTAGCATGTTTGACCAAACTTTTGAGAGATTAAAAATGCTTATTTTTTTAAGAAAAAGGTATTTATTTTTTAAAAAATGAGATGTTTGACCAAACTTTTAAGAGAAAATAAGTGTTTCTAGGGAATAACAAAAGTCGTTTTTAGAAGAAAAAAAAAATAGCTTTTCTCCAAAAGTACTTTTTTGGAAAACACTTTTGAGAAAATACACTTGAAACACTATTAAAAAATTTGGTCAAACACTAATTGCGGCTTAAAAATACTTTTTAAATTATTGATCAATCACAAATTGCTTCTTACAAATGTAATTTATTGAAAAACACATTTCAAAATAGGCCGATTCAAGAAGTTTGGCCAAACATGCTATACGTTAAGTGCCTTTTCTTCATTCCACTACATTATGAAAATATCTTTTTTATAAT
This sequence comes from Capsicum rhomboideum, assembly GCA_031232105.1. Lineage (NCBI taxonomy): Eukaryota > Viridiplantae > Streptophyta > Magnoliopsida > Solanales > Solanaceae > Capsicum > Capsicum rhomboideum. The sequence goes on along the minus strand of CP124713.1, from coordinate 128,817,984 downwards.
TTATATTATGTTTTTAAACAAATGGAATTTTTTTTATGTTCATGGTATAAAATTTCTCTCTAGTTTTAAATAAATTAGGTAAGCATTGAAGTCTATTGACATGATCGACCTAATTTTACGTCAAATTTTTAATATAAGATTTTGACAGAGGGGAATTATGCAAGCTCAAAAGGTTGTGAAATAAATAAATTTCTAAGTATACATATATAAAACATTGGAATGTTGAACAAAAATGGAAAATCAAATATGACACAAAATGAACATATATTGAAACTTAATCAAAATTGATGATAATTTAGATGTACAACAAAAATGGAAAATCAAATATGACACAAAATGAACATATATTGAAACTTAATCAAAATTGATGATAATTTAGATCTGTACATCATCTACATAATGAACAACTCTCTCACACATTACTGCACACAATCATCTCTAGAGATTACATTGTATTTCACCCTTATAAAATCACAACAAATCCAGCAATCAAAAGGGATAAGAAGCAAAAACAAGACAATGGCAACATCGTCTTCTTCTTCTTCCTTTGGCTCAACACCAGTCTTATGTCTAGTTGTTGCTTCCTTAATGACACCAAGTACAAGTAACCCTTTGGCCAAAGTGTGCATCAAATCCAAGAATCCAAAGTTTTGCTTGCAAGTCCTTGACCAATGTACTTATAGTAGTCCGTATGAGTTGACACAAGAGGCTATCAACTTAGCATTGACAAATGCCTATGAGACAACATATAAGATTCACATCTTTTTAGATCAGACAAAAAATCATAACTTAAAAGTGATATATAACAAATGTTTGCATTATTACCAAACTGCCATTGATGCTTTAAATGGTGCAAGTGATCACTTTCTAAAGGATCGTCTATATAGTGCCGTGAAATTTGTAGGAAAAAGAGCCCAAATTGATGCTTTTCTATGTGAGAATGAATTTCAAAGCATTGCAGGTTATGTTTATGACTCTACTCTTACAAAAGACAATGAGAACTTGGGGATTTTTGGTAGTATCGTTGTGTCTGCTATTGATCTTCTATATAATTCGACTTCAATAAAAAAGTAGTATGTAATAAAAGTTATGTGTTAGAGCAAGAATGGGAGAACGATTTGTTACATTAGTTTTTTCATAAATTTCATGGAACATTATTGTTTTTGTTCTTTCACCTTTTCTTTTGTTTATCCATAGTAACTTTTTTTAGTAATCGAATGAGATTAGGGGGTTTTATAGTAAAAGTTACCGGTTCAATTAAATTATAGGTCATTATCTTTTAACAAAATTGAAAGGCCTAATTTAGGTAACTTAAACTATAATTATCCTTGTTACAAGTAGATGGTATTACAAGATGAATAAAAAATTGCATTCACAATAAGTTTTGTGAAATTTGATACAAAACAAATGAAAGATGGTTGATTTGCGTATTATTGCAAAAAATATTATTAATATTTCAAAAAGAATAAGAAATTAGTATTTTTTTAGAATTTCTCTATATTTTCCATTCATATTGGTCAAAAGAGTTTATATATTTATTAGCTGGCAACATTTCATATGCTCTTAAATTTTGGTCAAAATATTATTGATCGCAAACAGTCAAAATTTAAATTTGATAGAATAAATTGTCTTATGGATAATTATTATCTTTATCGCCTTTATTGATATTCTCAACTATTTTTTTAAACTTTGGCAAAGATATTTGACATGATGTTTTCCTATATAAATTTTTTGTAAATGCAATTGAAGAAGAGGAAGTGAAAACTGTGTGCGAAAAAAAGAAGAAGAGTACTTTCTTCTTCTTCTTATTTTTTTTTTTGGTTAGTTTCTGCCTCCTAATTTATTACTAAAAGAGCGTATTGAATTTTGGGGGATACACTTTAAATAGTGAAATAGAGTTTCCCATTAACGTACCAAAATAAACGAATACCATGAATCTTAAGCTTGAGAGTTTTCATGATTTTTCAATGTTTTCCAACACACAGATGATAAACTTGAGAGTTTCCGTGATTTTTCAATATTTCTTATCTAATATTTAATGTTATATATTGATCACAAAGATAATATTCAATAGATTGTTCAAAATTGCGTATGCTATATGAGCCAATCAGATAAATGAAATTTTAAATAAATTTACTTTTACACTCAATACAGACTATAGAGAATCTAAAATGTGTTTTTTTGTAACTAATCATTGTATTAATCACCTTGTGAAACTATAATTACTACCGAAAAGCCAAGTTTGTTATCTCATCTTTGTATTGTTAGTACTCCCTCCATTGCCATTTATTTATCACCTTTTTAAGAAAAGCATTAACTAGAAGGTAATGACTAAATTACCTTATTTATTACTCATCTTTATTTAATGCTTCTTTTTTTTGCACTAAATTAATATCTTTTCATATTTATTACTAAGGGTAAAAATGGAAACAAACAATTTATTATGCATTGGTTTTGTGAAATAACAAATATTAAGAAATATCTATTTTTAGTAAAGATGACAACTAATTAGGAACGGAGGGAGTATGAAATATGTGTATTGTGTATTTATGTATGCATTTCGGCATGATAATAAGAATTTCAGTTATTTAATACCATATATTATTCCAAGTATCAAAAATTTTCAAAATTTAAAGCAAATACAGCACGTGTTGAACACTGAAATACCAAAAACGAAATTTCAAGTTTTAGGATTTTGATTTGACAATTTAGTATATACCAAAGTACACACACCCTTATGCTCTACTAAAACAGTTTAGACCAGTTTGCAACGTAATTAAATATTTGTCAATTAAGACAAGTTCAATATCATTCCTTAGTCTTAGCACAAAAATAGACGAATACCATAAATCTAAAATGTAAAATCTATATCTATAATCTATTAAAAGTGTGAAGACCTTAGAAAAGTGATTTGAGCTTTTTGTCCTTCGTTAAAACACTCTGCAATAGACAAAATCGTCTTTTTACTATTTAATATATGGTAAGAGAAAATATTATTTAAAAATTATGGAATCCTAAAATATATGGTAAGAGGAAAATATATGGTAAAAAGGTATTAAGAGAATTAATAATTAAGGAGTCCCAAAATATATAGTAAGCGAAAAATATATTTTACTAATACTCCTAATCTATTTAATTAAGGAAATATTCAAAACTTTAATATATAATTTGATAAACAATACGATATTCAACTTGTGGGCCAAAATTTTGTGTTTCCTTTTCCCCTAAAATATTAGAAAGATTATAATCCATAAATAATATTTTACATAAACGAGTATTTTTCATAAAGTATGCAAAAGTGCAAAACGTGTTTTTTTAAAAAATAAAAATAAATTCAATGTACTACTTACTCTATAGTTTAGGACTCCTAATTTTAGAAAAAGTTTTACCATACTATTTAAAATCATGATTCCATATATTTTAGGAGTCAATTTCAACCAATACATCTAGAATTTGATAAATATTTTACTGCATATTATACGTAGATACATTGTTTGAGCTTTTTGTGATCTTATTTTAGGGTTTGCTAGGAGGAATTAAAGCGGGCAATATCAAGCTTTTTCTCTGCATAGGGGGAAAAACATGTTTAGGTATAGATTTTTCTACCAATTGAAATCTTGATAGTATATATGATTAAAGAGACAAATTTTCTTATGATTTAGGTAAGTTTTTTAAAATTTTAGTATGTTTTTTAAGTTTACAATAAATAAATTATCATGTATTTTTTTATAGACAATTGCTAATTGAGAAGTTTTTTTGTGGAATCTTGATATATCTTATGATTGAAAGAGACTTTGCTTGTGATTTGAGTTAAATTTTCTAAAATTTTAGTATGTTCTTGAAGTTTACAATAAATAAATTATTATGTATTCTTAATAGACAATTGCTAATTGAGATTTTTTTTGTGAAATCTGGACATACCTTATGATTAAATAGACAAATTTGCTTGCGATTTGAGGTAAGTTTTATAAAAAATTTAGTATGTTCTTGAAGTTTACAATAATAAATTATCACATATTCTTGATAGAAATTACTAATTGATATGTTTTTTTTTTTTTTTTAAATATTGATAGTATCTATGATTGAAGAGTCAAATTTGCTTGTGGTTTGAGGTAAATTTTCTAAAATTTCAGAATATTTTTTTATCTTTAAAAAAATAAATTATCATGTATTTTTGATAGATAATTGCTAATTGACAAGTTTTTTTTGTTTGTTTATAATGACTCATATATATTAATAATTTGAAATTGACTTATTTACAATTTTGACACGATTCTTTGGATCGTTACATTCCGTCACAAAAAATTGGTTAGTCATTCTAATTCTATATGAATTATCTTTTAAAATTTATTTATATGCAATTGTTTCAACTGTGAATAAACTATGAGATTTGACATATCTGTCATTATTTTTAATAATAGGTTCTACAGGTTGTCTTTCTTTTTTTTTTTTTTTTTGGCTAATTAATTGTCATATTTTCTTCAATGTTTTCCTATTCTTTATCCCTGAATTTGCTACACTTGAACCGAGGGTCTTTCGAAAACAGCCTCTCTACCTCCTCTAGGTAGTGGTAAGGTCTGTATACACTTTACCCTCTCCAGACCTCACTTGTAGGATTTTACTGAGTATGTTGTTGTAGTTGTTGTTGGTACAAGCTATATCATTTAAATAGATGTAAAATTTATTAAGACGTAAATTTCTACTTTCTACTAACTTTACTCTCTCATATATAATTTTATTGATTGATGAGAAACACACGTACAAAGCACGAATATTAAACTAGTATTAAAATATAAGTGTAAACCTCTTAATGTGAAAGGCAAACTACATTGAATCCCTTTTTTTTTTTTTTTAAAATAATATAATTTCTTAAACAGCTCGAAAATTGTTTTTGCCATTCTATAAAGAAACTTCTCTTTAGTTTTCTAAGGTAAGCTTTGAAGTCTATTGGCATGATATACCCCAATTTACCTCAAATTGAAATATAAGACTTCTACTAGGGGAAATTATTCAAGCTCAAAAGGATGTGAAATTAATACATTTCTCAATATTCAAAAAAATTTGAAAGGTTAAACGAAAATGGAAAATCTATATTAATAAATTTCTCAATATTCATAAAATTTTGAAAGGTTAAACGAAAATGGAAAATCTAAACCTTGCATAAAAATGAACATGTATAGAAATTTAATTAAATGAATGATAATTCAGAATTTATATAATCTACTTAATAAACAATACTCCCTCCGTTTAAAATAAAATGATATACTTTCCTTTTTAGTCTGTTTAAAAAAGAATGACTCTTTTCTTTTTTTTAGCAATTCTTTAATTTCAACATTCCACATGACATGTTTAAGACCACAAGATTAAATGGTATTTTGATACATTTGACATATCTTTGATTTAAGACCACAAGATTCAAAAGTTATCTTTACTTTCTTAAACTCCGTGTCAAGTCAAAATAGGTTTTGAAATGGAGGGAGTATTCTCTCACACATTATTGCACACAATCATCTTCAGATATAGCTACATTTACATTGAATTTCAACTTATAAAATTAGTTCAATCCAGCGATAAGGGGAAAACGAGCAAAAACAAGACAATGACAACCTCCTCCTCCTCCTCTTCTTCTACTTCTTTTTCTTCCTTTGGCTCAACACTAGTCTTATGCCTAATTGTTGCTTTCTTCATGACACCAAGTACAAGTAACCCCTTGGCCAAAGTGTGCATCAAATCCAAGAATCCAAGATTTTGCTTGCAAGTCTATGGCCTAAATCCTCATAGGAGTCCTTAGCATTGACAAAGATATAGGCATTTGTCAATGCTAAGTTGATAGAACACTTTGGCCTATATCGAACATAGGCATAAGATATAACAAAAAAGATTCACACCTTTATAGATCAGACAGAAGACTTCAACTTAAAAGATATATACAATTATTGTTTGAATTATTACCAATCTGTCATTGATACTTTAAGAAGCGCGGAGGAGCGGTTCCTGAATGATGGTCGATATTCTGATGTGAACGATGCAGGAATCGTAGCCCAAGTAGATGCCTTTCGTTGCGAGAATGAGTTCCAAAGAAAATTGGGTTATGTTTATGGCTCTACTCTCACGAAGGACAACGAGAATTTGCACATTTTTGGTAGTATTCTTGTGTCTGCTATAAATCTTCTATATAATTCGACATCAGTATAAAAAGGTAGTACATAATAAAAGTGTTAGAACAAGAATGCCAAAATGGGAGAATGATTTGTTACATTAGATTTTTCATAATTATTATTTTTGTTCTTTCACTTTTTTGTGTTTATCCACAGTAACTTTTGTTTTAATAATCGTATGAGATCGAGGTGGAATGTGGATGTATAATAAAAGTTATAGGTTCAGTCAATCGATCCAATAGTTTTGGCTCAAATCTTATATATGTTTTCATAAATCTACCAGATATGTACAAATGTTAGATTTCAAACCTAATAACTTAAGTGTTCAATGGGCTCAATAATATCCCAAACCAATAAGTTAAAATTCAAATCCTAGATCCGTTTTCTGACCTTATAATCTCCTCTTCCATTTTTCATTCCCCTACCCCAATTTTATCTTACTATTCTCGCCTAAGCATGCTTAACTTCGGAGTTCTGATGGAATTCCATTGATACATATCCAATTCTAATAGATCATCTTCCATTAAATAGAAAATTCTTTCAATTCAACTTGGAATATGAATGAGATCAAAAAGGTCATCATTGGGGAAAACGATGCAATAGCTTCAGTTACTCCGAACGAATTACAGGAAATGTAAGCAAAAATCTTAGTGGTCGAAAGACCTAGAAAAATCTTGGATCTGTCAATTTATGAGATTACCTTACTTGAGTTTTGATTTCTTGACGTGTATGAGCAGAGCCTAAAACATTATAGATCATTATCTCTTCACAATTTTTTTTGGAACTCTTGTAGAAACCAGTAGCCGCTACCCTTGAGTGCGCACAATATGAATCCACTCCTTTAATAGCTCGCATACCACATGGGAAATGTAAACTATACTAGAAAATCCCAATGTGATGAACTTGACTGAAAAGGCATTGACAGGGGGAATCGACCCCTGGTCCCCTGAAACAAACTCAAATAACCAGTTCACACACAAGGAAACTGACTTGTAGCAATAAAAAAATGATATAGAAGAACTGATAAGAAGGATGTAAAAATTAGACAAATACAAATTTGGGATGAGGATATCAGAGATGTAGAGCAGGGATGATAGAGAGAACCATGAACGTCACAATATGCATAAGCGTTAAGGATAAATTACACAAACCCCCAAACATGAGGGTCATTAATACCTAAAATCCCACACCTTTTTAAAAAATTATATTACATCCCAGATTTACAAAATTGTACTTGATACATATCATGCTTCCCACAACCACAAACTGCTCTACCATTCTTGCCCCAAATAGCGCATCACAATATTTCAAAATTTTCCATCCCAAAATTATCGGTAATTCACCCTTTCTCTTCAATCTTCATCAACTTCCCACATATAAATTTTAATTTTTTCATCTTTTTTCTTCTCCCATAAAATGTGAATTGATGTAGAAATAGAAAGAAACACGAAATGGGTATGTGAAAAAATTGACGAAATGGGATAGAGATAGTGAAAAATGGGAGTTTACAGAAGAGGAGTGGGGTCTGATTGTTCGTTTAATGGAGAAAATTAAATGAGTGCACTAATGGTGTTGCCGACCGAAGTTGATGGTTGTTTTCTAATTATTTTTTAATGGAGGATGAGTATGGTGGCTAATTTTGTATGTTTGGAGGTGGTATGGTGGTGGAGTGAAGCAACGGTGGGACAGAGGTTATGTTTTCGACGACTCGAGTTTGCCGGAGATGGAGTTGTCACGACAGAAATACGGTGGAGAGTGGAGGAGTTGTTGGTGTATTTGACTGCTTTTCAATGGAGGTTGAGAGAGTTAAAGGGTAGTGGTGTTAATGGAGATTTTGTAAAATGAAAGTGTGAAGATGGAGAAGAAGATCAATTCATTAAAAAAAAATTCATGATACTTACGAATGTATCACTATGAACATGTATAATAGTAAAAAAGAATGTAATTTTTTGTTCATGATACATATGAATGTACCTGCATGCTCATATATCAAAATTTATTAATTTTTTATGTATCTAGTAGGTTAGTATGTGTTTATGATACATATGAATATATATGCACACAACTGTATTGTTCTTGATATCAAAGTCCATCAATTTTTATTTATCAAAATGGATTAATGTATCAATCACAAGTATCAAGTAAACATGCATCAAACATATGTATCAGATAAATATATTTGATACATATGTAGATACATGTAATAACCCTTCAGGTCATTTTCTATATTTTCATATTGTTTTGACATTTACAGCTTTCCCAAGTCATTTATGACTTGTTGGAACTGACAGTTTGGTTACCGGGCAGTTCGTATGGTTTTTAGAGCCATTTCCCTATTTTGAAATCATCGTTTTCCAAATTTGGCTACCAGGCCTAAACTCTGGGTAAATGACCTTGTATGCCAATTTTGACAATTCCATCCGTTCCGGAACATTGATTTTAGGCTGGGGGACCCTTGGTCTGGGTACCGAGGCTTCCGGACTCGTTTTGGGCTATTGGGTGGAAAGTGATGAAAACGGTCATTTGGGTGTGGGACCCAAATTTCATCGAAACGACCTCGACTAGAAATTTTGATTGCGCTATTGAGTCTGAAATGTTGAATTTTATAGGGTATCATAGTTCGTTTGCATTCATGAGGTTTCAAACAAATCCCGAGGACCCATTGGAAACTTGGTAAAATATTGCCAAATGTTGATGCTGCTTCAGCTGGTGCAACCGCTTAAGCGGACAAAGCCGCTTTAGAGGCTTGGTCACCACTTTAGTGGCTGGAGCCTTAGACCCTCCTGTCCGTTTAAGCGGAGGATTTTCCACTTTAGCAGTGATCTCTTAAGCGGTCAAGTGGCCACTTAAGCGGTACCTGCAGAACATTTAATTCCCTTTCACCTGTTTTTCTCTCATATTTTCTAAGTGTTGGAGCATAAAAGCTCTAGTGTAACACCCCATACGTTTTCGGACCTATGTTATTATCGTAACATTTATGAACTTATTTAAACATGAGACTTGTTGGGGTTTTACATATTAATTTGGTTGGGCTGAATTCATATGTGATCATGGGCTCAATTTGAGGCCCAAAATTTACAAGAAAGACATGGCCCAAAATGAAAAAAATGATCCATTCTTTCTTTGACCAAAGACAACCCTCAATTATTGAGTAAGTGGATGGCTAAGGATGACTTTCAAGGTCCTATATAAAGGGCAATAAATCAGATTTTATTCACACAAAAGCCATATGACCTTTCTAGATTTTTCTAAACTTTTCTCTCAACACTCAAACCCTAAACTATCTTCCTCTTGGGACAAGATCACTCCTTGGAAAGCTTTGGTAAGTGTTTACTCTCATACTTTAATATATTATATGCATGGATTATGGTGTAGATCATGTTGGTTATGTTGGTGAAGTGTGAGAAGTTCACTATGTGTGAAACAATTTATGTTTGCTTAATCGGTGAAGGTTTTGACCTTGTAAACTTGAAAATGGACTTGTGGTACTGAAGGAAGTGAACTTTATGGGTTCAATATTGAAATTTGAGATGTGATTATAGCCTTAACTTGTTTTATCCTTGTACATAATGTTTGGAATTGTTGTTAAGAAATTGGGCATGGAATTGGTGACGTATTGAAAGAAAAATGTAGTTTGGTGATGTTTATGTGTGTTTTGAAACCATGGATGTTTTTTGGCATTTAAGATGATCTAAAATATGTTAAGAGATGGTTAGTTATGATCATGGATCATTTATGACAAAAAAGGACCCAAAAGAGACCCTTTTTGGCCGAAACGGGCACCCGCCCTCCCAGACGAAGCACCTACGGGCGCAGGTGACTTTGTAGGTGCCCCTGGACACTGCCAAGGGTCACCTGCGGATGCAAGTAAGCCACCTACGGGCGAAGGTGGCTTCGCAGGTCAGGTCAGAACCCCGTTTCGGTTGTTTTTGCATCTCTTTGACCCCCCAAAGCCCCTATACCCTTTATGGATGCAATTATCAACTTATGTTACCCTTTAAATGACTATAAAGGAGTATCCTGGAGGTATTTTGAATGGTATAAAATATGGATTGTTGTTAATGTGTTATTGTGAAAGCTATCGAGTGACTTGACGGAGAAAAGGTAACGTAGTGTTAATGAGGAAGTGTAAAGGGTAAACTTGGTGTGAAATGTTATTGGTTTATGATGTCTTGGTCAATGTGTGGAATGTTATGGTGTTTTTGGTATGATAATGCAGTGGATTGTATTGTAAAGGACGAAATGACGCTATATAGCAGTCACGTAACTCATTGTCATCTTATGCACTTGTAAGGTAACTAGTTGTTAACGTGGGCTCCGTTATGAACTTGTGTTATAGAGTGACACGTAAGGAAGGAACTGGATTGTTGTATTCACATCTAGGACGGTATATTCATATTGAGATCATAAGGTATGTAAGGTTACTCTTTCCGTATCCTTCTGCAGCATATAGTGTTCATTGTACTTGTTCATTTCCGAAGTGTTCTAAAGTATTCCTAGATCAGGTTGACATATATTGTTATTCACATGTTTCTTATTCTTAGACCAATTGTGATTCACATGTCTCTTATTCATTGACTGAAGTTCTTAAGCTCTCATAATGTTGTAACTAATAAAAGAAACTGTCTCAAGGGAAGTGATGATGTAAGGAGAATCTACTCATTCTTGAGTAGCATATCCAATAATGCTATGGCCGCCAACGTATAAATCTCTCACAAGAAAATGTATCAATCTCTCACAAGCAAAGGTATCAATCTCATGAAAGTAAAGGAAATGAAGTAATGTATATATGTGTTCCCAATAATGTTTCAATCCCCAGTGTATCACTCTCATAACAAATGAAAAGGAAAGAAGTACGCAAAGAAGTAATGTACACATGGTTACTTTATGTTTCATTGAGTATGGATCAAATCAAAAGGGCATAAGCTCGGATGGAACAATCCTAATATTATGCTATGGTATTATTATTATATATATGACTATAGCCCACTGATCAGCTGGATGTCCGGTTTATATTATAGCCCACTTATCAGATGGATGTCCGGTATTATTATTATATATATGACTATAGCCTACTGATCAGATGGATGTCCGGTTTATATTATAGCCTACTGATCAGCTAGATGTTCGGTATTATTATTATATATACGACTATAGCCCACTGATCAGCTGGATGTCCAGTTTATATTATAGCCCACTGATCAGCTGGATGTCCGGTATTGTATGAGTGATATTATATGACTGATAATGATAAGAAGGAATGATCAAACAATGAAAGTAATGGATGTAATGTACATGGTTCCACATATACAGAACGGAGAATTATCAATAATGATTACTCACTTGTTATAATTCCAGTAAAGTGCTTATATATCATCCAGTTTCTTATAGCCTTACATACTCAGTACATTCTCTCGTACTGACCCCCTTGGAGGGAAACTTACCTTACTTGCTACAGGCACAGGTGCTAGTAGACCTCCTCAGTAGGCTACGAGATATCCGCAGATTATTGGTGAGATCCAGTTGGTTTGGGGCTTTTTCGAGTCATAGTGTACATTTGTTTTAGCATTGTAAATGTTGTGTAAAGCGGGGACTTGTCCCGACTGTAGGTTGGTTATGTACACATATCTGTTAGAGGCTTTGTAGACATATGTGGGAAGACGAAGGCAATAGATGTATGTCCATTTTGATTTGATGGCTCTAACGGCCAAGTTTCATATACATAGCATATATTTCCATGACTTCCGCATAATTGCATGAGATATAATGATGTTCACATAGAGACATGCATATGAAGGTACATGAGTAAAGATTGGTTCTCTCGGGCCTCAACGGCTTCGGGTGCCAGTCTGTCCCGAATGGGATTCGGGGTGTGATAAAAGTGGTATCAGAGCAGGTCATTCTAAGGGTGTCTACAAAGCCGTTTCTGAGTAGAGTCTTGCTTATGGATGTGTTGCACGCCACATTTATAAGTAGAAGGCTATGGGACATTTAGGAGTTTTTTCATTTCTTCATTTCTAGATCGTGCAATAGAGCCAATGTTGTAAGTGAAAATTGTATCTGACCATTGACGTTGGTTTTCCTTTGTATAGTAAAATGTCGATGACAAGACAAGATAGGGGCAAAGATAAGTAGGTAGATATGCTTGCTGGAGAAGGAATTAGTAAATCACCACCTGACCCAGCTAGTCAATATGGGGTTGAAACTGAGTTTACATCACGGGCACCTTCTCCTCTCCCTTCTCCAGGGAGGCCACCAAGGAGGGAAGTATCCCCAGAACCACCTGTTAATGCTACTAAGCAGGAGTTACAGAATTTGAGAAATGCGGTGAAAATGTTGACTCAGATAGTTGTTGCCCAGAGTCAAGGATGAGTTGGTCCAGCGACGAGTGATGATGGTGCGGCTAGGATAGCTAGTCGGCGGACACATGATTTCCTGAAATCGAATCCTCCCACATTTATCGGGTCATATCTTAATGAAGATCCGCAAGACTTTATAGATCAAATTCAAAGGGCCCTAGATGTTATGCATGTGACGGGTACAGAAACAGTGGAACTTGCAGTATATAGACTGAAAGGAGAGGCTATATTATGGTACAAAGATTGGAAACGATCCAGGGGTATCGGTACACCTCCAGCTAGTTGGGAAGAATTTAAAGCGTCATTCCTTGATCACTATCTTCCATATGAGGTCCACGAGGCTCGTGCAGATCAGTTTTTAAATCTTCATCAAGGAAATATGAGCGTCAGGGAGTACAGTATTCGGTTTAATTCATTGGCTAGATACGCTCCTAATATAGTAGCGACTATGGCCGATAGAGTTCATCGGTATGTAGACAGATTGGAGCCAAACTTGGTAAGGGACTGTACTATTGCTGCGTTAAATAAAGATATGGATATAGCCAGAATACAAGCCTTCACGCAAAAGATGGAGGATCAAAGGCAAAGGATAAGGATACAAGAATTTGAAGAAGGGCCATCAAAGAGGCCGAGATCTGTGGGACAGTTCATGGCGTCCCAAGGAGAATTTAGGCCCCGGATTTTTCCTAGACCGCCTAGACCATCAATTTCTTATCCTACAGTAGGTACTTCATCTCAATTTCAAGGGTTTAGAGGCGGTCAAGCCGGGCAAAATGATGGGACTCAGGGATCACAGACAGTGGGGTATCGAGAACAAGTAAATCTGAGCCAATAGAGGTCTTTTCGTCAGCGGTGCCAGCGCTGCAGGAAGTTTCATTCAGGTGACTGCTGGTTTGACACGAATGTTTGCTTTTGGTGTCATAGGTCAGGGCACGTAAAGAGAGAGTGCCCACAGAGGGCCACCAGTAGTATAACACGACCTACAGGATCAACCGTTGCGTTATCATTGTCAGATGTACAACCTGCTGGTCGTGGCAGAGGTGCTAGAGGAGCAGTTAATTTTAGTGGAATTCAGGACCGTACCTTGGCCGTAGCAGACCGAAAAAATTTGGAGATTTCTCTTGATGGGGGTACAAGTATAATATCGGTCTTTTCACAGAATGTATCTGCATTGATTAATTCAGGCTCTACCTTATCATATGTTATTCCATTATTTGCTGCGGAGTTTGAAAAAAAAAACACCAGAATTATAGGTTAAGCCAATTGATATATCTATACCAGTTGGTGAATTTATTATAGTTAAAAATAAAATAAAATAGATCGTAATGGTATGGTAAATGTTTGTGAACATGTTACGTTGGCTGATCTTATCGGGATGGAAATGATAGATTTTAATGTTGTAATGGGTATGAATTGGTTGGTTGGTTATCATAGGAGAATTATTGGAAAATTTTCTTCTATTCCTGCACCCTTAACGAAGCCTACACACAAGGCAATCAAGTTCCAATGGAATGAGGCATGAAAAAAAATAAATTTCAAGAGTTGCAAGATAAATTAACTTCCACACCCGTTTTAAGTACTTCCCAAAGGCACAGAATGTTATGCAGTATATTATGATGCTTTCGGGGTTGGCCTCGGATGCGTATTGATGTAGCAGGGTAAGGTAATAGCGTATGCCTCATGACAGTTGCGATCACGTGAGAGAAATTTCCCAACACATGACCCTGAACTGGTAGCTGTAATATTTGCTTTAAAGAAATAGTGTCACTATTTGTAAGGGATTCATGTGGGCATATATACTGATCATAAGTGTTTGCAATATATCCTTAAATCGAAGGACTTAAATCTGAGGTAGCAAAGGTGGCCTGAACCATTAAAAGATTATGACATTGGTATCTTATAACATCTGGGAAGAGCAAATGTGGTAGCTGATTCATTAAGTTGCAAAGCAGTAGGAAGTACTAATGGCCAGCTCGCAGAAAAGAAAGATGTAGCCAAGAAATCTACATCAATTGACCAGTATGGGGTTTTGTCTTTTGGAGACTCCAGATGAAAGAATTATAGTGAACAATGTGGCAAAATCTTCATTTGTAGCTGAGAGAAGGAAAAACAATATGCAAATCCTATTTTCTTTCAGTTGAAAAAGAATGTACAATGAAGTTCGGCAAAAAGGTACTTGAGCTTACATAAGGGAGGACTACTTCAATATCAAAGTAGATTATGTATACCAAATATATTTGAGTTAAGAACATGAATTATGACCAAAGCACATCATTTATGGTATTTTGTTTATTCGGGAGCAATCAAAATGTACCATGGCATGAAAGAAATGTGTTGGTGAAGCAATATAAAGAAAAAAAACATTGCAGAATTGGTAGCTCATTGTCCGAATTGTCAACAGGTAATAGTAGAGCATCAGAAATCTGGAGGTTATATGCCGATACTAGAAGGAAAGAATTAGACTTCGCCATAAGAAATAGAGATATAACCTTCGTAAAATACCTTGGAGGAATTAGAAAGTAGACGGAATCACAGGGGAAACCGAAGGAATGATGAAATCTAAAGTACTTGTATTTGTTGTAAATAAAGGATAAGTTCAAGGTGTGGAATTGAAGCAATAACCAGTAAGTCATTACAAGTAGCATGTGTAGAAGGATACACTTAGATTTAAATTTGTTTCAAGGAGATAATGTAACTAACATTCGAGGACGAATGTTCCTAATGGGGGAAGAATGTAACACCCCGTACATTTCCGAACCTATGTTATTACCATAACATTTATGAACTTATTTAAACATGAGACTTGTTGGGGTTTTACATATTAATTTGGTTGGACTGAATTCACATGTGATCATGGGCTCAATTTGAGGCCCAAAATTTACAAGAAAGACATGGCCCAAAGTGAAAAAAATGATCCATTCTTGCTTTGACCAAAGACAACCCTCAATTATTGAGTAAGTGGATGGATAAGGATTACTTTAAAGGGCCTATATAAAGGGAAATAAATCAGATTTTATTCACACAAAAGCCACATGACCTTTCTAGATTTTTCTAAACTTTTCTCTCAACACTCAAACCCTAAACTATCTTCCTCTTGGGACAAGATCACTCCTTGAAAAGCTTTGGTAAGTGTTTACTCTCATGGTTTAATATATTATATGAATGGATTATGGTGTAGATCATGTTGGTTATGTTGGTGAAGTGTGAGAAGTTCACTATGTGTGAAACAATTTATGTTTGCTTAATCGGTGAAGGTTTTGGCCTTGTAAACTTGAAAATGGACTTGTGGTACTGAAGGAAGTGAACTTGATGGGTTCAATATTTACATGTGAGATGTGATTATAGCCTTAACTTGTTTTATCCTTGTACATAATGTTTGGAATTGTTGTTAAGAAATTGGGCATGGAAGTGGTGATGTATTGAAAGAAAAATGTAGTTTGGTGATGTTTATGTGTGTTGTGAAACCATGGCTGTTAGTTGGCATTTAAGATGATCTAAAATATGTTAAGATATGGATAGTTATGATCATGGATCATTTATGACAAAAAAGGACCCAAAAGAGACCCTTTTTGGTCGAAATGGGCACCCGCCCTCCCAGACGAAGCACCTGCGGGTGCAAGTGACTTTGTAGGTGCCCCTGGAAACTTCCAAGGGTCACCTACGGGCGGATGTGGCTTCGCAGGTCAGGCCAGAACCCCGTTTTGGTTGTTTTTGCATCTCTTTGACCCCCCAAAGCCCCTGTACACTTTATGGATGCAATTATCAACTTATGGTACCTTTTAAATGACTATAAAGGAGTATCCCGGATGTATTTTGAATGGTATAAAATATGAATTGTTGTTAATGTGTTATTGTGAAAGCTATCGAGTGACTTGACAGAGAAAAGGTAACGTAGTGTTAATGAGGAAGTGTAAAGGGTAAACTTGGTGTGAAATGTTATTGGTTTATGATGTCTTGGTCAATGTGTGGAATGTTATGGTGTTTTTGGTATGATAATGCAGTGGATTGTATTGTAAAGGACGAAATGATGCTATATAGCAGTCATGTAACTCATTGTCATCTTATGCACTTGTAAGGTAACTAGTTGTTAACGTGGGCTCCGTTATGAACTTGTGTTGTAGAGTGACACGTAAGGAAGGAACTGAATTATTGTATTCACATCTAGAACGGTATATTCATATTGAGATCATAAGGTATGTAAGGTTACTCTTTTCATATCCTTTTGCAGCATATAGTGTTCACCTTGTCATTGTACTTGTTCATTTCCGAAGTGTTCTAAAGTATTCCTAGATCAGGTTGACATATATTGTTATTCACATGTTTCTTATTCTTAGACCAATTGTGCTTCACATGTCTCTTATCCATTAACTGAAGTTCCTAAGCTCTCATAATGTTGTAACTACTAAAAGAAACTGTCTCAAGGGAAGTGATGATGTAAGGAGAATCTACTCATTCTTGAGTAGCATATCCAATAATGCTATGGTGTCACGACCCAAATCCCATTCGGGCCGGACTGGCACCCGGAGCCGATAAGGCCCGAGAGAACCAATCTTTGCTCATGTACTCTCGTATTCATGTTCGCGTATGAATATCATTTTATCTCATGTAATTAAATATCAATAGCGGAAGTCATGACAACATATGCAATATATGAAACTTGGCCGTTAGGGCCATTTCGTCAAAATGAACGTACACATCTTACATTCAACTTCCATCTCCCCACATATGTCTACAAAGCCTCTAATAGATACATGACCATGTCGATACAATATTTACAAAATGCCAAAACCTAATGTACACATTTGACTGGGGAGGCCTCGAAGCAACTGGAGCTCACCAACAATCTGCGGAGATCTACTAACACCTAGGCCTACAACATGTAAGGTAAGTTCCCCAAGAGGGGTCAGTACGAAGAAAGTACTGAATATGTAAGGCCATATGAAACAATAATAATACATAAGTACTTTCAAGAAATTAAACGTACGAGAAATAATCAATGTGAATAGACCTTCAACCTGAATGTGTGGAACCATGTTCATATACTCATGCAAGGGATATAATATAATCTCATCTCTTTTACAACTATCTTTATTATTATTCACTCAACTAGTTAGTGATTCACAATACCTTATGGATCATCACCTTATAAGTAAGTATATAATACCGGCCTCCACCTTTGGTGGGATATAATGTATATGTATATAGTACCGGGCCTCCATCTTGGTGGGATATATATAGTACCGGTCCTCCACTTTTGATGGGCTTTTAATATATAAATATATACCGGGCATCCACCTTTGGTGGGCTATAATATATAAATATATATCGGGCATCCACCTTTGGTGGGCTATCATATATAAATATATACCGGGCATCCACCTTTGGTGGGCTATCATATATAAATATAGCATGGTATTGGGATTACTCCATCTTGAACTTATACCCTTTAGATAGTTATCCATTCTCAATGAAACATAACATAAAGTAACCATTTGTGCATTACTTCTTCACAATCTTATTTCCTTGACATAGCTATGAGAGTGATACATTAGAGATCATGACACTAAAGCTCACACTTATATACGCATCTCACTTCACTTCACTTCATGAGATTCACATCTTCACTTATGAGGAATAATTATACTAACTTGCACATCGCCTCTCTTATTACTCTTATGAGATTGGTACTTTTACTTACGAAAGATTGGTACAAGGCTAATCATCATAGTATCAGACTTTGGAACAAGACATGATTGGAAAATGCCATCCAAGATTAAATAGATTCTCTTATGTGATTATTCTCTTTAGAGATTCCAAAGTTATGAAAACTTTCCTTGAAGCTTTGGATCATTAACCAATGGGTGAGAAATATGTGAATAAACATTGTGAGAAACATAATTAGAAACGTAACACCATTGAAACCATTGTACCATCATCAATGAACAAGGGACATGAGTATAACCACCATGGGAACCGTGGAACATAACCTTATTGGGCTTTTGGAACATTAACCCTGAATATGAGACATGTGTATAACTCTATTGGAACTTTGGTTCATGACATGATTGGAATAATGCTATTCAAACTCAACAAGTCCTGTTTACCTCATTACTCTTGTTGAGGTAGTTCTCTTAGACTTTACAACATATGACCACTTAAGAACTTCCGTCCATAAATAAGAACTAAGTGGGTCAAAATTCGTCTAAGAGGAAAACACATATGAATAACAATATATATCAACCTTAGTTGGAATACTATAGAAACCCTTTGAAATAGAACACTTTTGAAACCTTAGGACAATGAGCACTAAATAAGACACATGTGGATATCAATTATTCACCAACCGGAGATACAATACCTTAGAACATTTGGAACTCTTGACATGTTATCCAATGAACACGAGTCAACCAATGGGCATGAGTCATATGATTCACCATTGACCAATGAGTAGGAAACATGTGAGTAACATTAGTCAACTACCGAATACGGAATACCTTAGAGCACTTCGGAATCAAATGAGTACTATGACAATGTGAACACCACATGCTGAAGAAGGATATAGAAGAATAACCTTACATACCTTATCTTCCCAATGTAAGTACACAATCCAATATGTGAGCACAATAATTCCGCTCCTTCCTTACGTTTCACTCTACATCACAAGTACATAACGGAACCAACATTAACCATCAACTACCTTACAAATGCACATGACTACAATGAGTTACATGTTTATCTTTAAAATGACATTTCCTTCTCTACAATACCATTTACGGCATTAACATACCAACAATGTCCCATTCATGCCATACATTGACCACAAGCTACATTTCAATTGTATAAGACAACCATAAGTTACATGAGTTCCCTATTCACCCTTTACAATACCATTCATGGCCCTTTTCATGCCAACAATACCATAAAATTTTATACATTGACCCCAACATCACATACCAATAGTATTTCACCACAAAGTTTCTCCTTTACACTTTCTCACGAACACCATATCACAATTAATCCATCAAGTCACCTTAATACACCTCATATCACAAATCGGCCAAAATCCCATAATTTACACTTATGGAAAAATAACAAGTTTAATAACATAATCACACCATACATGTTGATATCTCATCCATACCATTCACTTTTATCAAACCCTTTTTCAAGTTTAATTCACAAGAATGCACATCTTTTAGCAAAAAGCCCAAAGTGCCATGTCCAACAATTCCAAGCATAACCAACATGATATACATAGTCTCTCATGTACATAATATGTTAAAGTACAATAATAATCACTTACCCAATCTTGGAAGATGATGATCTTGTCCAAAGATGCCTTAGGGTTTGAAGAGTCACCAAAAGAATTATCTTGAAAACTCTAGAAAATGAGAGAAATGTGATGTGTTTCTAATGAGATAAAAATCGGATTTTCCCCCTTTATATAGGACTTTTATGCATGTTTATATAGTCTCACATGTGTGTTTACTAGTCAATGGAAGAATGGGTCTTTTTGACCCATTGGGCCATGCATTTTGGCTCCTTTTTGGCCCATTAACACATATATTATCTTGGCCCACTAAAATCAATGTGTAATCCATCATATATGCGTTACAATGATATTACCACTCACGAGATTCATATTCATAGCGTTAATTCCAAAAACAAGCCATTCTAGCCACGTATGGCTTATTTTGACTACAGGGGTAAAATCGTCATTTTGATGCCAAATTTGTTCTCGAGTAATTTTATCATGCCAACATAATACCTTACTCATTTCATGTATATACTCATGGTTGTATAAGAAACTTAGCAAAAATTGGCTCGATACGTCCCCGGGAACCCTTGGAACTTAGAAAACTTCCAACTTTCGAAAAAGTGGAAAAACCACCCTGGCACGCCCTGGGGCGCGTGCCAAATTGCTGCCTCTGGGCACAAAATTTTGGCCCAGAGTGGCCTGACACGGTCCCTAACGCGCCCCACACCTATTTTTTTTAAAATTTCATTTTTTGACTTTTCTTCGCGGGTTTGGTTAGATACTTCAAGTCCTATTCTTTAACTTACTTCTTAACCTTAATATACTTTGTTTAGAGGTAATCTTAGACTCATTTTGAACCCCACAAATGCTCCATGAAAATCGCAAAACACCTCCTACGCAAGTTTAATTACATGTACAAGGCCAAATTTCAATTTTCCCATCACCGACATTACAAGTTACATACTCATGGCATCTCGACACCTAAGTAACCATTGTTCAACGTCATCACTTAGGGTTGGGAAGGTACGGGGTGTTACATTCTTCCCCCCTTAGAAACATTCATCCTCGAATGTTAGTAACATTGTCTCCTCGTCATAACTTAAGCCGAAGTGGAACCTTCAATTATCATGTACACATAGAATACTTGTAAAGACTTACTTATTATGACTCCACTTCCATATCTTGAACTTTGCTTTCATGTCCAAAACTTATGATTACTTTAGATTTCATTATTTCCCTGGTCTCCCTTGTGACTTCTTCCATGTGTTCGTTTCTCCTATTGTGCCTTTACGAAAGCTCCTTCTTTACTTCTTATTACTTTCGCTTATCGAACTAGAATAGTAAGCCGCACTGCTTCACATATGAGATTTTTTTTCCGTAACTGGTGGATTTCCACTGGGAGCAACACGGGATAATCTCCTATATACTTTCAAAGCATCACATAGGAGATGCTAAATGAACTATAAAGAGTTCTTGGGATACTTTAACGTCATATACGACTTAACCACATCTTATAAGGGACGCTATATAGGGCTAACCTTCCATGTTTAAATAGTACGGTTTGCTTGTCCTTCTGTTTGACAACGAAAACCATCCTTACATTTTCTTGGGTTCCCAACATCCTTTAAAAAAAAATGTTTCCCAAATGTGTTACCTTAATAAGCCTATCAATTATTACCCACATGGCATCACATCTATTTCTAACTAACAAGAATCTCTACATATCCTATGACCTTCAGATTCCAAACACTTTACCTTTACTTGTTATCACTTTGATTACTGAAGTATAAATTTCGCAGTATTTTTTTTCATGTAATCCTGTCAATAGAGTAACATATGATAGGGTAGAACCCGAATCGATTGATGCATATTCATTAGGTAAACATATAGATAACGTACCTGTCACTATATCAAGGTGAGCCTCTAAATTCTGCTGACCCCGTAGGTCGTGTCATACTACCCGTGGCCCTCTTTGGGGAGTCTCTCTTCACGTGTCCTGGCTTTTTACACCGAAAGCAAACTTCCATCTCAAACCAGCATTCACCTAAATGAAACTTTCCACAGCACTGACACAGTTGACAAAAAGATCCCGCTGTCTGCGAACCCCGTATTCCACTACCCTGCCCAACCTGACTACCCCTAGATCCTTGAAATGGAGGTGGAGTACCTGCTGTAGGATAGGAAAATGATGGTCTAGGTGGTCTAGGGAAAACCCGAGGCCTAAATCCTCCTTGGGACGCCATGAACTGTCCCATGGTTTTAGCCCTCTTTGACGGCCCTATCTCAGATTCTTGTATCCTTCCCCTTTGTCTTTGGTCCTCCATCTTTTGCGCGAAGGCTTGTATTCTGGATATATCCATATCTTTATTTAACGCAGCAATGGTACAGTCTCTTACCAAGTAGGGGTCCAATCTTTCTACATACCGATGAACTCTATCGGCTACCATATGAGGAGCATATCTAGCCAACGAATTAAACCAAAGACTGTACTCCTTGACGCTCATATTTCCTTGACAAAGATTTAAAAACTGATCCGCACGAGCCTCACGTACCTCATATGGAAGACAATGATCAAGGAATGCCACCTTGAATTCCTCCCAACTAGCTGGATTTGCATCGATACCTCTAGATTGTTTCCAATCTTCGTACCATAATATAGCCTCTCCTTTCAGTCTATATACTGCAAGCTCCACTGTTTCTACACCCGTCACATGCATAACATCTAGAGCTCTTTGAATTTGATCGATAAAGTCTTGCGGATCTTCATTAAGATCGGACCCGGTAATGTGGGAGGGTCCAATTTCAGAAAATCCTATGTCCGCCGACTAGCTATCCTAGCCGCACCATCATCACTTGTCACTGGACCAACTCGTCCTTGACTCTGGGCAACAACTATCTGAGTCAACATTTGCACCGCATTTTTCAAATCCTTTAACTCCTGCCTAGTAACATTAACAGGCGATTCTGGGGATATTTCCCTCCTTTGTGACCTCCCTGGAGAAGGGGGAGGAGAAGGTGCCCGTGATGTAAACTCAGTTTCAACCCCATATTGACTAGCTGGGTTAGGTGGTGATTTACTAGTTCCTTCTCCCGCTTGCATATCTACCTGCTTATCTTTGCCCATACCTTGTCTTGTAATCGGCATTTTACTATATCAAAGAAAATCAATTACAATGGTCAGATGTAATCCCACCTATGACAATGGCTCTATTGCACGATCTAGAATGAAGAAGTGAAACTCCTAAATGTACCGTATCTTCCTACTTATAAATGTGGCATGCAACACATCCATAAGCAAGACTCTACTCAGACACGGCTTTGTAGACACCCTTAGAACGACCTGCTCTGATACCACTTTTGTCACGACCCAAATCCCATTCGGGCCGGATTGGCACCTGGAGCCGATAAGGCCGGAGAGAACCAATCTTTGCTCATGTACTCTCGTATGCATGTTCGCGTATGAATATCATTTTATCTCATGTAATTAAATATCAATAGCGGAAGTCATGACAACATATGCAATATATGAAACTTGGACGTTAGGGCCATTTCGTCAAAATGAACGTACACATCCAACATTCAACTTCCATCTACCCACATATGTATACAAAGCCTCTAATAGATACATGACCATGTCGATACAATATTTACAAAATGCCAAAACCTAATGTACACATGTGACTGGGGAGGCCCCGAAGCAACTGGAGCTCACCAACAATCTGTAGAGATCTACTAACACCTGGGCCTGCAGCATGTATGGTAAGTCCCCCAAGAGGGGTCAGTACGAAGAAAGTACTGAGTATGTAAGGCCATATGAAACTATAATTATACATAAGTACTTTCAAGAAATTAAACGTACGAGAAATAATCAATGTGAATAAACCTTCAACCTGAATGTGTGGAACCATGTTCATATACTCATGCAAGGGATATAATCTCATCTGTTTTACAACTATCTTTATTATTATTCACTCAACTAGTTAATGATTCACAATACCTTATGGATCATCACCTTATAAGTAAGTATATAATACCGGCCTCCACCTTTAGTGGGATATAATGAATATGTATATAGTACCGGGCCTCCATCTTGGTGGGATATATATAGTACCGGGCCTCCACCTTTGATGGGCTATAATATATAAATATATACCGGGCATCCACCTTTGGTGGGCTATAATATATAAATATATATCGGGCATCCACCTTTGGTGGGCTATCATATATAAATATATACCGAGCATCCACCTTTGGTGGGCTATCATATATAAATATAGCATGGTATTGGGATTACTCCATCTTGAGCTTATACCCTTTAGATAGTTATCCATTCTCAATGAAACATAACATAAAGTAACCATTTGTGCATTACTTCTTCACAATCTTATTTCCTTGACATAGCTATGAGAGTGATACATTAGAGATCATGAAACTAAAACTCACACTTATATACACATCTGACTTCACTTCACTTCATGAGATTCACATCTTCACTTATGAGGAATAATTATACTAACTTGCACATCGCCTCTCTTATTACTCTTATGAGATTGGTATTTTTACTTATGAAAGATTGGTACAAGTCTAATCATCATACTATCGGACTTTGGAACAAGACATGATTGCAAAATGCCATCCAAGATTAAATAGATTCTCTTATGTGATTATTCTCTTTAGAGATTCCAAAGTTATGACAACTTTCCTTGAAGCTTTGGATCATTAACCAATGGGTGAGAAATATGTGAATAAACATTGTGAGAAACATAATTAGAAACATAACACCATTGAAACCATTGGACCATCATCCATGAACAAGGTACATGAGTATAACCACCATGGGAACCGTGGAACATAACCTTATTGGGCTTTTGGAACATTAACCATGAATATGAGACATGTGTATAACTCTATTGGAACTTTGGTTCATGACATGATTGGAATAATGCTATTCAAACTCAACAAGTCCTCTTTACCTCATACTCTTGTTGAGGTAGTTCTCATAGACTTTACAACATATGACCACTTAAGAACTTCCGTCCATAAATAAGAACTAAGTGGGTCAAAATTCGTCTAAGAGGAAAACACATATGAATAACAATATATATCAACCTTAGTTGGAATACTATAGAACCCCTTTGAAATAGAACACTTTTGAAACCTTAGGACAATGAGCACTAAATAAGACACATGTGGATATCAATTATTCACCAACCGGAGATACAATACCTTAGAACATTTGGAACTTTTGACACGTTATCCAATGAACACGAGTCAACCAATGGGCATGAGTCATATGACTCACCATTGACCAATGAGTAGGAAACATGTGAGTAACATTAGTCAACTACCGAATACGGAATACCTTAGAGCACTTCGGAATCAAATGAGTACTATGACAATGTGAACACCACATGCTGAAGAAGGATATAGAAGAATAACCTTACATACCTTATCTTCCCAATGTAAGTACACAATCCAATATGTGAGCACAATAATTCCGCTCCTTCCTTACGTTTCACTCTACATCCCAAGTATATAACAAAACCAACATTAACCACCAACTACCTTACAAATGCACATGACAACAATGAGTTACATGTTTATCTTTAAAATGGCATTTCCTTCTCTACAATACCATTTACGGCATTAACATACCAACAATGTCCCATTCATTCCATACATTGACCATAAGCTACATTTCAAGTGTATAAGACAACCATAAGTTACATGAGTTTCCTATTCACCCTTTACAATACCATTCATGGCCCTTTTCATGCCAACAATACCATAACATTTTATACATTGGCCACAACATCACATACCAATAGTATTTCACCACAAAGTTTCTCCTTTACAGTTTCTCATGAACACCATATCACAATTAATCCATCAAATCACCTTAATACACCTCATATCATAAATCGGCCAAAATCACATAATTTACACTTATGGAAAAATAACAAGTTTAATAACATAATCACACCATACATGTTGATATCTCATCCATACCATTCACTTTTATCAAAACATCAAGCCCTTTTTCAAGTTTAATTCACAAGAATGCACATCTTTTAGCAAAAAGCCCAAAGTGCCATGTCCAACAATTCCAAGCATAACCAACATGATATACATGAAAGAAATGTGATGTGTGTCTAATGAGATAAAAATATGATTTCCCCCCTTTATATAGGCCTTTTATTCATGTTTATCTAGTTTCACATGTGTGTTTACTAGTCAATGGAAGAATGGGTTTTTTTTTTGACCCATTGGGCCATGCATTTTGGCTCCTTTTTGGCCCATTAACACATATATTATCTTGACCCACTTAAATCTATGTGTAATCCATAATATATGCATTAAAATGATATTCCCACTCACGAGATTCATATTCGTAGCCTTAATTCCAAAAACAAGCAATTCTAGCCACGTATGGCTTATTTTGACTACAGGGGTAAAATCGTCATTTTGATGCCAAATTCGTTCTCGAGTAATTTTATCATACCAACATAATACCTTACTCATTTCATGTATATACTCATGGTTGTATAAGAAACTTAGCAAAAATCGGCTCGATACGTTCCCGGGAACCCTTGGAACTTAGAAAACTTCCAACTTTCGAAAAAGTGGAAAAACCACCCTGGAACGCCCTGGGGCGCACCATATTGATGCATCTGGGCACAAAATTTTGGCCCAGAGTGGCCTGGCAGGGTCCCTAACGCGCCCCACACCTATTTTTTTGAAAATTCCATTTTTTGACTTTTCTTCGCGGGTTTGGTTAGATACTTCAAGTCCTATTCTTTAAATTACTTCTTAACCTTAATATACTTTGTTTAGAGGTCCTATTAGACTCATTTTGAACCCCACAAATGCTCCATGAAAATTGCAAAACACCTCCTACGCAAGTTTAATTACACGTACAAGGCCAAATTTCAATTTTCCCATCACCGACATTACAAGTTACATACTCATGGCATCTCGACACCTAAGTAACCATTGTTCAACGTCATCACTTAGGGTTGGGAAGGTACGGGGTGTTACATATGGCCGCCAACGTATCAATCTATCACAAGAAAATGTATCAGTCTCTCACAAGCAAAGGTATCAATCTCATGAAAGAAAAGGAAATGAAATAATGTATATATGTGTTCCCAATAATGTTTCAATCACCAATGTATCACTCTCATAAAAAATGAAAAGGAAAGAAGTATGCAAAGAAGTAATGTACACAAGGTTACTTTATGTTTCATTGAGTAAGGATCAAATCAAAAGGGCATAAGCTCGGATGGAACAATCCCAATATTGTGCTATGGTATTATTATTATATATATGACTATAGCCCACTGATCAGCTGGATGTCCAATTTATATTATAGCCCACTGATCAGATGGATGTCCGGTATTATTATTATATATATGACTATAGCCCACTGATCAGATGGATGTCCGATTTATATTATAGCCCACTGATCAGCTGGATGTTCGATATTATTATTATATATATGACTATAGCCCACTGATCAGCTGGATGTCTGGTTTATATTATAGCCCACTGATCAGCTGGATGTCCGATATTATATGAGTGATATTATACGACTGATAATGATAAGAAGGAATGATCAAACAATGAAAGTAATGGATGTAATGTACATGGTTCCACATATACAGAATGAAGAATTATCAATAATGATTAATCACTTGTTATGATTCCAGTAAAGTGCTTATATATCATGCAGTTTCTTATAGCCTTACATACTCAGTACATTCTCTCGTACTGACCCCCTTGGGGGAAACTTACCTTACTTGCTGCAGGCACAGGTGCTAGTAGACCTCCTCAGTAGGCTAAGAGATATCCACAGATTATTGGTGAGATCCAGTTGGTTCGGGGCTTTTCCGAGTCATAGTGTATATTTGTTTTGGCATTATAAATGTTGTGTAAAGTGGGGACTTGTCCTGACTGTAGGTTGTTTATGTACATGTATCTGTTAAAGGCTTTGTAGACGTATGTGGGAAGATGAAGGCAATAGATGTATGTTCATTTTGACTCGACCAAGTTTCATATATATAGAATATGTTTCCATGACTTTTACATAATTGCATGAGATATAATGATGTTCATATAGAGACATGCATATGAAGGTACGTGAGTAAAGATTGGTTCTCTCGGGCTCAACGGCTTCGGGGTGTGACATCTAGAGAGATAGTGGGAGAGAAGAGGCAATTCTTGGGTAAGGGTGATTGGAGAGTTCGTTAACATCATTTTCCTCGTCTACATCTTTGTAAGTTTTTCTAATTTCTTGGTAAATTCTCCATTTAAGCCTAAAACCCTAGTTTGATTTTAATATTATTGTGCTCGAAATTTATCCATTGTTGAGGGTAAATGATCCTTGAGCCTTGAGGGGCGTTTTGACAGTTTCAAATTTGTGATTTCCATAAGTGGGCCCCACATGGATTTTTGGCTTGATTTCGGACCCGATGCATTTATATGAAATTTGGGTATTGCTATTCTTGTATTGATAAGTAGAGTGTTATTTTGATAGTGTGACATCATGCGGAGGCTTCTCGGAAGGGAAAAGCACCACTGTAGAAGAATTTATCGATCTTTCTTTGGTGTCCAGGTAAGCTAGGCTTACCCTACTAATAGATTGAGCTTAATTATGGTATTTTATGATATTATGCCAGTTTGGAGTTGAAATTTATGGTTGGTTGCTTAGTTATTAAAAGTTGGATTATTTGGCCGATTTGAGGGCCGTTTCGGAGGTAGAATCGACCCATTTACCCTTTCCTTAGGCAAAATTGATGCTTTGGGGTTGGGATATCGCTCTTATCTCCTTGTAGACTAAGGAGGCCTTCTTTCACAACATTAGCCTTAATCTTGAGCCTTAGAGTACATAGTATATACCTAGTACGGGGCTAGGTTAATAATCTTGAGCTTATTTAAAAACCGGTTTGAGTCTGACACATTCAATTGATTTATGGTATTTAAAGACCGATTTGAATCCGACACATTCTATTGATTTATGGTATTTAAAGATCGGTTCGAGTCTGCCATACTCTATCTATTTATGGCACTAAATTACTGGTCCGAGTCTGGCACTTGTGGTGAGTTATGAGGAGGGAAATCCGGTTCAAGTCTGGTGTTTATGGGTTATTTCATGGTATTATGACACTGGCTCGAGTACGGTGAGTGGTAGTTCAGAAGCGGATGGTATATTTCTTGACTGTATCCATCGGGTTTATGGGGGTTCGTTTGGATTTGTCTTCTCTTATTTGTACCTTCTAGGCTTATGAGGGCCTAGTTGGGTTGTAGTAGCTACTTTAATTTAGGTATTGCATGTTTCTTTGTTTATTTATCTAAGTCAGAGCATGTTCTCAGGTTTACTCCTCTCTCTTGACTATTGTACATCCTCGCATTTTATTATATTTTTATTATGATTTAGCACAGTCGACCGATGATGCCTACTGAGTACCTATTTTTTTGGTACTTATACTACACTTTTGCATCTTTTTTGGTACAGATCCGAGTACTAGCAGACATCGTTGACATTCCAGCCAGTTTGCTTACAGGATTCGGGGATAAGGTGAGCTTTTGGAGCCGGAGCTGATCCCCTCTCCTTCCTTTATTTTGGACAATCTTTACGTTCGAGACTATTTGTATATCGATACTACTAGTACTCTTATTCTTTTGGTTAGTGGCTCTTGACCGGCCTTACTAGGTCGTGGGATATTCTTTTGCTCCCTCCCTATTTTTATCTATGTATGTGTTATTTTATGAAAATTTCTTTATCTTCCGCCATTTAGCTCATTACGTGTGTAACACCTCCGAAAATTTCAAATTAAGTTAACATCTTAAACGAGTACAACTCTGGGTTTATAAAGAGAATTATGGTGTATTAGTAAATGGTGTAGAGTAAATATATTAGTATAGTTACTGATGGTAAAAGAAAATGTTTTGGAAGTTTTATTAATATTTTGTATATGTGTTTTAGGTATGTAAAGTAGAAAGGGGTCCCTTTGACCTTTTTAATAAAGGAAGTAATAAAAAAACAAAAGGGGAAACTTATTCCCTTTTCCATTCGTGAACAGCCCAGCCAAGCAACAAAAAAAAAAACTTGTTTGTTTCTCATTCTGAATCCGCGAAGCAAGGGGGAAAAATTGAAGGAGATCACAAAGAGGGCAAGAATTCTTACAAAGGAAAGGTGTACTACGAGCCTAAATTGCTAGATAAATACTATTAGTTTCATCCAAGTTGTAAAAATTCCATCAAGAACTTAAGTTGGGTTTAACTCCAAAAGGTAATTTCTTCACTCCATACTCGAATTTAATTATAGATATTATGTTGAGGTGTTGTATAAGTTGTTGATTATCGTTTGAATTGGATTTTCGCTCTACTTTTTTGAAATGGGTTCATCAGAAAAAGGAAAAAAAATGAAATTTTGATAAAAGAGGAGTCTTTAGAAATTCCTATCAATTGGGTGGACTTGATGTTGGATTTTATAAATTGGAAACTTAAGTTCATTTTGGATTCTTAGTAAGAAATTTGATTAATTTCGAATATAAGTGAAGCCTATTGGAATAATTGTTAAATGCACATATGGGTTATTGATGGACGTACGTTATCTTTGTAGTTAGTTGGTTGCTTATCGAATAGCAGGCACTTGTGGTTGAAAAGAGAAATGCTACGCTATTGCGGGTTGGATTGTTTAAGGCTCAGGATATTATCGTAGCTAGTAAAGCACTAAGGTATGTAAAGCTAAACCTTCCCTCGCCATTAAAGCACCACCCTATTCATGTGCTCGTTTTTATCGTCGTTAATATAATTCTCATGAAATACGAGGATAGAATCTTTGTTTGTCTTATATATCGTTCCCACGCTCTACCCTCAAGCTTATATGTACCCATTTTGCTCTCTTTGTGTCAAGTCTTCACAATATTCCATATTATCGTAAGTTTCTCTACTTGAAATTCTTAAGCCACATGGTACACATGTATACACATCGCATGTTACGAATGGAAGTAATATCCATAGCATAATTACACTTGTATATAGTAGCTAAATGACCATTACCATAATTCACACGTCGTAGGCCTTTGAGGCATTATTTGACAAACATTAACGACAGAAGGGTACATATGTTTTACTTGGCATATGCGTTCGACGTGATTCTGTGCACAGGATCGAGACTAGACCATTATAGTGAGACCGAACATTGGGGCGTACCCGCCTTTGTGGCATCATTTGTATTTGGAGTCAGCTGGAACGTCATGCACTGGTTTTCCCTGACTCGAGCCAACATATGGCATATATGGACTGCGGGCAGACCCTCATAGTGAGCCCCTGAAAGGGCGTACCTTGTATTAGACTGCGATTACAACTATACGTATAAATCATAGTCATATGCATTTGGGGCGATGTAGGCCTTATATGTGATTCAGATCGCCTTTGGTAGACCATCCTATGATTTTTTGTACCACATATGGCTTAAGTACATCACCTAGGCAAATTATAGGTTCTATATTATAGTAAATGCCCTTCTGGACATTATAAAATGAACTAATAAAGTTGGTGCATAGGTTACAGTTTCATATCGTATATGTGTTACTTGTATGCTCATACTTCTTTCACTTTGGTATTTGATTCATATGAGCTTCCGCGCTTGTTCATCTGTTATTCTATCTACTTTCATACCAGTACATATTGTATATGTACTGACGTCTCCACATTGTCACATACTATTGATGTAGGCTCAGTTTCATAGGATAGCAGACGTCCACGTTAGGCTCTATTGCCGTTTTCAGCTGATATTTTTGGTGAGCTCTATCTTTCTCTGGAGCCAGTTTACGTCTAGTATTTTTGATTACATGTACAGGTCTCTAGTTGGATATGTCAGGCCCTATGCCTACTAGTTATTCGTAGTATAGTATGTTAAACTGACTAGAGGCTTCATGGACGTTATGCAACAGTGTATTGTACAGTTTTTGTTAGTATAGCCCCCTCGTGTATATACACAACTCATATTAGATATCTTGCTCATTATTGTCCCATAATCTCGTATTTGTCAAAAAGTGCTTGCAAAGTAAGTGTATACGGTACTTGTCCGTCCCTACTAGTTTGGGGCGTGACAAACTTGGTTTCAGAGCCTAGGTTCAGTTGTCCCAGGGAGTCTATGAAGCCGTGTCTAGTACGACCTTACTTATTGATGTGTTACGCGCCACATTTATAATTAAGGGACTGCATGGACATTTAGGAATTTAACCTTCATTTATAATCTAGATCGTGCAATAGAGCTGAGTCATAGAAAGTTACTTCTGACTCATATTCTGCTTATTTGTGATACAAACCATGTCTGCTACAGAAAAGGATTAAGCAGCCCAACAGGCCACTACTAGCACCACTCGAGAGGCAACCACTACAGGGCAATCTCCCATATTGGTGGATCTGAATAGGACTCAAGAAAGTTTGGTGGGTTCTATGCTTCCAGGTTCTCAAATGCCCGGGATAGAAGAATCTGCAGGGGCTTCTGTACCTCCAGTGGTACCAACAATAGTTCCTATCTCTCGGCCACGTGCCTCAGAACAGGATCTCAGATGAGCGATACAATTGCTTACACGGTTGGTAGCCGCTCAAGTCCAGAGACAGAATGTGGATATACCTGTTGCTGCTCAGGGTGGGGTAGCCGAATCTAAGATCAAAGATTTCCTCCGTATGAATTCGCCAGAATTCAAAGGTTCTAATCTTGCAGAGGACCCTCAGTAGTTCATTGATGAGACACATAGAATTTGTAGGGTGATGCGGGTATCAGACACAAATGTTCTGGAATTGGCCGCTTATAGATTGAAAAAGGTTGTCATTGATTGGTATGATATGTGGGTAGCCTCAAGGGGTCAGGATGCTCCTCCAGCTGTCTGGACGGACTTTAAAAGGGCCTTCATGGATCATTTCATGCCATTAGAGCTCCGACAGGCTAGGGTAGATGGATTTTTATCTCTAAGGCAGGGCAATCTTAGTGTCAAAGAGTATTGTTTGCGGTTTACACAGTTGTCTAGATTTGTTCCAGAGTTGGTTAGCACTCAGACATCACGAATTCATCGCTTTGTGAATGGCCTCACGGGTCCTTTGAATGACCTTCTTTCTGTTGCTGCTATGAATAAAGATTCAGATATAGCGAGAATCATGGCACGTGCTCAGCAGTTAGAAGAGAATCAGTGTAATCGTGAAGTAGATAGCGAGAGGGACCAGAATAAGAGAGCCAGGACGGCCAGCCAGTATCAGGGGAGCAGTGGAGCTTCCACTAGTAGAGGGCCACCTAGGCATGCCCAGTCAGCTGTGCGCTTCACATCTAATGCTCCAGCTCTATTCTCAAGATGCAGATATGAGCAGGGTCAGACTTTTGGAGCACCAGACTCACGTCCTAAGAGGGGCATCAGTCGGGGATTACCACCTCGACCTATATGCAGACAGTGTGGTCGAGCACATGGAGGGGAATGTCGACGTGGCTCAAATGCCTGTTATTGGTGTGGTGTAGAGGGTCATATAGTTCGGGATTGTCCTCAGCTCAAAGATAGAGGTAGAGGTGAACGATCACAGCCTACAGGGTCTGCATCAGCCTCCTCATCATCAGTACCTTCTTCTTATTGCGGTCCTCAGGCACCAGCAGGTAGAGGATCTGGTAGAGGCAGAGGATCCGGTTCGAGTGCTGGCCCGAATCGTATGTATTCACTAGCTGGTCACAAGATTCAGAGGCATCTCCAGATGTGGTCACAGGTACCTTAGTTGTTTTCTCACACGATGTATATGCTTTGATAGACCTAGGATCTACCCTGTCATATGCTACTCCTTTTGTTGCTAAAAAGTTTGGAATAGAGTCGAAGTTGTTATGTGAACCATTTGCAGTATCGATTCCAGTAGGAGAGCCTATCATAGTTAGATGGGTCTATTATGATTGTGTGGTGACAGTATGTGGTCATGCAACATTGGCTAATCTGGTTGAACTTGAAATGGTCGACTTTGATATCATTATGGGTATGGATTGGTTATCCTCTTGTTATGCTATAGTTGATTGTCGAGCCAAGATGGCCCAATTTCATTTCCCAGGAGAACCAGTCTTGGAGTGGAAGGGTAATTCTATGATGCCTAGAGGGAGATTTATTTCCTATCTTAAGGCACGAAAGCTTATTACAAAAGGGTGTTTGTACCACCTAGTCCAAGTGAAAGACCTTGAAGCCGAAAAATAGGCACCGACTCTCCAATCGGTACTAGTGGTGAATGAGTATCCAGATGTGTTTCCTGATGAACTTCCTGGATTACCTCCCATCAGAGAGATCGATTTCGGTATTGATGTAGATCCTGATATTAAGCCCATATCAATTCCACCTTTATAGAATGGCGCCTGCAGAATTGAAAGAGCTAAAAGAGCTGTTGAAAGATTTGCTTGATAAAGGCTTCATCCGACCCAGTATATCACCTTGGGGTGCGCCAGTGTTGTTTGTATGCAAGAAAGATGACACGTTGCGAATGTATATCGATTATAGGCAGCTGAACATAGTGACAACAAAGAATAAGTATCCTCTCCCCTAAATAGATGACTTATTCGATCAATTGCAGGGAGCTAATTGCTTTTCAAAGATCAATTTGAGGTCCGGTTATCACCAGCTAAGAATTCGTGAAGTAGATATTCCTAAGACAGCTTTTCAAACAAGATATGGGCATTTTGAGTTCCTTATTATGTCATTTGGACTGACGAATGCTCCAGCAGCCTTCATGGATATGATTAATAGGGTTATCAAACCTTTTCTTGATATGCACGTGATTGTATTTATAGATGACATTTTGATATATTCACATAATGAAGCTGAGCATGCAGATCATTTGAGGTCAGTATTACAGAAACTCAGAGAGCACCAGTTGTATGCTAAATTTTCTAAATGTGAGTTCTGGTTGACCTCAGTAGCTTTTCTTGGTCACGTGGTATCTGGAGAAGGCATTAGAGTAGATTCTCAGAAGATAGAAGCTGTAAAGAATTGGCCTCGACCAACCACTCCTACAGAGGTTCATAGTTTCTTGGGGTTAGCTGGTTATTATAGGAGATTTGTGGAGGGATTTTCCTCTATTTCTACCCCATTGACTAAATTGATGCAGAAAGCAGTTAAGTACCAATGGTCAGATGCTTGTTAAAGAAGCTTCCAAGAGCTGAAACATAAATTGACTACAACTCCAGTATTAGCCTTACCAGAGGGCACAGAAGGGGTATGTTGTGTATTGTGATGCTTCAGGTATTGGCTTAGGTTGCATTCTTATGTAGCATGAAAGAGTTATAGCGTACGCTTCTCGACAATTGAAGAAGCATGAATAGAACTATCCCACTCATGATTTAGAGCTTTCTGCAGTAGTATTCGCGCTTAAAATATGGCGCCATTACTTGTATGTAGTGCATGTTGATATTTTTATGGATCATAAGAGTCTTCAATATCTATTCAAGCAAAAAGAGCTGAACTTGAGGCAAAGAAGATGGCTAGAGTTGCTGAAAGACTACGATGTTGCTATTCTCTACCATCCAGGTAAAGGTAACATTGTAGCAGATGCTCTTAGTCGACTATCCATGGGCAGTCTAGCACATTTTTCACCTATTCAGCGTGAGGCCGCCAGAGATGTTCATAAATTAGCTAGCCTTGGAGTCCGTCTTATGGATTTCGAAGATGGTGGTGTTGTAGTACTCAATACAGCCGAGTCATCACTCGTGGCATTGGTGAAACATAGGCAGTATGATGATCCTTTATTGCTCCAATACAAAGAGGAAATTCAACAACATCGAGTTACAACATTTGAGTTAGCAGGCGACGACACTTTGAGGTGTCGAGGCAGATTATGTGTACCGAATGTAGATGGACTGAGACAACAGATTATGGCTGAGGCACATTGCTCCCGTTATTCAATCCATACAGGCTCTACTAAGATGTATCATGATCTTAAGTAGATCTACTGGTGGAACGACATGAAGAACGATATAGCAGAGTATGTGGCACAGTGCTCCAATTGTCAGCTAGTGAAAGCCGAGCATCAAAGGCCCGTTGGCCTAGCCCAGACTTTAGTATTCCTGTGTGGAAATGGGACGCTATCAATATGGATTTCATCACAGTTTTACCTTCTTCTTATCGGAAACATGAATCTATTTGGGTAATAGTTGATCGTCTGACGAAATCAACCCATTTTCTTCCTATTAAGACTATCAGTACGGCTGAAGATTATGCTAAGTTATATATAAAAGAGATTGTTCGCCTAGATGGGACCCCAATGTCCAATATTTCAGATAGAGGTGCCCAATTTACAGGACATTTTTGGAAATCATTCCAAAGGAATTTGGGTACACAAGTGAATCTTAGCACGGCATTTCATCTGCAAACAGATGGCCAAGCCGAGCACACAATTCAGACACTCGAAGATATACTGAGAGCATGCATACTGGACTTTAAAGGTAATTGGGATGATCATTTGCATTTAATAGAATTTGCTTATAATAACAGCTATCACTCCAGCATTGGTATGGCTCCATTCGAAGCTCTATATGGGAGACTATGTCGATCGCCTATTGGTTAGTTTGAAGTAGGCGAGACTCAGGTGTTAGGGCCATATTTATTCCATCAAGCCATTGAGAAGGTTAAGTTGATACGAGAGCGGTTGAAGACTGTTCAGAGTAGGCAAAAGTCATATGCGGATGTGCGACGTAGAGATTTAGAATTCCAAATTGATGATTTGGTATTTTTGAAGGTGTCCCCTATGAAAGGCATTATGCGATTTGTAAAGAAGGGTAAACTGAGTCCCAGGTATATTGGACCTTATAGAATTATTCATAAAATTGGCCTTGTAGCCTATGAGTTAGAATTACCTCCAGAGTTAGCTGCAATACATCCCGTCTTTCATGTGTCTATGCTGCGTAAGTGCTTAGGAGAGCCTTCACACATCATTCCTACAGAGGGTATTGAGCTTGCGGAAGACTTGTCATTTGAGGAGGTCCCCGTGGCTATATTGGATCGGCAAGTAAGAAAGTTGAGAACTAAAGACATAGTTTCGGTAAAGGTACTTTGGAGAAGTTAGGAAGTAGAAGAAGCCACTTGGGGGAAAACAGAAGAGGATATGAAAACCAAATATCCATACTTGTTCCAGGAACCATTAAAAGGTTCTTAAACTACTTATCCCTTTACATGATCGTTAGTTTCTACTATATCTTATTCTGTTAACATTTGATTCTTACTTGATATGTTTAGGTACATGATGTGTGCCTATGATTCTTGAGATTTACAAGGATACAACGTGTGGATAAGGAGTATAAGGTAAGTTGCATCATTGTTTATGACTTTTATTTGAGGTTAAGGCCAAGAGGAGCCTCGTGTATTATCTGTTCAGTATTATATGTGTAGTGACGCTCTGTGAAGCGTATTTGGATATATTCTGGCTTGTTGACAGGTTTTCGATAGGCCTATTTACAAAGGAAACTCTGGCGATATTTTTGGAAATTTAGAGAGTTAGTCAAATTTTGAGGCCTTAGGATATAGTAAAGTGAGACTGAAGTAGATTAAAGGATTTTATGGGTGTCTTGGATAACTATGAAATGGAAAGTAAGTTATAAGCATCATTTGAGGACGAATGATCCTAAGTGGGGGAGGTTGTAACACCTCAGAAAATTTTAAATTAAGTTAACATCTTAAACGAGTACAACTCCGGGTCTATAAAGAGAATTATGGTGTATTAGTAAATGGTGTAGAGTAAATATATTAGTATAGTTGCTGATGGTAAAAGAAAATGTTTTGGAAGTTTTATTAATATTTTGTATATGTGTTTGAGGTATGTAAAGTGGAAAGGGGTCACTTTGACCTTTTTAATAAAGGAAGTAATAAAAAAACAAAAGGGGAAACTTATTCCCTTTTCCATTCGTGAACAGCCCAGCCAAGCAACAACAACAACAAAAAAAAAACTTGTTTGTTTCTAATTCTGAATCCGCGAAGCAAGGGTAAAAATAGAAGGAGATCACAAAGCGGAAAAGAATTCTTACAAAGGAAAGGTGTACTACGAGCCTAAATTGCTAGATAAATACTATTAGTTTCATCCAAGTTGTAAAAATTCCATCAAAAACTTAAGTTGGGTTTAACTCCAAAACGGTAATTTCTTCACTCCATAGTCGAATTTAATTATACAAATTATGTTGAGGTGTTGTATAAGTTGTTGATTATCGTTTGAATTGGATTTTCGCTCTACTTTTTTGAAATGGGTTCATCAGAAAAAGGGAAAAATAATAATGAAATTTTGATAAAAGAGGAGTTTTTAGAAATTCCTATCAATTGGGTGGACTTGATGTTGGATTTTATAAATTGAAAACTAAAGAATTCATTTTGGATTCTTAGTAAGAAATTCGATTAATTTCGAATATAAGTGAAGCCTATTGGAATAATTGTTAAATGCACATATGGGCTATTGATGGACGTACGTTATCCTTGTAGTTAGTTGGTTGCTTATCGAATAGCAGGCACTTGTGGTTGAAAAGAGAAACGCTACGCTATTGCGGGTTGGATTGTTTAAGGCTCAGGATATTATCGTAGCTAGTAAAGCACTAAGGTATGTAAAGCTAAACCTTCCCTCGCCATTAAAGCACCACCCTATTCATGTGCTCGTTTTTATCGTCGTTAATATAATTCTCATGAAATACAAGGATAGAATCTTTGTTTGTCTTATATATCGTTCCCACGCTCTACCCTCAAGCTTATATGTACCCATTTTGCTCTCTTTGTGTCAAGTCTTCACAATATTCCATATTATCGTAAGTTTCTCTACTTGAAATTCTTAAGCCACATGGTACACATGTATACACATCGCATGTTACGAATGAAAGTAATATCCATAGCATAATTACACTTGTATATAGTAGCTAAATGACCATTACCATAATTCACACGTCGTAGGCCTTTGAGGCATTATTTGACAAACGTTAATGACAGAAGGGTACATAAGTTTTACTTGGCATATGCGTTCGACGTGATTCTGTGCACAGGTTCGAGACTAGACCATTATAGTGAGACCGAACATTGGGGCGTACCCGCCTTTGTGGCATCATTTGTATTTGGAGCCAGCTGGAACGTCATGCACTGGTTTCCCCTGACTCGAGCCAACATATGGCATATATGGACTGCGGGCAGACCCTCATAGTGAGCCCCTGGAAGGGCGTACCTTGTATTAGACTGCGATTACAGCTATACGTATAAATCACAGTCATATGCATTTGGGGCGATGTAGGCCTTATATGTGATTCAGATCGCCTTTGGTAGACCATCCTATGATTATTTGTACCACATATGGCTTAAGTACATCACCTAGGCAAATTATAGGTTCTATATTATAGTAAATCCCCTTCTGGACATTATAAAATGAACTAATAAAGTTGGTGCATAGGTTACAGTTTCATATCGTATATGTGTTACTTGTATGCTCATACTTCTTTCACCTTGGTATTTGATTCATATGAGCTTCCGCACTTGTTCAGCTGTTATTCTGTCTGCTTTCATACCAGTACATATTGTATATTTATTGACGTCTCCATATTGTCACATACTATTGATGCAGGCTCAGTTTCACAGGATAGCAGACGTCTACGTTAGGCTCTGGAGCCAGTTTACGTCTAGTATTTTTTATTACATGTACAGGTCTCTAGTTGGATATGTCAGGCCCTATGCCTACTATTTATTCGTAGTATAGTATGTTAAACTGACTAGAGGCTTCATGGACGTCATGCAGCAGTGTATTGTACAATTTTTGTTAGCATAGCCCTCTCGTGTATATACACAGCTCATATTAGATATCTTGCTCGTTATTGTCCCATAATCTCGTATTTGTCATAAAGTGCTTGTAAAGTAAGTGTATACGGTACTTGTCCGTCCCTACCAGTTTGGGGCGTGACAACTTGTCGTTCCATTCTACAAATTGGCTTACCTACTGGTGGGTCATAGTAGGTGCTAGCATGACTCACAAATTGGGTCGTGGCAATTTGGTATCAGAGCGTCTAGGTTCACTGGTGTTGTTGGTACAAGAGTAAGTGTCTAGTAGAGTCCCACGGATCGAAACGATGATGCCCGTATCTTATCTTCGGGAGGCTACAGGACAATCTTAGGATGAATTCACTTTCTTCATTCATTTCATGCACCGAGTATGTGCTAGTGTCTAAAATTCTCGTTGTTTCACTCTTTCACAGAAGGCTAGGACACGAGCTACGACGACGGGTGAGGGTGACCCTGAGCCAGCTGTAGGGGCACCTACTAGAGGCCGTGTCCAACCCAAAAGACGTGGACAGGGTAGAGCTGCAGCCCCAGTTAGGATGCCTGATAGAGAGCCTTCACCAGATCTTATTATTGCTCCACAGGTTCAGCGCCAGGGGCAGCCCAAGCTCCACCAAGGTTTATTTCTTCATCGTTGCTCAGAGATGCCTTGGTCCAGTTATTGGGATTAGTTGGTGGTGCACCATCTGATGATGCACACTCTACTTATTAGAATGGTACGAATATAGGGGCGCAACCTGTAGCTATAACACCTAGAGTTCAGGTTTCCCCAGTGCTGGTAGCTGCTTAGCCGGTGGTCGCCCAACCTGTTATTTCTTTTGAGGAGCAGAAGATGTTGGGTAGATTTTTGAGATTGACTCCTCCAAGGTTTACAGGGGCTCCAAGCGAGGATGCATTTGAGTTCCTGGTTGCTTGCAAGGTTAAGCTCTGTAATTTGGGGCTAGTTGAGGCTCGTGGGATCGATTACACTACTTTTCAGTTGGACTTGGCTGCTAGACATTGGTGGAGAGGCTTTGTTGATTCCAGACCAACTAGATCTCCCCCTTTAACATGGACTTAGTTCTCCGAGGTCTTCTTGGAGAAGTATATGCCTCACAGTCTTTGTGAGCACTTGAGAGATCAATTCACAGGGTTACAACAGGGTTCTATGATAGTTCTCGAGTATGAGGCATGATTTCACAAGTTGGCCAGACATGCTACTGTGAGTTTGCCTACCGAGTATGAGAGGATTCAGTGTAATGTTAAGGGACTGAGACTTCTTTTTCATATGCCTACTCAGAGTTTGGTTATTATTGGCAGGTCTTTCATTGAGATTTCTGATTATGGCCAAACTATAGAGGAGATGCATTGCGAGGCCCAAGGGGGAAGCGATAAGACACCTTGTTATCAGGGCAGTTTTAGTGGAAGCCATAGAGGCTCACAGTTTAGAGGTAGAGGTTCTCAGGGTAGGTACCCTCCACGTCAGTTATATCAGCACCAAAGTTAGTCTAGTAGGCCTGTTCAGGCATCACTTCAGATTTCTGATGGAGATCAGTCTAGTTTGAGTGATTCTTATGGCCAGAGCAGTGGCCAGTCTCCGAGTGGTGCACCTTCTAGATCTTCTATCCATGGTGGCTATTCCGAGTCAGTCGGATCTTCTGGACTGAGTGGTATTTCGGGGCCTTGTTATACTTGTGGAGTTTTTGGCCATTTCTTCAGAGAGTGTTGATCTAAGGTGTATTTATATGCCTTATTGCCGACTTTAACCCATGTTTACCTTAGTTTTGAGAGAAATAAGTATGTATTTTGTATGATTTTGATGGAATATGTGATATTGTGCTAACAAATGTGATTAGACCCTTGTAGGTGGAATTTGGAGCGTTTATGGCATGGAAAACGAGGATTGAAGGAGCTATGAGCGAAGGATATTGAAGACAAGAGGCAAGCCAAGGATTTGAACTTGAAGAATCCAACCAAATCCGTAAAGAAAAGTCAAAAAAGGAAGAAAATCAGAATCTAAGTGCCAGGCGAGCCAACTGGCGTGCCGGGCCACTTTGGACAAAAATTCTACTCAAGGGGACAACATAGGGGTGCGCCCAAGGGCGTGCCGGGCCGCTTGGGCACACCTTTTCAGAGGCAAAGATTTACCTAAGTCCCAGGCGCGCCCAAGGGTGTGCCGGGCCATTTTTTGGCAAATTTTTGCCCGAGTTTTTGTCTATAAATAGGGCTTTTGAGTTATTGTATGGGGATTCCATCATCACTAGATTATTTGTGGTGTTTTTTGGCATTGAAATCAGGTTTCATTCTTCTTCTTTTCAGTTTTTATTTCTTTTTATGGTATTTTATCACTTTATGATGTTAATTGAAGTTATGAGTGGCTAAAATCCCTATTTCTTGGGGTTGAGGTTATGAGCATGAATCTCTTGAGTTATATTTTATTAGTTTTTACTGAAGTTTATCATTTATTGGTTATTCTTATATTCTTAATTTTACTATTTTAATGCTTGATCGCTGTTGAAATAAATTCCTTGTCTTGAGGTGAGCTCGAGAGAGAAACTAAGAGATAGAACGTGAAATATAAGAAGCGTGATCTTTTCTCGAGGAAGGGATTCCAAGAGATTGATATGCGGTTAGGACCGATAGGTACCTAATCCGCCGCGCTTGTTCAATTACGAGAAGATAGCTTAAAGGCATTAGAATTGGTTAAATCTATCACCGTTCAATGATGTAGTTAGGTTTTCAATTTCTAGTAGAAGGTTATAGTTTGGAGACGAATATAATCGTAGCATTAACCTCGTGATCAATAACCAAGATAAACGACTCAAATTGCTTAAACCAGTAACAATTATGCTGAAGAGATGACGTTCGGAATGCCTTAGCCCTAGGAATTTACTTTTTATTGACTTTTAAATCATATTTACAAAAACTGAAGTTACGGTAGCGAAGATAGTAGTTTATAGTCCGCAATCATTTAATTTTTAGTAACAAATCCCTCTTTCTTTTCACAACACTAGTTTTTAATTACTGTTTGACGTCTAAAATTGATTTCTGTTGACGAAAGTCCCTTGGGTTCGATATCTAGGTCTTTTAAAAGAGCCATTATATTACTTGAACGATCACGTACACTTGCGTGTATAGCTGGGTCGCAACAAGTTTGTGGCGCCATTGCCGAGGACTTTCAAATAGATAGATTTCAATTATTGACGTTTTTACTCTAATTTTCAGCTAAGTGTTGACAACTTGATCTTAGCTATCCTATTTTGTAGGCTTACTTCATCTGAATACTGGCAAGGAATAAAGATTTGGTAACCCCGCAGTCTGAACCTGAGAGATACTTTCATAGATTGAGGAGACAGGCTGCAGATTACCCAATCCCGCAAGTTGAACTGACTGACGAAGGCATAAGGGGTGATCCCGTAAGAATTGAAGACTCAGTTACGGATAGACGTGAGTCGGTAGTGATGGTAGCTAGAATAGTTTGCGATGTGGCAATCCCACTCGCTACTAATGTGACCTTCAGTATTCTAAAATAGGCAGCTGGAGGTTGATTTGAGCATAAACAGAACATGGTGCAACTCTTGCACTCAAGTGGACAGTTTACAGGTCTTGTTCATGAGGACCCACAGAGGCACATCCAAAATTTTTTGGAGATCAGTGACACATATATTCCTGCAGGTGTGTCTTCGGATTATGTGAGACTAACTTTGTTCCCCTTTTCTCTATTGGGGGAAGCAAAGAGGTGGTTAGATGCAGAGCTGGCGAATTCTACCACTACTTGGGATGATCTTGCTCAGAAATT
Source organism: Capsicum rhomboideum (assembly GCA_031232105.1). Lineage (NCBI taxonomy): Eukaryota > Viridiplantae > Streptophyta > Magnoliopsida > Solanales > Solanaceae > Capsicum > Capsicum rhomboideum. Next base: position 128,774,617 of record CP124713.1, on the reverse strand, counting down.
CTTGATAAGGTTCTTTCCATCTGGAAAGAGAGCAAAGCTGAGGAGTGAGATATTAAGTTTCAGACAGAGAGATGATGAGAATTTGTACCAAGCATGGAACCGATTCAAATCCATGTTGAGGGATTGTCCCCATCACCACCAAGCTAATGAAGTTTGGTGCATACTTTTATTGAGGGTCTCGACCCCAACACTAAAATTCTACTTGATTGAGATGCAGGTGGACAAGATTTAGAGAAGACTTACGATGAATTATATGCTTTGTTGAATCATATTTCACAGGGAAATCCAGATTGGCATGGTGATAACTCTAGAAATTCTGCAAAGGAGGTTGCTGGGAAACTAGATGTGGATGCAGTCACTGCATTATATGCCCAAATTTTAGCTATGCAAAACATGATGAACAATCACTTCAGCAGTTTGAATTTGGGACAGTAACAAGCTCTCATAAATGCAGTATAACAACAGGTTTCTGTGGTGTGTGATGTATGCAGAAACGGGGACCATACCAGCGAGTTGTGCAGTGCAAATCTAGATTCCATGAATTTTGTAGGTAATGCCCAGAGAGGAATTGGAGCACAAAATTATGGAAATACTTAAAATGCTGGGTGGAAAAATCACCCGAACTTATCTTGGGGAGGTAATCAGAATCAATATAGGCCTCAAGGATATGCACCACAATACAACCAATAGCAGAGTCAAGGTAATCAATTGGGTGCTAAGCCTGGAAATATGAGCGTGGAAGATATATTGAAGCAGATTATAGTAGAGCAAGCTAAGCTGGCAGCAGATGTGAGAAACAATCAGTTGGCTACTCAAAATTTGGAGAAGCAAATTGGTCAGTTAGCAAATGCACAGAATACAAGGCCTCAAGGAGGTCTTCCAAGTGATACTGATCCTAACCCGAAGTAGGTGAATGCTATTGTTACTCGTAGTGGTAAGCAGTTAGAGGATATAGTTCCACCAGAAAAAGAATTGGAGCTGAAAGAAGTTGTGGTTGAAGACGAACAAGTTGAGTGTGCCAAAAGCTCCAAAGATGATAAAGTGATCCATAGTGTAAAGTTGCCTCCTTCTTTTTCCCAGAAGTTCAAGAAGAAGAAGGAAGACGAATGCTTTTGTAAGTTCATTGAACTACTTAAACAAGTGCACATTAATTTGCCTCTTGTGGATATCTTGCAGGGTATTCCAAAGTATGCTAAGTTTTTTAAAGATATTGTGGCAAACAAGAGTAGATTGATAGAGTATGCCACAGTTGCACTCACTGAGGAGTGTAGATCTCGCATTAAAAATCGGTTACCCACCAAGCTGAAGGATCCTTGAAGCTTCACTGTAAAAATTACTCTGGGAGATCGTGTCTGTGCTCGTGGGTTGTGCGATTTGGAGGCTAGTATAAATCTGATGCCCACTTCAATTTTCAAAGAGTTGGGTTTGGGTCTTCCTAAACCTACTACTATTATTTTACAGCTTGCAAACCGATCCGTGACTAGACCTGATGGTATTGTTGAAGATGTTCTGGTTCAAGTGGGGTCGTTGATCTTTCCGATTGATTTTGTGGTGCTGAATTTTGAGCCTGACCCGAAAGTCCCATTTGTTTTAGGGCATCTGTTTTTGGCCACAGGAGGTGCGATCATTGATGTAGCAGCAGGGAAACTGACTATGCGAGCTCATGATAAAGTTGAGCTTTTTGATGTTTATAGGGCTTTGAAGCTACCAGAAATTTATGAGAACTTTTCAGCTATTACAGCTATAGATTTGGCGACTGAAAACATCCACACTTTGTCTACAGATCCGTTGGAAAAAGTTTTAAAGGGGCAAGATATTTTTGGTGATGCGAAAGCTATTGATATGGTGCAGGTGCTTGATCTTATGGGTATCTATGCTAAAGAGGATGGATGGGAACCTTTAAATCGTCCACTTGGTCCTCCAACCAAGCCATCAATTGAGGAGGCACCAAAGCTTGAATTGAAAGAACTTCTGTATCATCTTCAATATGCTTTCCTAGGTGATAATGAGACCCTTCCTATTATTCTTGCAGTAAATTTATCAAGGGAACAAGTTGATGCAGCATTGGTGATACTCAAAAGAAGAAAGAAGGCTATTGGTTGGCAGATGTCTGACATCCATGGTATTAATCTGGGTTTGTGTATGCATAAAATTTACATGGAGAAAGGGCATAAGCCAAGTGTGCAACACCAACGATGCTTGAATCCAGTAATGAAATAAGTTGTAAGGAAAGAGGTAATTAAGTGGTTAGATTCGGGCATTGTCTACCCTATCTCTAATAGTACATGGGTGAGTCCAGTACAGTGTGTCCCAAAAAAGGGTGGTATAACGGTGATCACGAATGATAACAATGAGTTGATTCTTACAAGAACTGTGACTGGGTGGCGTATTTGCATGGATTACCGGAAACTAAATGATGCTATGAGGAAAGACCATTATCCAATCCCTTTTATTGACGTATCGTTTAGCCGGGCAGGAATATTATTACTTTCTTGATGGGTATTCCGGGTATAATCAAATTGCGATAGATCCTCAAGATTAAGAGAAGACGACATTCACATGCCCTTATGGCACTTACGCTTTCAAGCGTATGCCCTTTGGATTGTGCAACGCACCGGCTACTTTTCAGCGTTGTATGATGGCTATTTTCTTTGACATGGTGGAGGAGTTCGTAGAGATTTTTATGGATGATTTTTCAGTCTTTGGTAACTCTTTTGAGGTATGTTTGCAAAACCTTGATAGAGTCCTTGCTCGGTGTGAAGAAACTAATCTTGTTCTCAATTGGGAAAAATGCCATTTTCTTGTGACGGAAGGTATAGTTCTTAGACATAAAGTGTCAAAAAAGGGGCTCGAAGTTGATAGAGCAAAGATTGAAGTTATCGAGAAATTACCTCCACCTGTGTCGGTGAAAGGGGTGCGTAGTTTCTCGGGACATGCTGGGTTCTACAGACGGTTCATTAAAGATTTTTCCAAGATTGCACGCCCCATGTGCACGCTCTTAGAATAAGATTTTAAATTTGTATTTTGCGAGTCATGCGTGAAGGCATTTGAGGTTTTGCAGAAGAAGTTTGTGGAGGCACTTATCCTTATTGCTCATGATTGGGCTTTACCATTTGAGCTCATGTGTGATGCAAGTGATGTTGTAGTGGGTGCGATTCTTGGGCAGTAGAAGAACAAGATATTTCACTCTATTTATTATGCAAGCAAGACCCTTGATGCATCCCAAGTGAATTAGCTTTGGTATACGCATTTGATAAATTTAGATCATATTTGGTGGGCACTAGCATCATTGTATACATAGATTACAATACGGTATTTGTTCAATAAAAAGGATGCTAAGCCGCGGTTGATTAGATGGATTTTATTGTTACAAGAGTTTGATTTGGAGATTAAAGACAGGAAGGGGTCAAAAAATTGAATTGCCGACTATCTTGCTAGACTTGAAAGCTCAACACATGTAACTGATGATGGGCGTGTTGGTGAGGAATTTCCAGATGAGCAATTGTTGGTTTTGGGGGGTTGATGAGTTGCCATGGTATGCAAACATTGTGAATCTATTGGTAAGTGGGCTATTTCCTCCTGATTCGAGTTCTCAACAAAAAAAGAAGCTGTCATATGAGGTATGTTCTTATATTTGGGACGAGCCTTATTTATTCAAGCAAGGGCCTGATCGAGTAGTAACAAGATGTATTCCGAATGCGGAGGTGAAATAGATGTTGGAGAGATGCCACACCTCACCTTATGGTGGTCATCATGGTGGTGAACGCATAGCCCAAAAAATTCTGCAATCAGGTTTCTTCTGGACTTCTCTATTTAAAGATGCTCATGCGTTTTTGAAGAGTTGTGACCAATGCCAACGTATGGGGACGATTGCAAAGCGACATGAGCTGCCTTTAACTAATATCCTAGAAGTTGAATGGGAATCAATACATACTTGTAGCAGTGGATTATGTGTCTAAGTCGGTAGAGGCTGCTGCTCTTCCTACGAATGATTCCAAGGTTGTGGTGAAGTTCCTTCAAAAACATATCTTCACAAGATTCGGAACTCCAAGAGATATCATTAGCGATGGAGGTTCACACTTTATAAACTATTGGGTGAAGAGTGTGTTGGCTAAATATGGTATTAGACACAAGGTTTTAACAGTGCATCATCCCCAAACAAGTGGCCAAGTGGAAGTGTCTAATCGTGAGATAAAACAAATCTTGCAAAAGACGGTGAATATTCAGAGAAAAGATTGGTCGCTCAAGCTTGATGATGCTCTTTGGGCCTATCGAACTGCATATAAAACACCTATAGGGACTTCTCAATATCATCTTGTCTTTGGGAAAGCATGTCACCTCCCGGTTAAGCTTGAGCACCGAGCACATTGGGCGGTGAAGAAGTTGAATCTAGATCCGGAGTTGACTAGTAACAGGAGGTTGTTGGAACTCCATGAGTTGGAAGAGTTTCTTTTCCACGCATATGAAAATGCAAAGATCTACAAGGAGAAAACGAAGTGATGGCACGACAAACACATTCTCCACCGCACTTTTAAGCCAGACCAGTTGGTACTACTGTTTAACTCGAGACTTAGGTTGTTTTCGGGCAAGATAAGATCTAAGTGGAGTAGGCCTTTTGAGGTAAGTCACACAACTCCTCATGGTGCGGTGGAAATCATGAATAAAGAGGATGGTATGAGATTTCTTGTAAATGGCCAAAGATTGAAGCACTATTTTGGTGAAGAAGAGAAGTAGAAGGAGGACGTGCTTCACCTTGATAATGATTGAGCTGAGCGTGGTCGAGCCGCGACATTAAACAAGGCGCTACATGGGAGGAAACCCATGAATGTATTGTAATAGTTAGGAATTATAAAGTAAAAATACAAAAAGAAGAGTCATACCACGACCAAAACTAAGGCGCTTGATGGGAGGCAACCCATCTCTTTTAAAATTTTGTCTTTTCTAACTTAGTTCTAGGATTTATTGTTTATGCAGAGACACACGGAGTATTTTACCATGGAAATCCAAGAGAAAAAGGTAAATTGGAGATAGATGATCTTTTGAAGGTGCCGGGAAGGTAAGACATGTTTTGGAGCGAAGTTTTGCGTCATGGGACTTGTAAAAGCCCCAAAGTTATGTGAAAAATATGGAAAAATGCCCAGGTATGATGTTAAGTATGTGGTACGGTAACTGGCATGCCGGGCTGCACCTGCCCAAAATTGTTTTAGCATGGATAGTGGGCAAGCGCGCCAAGCAGCTTAGGCCCAAATTTTTTTTAGCCTTGGCAGTGAGTAGGCGCGGCACCTAGCATGCCAGGCCGCTCCTGCCTTAATTTTTTAGGCTAAATTTTTTTTTAAAGGGGGCCTATTATACCCGACCCACCCCACCCCATCTCTTTTAAATCCCCAATTTTCTCTTTATTCCTCACAACTCTTCCCCAATTCCACAACCAAGACCCAATTTTCTCTCCACACAATCAAAAATTTTCTCTCTTACTTTTCTCTTCTCTTTCCCACACAACACAAATTCTCACCTTCTCATCTTTGGGTTGTGATTACAAGACTCCATAAAACTATCAAGGTATGTTTCTTTAAGCTTTCTCTCTCTAGATTGCTATGAGTATGTTGAAATTGTGGGGATTCTTGAAATTAGAATTTTTGATGCCATGTCTGCTCTTTGTTGTTTGCCTTGAGTATTATGCTAGAGTTGGAACTTATGTGGTTTCCTGAATGAGAACTTGAAGTACCGGTGAGGTTGTTCTTATTAATCTTGTTTTTAGTTGAATAAATTGCAAGTGGGTTTAGCTGATATGGTAGTGATTGAGAAAATTGATGGTTGAAATCACTTGATATAACTCATATGTTGTTGAATATATATGAAACTTGTTTGAATTCTTGAGTAAAACAAGTAAACCATTCTAATGATAATTATGGGATTGTGGAACTTGTGTTGGGAATGTTAAATTTGTATATGGTTTGGACTTTGTAATTGGGCATTAAGTGATGAAGGGAAGTCTGAGTAACCGTACACCCATATATTTTGAATTGGTGTGAAGCAACTAAGTGTGGGGTGGCCTTTAAAGCCAACGCACATTGAGTTGGTTAGTTATCTTTACATGGGAAATTGACATACTTGTGGAACTTTGTCACAGGTACAATGTCAGATTCTAACGTGGCTGCTTTCAGTTCTCACAAGCAACGACGCTCAGGAAATAAGGTTCCAGCGGCTCCCCCAGTTTCAAAAGGCCAGAAACAAAAATATGGGTTAAATGCGGTCTCTAGTGCCGGGAAGAATTGGTACAAAAGCCACCCCGAAGCCAAATACTTTGCGGATGAGTGTATTGATAGGGCTAGTCTAGCTCGGACTTACCCTAAAATATTGGCTCGAATTGTGCAAGTGGGTATGGGTTTTATGTTTGACAAACCAACGGATTGTAACCTTCATCTTGTGCGGGAATTGTATGCTAATTGGAACCCAGATGCACCTACCAGGTCGGTGGTTGTACGAGGGTCAGATGTTATACTTGATTCCTTGGTCCTTAATGGATTATTGGGAGTACACACTCGGGCTAGTCCCCACGACTTCCACAAGCTGAATGCTAGGCCTCCCTATGCTGAAATTTGACACACTCTTTGCGGCCAACGTTCGGCAGCGAGTTGGCTTCGCCATCACAAAATAGGGTACCACATGAGTCTACCCTATGCTTATTTCAATAAAGAGGCACGGATTTGGTTTAATATTGTGTGTTATTGCTTGATTTCGGGTAGCCACATGACAGAGGTCACTAGGGACCGAGTCTGTTTGGTGTATGCTTTAATGACTGATGTTGAATTAATGTAGGTTATATGGTGTTGTTGACTATGCGCCGAGCTCGTATACAAGGAGGTCTTCAATATGCTTTTGGCGGTATATTGACTAAATTAATGAGAGCATTCGAAGTGACGGAAGAAGCTTTTAATTATCATCCTCCTTTGGTGACGACACCTATTGATGTCACCCAAACTAAGGCACCTGATGCACTCGGCCCCACTCTCATATTACCATAGCGGCACGCTTGTGATGATGGAATCTTAGCCCGTATGTATGGTTTGGAGATTCTATGACACAGGACTGGGGGTAGGCCCTCTACGGCGGAAGAACTGCGCCAGGTTGAGAGGGATTATCCTCTTAATGAGCATGCCATGGCATTGTTGTGAATTGGGCCTGATTTTGTTGAGCCTGTGGATGATGATGTCCCCACAGATGAGAATGACCGCCAGACCGATTTCGATGATGACGAGGTGGAGGCGGATGATAAACCGCTAGCAGTCGACGAGCCAAAGGATGACGATTTCCTTGACTGACCAGGGAGCTCCTTACACCCTACTCTTGCCTTGTTTAATTTTTGTAGCATTGGGGACAGTGCTAATCTTTAAGTGTGGGGTGGGGTGTTATGGGATTCCTTTTTATATATGTATATGTGTGTTTCTGTATGTTTCTAGTTGTTTTATTTTGGGTTCCTTAGCCGTTGTTTTCGGTTCTTTTAGTAAGGATAGTCCCTTTGAACCGTAGAAAACCACAAAAAGTTTTTTGTTTTGTTTTTTTATTACTTTGAGTCTCTTTTAGTCATAGTGGTAGGAGCTTTGCTCTATGATGGATGGATGACGACCGTCTTAAGATCAAATTAGTCATGTTATTGGTGGGTGTTCTTACTTGCTATAGAATTGTGCATACACGTCCATTATGATGGTGGAACATGCTAAGATATACAATAGCAAGTGTTGAGACATCTAATGCTCACTTAGTCGACTTGATAAGTTTCTTAATGTTGAACTCGTGCATGAGTTTGTATAAATGGTATGGTGAGCCTGCTTGAGTAAAACATGTGCCATGTGTGAGTGAGGTTTTTGTGATATTCCATGTGCATAATGATGTCTAGAACTTGCCCGGTGTGTTTTCAAAGCGAAATAAAAGGTCTTGAGTTTGGGAGATGATATAGGTATTTCTTTGATAGCCATGTTTTATACCTACTTTATCTACCCTTTTTTTATGATCTCAGTTAGCCCCGTTGAGCCTTTAGCTTATTCTTTGGTAGCCTTATATGTAGCTTAATCCTTTCTTTCAATTAACCATAATTTGATCCAAAACTCCTAAGCGCTTTAGTTGAGAAATTAAGATGGTAAGGAGTGAGAAAAAAAAATTTGAAGAAGGAAAAAGTGAAAGTGAAGCTCCAAGTAAATAGCTTTTGGGTGTGTGAAGTTTATGTGTTGTTGGTAGGGAGTAATGTAAAAAAAAAAAAAAAAAAGAAAAAAAAAATTCTTGACCAAAAGAAGTGAATCATGTGTTGATAGCAATTACTCCTAGCCTAATATGCTTAAGCTAGCTTAAAAAGATGGGATAAAATAAAAGAGAATGGGGAAGAAAAAATGGTGAAAAATAGGTTGGTTGAAGGTGATCTTAATGTAATTTGTAGTGTATTAAAGCGCTTAGGAAAGATAGTCACTATTCTTGACCAAATAGTTCCTACCCGTCCCTTAGCCTACGTTACAACTCTTTAACATTTTGACATCAGTGGAGTACTACACTAAGGGCAAGCTTATGGTTCATCTTGTGTTGTATGTGAATTCTTTTCGAGAGTGAGTGAACTTTTATTCATGCACCCATTTAAGAATTACTTTGTGTGAAATATTGGGTGATTCTCTTGTGGTGAGGGCACATGTTTAGCGAAGAGTGGTGATCTTTTGGTAACGTGTCATGCATGAATTCGCAACTAGTAAAGTTGTTTTGTGAGGATAGGTTGTTTCAATTTTCTATTCACTTTTTGGTGATACTAGCATGTTAGTGCATAATTTGATGAATGTGGTTGTGTAGCTATGCAGGAATTCCTATTATGTGTCGGTTATCTTAAGTCGCGCGGGTTAGAGTGTGGTTATTATTCGAGGATAAACAAAGGTTCAAGTGTGGGGTGGTGATCTAAGGCGTATTTAAATGCCTTATTGCCGACTTTAACCCATGTTTACCTTAGTTTTGAGAGCAGTAAGTATGTATTTTGTATGGTTTTGATGGAAAATACGATATTGTGCTAACAAATGTGATTAGACCATTGTAGATGGAATTTACCATTATTTGGAGCGTTTATGGCATGGAAAACGAGGCTTGGAGAAGCTACGAGCGAAGGATATTGAAGATAAGAGGCAAGCCAACGATTTGAACTTGAAGAATCCAACCAAATCCGCAAAGAAAAGTCAAAAAAGGAAGAAAATCAGAATCTAAGTGCCAGGCGAGCCAACTGGCGTGCTGGGCCGCTTTGGACGAAAATTCTACTCAAGGGGACAGCATAGGGGCGCGCCCTTCCGGGCCGCTTGGGCACACCTTTTCAGAGGCAAAAATTTGCCTAGGTCCCAGGCACGCCCAAGGGTGTGCCGGGCCATTTTTTGGCAAATTTTTGCCCGAGTTTTTGTCTATAAATAGGGCTTTTGGGTTATTGTATGGGAATTCCATCATCACTAGATTATTTGTGGTGTTTTTTGGCATTGAAATCAGGTTTCATTCTTCTTCTTTTCAGTTTTTATTTCTTTTTATGGTATTTTATCACTTTATGATGTTAATTGAAGTTATGAGTGGCTAAAATCCCTATTTCTTGGGGTTGAGGTTAGGAGCATGAATCTCTTGAGTTATATTTTATTAGTTTTTACTGAAGTTTATCATTTATTGGTTATTCTTATATTCTTAATTTTACTATTTTAATGCTTGATCGCTGTTGAAATAAATTCCTTGTCTTGAGGTGAGCTCGAGAGAGAAACTAAGAGATAGAACGTGAAATATAAGAAGCGTGATCTTTTCTCGAGGAAGGGATTCCAAGAGATTGATATGCGGTTAGGACCGAGAGGTACCTAATCCGCCGTGCTTGTTCAATTATGAGAAGATAGCTTAAAGGCATTATAGTTGGTTAAATCTATCATCGCTCAATGATGAAGTTAGATTTCCAATTTCTAGTAGAAGGTTATAGTTTGGAGACGAATATAATCGTAGCATTAACCTCGTGATCAATAACCAAGATAAACGACTCAAATTGCTTAAACCAGTAACAATTATGCTCAAGAGATGACGTTCGAAATGCCTTAGCCCTGGGAATTTATTTTTTATTGACTTTTAAATTATATTTGCAAAAACTGAAGTTACGGTAGCGAAGATAGTAGTTTATAGTCCGCAATCATTTAATTTTTAGTAACAAATCCCTTTTTGTTTTTGCAACACTAGTTTTTAATTACTGTTTGACGTCTAAAATTGATTTCTGCTGACGAATGTCCCTTGGATTCGATATCCGGCTCTTTTAAAGGAGCCATTGTATTACTTGAACGATCATGTACACTTGCGTGTATAGCTGGGTCGCAACAAGTGTCCCCAGTGTGAGACTATTCAGCCTGCAGCACAGAGTGTTCAGCCGATCAGATCAATGCCACCTCCAGCTAGAGGTGGTGTTCAGGGTTACAGGGGTGGTTCCCTTGGTTCTCGAGGAGGTTCTCAGGTAGTTAGGATTGGTGGTAGGTCAGAAGCCCAACCAGGAGGTGGGCGAGGTCATTTATATGTTGTACCTGGTAGACCGGAGGTAGAGTCTTCGGATGCTGTGATTACAGGTACAATTTCAGTATGCCATCGGCTGGCTATTGCTTTGTTTGATCCGGGATCCACTTACTCTTATGTTTCTGCTTATTATGCAACACGGTTAGAGTTGTCTTAGGAGCCTTTATCTGTGCCATTATGTGTATCTATTCCCATGGGCGATTCTTTAGTAATAGATCAGATTTATAGATCATGTATGGTGATCGTTCGAGAGTTTGATACTCGGGCCGATCTTTTTGTATTAGATATGGTGGACTTTGATGTGATTTTGGGCATGGACTAGCTATCCCCTTATCATGCGGTCTTGGATTGCTTCGCCAAGACCATTACCTTAGTCATGCCTGGTATACCCCCGGTCGTGTGGCAGGGCTCTTTCAGCCGCGCACCGATGGAGATTATTTCTTACGTTTGGGCTAAGAGATTGGTGTCAAGGGGTTGCGAGTCTTACCTCACTTACGTTCATGATGTTAGTACTGAGAGTCCCTCACTTAATTCTGTTCCTATTGTCCGTAAGTTCTCAGATGTTTTCCCTACCGACCTGCCTGGCCTTCTTTCTGATCGTGATATTGAGTTTTCTATTGATCTTGAGTCGGGCACCCGACTTATTTCTATGGAAACTTATTGTATGGCTCCTGCCGAGTTTAAGGAGCTGAATTCTCAGCTTTAGAATCTTTTGGGTAAGGCTTTCATTCGGCCTAGTGTATCTCCTTGGGGTGCTCCTGTCTTGTTCATGAAGAAAAAGGATGGATCCATGCGTATGTGTATTGACTATAGGAAGCTGAATAAGGTTACAGTGAAGAATAAGTATCATATGCCTCGCATTGGTGATTTATTTAACCAACTTTAAGGTGCGGCAGTGTTCTCTAAGATTGACTTGAGATCGGGTTACCATCAGTTGAGGATTCGAGCGGAGGACAGCCTTCACGACTACGTACCATTATGAGTTCTTGTTGATGTCTTTTGGGTTGACCAATGCCCAGTGGCATTTATGGATTTGATGAATCGAGTTTTCAGGCCCTATTTGGACTCCTTTGTTATTATTTTCATTGATGACATTCTTGTATATTTGAGGAGTGGGGAGGAGCACGAGCGGCATTTGAGGATTGTACTCCAGACTTTGAGAGATTATAGGCTTTATGTCAAATTCTCAAAGTGTGAGTTTTGGCTCAATTTTGTTACATTCCTAGGGTACGTGGTGTCTAAGGATGGGATTATGGTAGATCCAGCAAAGATTGAGGCCATTCGTGATTGGGCCAGACCTACATCTCCTATTGAGGTTCGTAGCTTTATTGGTTTGGAGGGTAACTACCGACGATTTGTTGAGGGTTTCGCTTCTATTGCATCGCCTATTACTAGACTAACTAGGAAGGCCGATGATTCTGAGTTGAGCTTTCTGAAGCTCAAGAGCTTACTCACTTTAGCTCCGATATTGACCCTTTCTATTGAGAACGAGGGGTTTACAGTTTATTATGATGCTTCTGGCATTGGTTTGGGTTGTGTTCTGATGTAGCAGGGTCGAGTTATTGCTTATGCATCGAGGCAACTTAAGATTCATGAGCGCAACTACCCCACTCATGATTTGGAGTTGGCGGTGGTGGTTTTTTCGCTTAAGATTTGGAGGCACTACTTGTATGGTGTTCATTGTGAGATCTACACTGACCATCATGGTCCTCTGCACCTTATGACTCGGAGAGAGCTTAATTCTAGGCAGCATAGGTAGATTGAGTTGCTGAAGGACTATGATTTCTTTATCCTATATCATCTGGGCAAGGCAAACGTGGTAGCGGACGCCTTGAGCCAGAAGGCGGTGAGCATGGGTAGTTTAGCTTCTATTTCAGCTTCAGAGCGGCTGTTGGCTGTGGATGTTCAGTTCTTAGCCAACTTGTTAGTTCGGCTTGATATTTCATACTCTAGGAGGATCCTTGCGAGTGTCGAGGCTAGGTATACCTTATTTGAGCAGATTTAGAGTCGCCAGTTTAAGGATAGTAGACTTTGTGGCATCCGTAATCAGGTGGCGAAAGGTGAGTTCAGTCGGGCTACCCTAGATTCAGGGGGCATTCTGAGGTTTGATGGTCACATCTGTGTTTCAAGGGATGGAGACCTGATTCAGTTAATACTGTGAGAGGCTCATAGCTCCAGATATTCTATTCACCCTGGGACAGCAAAAATGTATAGAGATTTGTGGCAGCATTACTAGTGGAGTGGCAAAAAGAGAGATATTGCAGATTTTGTAGCTCGTTGCCTTTGTTGTCAGCAGGTAAAGGTCGAGCATAAGCGACCAGGTGGATTACTTCAGAGGCTACCCATTCCTGAGTAGAAGTGGGAGCGAATTACTATAGAATTCGTGACTGGTTTACCTCGTTCTTTGTGTGGTTCTAACAGTATTTGGGTCATTGTGGATCGGTTGACCAAGTCAGCTCATTTTATCCCAATTCAGATCTCCTTCAGTGCTGAGAGGTTAGCCCGTATCTACATAGAGGACCTGTATCAATTATTTCTGATAGAGGCTCAGTGTTTACTTCTAGCTTCTGAAGGACCTGTCAGGAGGAGTTGGGTACTCAGGCTGATCTTAGCACTGCATTCTATCCTTAGACCGACGCGGACCATTCAGGTTCTAGAGGATATACTCCGCGCGTGCGTGAGGAGTCAGTGGGAGCAGTACTTAGCTTTGGAAGAGTTCGCTTATAATAATAGCTACCATTCGAGCACTGAGATGGCACCATTTGGGGCATTATATGGTAGGCATTGTTGATCTTTGATAGGTTGGTTTGAGACTTCAAAGATTAGCCCCTGTGGCAGTGACTTGCTTCGTGAGTCCTAGGATAAGGTGCGGGTGATTCAGGATAGGTTGAGGGTAGCTCAGAGTAGGCAGAATAGTTATGCTAATCGTAGACTTCGTGCCTTGATATTTAGGGTTGGTGATCGAGTTTTCCTTTAAGTATCGCCCATGAAGGGCGTGATGAGGTTCGGGAGGAAGGGTAAGCTCAACCCCAGGTATATTGGCCCATTCGAGATTCTTCGAACAGTTGGAGAGGTAGCTTATGAATTGGCCTTGCCCCCAAATTTCTCAGGTGTTCATCCAGTTTTCCAAGTCTCTATGCTACGGCGTTACATCCCGTATGAGTCTCATGTGCTTTAGTGGGACTCGGTTCAGTTGGACGGGAGGCTGGCGTTCATAGAGTAATCAGTCCTTATTTTAGCCAGGGATGTTAGGTGGTTGCGCTCCGAAGAAATTCCAGTGGTTAAGGTCCAGTAGAGGCACCGTCCAGTTGAGAAGGCTACTTGGGAGAGCGAGAGCGAGATGCGGACCCAGTATCCCCACCTATTTGAGCCTTTAGATACATCTTTAATCTTTACTTTCGTGGATAAAAGTCCTTTTAGTAGTGGAGATTATAATGACCCTTCAGGTGATTTTCTGCATTTCTAGATTATTTCAATATTTAGAGCTTTCCCATATCTTCCCCAAGTCATTTATGATATGCTGGAACTGACAGTTAGGTTACCGGGCAGTTCGTATCATTTTTAGAGCCATTTCCCTGTTTTCAAATCATCGCTTAAGCGGTACCTGCAGAGTATTTAATCCCCTTTCACCCATTTTCTCTCATATTTTCTAAGTGTTGGAGCATAAAAGCTCTAGAGAGATAGTGGGAGAGAAGAGGCGATTCTTGGGTGTTCAAGGGAGCTTGGAGAGTTCGTTAACTTTGTTTTCCTCGACTAAATCTTTGTAAGTTTCGTCTAATTTCTTAGTAAATTCTCCATTTAAGCCTAACACCCTATTTCATTGATGGGTTGATTTTAATGTTATTGTGCTCAGAATTTATCCATTATTGAGGGTAAATGATCCTTGAGCCTTGAGGGACGTTTTGACGGTTTCAAATTTGTGATTTTCGTAAGCAGGCCCCGTATAGGATTTTCTGCTTAATTTTGGACACGATGCATTTATATGTAATATGGGCATTGTTAGTCTTGTATTGATGAGTAGAGTGTTATTTTGATAGCTTGGCATCGTACGGAGGCTTCTAGGAAGGGAAAGGCCCCACTGTAGCAGAATTTATCAATTTTTCTTCGGCGTCAAGGTAGGCTAGGCTTACCCTACTTATAGATTGAGCTTAATTATGTTATTGTATGATATTATGCTAGTTTGGGGTTGAAATTTATGGTTGGTTGCTTAGTTATTTAAAGTTGGGTTATTTGGCCGATTTGAGGGCCATTTTGGAGGTAGAATCGACCTATTTACCCTTTCCTTAGGTAAATTGATGCTTTGGGGTTGGGATATCAGTCTTAGCTCCTTGTAGACTTAGGAGGCCTTCTTTCACAACATTATCCTTAATCTTGAACCTTAGAGTACATAGTATATACCTAGTACGGGGCTAGGTTAATAATCTTGAGCCTTAGAGTACATAGTATATACCTACTACGGGGCTAGGTTAATAATTTTGAGCTTATTTAAAGATCGGTTCGAGTCCGGCATACTCTATCTATTTATGACACTAAATTACCGGTCCGAGTCCGGCACTTGTGGTGAGTTATGAGGAGGAAAATCCGTTTCAAGTCTAGTGTTTATGGGTTATTTCATGGTATTATGATACCGGTTCGAGTCCGGTGAGTGGTGGTTCAGAAAGGGTTCATAGTTATGGTAATGGTATATTTCTTGACTGCATCCATCGGGCTTATGGGGGTTCGTTTGGATTTCTCTTCTCTTGTTTGTACCCTCTAAGTTTATGGGGGCCTAGTTGGGTTTTAGTAGCTACTTTAATTTTGGTATTGTGTGTTTCTTTATTTATTTATCTAAGTCAGAGCATGTTCTTAGGTATGCCCCCCTCTCTCTTGACTATTTTACATCCTACGCATTTTATTATACTTTTATTATGATTTAGCACAGTCAGTCGATGATGCCTACCGAGTACCCATTGTTTTGGTACTCATACAACACTTCTGCATCTTTTCTGGTGCAGATCCGAGTACTAACCGACGTCGTATCTATTCTAGCCAATTTGCTTACAGGATCCGGAGATAGGGTGAGCTTTCGGAGCCGGAGTTGATCCCCTCTCCTTCCTTTATTTGGACAATCTTTACTTTCGAGACTATTTGTATATCGATACTACTAGAACTCTTATTCTTTTGGTTAGTGGCTCTTGTATCAGCCTTACTAGGTCATGGGATATTCTTTTGCTCCCCTCCCTATTTTTATCTGTGTATGTGTTATTTTCTGGTGATTTCTTTATCTTTTTCCATTTAGCCCATTACTTGTCGTTTCGGTCTACGGATTGGCTTACCTATTGGTGGGTCATAGTTGGTGTATTTGGTTGTTTTTCAATGGATGTTGAGAGAGTTAATGGGTAGTGGTGTTAATGGAGATTTTGTAAAATGGAATTGTGAAGATGGATAAGAAGATCAATTCCTTAATTTACTCCCTTAAATAAATGTGATCCTGTTACTTCCTTAATTAACTAACTAATTAGTTGGAAATGTATCAAAACAAATATGTATCACGGCTAAACATATGTATCAAAAAATGTCATTTATGCGATTTTATGTAATTAGGAAAAGTTGTGGTATGAAATGTAATTGGCTCTTTAATTTACGGGATTTCTGTAAGTTGCCCTATATCTAACCCCTAGTCCTTTTAACCCATTGCCAAATAGACCTGAATCCTAAATAAAAGTCTCTAACATTTTACTCGGCCCAACAATCCCAACTGGATCAGTCTTATTCACCACTTCTAGCCCATAGACCCTTACAGGATTCACAATAATACTTTCCGCCTTAAAAAAGAAACTTGTCCTTAAGGTTTGAGTAAAGAAAAAACCGTAGTATAGTATCTGCTCGACATTGTCAATGGAAAGCAAGCAATTTAGAACAACTTCTTCGAATCTATTTTGAGTCATAATAGTATAGAATAACAATAATCATCTGCAATAAATAAGAGAAATATAGATATATGTGGATTTGCATCAAGGATAATTTGCATGATTCGACTTGATCGACTAAGCATATCTATAATGATCACTTAGTATGCATTTTCGTCTTCGAACTTAGACTCTTCTAGTAAGTTGAGATACTGCATCCATTATCAAGCTTTAAGAAACTTTCTTCCACCTTTCTCTTCCATCCTTCTTTATTCGTAGATAAATCCAAGACATTACTAGGTTGATGCCACTTTAGAATGGCCGAATTAGGAAACTCCCACACAAAAGTAAAACAATATTAAAATCATGCATTCCATGTATCTGTAGCAGTTGATCTCATCTTCATAATGAATGATCCCCATCAGCTAGTGAATGATAATAATTAGATAAGCAATTTCCCAGTAGCACCATCAAGGTGTGTAAGAAGGACATAAAGAGAAAACCTCAATATCATATTCCACAGTAGCTTGTAAGTTGCACAAGAAGCTATTAAATTATCACGGCTCGTAACACCAATTTCAACGCCACCTACATTCTCCCAATCATAGAGCATTAGAAGTAAACAACTTCTTTTTCTAATTTTTCTTCAAATAATATATTGCACGTGCCTCTCTGTTCTCAGTAGAATCTTTTAGAACTAGGAACTCATAACTAATTTCGAGATCCCATACATAAGCATTTGATGCGACTCCGCAAAAAATGACAACAAAGAGAATCACACCAAAATTAAATCAAAATTGGGTCAAAAGACATTAGTCAATGAAAGTATTAGCAATATGTAAAGTTGATGTCTTAAGGATTTTCTTAAAACTCATCCCCAACTATGGTTAAACAATCCTTGCAAGGTATGTATAATTTTATTGATAAAAAGCAATTTATGTTACACTCACTGCCAATAGAATACCTTCATCACGTTCTTCTTCCCCATTAAATTTTTCATGCTCCACATTAGGTATCACTTCATCAGCAAGAATTCACCTGTTGGAATGTCATCCTTATTTCTCATTACAAATTTATCTGGATATAGATACTCCATATTCTCAGCTTCTACAAAATAGTTGGCAAGATACATATCTTCGAAGGTATCGATTTCAATTTCTCGTTCATTGGAGTCAAGATCAAATGAAGTTGCATGAACGTACCTCTCTGACAGTTCTCAATAGGGATTGACTGGATACTTTCA
Source organism: Capsicum rhomboideum (assembly GCA_031232105.1). NCBI lineage: Eukaryota > Viridiplantae > Streptophyta > Magnoliopsida > Solanales > Solanaceae > Capsicum > Capsicum rhomboideum. The sequence goes on along the minus strand of CP124713.1, from coordinate 128,756,944 downwards.
GTATTTGTAGTGAAAGAAACTAGTACCAACTACTCAGCTTAAGGAACTACGTTCCTTAAGGATAACTAAAATACTAAAAATAAAGAACACGAGATTTACCATGAACGTCCTTGCTCAAGTGAGTAAAAAACATGACCTACAGTATGAAGTGTCACGATCCAAAAACCAAGAAGTGATGACACTTATCTCACCTCCATCATAGGTAGCCAACCAAAAAACACACAACAAGATAGTAAAGAATATGTGGAATTTACAAATTAAGAACAACAAAAGCCACAATCTAATCCTTTTCATAAAGGAGAAATAGACGAATACAAAACTTTCCAAAATCCGATATCACCAGTACAAGCCTCTACGGATTCGAATGCAACTTCAACTTAAATATTCAAAAGGGAAATGGCATAGAGAAAATAAAGATAGAGAAGATCCAGGAGACTGCGAAAATGTATAGCAACTTCCTCTGAATCTTGAGAATACTCTCTATAGCTACAATCACTGACTGCTAGCACTTGGTTCAGGACCTCTACACAAAGTGCAGAAATAAACAAACGTGAATATGAAATCCATGAATACTTAGCAACATCGTCGACTTATCCCAATCCAAACCGATAGCGGAGATCAATCCTAAACACTCAAATCTTGATACCTACTGTATATATACCTTTTTAATTCCAATAAACAATAGACCTAGACTAGAAACTAATATTAACAACAAAATATAAATCAACTTAAATGTCTCAAAATCACAAATAAATTACACAAAAGAGAAGTATATCACCAACACAGACAATTAATAGAATTTTACTCCAAAATAGTGCAAGTCAAGTAAAGATGATGCAATGAGATGCATATGATGCATATGCCTCCTACCTAACTAAAAACCTATACCTACCCGTTGTCTTGGCTAGCTAGAACCCATGGGGGACTCACCAGATCTATATATCCATCATGTATAGTATCGGAAAACCATTTACCTAGAAGGCCTTGGGCAACTATTTGCCTAGAAAAGCCTAGATAACCCTTTACCAAGATTTATCAATATCATGTACTAGACAACCCTCTACCAGAAAATGTCTTGAATGACCCGTTATAAGGATTTATATTTTTATGCATTTTGACTATTTTACCTCTTCTCATAATTGCCTTTTGGTATATGTGAATTGTGGATATAGTTGGCATAGTTCCCAAGAAGGCTAGTTAAGAGTTATGTAAGTTTTTTTATTTTGAATTATTTAAAAGTTGGTATAGTTGACCACAGTCAACATTTGTAACAACCCAAATCGTCGTTGTGCTAAGAATAGAAAGTGAAAACCCCGCCAAATTTTACTTATTTGATTTCAAGAAATTCAGGGCTTGACTAGTATTTAACGAATTTGAAGGGTGTACTACTCTAAAAAATTTTGTGTTGATGTAAATGTTGGTGGGTATTCTTGACTAGATTTCTAGATAGATAGCGAGTTTAGGAAGCTGTAGAAACTTCTGACACGTAAAATGGAGTTATAGAACTCCGGTTATAGAGTTTACCACAGAAGGGTTGGTTTGCTATGTTGTAATTCGAGGAATGTGTTGTAAAATGGAAAAGTTGTGTGGAGGTCCTGAGTTTTTACCCAGGACCGCTGCAGTGAAAAATGAAACTGTTGCAGTGGAAAAGGTACCGCTGCAGCAATAGCCTCTATTTCATCGCGAATCGTTACAATAGTAACTTACCACTACAACGGTAAAATATAGTAATTTTTTAGTTTTAAACCCAGAAAATATTTTTCATTCCCCACTTCTTGAAAAACGTACCAAGGCTCTGGGAAAGATGATTTTCTGCAAATTTTGAGAGGTTTTCATCTTTGGAGGTAAGTATCTTACATTCTACACTTGAATTACTTCTTAGAATTACTGAAAATCATTAGAAACTTGTTCATGGTGGAAATTTGGGCATAGCCCTTATTCATGAATTTAATACAAAAATGTGTGAATGAATATAAAATCAGTAGATAATGATTCTAAGGTGTTAGAAAATTCTAATAGGAATAGAATCTCAGTTGTTCATGCTAAATGAGGTAGGGTTCATAAGATTTAAAGGATAAGAAAATCCTAAGATGATGAATGAGGGTAATGTCATGGTTAAAACTTATTAGTTATTAATCCCTAGAGGTTAAAATGGATGAATTGATTGAAATGGGTGCGTAATCTTGTTGTTATAGATCAAGAGCAAGGTGAAAGAGAAAGAAAAGGCAAGCTTATGGCCTAGAGGTGATTTTGAGCAAGGAATCGAGGTAGGTTATGGTTTATTGTAGCAATTAAACTTGCTTAACTTTGTGCGTATATGTGAATTAAGTATTTGTGATTGCTTTTGAGCACTACTTATGATTATTGACTGTATTGCATATTCATATATATTGATGTTGTTGAGATGATGATGATGATGATATACAAATCATGATGTTCATGATATTGTTAATTATGATGACGTTGTTGAGATGATAATGATGATGGTGATATTATTGAATTCATGATGTTCATGATGATGTTGAGAAGAGAATGAGATGATGTACACATCTTGCATTCATACATTTATTCATATGCATTGAATGTTCGGTTATGGTCATATGTTGTGATGCAACTTATTGCTGAATTTGACTAAGTGTAAATATACATGAGTATGAGTTTGTATTTCCTCTAAAGTGAAGTGTCTAAATTGCGAACTTGTCTTTGATTAAAAGTTCTGCAATGATTGCTTTGCATCTATTTGATTTATTTATTTTTATGGAGTTAAGTTGAGTCGACCTATGATGTATACCAGTACTTGTTGATGTACTGATACTACTTGTGCTCTTCTTTTTGTTGAGTGCAAAACATGTTCTGGCATTTGAGACAAGACCTCGACTTTAGCAAGAAGTTCCTAACTCAGGTTCAAGGGTGAGCACCATGCATGGGCAGCCATTGAATCTTCTGAATTGTGTTCATGTCCTTTGTTTTGGGACTAATAATTTTTTGTATTTCCTTTCATATTTTGGATAATCTATTAGTTACTTGTTTAGACTCTCTTAGTTGTTCTTGTACAGTGACGTAAGGTCTCAGAGATGTAATAAATAGAGATTTCCGCACTCTATTTGTAATTTGATAATTTCACGATTTGATGGTTTGTTTTGGATTCAAAACTTTGTTTCTGTAATAAATAATTGGGTTTAGAACTTGTTAATATTAAGGTTAATGGAAAATAAATGAGGACTGTTCCACTTTATTAGTGAGGGTTGGGTTAAGTCTGGTTCTCTTGCCATAGTTTAGAGTGGGTGCCACTCAAGGCCGTTTGGGTCGTGACAAAAATGGTATCAGAGCACTGGGTTCGTAGATCTCATACAAGAACGGGCCTAGTAGAGTCTTGCGGAATGGTAGAGAGACATCTGTACTTTTCTTCAAGAGGCTATAGGGATTTAGGAAATAAATTACTTTCTTTCTTCCTTTCATACTATTACTTGATTCCAATGGGTATCTGGTGATCTAAATTGGTATCTAACTCATTCACTCTTGTTCTCATATGGTGAATATTCATTCCACCAGAGCAGCAGCAGCTGCAGTAGCCATACCCATAGCAGTAACAGCACCCACAACGATCGATGGGGCTGTAGTTTAGGGTAGACCTCGAGTTAAGGGCAGAGCTAGAAGGGGAGGATGGAGGGCAACACCTGTTAGGGGTGGAACCCAGGAAGTCGCAAGACCAGCCAGAAAGAGATCACTATCCCGTCCCCTAGAACAAGATGCCCCAGACCTTGCGCAGAATAAAGAAATGGTAGCTTAAAAGGAAGAGATGGTAGTCTCAGAGAATGTGGTGCTAGTACAGAATGGTGCAGCCCCAGTGCCTTTGTCTACGGAAGTGATTAGGCAAGGTTAGGATTCCTGAGTAGCTTGGCTAGCATCGGCAACACTCCAAATATTCCAACCTTCCATCCCCCAGCCTTACAACATGTCGCTGCTGTAGCATCAAGGATGGATGAAGGCTCTAAAACACGGGTGTATACCCAATAGGTTCTTGGGCCAGTAATGACTGATGGTGAGCATGGACTATTCTGCAAGTTCATGAATATGAAAACCCTAGTATTCCAGGATATAGAGTTTGAGGATGCATTTGAGTTTTTGATAGATTGTCATGAACATCTACATAAAATGGCTATTGTTGAAAGGTGTGGTTTGTAGTTTATTTCTTTTCAGCTGCAGGCCGAAGCCAAGCAATGGTGGAGATCATTTGTAGAATGCATAGCTGTCTTACCTCCACTTACTTGGGTATAATTTCAGAATGTATTCCCTGAGAAATATGTTCCCCGCACTTATCGTGGTCAGAAGAAGGATGAGTTCTTGAGGTTAGAGTAGGGTAACAAATCAGTGGTGGCCTATGAGGCCAAATTTCATGCCTTGTCTTGCTACGCACTACAATTGATCACCTCATAGGAAGAGCAGATCAGGTACTTTGTAAAGGGTTTGAATTCTGGGATTCATATGGTTACTTTATCTATGGCTGCGTCTGGTAAGTCCTTTCAGGAGATAGTTGAGTTTTCAAAGAAGGCTGAGGCACTTGAGAAACAGGGAGAAGTAAAAGTAGAAGAGAATAAGGCTGGGAACTTAGGCCAGTTCAACAGTACTTTCTCAAGGGGGTGTGGTTCTTCTCGGCCTTATAATACAGCCATGCTTGTGTCTGCAGGGGGCCATCGAGGGTCAGCTCTCAGCCTTCACGGATAGGCAGCTATACACCTTCATCCTTCTTAGTTCAAAGGCCTGCTTTGGGAATCAAGTTCCATAAGTGTGGGGGTTTGGGCCACATCAGAAGGTATTGTCCTAATTTCTTGTCTGCAGGTCAGTTGACTCAGCAACTGGCTTTTAGTACTTTAGTTTTGATGGGTCGCAGTGGTGGGGGAAATGGTAGAGGTCGTCCATAATGTGGGCATGGTGGCCAGGTTACAGAAAGGGATGGAAACCAATCCAACCAAGGAGGGGGAAAAATTGGTAGAAATGGTGCTCAGGTTAGTAGTGGTAGGGGTCAGGGTGGTGATAGGGCCCATCTTTATACTATTCTGGCTTTTCCTAAAGTAAGAGATTTTGATATTGTGATCACAGGTACTATTATTGTCTGTGATTGTATGGCTTCTGTATTATTTGATACAGTTTCACTTTCTCTTATGTGTGTGTGAAATTTGTCTTGGGCTTGGACTTAGACTGTGAATATCTTAATACTCCTCTGTATGTGTTGATCATATGTATCATGCATGTCCTGTGATATTTATGGGGTTTAAGACCTTGGTAGACTTAGTGATTCCAGATATGGAGGAATTTTATATTATCTTGGGAATAAATTGGTTGTCTTCTTATCGTATCATTCTTGATTATTATGCTAAAAATGTCACTGTAGCGATGCCCGGGATGGAGAAGTTAGAGTAGGAGGATACTTTTAAGACTACTCCTATGAGGATTGTGTCAGCTATTCGTGCTCACAAATTAGCAAAGAAGGGATGTAGGGCATTTTTAGCCCATTTCGGGAAGATAAATCTATAGTTCCTCCCATAGCTTCAGTCCCAGTTGTTTGTGAGTTCTTAGAAATGTTTCCTGATGACCTTTCGGGTATGCCTCTAGATTGAGAGGTTGATTTTTTTATGGATTTAGAGCTTGGAACTCGACCCATCTCTATCCCTCCTTATCGTATGGCTCTAACAGAGTTGAGGGAGTTGAAATCACAGTTACAAGAATTGTTAGAGAAGGGATTTATTCGCCCAAGTGTCTTTTCTTGGGGTGCTCCCATTTTGTTTGTGAAAAAGAAGAATAGTAGCATACGGATATGTATAGATTATAGCCAGTTGAATAAGGTAATCATTCGCAACAAGTATCTTCTGCCTAGGATAGATGACCTGTTTGACCAGTTGCAAGGAGCTGCAGTATTCTCCAAAATATATTTGAGATCGGTCTATCACCAGCTCTAGATTAGGGAGGAGGACATCATAAAGACTATTTTTCAAACTCGTTATGGTTACTATGAGTTTCTAGTTATGTCATTTGGCTTGGCCAATGCCCCAGCTATTTTTATAAGACTGATGAATAGAGTCTTTAAGTCATTTTTGGATTAATTTATTATCATTTTTATTGATGACATATTAGTTTACTCCAAGAGAAAAGAGGAGCATGAAACTCATTTGCATATGGTGTTGGGGTTGCTTAAGGAGAAGCAACTATATGCTAAATATTCCCAAGTTTGAGTTCTGGCTATCTTCAGTGTCCTTCTTGGTGTACATGATTTCTAAGGAAGGGTTTATGGTAGATCAGCAGAAGGTAGAAGCAATTAAGAATTGGGTTAGGCCGACGAATTTGATAGAAATTCATATTTTGCTGGGGTTAGCCAATTATTATCATCGATTTATTGAGGGGTTTACTACCATTACTTCATATATGACCCTCCTAACACAGAAGGAAGTTCTATTTGAGTGGGATGACAAGTGTGAGGAGTGCTTTCAAAAGCTCAAGACCTTGTTAACCTCAACTCTAATTCTCACCCTGCCTATTGAAGGTAAGGATTTCATTATATATTGTGATGCCTCATGGTTGGGTTTAGGTGCTATTTTGATGTAGGATCAGAACGTGATCGCTTATGCTTCGAGGCAACTGAAGCCTTATGAGAAAAACTATCCCACACATGACTTAGAATCGGTAGTTGTGGTGTTTACTTTGAATATTTAGAGACACTACCTCTGTAGGGTGAAGTGTGAAGTGTTCACAGACCACCATAGCTTGCAGCATGTGTTTACTCAAATAGACCTGAATCTGAGACAAAGAAGGTGGATGAAGTTGATCAAATACTATGACTCTCAATTCTATATCACTCGAATAAGGCCAATATGGTGGCAGACGCTCTGAGTCAGAAACCTGTGAGAATAGAAAGCTTAGTATGTCTTGAGGCGTCAAGGTACCCATTGGCAAGAGAGGTACCGTCTTTGTCTAACAATTTTCTAAGATTGCAGGAGACTAGCAAAGGTAGAGTATTAGCACATGTGGAATTCAGGTCCATATTTTTTGACCAAATCAAAAGCAAGAAGTTCAAAGACAAGAATCTGAGAAACCACAAAGAAAAAGTGTTGCAGGGTGAGGCTAGAGAGGCCGTTCTATAATGAGAAAATGTTGAGGATCTGGGGACACTTATGTGTACCCAAGGTGGGCAATCTAATTTCAATTATTCTTGCAGAGGCTCACAATTCTAAGTACTCTATACATCTCAGTGCCACCTAGATGGATAGAGACTTGACGTAACATTATTGGTGGTGAATAATGAAACGTGATATTGTAGATTTTGTGAACAATTGTCAAAATTGCCAGCAATTCAAGTATGAACATCGAAAACCTGGTGGTACCTTTCAAAGGATGCCCATTCTGGAATGGAAGTAGGAAAGGATAACCATGGACTTTGTAGTTGGTCTCCCCAAGACCTTCAGGAAGTGTGACTCTATATGGGTCATTGTTGATCGACTGACTAAGTCGGATCACTTCATTTCGGTAAGGGTGGATTATAATTCCGCTAAGTTGGACAAAATTTATGTGAAGGAGATTGTAAGACTACATGCGGTACCCGTCTCAATCATGTCAAATCGAGGTACGGTACCCAATTCTCCTCCAACTTTTAGGAGAAATTCCAGTCAGAGTTGGGTTCTAGATTGGACCTAAGTACAACTTTCCATCCATAGACAGACGGTCAGTCAGAGCAAATTATTCCAGTGCCTCAGAAAGAGCCAACAGAAGGGCCAACAGAAAGAGTACACGGATAATAAGGTGAGGGATGTAAAGTTTGAAAAGTGAGAGAAAGTATTATTGAAAGTGTCACCAATGAAGGGTGTAATGTATTTTGGTAAGAAGACAAAATTGAGTCCGAGGTGCATCAAACCCTTTGAGGTTTTGAAGGCGATAGAGGCAGTAGCTGATAAGATGGCATTGCCTCCTAGTATGTCCGCAGTTCACCCGACATTCCATGTGATAAATAGTTATCATATGAAGAGGAAACAATTGCGATATTGAGTGAAGATGTGAGAAAGTTGACAACCAAAGGATTTCCATATGTAAAGGTCCAATGAATGAACCATACTATTGAAGAAGTAGCTTTGGAGACAAAGCCTGACATGCGCAAGCGATATCCGCACTTGTTTCTTGCTTAATTTTATTATCTCGGTCTACTTGTCATTTGGAGATGAATGAGGGGTAAATTGATATCTAATATAATAATCCAAATCTTTGTTACGCTGAAAATAGGAAGTGAAAACCCCGCCTAATTTTATTTATGTGATTTTTAAAAAATTCAGGGCTGGGCTAGTATTCGATGAATTTTGAAGGTGTACTACTCTAAGAAAATATGGTGTTAATGTGAACATTGGTGGGGATGTTTGACTAGATTTATAGATAGATAATGAGTTTATAAAGCCGTAGCAACTTTCGACACATAAAATAGAGTTATAGAACTCCGGTTATAGAGTTTACCGCGAAAAGATTGGTTCGCTATATTGTAATTCAGGGAATGTGTTGTGAAATGGGTAAATTTAGGGGGAGTTCTTGAGTTTCTACCTACGACCGCTGCAGTAAAAAATGGAACCACTGCAGCGGTACCACTGCAGCAAAAAGGGTACCATTGCAGTGGTAGACTTTATTTCGTCGCGAACCACTGCAGTGGTATCTTTACTGCTACAGTGGTAAAATGCATTAATCTTTTAGTTTTAAACCCAGAAAATGGTTTTCATTCTCCACTTCTTAAAAAATGAACCAAGGCTCGTGGGAAGGCAATTTCAGCCAATTTTAAGAGGTTTCATCTTTGGAGATAAGTAACATACATTCTAAACTTGAATTACTTCTTAGAATTACTGAATATCATTAGAAACTTATTCATGATGTAAATTGGGGGGTTTCCCTAATTCATGAATTTAATGTAAACTTGTGGTGATAAATATAAAATCAGTAGATAATGATTCTAAGGTGATAGAAAACACTAATGAAAGTAGAATCTTAGTTGTTCAGGCTAAATAAGGTAGGGTTCATGTCATGAAAAAGATAGAAAAACCCTAATATGATCAATGAGGGTAATGCAATCTTATTGTTATAGATTAAGACCAAGGTAAAAGAGAACGAAAAGGCAAGCTTGTGGCCTAGAGGTGATTTTGAGCAAGGAATCAAGGTAGGTTATGGTTAATTGTCGCAATTATACTTTTTTGACTCTGTGCTTATATGTGAATTAAGTATTTGTGATTGCTTTTGAGCACTACTTGTGATTATTGACTGCATTGCATATTCATACACATTGATGTTATTGCGATGATGATGATGATACACAAATCATGATGTTCATGATATTGTTGATGATGATGATGTTGTTGAGATGATAATGATGATGCTAATATTATTGAAATTATAATATTGAAAATAGAGTTTGGGTTCGGGACCTTTATTTTTCATTTCGACCCTTGGTTTGGAAAAAAAGTGAAAATAGGGTCCCGAGGCTTAATTTATTGAAACAATCTTTTTCAAAAAATCCGACGTCTCTATTGAGTTTGAAACGTCAAAATTATCCTAGTAGCATATATGGTTTACTTATGTTGGGTCTTGAATGAATTCCGAGGGTCCGTTCGGAGAATACAAAAGAATGGAAAATCAGCTGGTTTTCTGATATCTAGTGCATTCCAAATCCTTCTTCGTGAATACGGTCCTCTGGCCACAAACGTGGGGAAGGAATTGTTCCTTCATCACAAACACGACGGTGGAACCATGATTGTGAAGGGCAATTGAGTTAGGTCGGGTCAAAGTCCCTTCTTCACGAACGCGACAAGGTTGTCGCGAATGGGAGGGTCCAGGTCATGGACCTTCACGAATGAAAAGGAAAGGCCGCATATGCGATCAGTGTTGACCCTGGCAAGCAGAAGGTTGGCCGCGTTCGCGAGGCACTATTCACTAAACAGTATAAAAGTCCCATTTTTGCGATTTTGCTCCATTTTTGGACCTCCAAGCTTTGGGAAAGGCAAATTTTTGAGGGTTTCTTCATCAATTCTTGTGTGGGTAACTTATAAACTCATAATCCCACTATTTTCCCTTGATTTTATCTTCAAAAATAACTTTTAATCTTGATTTCAAAATGGATTTTTGGGGGTTTTACCGGTAAAGTTTGAAAATAGTTTTCTTCGATTTGGACCTCATTTTTAACTCATTTTCACGTGGGTTTTAAACAGTAGACTCCTATGACCTTGGGGAATGTGTTTCTAAATAAAAATTTTGGTTTTACCCCTCTTGTTTTTAAATTCATTTTTCAAGTCCGATTTGGACCCAATTTAAATATGGGTAATATGGGTATCATAGGCTTTCTTTTAATGCGTAGATGCTATATTTGTATATTTTAGTTGATTTTGAGTCCGTTTGAAAGGGTAAAGTGTCGTGTTGAAGCACTTTAGGCTCGAATTTCATCATTTTGAGGTAGGTTATGGCTTAACTTTTTTAAGATTGAGTTGAGTAGTTAATAAATAAGTAAAACATGCTATGGGTTGGGGAAAATAACAATGGGTTTTATATTTTGAGATTATTATTACCATTTTGTGCCCGATTGGGGGCTTATATTCAATGGTTGTTGACTTGTGATATCTGATTTTGGGCGTTGCCCGAGTGGGGGCCTTATTTCACATCATTGGCCCTATTTGTGCCTTTATATGCCTTATTCTAAATATGATGCCCGTGTAGGGGCTTAAATTTTTATTATAGGACTTATCGAGCATTGATTGCCTTTATCATGATGGAAAAACCTGAGTTAGGGGTTGATATGATATTAATGATGTCTTGCATGCATATTTATTTCGATGGTGCCTAAGTTAGAGTTGAAAATCATGAATTGTGGACATATTGAGTTGATTCTAGGCTCATTTATATATATATATATATATATATATATATATTGAATTGATTGGATATCTTCATACTGATTTGATTGTGAGAATTACATCTTCATTCCACATATACATTCATGAGATACTGGTATTATTGAGGAACATTGTTTTTGAAAGAAAATGACACATTTTTATAAAAACCCTCTCTGTGAACACGAGCTGGAGAGGTTGGCTAAAATTGAGTTATGAGTTATAGTATACGGGTTGTGAACCCCCCATGGGTCTTACTGCGGAGCTACGAGCTTGATAGGTATATATAGAAAGTCATACGATGATCATTGCATTGCATTGCATATGCATCTTTTGTGATTCATTTAGTTTTCCTTGACTTATGTTTAGTTTCCATATACTTTTTGTGTATTTCTGTGTCGTTTCAATTCAATATTATAATAGAACTTCTAGTGGAGACAGTGTGAGCTACCATTTGGGAATTTTTCTGTTTGCAGGTGATATGCTCATAGTCTTCTTTACTTATATTATTGTCTACTTTACTCAGTCGGCCTATGACTCCTACTGAGTACATGTGGATCATACTCAACCCTACTGTTCCCTTTCAGTGCATATCCAGTTACGAGTACGACTCGCGGTGGCTGATCATGTTTTTCAGAGACTGTGATCAAGGTACTGGGTTGCTCTAGGAACTAGAGTTGATTTTCGGACCTCCTCTATCCTATCTTATGTCTTTATTTTCTATTAGAGATAGATGTCTTTAGGAAAAACTTCTCTAATTTGATTACTTATCATGCGGGTTTTTCATAACTAATGTCCTAAACTTGTATTCCATTCTTTCTACGCAGATAGTGAGGAATAGGTCCAAAGATACTAGGGATGCTAAGCCGATACCTGATATAGAAGCCCTGATTTAAGGATGAGGCAAGGGTCGTGGATGACTCAGAGGCAAAGGATGGGAACCAGGAGCTGCCCTAGTCATAGGACGTACTAGAGAGGCCTCTCCTATCACGACCCGAAATCCCATTCGGGCCAGACTGGCACCCGAAGCCGATATGGCCCGAGAGAACCAATCTTTGCTCATGTACATTTGTCTGCATAGCCTCATATGAACATCATACTATCTCATGTAAATGATACCATATAAAATGCTTATGGCGGAAGTCATGGAAAATATGTACATTATATACAACTATGGCCATTAGGGCCATTACGTATTATACACCTCTTACATTCATGTACCCACGTATGTCTACAAAAGCCTCTAGCAGATGTAACTACCAACACCAACTGAAAGACGAGACAAGTTCCCGATTTATACAACATATACAAAATCAAAACACATGTACAAAAGTGACTCGGAGAAGCCCCGAACTAGCTGGAGCTCACCAATGAATAGCGAACAACTGGCAATTTACTGTGGCAGCCTACTAGTACTTGTGCCTGCAGCAAGTAAGATAAATTCCCCAAGAGGGGTCAGTACGTAGAATGTACTGAGTATGTAAGGCCATATGAAACTTGTAAGATATGAAAATATGTCAAAGAACTCAAGTTCAAATGCATAACCAATATAGATAAGTCACAATGTAGATGAGTCACTATTCTGTACTTGTAGGGAACCATGTACATTACGTTCTTTCTTTCTCTTGCCTTTACCTTACTTTACTTTTACATCACTCATATACTGTCTGGGCCCTCATCATGCAGGTGTTCTTTTCACCCCATGGATAATATATCATCATCATGCAGGTATTCTTTTCACCTCATGGATAAGATCATATCATCATGCGGGTGTTCTTGTACCCCATGGATAAATGAACATCATCATGTGGGTGTTTGCACCCCATGGATAAACTAACATCATCATGTGGGTATTTGTACCCCATGGATAACACCCATGAACACAATCAATATGCATTACTTTATTCTTACTTCATTTCTTTACTTTTGAGATTGATATCTTTACTTGTGAGAGATTGATACTTTTGCTTATGAGAGATCGATACAATGATAGTCACAACTTTATTTGAAGCTTTGGATCAATAATTAATGAGTGAGAAACATGCAATAAACATTATTGGAAACATAGCCTTCGTGGAAACATAACACTATTGGAACCCTTGGACAATAATCCATGAACAAGAGACATGAGTATAATCACTATTGGAACATTGGAACATAACCTTATTTGAGCTTTTGGAACATTAACCATGAATATGAGACATGAGATTCACCAATGATCAATGAGTAGGAAATATATGACAATGACCATGGATAACCGGATATGGGATACCTTAGCACATTTCGGGATGGAACAAGCGTAATGTCAATGTGACTACTATTTGCCGCAGAAAGATACGGACAGAGTAACCTTACATACCTTGTACTCTCAATACGGATGTACAATCTTAGATGTGCATACAATAGTCCCACTCCTTCTTTATGTGTCACTCTACAACACAAATACATAACGGGATTTACATTAACCACCAACTACTTTACAAATGCATATAACGTCAATGAGTTACATGTTTGCCTTTAAACATGCCATTTTCCCTTGACATAACCATTAATGAAATTATTATTCCAAAAATCCCATAATATTCCCAACATTGACCAATACATGATAATCAATACATTTCACCACAACACTTCTCCTTTACACTTTCTTATCCACACCACATCACAAATAATCCATCAACTTACCTTAATACACCTCGTAGCACATATCGACCAAAATCTCACAATTTACACTTATAGAAAAATAACAATTTTAATAACAAAATCACAGCATACATGTTCATATTTTATCCATACCATTCTCTTTCATCAAAGTCACATGTCATAATTCAAGTTACAATCCCATGGATAACACATCTTTTTCACAAAACCAAAAGTGCCATGTCCAATACTTCCAACCATAACCAACATGATATACATAATCTCTCATGCTTATAATATGTTAATCCATAAGAATAATTACTTACCCAAGCTTGAAAGATGATGATGTTGCTCTAAAATTTGGCTTTGAGCTCTTAGGGTTTGAAGTTGAAAGAAAAGGGCTTTTGGGAAATTTCTAGATTGACATGAGATTTTTTTTTGTGATAAAATATGATTTTGGCCCCTTTATATAAGCCTTAGAGTTCATCCTTATCCACTCTTGGCATTTAATGCTAAGTGTGGCTTACTCAATGGAAGAATGGGTCATTTGACCCATTCTTGACCTATGATTCCTTCTCATTTTGGGCCCTATTTTGAGCCCAATTCACTTAATCCACTAAAATCCATAATTACTCATGTTTAATTCATTTCATACACATTACTACAATATTCCCACTCATGAAATTCATACTCGTAGCCTTAATTCCAAAAACAAGCAATTCTAGCCACTATGGCTTATTTTGGCTACAAGGGTAAAATCGTCATTTTGATGCCAAATTCGTTCTCGAGTCATTTTGTCATACCAATATAATACTTAATTCGTTTCATATATATAATTGTGGTTTTAGAAGAAACATAACAAAAATCGGCTCGGTGCGTCCCCGGGCACCCTTGGGACTTAGAAAATTTCCCACTTTCGAAAAACTGAAAAATCCATCCTGGCACGCCCCTGGGCGCACCAGGTTGCTGCCTGTGCAATAAAATTTTTGGCCCAGAGCGGCCTGGCACGTCCCCTGGCGCGCCTGGGCCTTAGTTTTTCCAAAAAATTAGTTTTTCGACTTTTCTTCGCGGGTTTGGTTAGATACTTCAAGTCCTATTCTTTAACTTACTTCTTAGCCTTAACATACATTGTTTAGATTTCCTCTTAGCCTCATTTTGAACCCCACAACTGCCCCACGAAAATCACAAAACACCTCCTATGCAAGTTTAATCACATGTACAAGGCCAAATTTCAATTTTCTCATCATTAACACTCCTAAATACATACTCATGGCATCTCGACACCTAAGTAACCATTGTTCAACGTCATCACATAGGGTTGGGAAGGTACGGGGTGTTACATTCTTCCCCCCTTAGAAACATTCGTCCTCGAATGTTAACGATATTGCTTCAATGACAAATGCATTTCTATATTGGCACGCATAAACACTTAAGGCTCATGGATATTTACTTGTTATTGGTCTACTTTTACACTTTGAACTTTTTCTTCCATTTAAAACAATATGGGTACGTCGATTTGTATATTCCCAATGGGAACAATATGAAAGGAACTCTTCTACACTTTCAACCATTTCACGTGGCATGTTGTATAGGGTCACTTTTCCATTCTTGCTGAAGTCCGTTATACCTTTCATGAGTGATGCTTTTAAGAGTACTTAATCATCTAAGATCACAACAGCTACTATATCATTATGATAGGTTCTTTTACCTATACTATATTCACCGACAGGTGGAGACATTTCCATTGATTTAACTAATAACTCTAGTGCCCATTATATTCGGATTATAGTAGCCGATGGAATAACATACGATAGAGTAGAGCTCAGATCAGTCAATATATATACATCATGTAACAATATGGTAATATACCTAAATACCTGTATCGTCATCAGGAGATGTTCCCTCATTCTGCCTGTCCACTAAAGCATAAGTGCGATTTTGGACCACACTAGTACTGGTTGCTCCTCCGGCACCTCTGCCACGACCTACAGACTGCACACCTCGGTCTAAAGAAGGAACCGATGCTGATGATGCCACAGTGGACCCCACAGGTCATACCATACTACCCAAGCCTCGTCGTGGGTAGTCTCTCATTATGTGACCTAGCATACTACACCAATAACAAAAATTCGTCCCCCTCCGACATTCACCTACATGAAATCGTCTGCAAAACTGGCACAGTGGGCGAGACGACCCTGCTATCTGTGAATCTGGCATCCTATCACTCTGCCCAATATGACTTTCCCTGAATCCTCGGGAGTGAGATGGAGCGCCTGTTGTGGAATAAGAGAATGAGGGTATAAGCGGTAACATTCGAGATCCAGATCCTCCTGGGGACACTATAGACTGCCCCATGGATCTCGCCCTTTTTTATGGCCCTTCCTCAGATTCCTGTGTCCCTTTTCTCTGTCTTTGATCTTCCATTTTCTGGGCGAAGGCCTGAATTCTCTCTATATCCATATCTTTATTTAAAGCAGTAATGGTGCAGTCTCTTACCAAATATGGTTCTAATCTGTCCACATATCGATGGACCCTATCCGTCATCGTAGCCACCACATTCGGAGCATATCGAGCCAAGGAATTAAATTGCAAACTGTATTCTCTAACACTCATGTTCTCTTGGCGTAAATTCAGAAACTAATCTGCACGTGCCTCCCGAATTTCTAAGGAAGGTAACGATCAAGGAATGTTGTTTTAAATTCATCCCAACCAGCTGGGAGTGTATCAATACCCCTTGATCTTCTCCAGTCCTCATACCACAATATTGCTTCGCCTTTCAGTCTATAGGCCGTAAGTTCCACCGTTTCAACCCCAGTCACGTGCATAACTTCTAGAGCCCTCTAGATGTGATCCACGAAGTCCTGTGGATCTGCTTCCAAGTGTGACCCAGCGAATATAGGAGGGTCCAATTTTAGAAAGTCTTGTGTTCTGCGACTCGCCACTCTAGCCGCATCATCCTCATTTGTCGTCGGACCAACTCCTCCTTGACTTTGTGCTGCCACTAACTGTGTCAACATATGTACTGCATTCCTAAAATTTTGATCTGTGGAATTCATAGGTGGTTCTGCGGGTACTTCTCTACCGATTGGCTCTTTCAGAGTTGGGAAGGTAGACGAAGACCGCAATGAAATTTCAGCATTTGCTCCACCTTAACTAGCTTGGTCAGGTGGTAATCTGCCCATTCCTTCTCCAGCAGGCCTATCAACTTGCTTACCATTACCTCTTCCTCTTCTAGTGTTCGGCATTGTTACTATATCAAAGAGAAACATTTACCATGGTCAGACACAATTCAACTTATAACACTGGCTCTATTGCACGATCTAGAAGTGAAGAAAAGAATTAACATCCTAAATGTCCCGTAGCCTCCTACTTATAAATGTGGTGCACAACACATTGATAAGTAAGACTCTACTCAGACATGGCTTTGTAGACACCCTTAGAACGACCTGCTCTGATACCACTTTTGTCACGACCCGAAATCCCATTCGAGCCGGACTGGCACCCGAAGCCGATATGGCCCGAGAGAACCAATCTTTGCTCATGTACATTTGTATGCATAACCTCATATGAACTTCATAATATCTCATGTAACTGATACCATATAAAATTCTTATGGCGGAAGTCATGGAAAACATGTACATTATATACAACTATGGCCATTAGGGCCATTACGTATCATACACCTCTTACATTCATGTACCCACGTATGTCTACAAAAGCCTCTAGCAGATGTAACTACCAACACCAACTGAAAGACGGGACAAGTTCCCGATTTATACAACATATACAAAATCAAAACACATGTACAACAGTGACTCGGAGAAGCCCCGAACGAGCTGGAGCTCACCAATCAACAGCGAACAACTGGCAATTTACTGTGGCAGCCTACTAGTACTTGTGCCTGCAGCAAGTAAGATAAATTCCCCAAGAGGGGTCAGTACGTAGAATGTACTGAGTATGTAAGGCCATATGAAACTTGTAAGATATGAAAATATGTCAAAGAACTCAAGTTCAAATGCATAACCAATATAGATAAGTCACAATGTAGATGAGTCACTATTCTGTACTTGTAGGGAACCATGTACATAACGTTCTTTATTTCTCTTGCCTTTACCTTACTTTACTTTTACATCACTCATATACTGTCTGGGCCCTCATCATGCAGGTGTTCTTTTCACCCCATGGATAAAATATCATCATCATGCAGGTATTCTTTTCACCTCATGGATAAGATCATATCATCATGCGGGTGTTCTTGTACCCCATGGATAAATGAACATCATCATGCGGGTGTTTGCACCCTATGGATAAACTAACATCATCATGCGGGTATTTGTACCCCATGGATAACACCCATGAACACAATCAATATGCATTACTTTATTCTTACTTCATTTCTTTACTTTTGAGATTGATATCTTTACTTGTGAGAGATTGATACTTTTGCTTATGAGAGATCGATACAATGATAGTCACAACTTTATTTGAAGATTTGGATCAATAATCAATGAGTGAGAAACATGCAATAAACATTATTGGAAACATAGCCTTCGTGGAAACATAACACTATTGGAACCCTTGGACAATAATCCATGAACAACAGACATGAGTATAATCACTATTGAAACATTGGAACATAACCTTATTTGAGCTTTTGGAACATTAACCATGAATATGAGACATGAGATTCACCAATGATCAATGAGTAGGAAATATATGACAATGACCATGGATAACCGGATATGGGATATCTTAGCACATTTTGAGATGGAACAAGCGTAATGTCAATGTGACTACTATTTGCCGCAGAAAGATACGGACAGAGTAACCTTACATACCTTGTACTCTCAATACGGATGTACAATCTTAGATGTGCATACAATAGACCCGCTCCTTCTTTATGTGTCACTCTACAACAAAAATACATAACGGGATTTACATTAACCACCAACTACTTTACAAATGCATATAACGTCAATGAGTTACATGTTTGCCTTTAAACATGCCATTTTCCCTTTGACATAACCATTAATGAAATTATTATTCCAAAAATCCCATAATATTCCCAACATTGACCAATACATGATAATCAATACATATCACCACAACACTTCTCCTTTACACTTTCTTATCCACACCACATCACAAATAATCCATCAACTTACCTTAATACACCTCGTAGCACATATCGACCAAAATCCCACAATTTACACTTATAGAAAAATAACAATTTTAATAACAAAATCACACCATACATGTTCATATTTTATCCATACCATGCTCTTTCATCAAAGTCACAAGTCATAATTCAAGCTACAATCCCATTGATAACACATCTTTTTCACAAAACCAAAAGTGCCATATCCAATACTTCCAACCATAACCAACATGATAAACATAATATCTCATGCTTATAATATGTTAATCCATAAGAATAATTACTTACCCAAGCTTTAAAGATGATGATCTTGCTGCAAAATTTGGCTTTGAGCTTTTAGGGTTTGAAGTTGAAAGAAAAGGGCTTTTGGGAAATTTCTAGATTTACATGAGATTTTTTTGTGATAAAATCTGATTTTGGCCCCTTTATATAAGCCTTAGAGGTCATCCTTAGCCACTCTTGGCATTTATTGCTAAGTGTGGCTTAGTCAATGGAAGAATGGGTCATTTGACCCATGATTCCTTCTCATTTTGGGCCCTATTTTGAGCCCAATTCACTTAATCCACTAAAATCCATAATTACTCATGTTTAATTCATTTCATACATGTTACAAAAATATTCCCACTCATGAAATTCATACTCGTAGCCATAATTCCAAAAACAAGCAATTCTAGCCACGTATGGCTTATTTTGGCTACAAGGGTAAAATCATCATTTTGATGCCAAATTCGTTCTCGAGTCATTTTGTCATACCAATATAATACTTAATTCATTTCATGTATATAATCGCGGTTGTAGAATAAACATGATAAAAATCGGCTCGGTACGTCCCCGGGCACCCTTGGGACTTAGAAAATTTTCAACTTTTGAAAAACTGAAAAATCCATCCTGGCACGCCCCTGGGCGCGCCAGGTTGCTGCCTGTTCAATAAAACTTTTGGACCAGAGCGGCCTGGTACGCCCTTGGCGCGCCTGGGCCTTAGTTTTTCCGAAAATTTTGTTTTTCGACTTTTCTTCGCGGGTTTGGTTAGATAGTTCAAGTCCTATTCTTTAACTTACTTCTTAGACTTAACATACATTGTTTAGAGGTCCTATTAGCCTCATTTTGAACCCCACAACTACGCCACGAAAATCACAAAACACCTCCTATGCAAGTTTAATCAGATGTACAAGGCCAAATTTTAATTTTCTCATCATTAACACTCCCAAATACATACTCATGGCATCTCGACACCTAAGTAACCATTGTTCAATGTCATCACATAGGGTTGGTAAGGTACGGGCTGTTACATCTCCCTAGCTCGAGATTGAGTATAGTAGAGAGGATTATCAGACAGGGGGTGCAGGGCTAGCTCAAGTCCCATAGGGTTCAGTTGACACCCATTGCTTCAGGATTTGTTGATTCACCTTTTAAGTCAATTGGATGGTGTTCCTTTGAGTGTATCGAGTGTTTCTTAGACTTCGAGTGGTGTTCCGTCATCTATTCTGAAATCTACTTATGTGATTCTTACTTTTAGGGTACAGCCATCATCAAGAGGGATAGCTGTTGACACCCAATTTTATCCCTCCTTTCTACAAATTCATTCACTTGAGCTTCTAAATTATTAGTAAGTTGAATATTTTGTATTTTCGTTACTCTTTTCATTTGTTACTATTTTACTAATGAATTATCAACATTACTGTTATTAAATTATTACTATTTTCTTTAAAATCGATCGTCGTTACTTTATGTGAAGTTTCATATTTATCAAGTTAGTTATACGAACTTTAACTTGTTATGTTATATTTAATTATCATCGCTTAATATATATTACATTAGTTATTAAATTAAAAGGCTCAAAGGAATTAATTTAGAGAGAGGAAAAATCCATCAATATAACCAGCCCATATCTAAACCCAACAAGAGTAGCCCATTTAGCTAATCAATTCATCAGCCCTGTCTCGCCACAAATCCCATTGGGGCGGACATGGAACCCGAAGCCGTTAAGGCCCGAGAGAACCATTCTATACGTTCACATACTTGTCGTCAATGGGCTAACATTCAATCACTTATGGTCACAACATATCGATAATAGAAATCCAATAAGAACATTTATATAAACATGAGACATGGCCGTTAGGGCCGTATGTTCAAAAAGGTACAACGTTCCTTCCTTTAACTATAAAACGTCTACAAAGCCTCTAACAGATACAAAACCAAAAAAATATAGTCGGGACAAATTCCCACTTTATATACAATGCTTATGCAGTACCAAAACCACATATACATATGACCCGGAAAGCCCCGAACCAAACTAGAGCTCACCAATGTTCTGTAGATGACCCGCAGCCTACTGAGGAGGTCTACTAGTACCTGTGCCTGCAGCAAGTAAGGTAAGTCCCACAAGGGACATCAGTACAAAGAATGTACTGAGTATGTAAGGCTCAAGTAACTGTATAAGATATAAGAACTTTAAGGGAATTAAATAAAAGTGAATGATCAATATAGGTAAACTACCATACGGTATATGTGTGGAATCATGTACATTGCATTCTTTACTTTACTATACTTTACTGTACTTTACTTTACTTTACTATCCATCATCACTATAATGTACATAATCAATCATCAATCATATAATGCCCGGACCCAACTGATCAGTGGTAAATAACATAATAATCGGGATCGACAGCCATGTGGATGTTCCTTTCATCCCATAGGATACCACCCGTAATAATGGGAACGACATTCATGCGAGTGTTTCTTTCACTCCATGAGATACTACCCATGCTATAATAATCGGGATCAAAATTCATGTGGATGTTCCTTTCATCCCATGAGATACCACCCGTAATTATGGGATCGACATTCATGCGGATGTTCCTTTTACCCCATGAGATACCACCCATTCTCAACGTTAACCATTAAATAATTAATCACATTACTTCATTCTTTAACTATAAGAGTGATACATTGATAACTGTACTTTATTGGAACTTTAGAAATTTAGAACGTAACATTATTGGAACGTTAGAACAATGTTCAATGAATGAGAGATAAGTGAATAACAAGTACTACTAACTCTGAAGTGAGATACTCTAAACCATTTAGAGGAATTGGACACTGTACAACCCTTTGGAATAGGACAAGTGTTATGATAATCTGAACAATAGATGCTGCAGAAGAATGCGGAAAGGAATAACCTTACATACCTTAACTCCCCAGTATGGATACACAATCCTGTTCATGAATACCACAATCCAGCTCTTTCCTTACGTGTACTCTACATACAAGTGCATAATAGGACTTACGTTAACCACTAACTACATTACAAATGCATGACACGACAACAAGTTACGTAACTGTCATACAACGTCATTTCACCCTCTTACAATGTAACACCCCAGGTGTTACGAACACATGAAAATATACAATGGTTGGGGTATAAGGCTAAATGAAGAAAAGGTAAAGAAGCGTGTACTGGAAACGAGCATGCGGAAAAAAAAATGAAGACAGGACTCACGTGACGTGAGTCACACTCATGCCACGTGAGTGGTGCCATGAACCAACTTCAGAAAGTTGGAAAAAATGCTCTGATTTTCATGTCAGGACCCACGTGGCATGATTCCACTCACGTGATGTGAGTGGGTGCCGTGGATAACTTCAGAGACTTAAAAAATAGGGTCTGAGTTCCACGACACCACCTACGTGGCGTGACTGGGTTCCACGACACCAGTCACGGCACCGTGAAACTTTGCCGACTTTATTGACCAATTTTGACTAGATGAGATATTTGAGTGTGAGACCCATTAAATGTGTTGGGATGGGTCTATAATCTGTATTTAAGGCCCATATATCATGTAACAAGACATGGGCCTCAACAATTAAGGAAATGATCCATTTAATATGGATCACATATGTGTCCAAGGATACTTTGACTTGAGAGCCTATATAAAGGCATGAAAAATCAAATTTTATTCATTATCACTCTCATCTCTTTCTAGATATTTCTCATATTTCTCAAAAGCTCCTTATCTCACAAAACCCTAAGGCAATACCACTTGTTGGGACAAAAATCATCCCTTTGCAAACTAGGTAAGTGTCTACTCTCATGGTTGATTATATTATAGGCTTGAGATGGTGTATATTGTTTATGTTGGTAAGGTGTTGAGTAGTGCACTTTTGGTTTTTCTAAAAGATGTGTCATTTTCATGACTTAATCTTGAAAGGAATCTTGAGATATTGAAGGAAGGATTGGATTGGCATATAGGACTTAATTAAAAGGCTAAGGTATGTAAGGTTTCTCTTCCCTATGACTTTTGGTCACACCTATTGTTCGTATTTTGCCCGAACTTACCATCCCTCCGAAATGTCGTAAAGTGTCTCATTCCAAGTAAATGCTTAGCAATTGTTATTTGTATGCCTCTTATTCATTGCCTATGGTTTTCAAGTGTCAATAATGTCGCAACAACCAATGTATCACTCTCTTAATGAACGAATTGAAGTAATGCATATAGGTGTTTATTGAGTACGGGTGGTAGCTCGAGGGGGCGTAAAGCCCAGCATAGAGACGATCCCACTTGATTATTGGACACAGGGGGTATCCCAAAGGGGTGAAAACCTAGCTAGGGACGAACCTACTTTATTGTTTATGGGTGGTAGCTCGAGGGGGCGTAAAGCCCAGCATAGAGATGAGCCCAGATAATGTTATGACCCACTGATCAGATGGGGCCCGAGTACGATATGAGTTATTGATGATAATGAACATAAAAGTAAAGTAATGAATGTAATGTACATGGTTTCCCACATACAGAATGGTGGTATATCCCTATTGGTTATTCACTTGTATCTGATTCTATTTGAGTTCTTATATGTCATACAGTTACTTATCGACTTACATACTCAGTACATTCTTTCGTACTGACCCCTTGTGGGACCTACCTTACTTGTTGCAGGCACAGGTGCTAGTAGACCTCCACAGTAGGTTACGAGTTATCTGCGGACTATTGGTGAGCTCCAGGTTGATTCGGAGCTTTCCGTGTCATTGTACATGTTTTGATACTTTTAGTATAGCATAAGGCGGGGACATGTCCCGACCTTAGTGCTGGTTTTGTATATCTATTAGAGGCTTTGTAGACAGTGAGTCGTCAAGTGTACAGGTGTTTTACTCTATATGATGTTGTGGGCCCCAATGGCTAAGCTTCATGTCTTTATGAAAGTTATTTCCATAACTTCCGCCTTTCGTATCATGAGTTATTTGTGATAGAGTGTTGTTCATCCGATGACATGCATATGAGTGTACGTGAATTAAGATTGGTTCTCTCGGGCCTTAACGGCTTCGGGTGTCAGTCCGCCCCAACGGGGTTTGGGACGTGACATACAATACCATGTACTTCATGAACGTTACCAATACATGTCACACATCACCCAAGATATCATAAATCACTAGCATTTCACACCAAGATTATACTTTACACTTCCCCTTCAATACAATGTCACGTTTACGTCGTTACGTTGCATAAACGTCTTTCACAACAATACATTAAAGCCAATCCATACTTGATATAATTCAGAATACCTCCAAATTACTCCTTTAAGGTCATTCATAAGTTAATAAGTGCATCCAAGAAGGTTAGAGGGGTTTCGGGGATCAACACGAGACAAATACATGCAAAACGGGACCCTGGGGTGGTCTGGAGGGGTCACCTGCGCCCGCAGATGGGTGACCTGTTGCCGCAGGTGCCCTTCTGGAAAATTCCAGGGTCACCTGTGTTGGCATCTGCGCCTGCAGGTGCCCCGTCTGCGAGGGCGGATGCCCGATTTGGTCTCCAAGGGTCATTTTTGGGTCCTTTTTCACCATAAATGGTCCATGGCCATAAGTAAGCTTTCCTTTACATATTTTTAATCAAATTAATGCCAATTAACATCCATGATTTCATAACACACATAAACATCACCAAAACCATCTTTTCATTTCAATACGTCACCCCTTCCGTACACAATTTCACAACAACAATTCCAAAAGTTACACACCAAGAGAAATCAAGTTAGGGACATAACCATAACCACATCATGAATGTTAATATTCAATCCATCAAACTCACTTCTTTCAAGACCACAAGTCCACTTTCAAGTTTAAGTCACGAAAATGACAAAACTTGTATCACATAAGCAAAAGTGCACCAACCAACACTTTTAGACATAACCATCATGATCCATACAATATCTTATGCACATAATATATTAAACCACAAGAATAAAAACTTACCAATACTTACAAGGTTATGATCTTGTCAAAACAAGTGTAGTTGCTTTAGGGTTTCAAATGGTCTCCTTTGTCTCTTGGAAATGTCTAGAAATTACAAGAATTTGCAAGGTGTATTATGTGAGTAAAATCTTATTTTCTTGGCCTTATATAGCCTTTTAATGTTCATTGCTAGCCATACACTTGGTCATTAATGACATGCTTATTAAGTCAAAGATGAATGGGTCATTTTTCCTTTTTGGGCCATGTCTTTTTTATTAATTTGGGCCTTAATTGAGCCCAATAGCCAAGATGAATTTAGCCCAACCCTTGCATTAGTAATAGATCATCTATTTCAAGTTCACATAATTTCTTCACTTAGTCGCATACATTCAAAAATTTATGGGGTGTTACAAGCCCAAAGGTTAGAATGCATTTCAGCCATCTGATTAACCCATTTATGGTTAAGGTTCCCCTTATTATTTTTATACCATAAACCTAAACTCACAACTTCTACACGACTTTTCTCCCTCTTCCATTTTTTGACAAAGGTTCAAGCTTCCATAGTAAAGAATCAGGGCTAGTACATGCCATTTCTGTGAAACTTCTTTTTCTCCCCCATATTCAATGATTTGATCAAGGAAGAGGCCAAAACAACTTTTGGAAATTCTGATATTTGTACAGAGAATCACTATAGTAGAGATAACAACGGGTCTTTCAAAGAAGTCAACCTGTGACCCCCACAGATTCATTTTTGAATTTTGAATTCAAATGTCCTAACCCTAATTTTTGTCTATAAATACAAATTATAACCCTTAGCTGGAGGCAGTCTGGAACACTCACAAAAAAGGGGGGTTTACACTAACAAGAACACCAACTACATGTTCGAAATTACTCTCATTATTTAGCTACCGTCATCCTCGTGTGTTCTCTAGACTATCTCTTTGGTGGATTCATTTGGTTTAATCTCTTGGATCTGTTCTTGAGAGAATAGATTCGAGCTCGATGATCCCTAGTTCACAGCACCACAAGAGGTAAATCTGATTCTTTTATTCAATTTTGTATTCTGTTTGAGATTATATCATGAATGGGTAACATGTGAAACACATAATTGCTAACTGGTGAACATAAATGTTATTTTATCTTGGTTTAAGCTATAACTCTGTCTATGTTATGTTTGAACCATGTGTGTTGAAGCTTTATGTCCAGGCCTTTACTTGGGTATTTTTCTTGTGTTTTGGATGTTGTTGAAACATGTTTGCTGGTTTGAGTTTTTTCTAAAAAAAAAATGTATCAAAATATAATATGCCAAGATTTATGCTCTAAAAAAGTGTTAATTTCTTGTCCTTTTAGTAAACACACTTTGATCTCTTTTTGTAAAAAGAAAAGTAAAATAGCTCTATGTTTCTTTATTCATATACCATACAGTAGTGATAAATAATTTGGAGTCGATACATATTTTACATCTCTGTTTAAGTGCTAGAATGAGTAAGGTTGTTTTAGGGGACAATTTCGGATACCGCTTAAATGAAAAGGAAAAATACATTTGTGTTGTTTAAAAAATCTATTTTTGAAGCAATGTGCTAAATAGTTAGTATGTATGTATTTACTGTGTTTGAATATTTTCTCATGACTATATGATATTTATTCTTTTTAATAACTATATGTATATGGTTAAGAGCAGATTATCATTCCTAACAAACTTTCTTTTCTTTCTTTGACATGAACACCAGAGTCGAAGAGTCCTACTTTAAGACTCGACGTCGCCGCAAGACAAGAATGTGCACCCTCTCTTTCACTCTGCGTCTCTCCCTCTCATAAAATTCATCCGAGCGAAAATTGCTAAGACAATAAGGAGATATGAAATTTACTCCTCTATATTCTTTTTTTAGTCGTTATTATATTGTGTTTGCCTTTTGTTGATTTTTGCACTTGCATAACGTGACAATTATTTGATCTTTGCTTTTTATGTCAAGGCTATACATTTTAGTCAATAATTGTTAGTTATTTTAGTTCTATAAGATTTTCCATTTGGAAAACCTTTTTAACTTTTAACTATGGCAAATTGTATCGTTTAGGAATATTAAATTTCTATTTTAGTGTTTTTGGCTAACTCCGTTACTGAAAATTTTTTGATATAAAAATGTCTAATGAGCTTTAATTCTTTTGAAATTTGTCAAAGCTTTTTAAAAAATGTAATTTTTCCTATCACGTAGTTGTAAATTTCTTTTAGCCTTTTAAATAACCTATGTTTGGCCGGTTAAGCGTAAGTTAGTGGATCCTAAAGGATGCCTAATATGTTCTCTTTAGGATTAATTGAATCCTTACCTGGAATCTTGATTAAGCAGACCTTAAAATAAAGTTAACTTTAGATAATCAGTTTAGTTATCTAGGTGCCCTAATTCTCCTTAGAAATAATTAGGTGTCGACTCGTTAAGTTAATCAACTTAGGAATATCCTATATATTGTGCACTATTTTGACCTCGGTTAAAATGGAGTATGCTAGCTTGGCGACTCTGCTGGGGATATTAGGTTCTAACCATAACAAACTTAGGTTAATAATCAAGGCTTTTATATTTGTTTGTTTCACATTAATTGATTGATGCTTTATTTGTCATGTTTATGTGATATAAACTGTTTGTTTGCTATCACTTTATGTAAATCTTTTATTTGTTACCGTTTTATATAAATTGTCACTCAGTCCATATTTCCTCCACTTCTGAAAAACTAATACTTCACACACATTGTACACGCGGATTGTGCATTGCAGTTTCTCAAAATTATTTTAAATCACCTTAGTTTAGAGAGTCGACATATACGTGGGGTGAGCGGGATTTTACTGTCGTGGAACCACGTGTCTTCTCATAAAGGAAAATCCAAGTTCGTGTCTACCCAATTCTTTTTTTTTCTTGGACAGAGCTAAATTAACACATTTATCAGGTACATGCATCACTACAAACCTAGGAGGCTTAATACCCTTGGTGTATTAAGTTCATTAGTCAACCTTATCCAAATGTCCGAAGGGTTCACTACCCAAGTGACACTTTGTCATAATCTGTGTGCATATTTGAAGGATGGTTGTGCCTATATATCAACTATTTGCTCTAAATCAATTAAAATTTAGTGGGAAGGTATAATATAACCCTTTGTTTTGCAGTGCGGATGATCATCAAGCTTTCAAACTTTTGATACAATGAAAGATGCACCTTAGCAACATCGGCACTGTGAAGAAAGTCGAGACATGACGACGATTTGAACTTAGCTTATTAGGAGCATTTATGTTGTATTTTATTTAATAGCTATAAGCTATCATGTACTTCATTTTTTTGGTAAATGTATTAAAGTATAATTGATTAAAGAGCAATAGAATGACATATAATGACACATTTTGTCCTTCAAATATTTGATAGGCCTACCTCTGGCATAAAAGAGGTCCCACGCATATTAGGACGCGTTATTATTATTTGATGTACTTGTGCACATATTATTTTACAATTTATTTGGCATTACTTGACAACCTACTTGCTACATTATTTATTTGAATTTACATGAACAGGACTTTACTTAATCTTCTTATAAAAACTAACATCATTTGTATTGTATTTTTATTTTTATTTTATTCCCAAACAAACGTTGATTCGTGTTGACAATTGAACTGGCCACCATTCTTACTTCATAAGGTTCAAGGCTTCAACATTACCTTAACGTAGTTGGGTTGTTCAAGGAAGGAAAATCACTATGTCTGATCCAACCACATCTAATCTAATTGGTACTAGTAACATTGTGATTCTTAATGACCCTTTTGAGCCTCCCAAAAATGAAACTACTATTCAACGTTATGAGCACATCACCCGTTTGACTTAAGAGGTCAAGGATCTGCGTGGAGAACTGAATCGGGTTAAGAACTTGACCAATTTGTTCATTACACTCCAAAGTCCACCTCCTGGACCCAGAAACACCGCACCAAATCCACCACATTTTCCATCACTTGATTTATCGGTTTCGGAACACTTTCCTCCTCAACATCCTCCATATACCAACCACAATCTACCTCCAACCAGCCCCACAAATTCATAAAATCAACTACCCATCTACACTCCTCCACAAAGTCACCACCCACCTACACTACCTATGTAACTCCTCCTAATCCATCACTCATCAATCCACTAAACCAACCTCCAATTCACATTCCTTACGTTTCTCCACCTGTTAACACCTTTTTGCTACCTACAACTACTCCTATAAACCCACTTAATCAACTACCCATCAATACTCCTTATAATCCTCCACCACCTCCAACCCAAAATACTCCAAAAAATTATCCAGTTCAGCATATACAAGGGGCACATGTTGTCGCTCCTTACGCACAATATGTTCCTCCAGTATATGCGGTGGAAATCAAACCTTTACCAACCCAATAATGGTGAAGTTCCAACCCGAGGTAGATTAATATGAAGAAATAGAGAAGGATGCCAAGGAAAAGGTCGATGATGTGTTAGCAAGGAAGATTCGTGATCTTAAGGAAGCAATGAGGAACCTCCAAACTACTAGGGGAAGCAAAAGCCTAAAGTATGAGGATTTGTATGTGCAACCTTTATGAGGATTTATATGTGCAACCTGATATTGACTTGCTTGTAGGTTATAAGCTACCAAAATTTGATTTGTGCAATGGAGTTGGTGACCCTC
This sequence comes from Capsicum rhomboideum, assembly GCA_031232105.1. Lineage (NCBI taxonomy): Eukaryota > Viridiplantae > Streptophyta > Magnoliopsida > Solanales > Solanaceae > Capsicum > Capsicum rhomboideum. The sequence continues at coordinate 128,727,339 of CP124713.1, read as the reverse complement.
ATACACATTTAAGGGCCTATTGTGACAATTTGGTAGGAGTAGGGAGGAACGAAATGATCAGAATGAAGTTGTTCATAAGAAGTTTATCTGGTGAAGCTCTTGCTTGGAACATACAACATGATCTTCGTAAATGGTATAGTTGGAATGATATGGCACAAGACTTCATGAATCGGTTCAGGTTCAACACTGAAATCACACCAGATAGGTTCTACTTGGCTAAGTTAAAGAAGAAGTCAACTGAGATGTTTCGCGAGTATGCTCTGCGTTGGAGGGAAGAAACAACTACAGTCTAATCCCAATGATTGAAAGTGAAATGATTGCTACCTTCATTGAATGTCAAGATAACAACCTACACTATGAGAAAGTGATAACTATGATGGGACAAATTTTCATGGAAGTCGTCGGAATAGGAGAAATCTTGGAAGATGGGATCAAATCAGGGAGAATCCAAGACTATACAGCTTTGCAAGTTGCAAGAAAATTAATTCAATATGGTTCCATCACTGGGAATTAAAAAAAGAAAGAAGATGTATCTGCTCTCATGATTGACCAAGGAAAAAATCCAAATCAATTTCCTCTATACCTAAATCAACCATATCAACCCATTTATCCTTACCAATATGCTGAAACTTCCCAGACACTTTATCAGCTTCTACCAACTCCTTATCCTGTCTACAATACCCAAGCATATTACTACTAACCTCCAGCCCTTGTTTGCCAAGCTCCACATCCATACCAGCCCATCCAAGCTCCAACCAACCAAAATCGCCCACATACTGCACCTAAAGCCCGTCCAAATCTTGAAGTCAAAAACACTCGTAACTACACCAAAATAGCCGAGTCATATGCTCAGTTGTTTAAAAGATTGAAAACAATAGATGCGATTCAACCAATTGAAGGGAAAATCCCAGATCTTATTCCAAAATGGTTTGACGGTTCCAAGCATTGTGGATATCATTCTAGAGTTGTTGGACATGATACTGATAATTGTTATGGTCTTAAAAACAAGATTGAAGCCTTGATTAAGGAATAAGTGATCTAACTTATTGGGCCTCAGCCCAATGTGAACATCAACCCTTTGCCTAACCATGGGAATGCTAATGGGAACATGATAACTATTGAGGAAGATTTGGATTTGAAAGGAAGCATTGTACCAATTGGAAAGGTGAAAAATGACACATCATCGATCTTTGACGCTCCTATGATAACAGTCAAAGAACCAACATCAATGGAGGATACTGCTACTAACACCGAGACACCGACTATTTGGGGTGCCGAACCAGAAGGGACTTTGAAGAATTGGACTTGTACTCCATACTTGGTTTGCCGGGGGTCTTGGCAGATTGAACAAGTAGTAGCACTTTTTTGAAATAACATGATCTTAGATATTGAGGTTTGATCGTGCCTAAAACTTTATGTTGTTTTGCCTCATCTTTTGGAAGCTTAATTGCAAAATCTGTGAATGCATTTCCTATTTTCCTTTAACTTTGTATTATGTATTACTTCTATCTTTATATAAATTATCAAATTTGCCAATTTAAGATTGTGACATAATAAAACAAATGAGCAAAGTTTGATACCAACAAAGATTCTGAAAGATGTAAAGATGACTAAGAGTTCGAACAATCAATCCAGGAACATGAGAGCAGGATGGTATTCACGCATGAAGTTTGACCATTCAAGAGAAGTCAAGATATTACATCACAGGACAACTTTAGATCAACTTTATTTGGATGTATCTTTCACCTTTCATGTAATTACGAACTACGTTCTGGCCTGATTCCCATGAAGGGATACGTAGGCATCCCACATAGGGTTTGGTTTTACTATAGCAAAAATCCAAAAAATCTCTTATTTGTAATAGGAGAACTACGTCGGGCCTGATTTCCTCGACGGGATACGTAGGCCACCCATAGGCCATATCTGGTTCGGTCCTTTTATTAGAAAAATCTCTAATCATTTTTTGTGCACCTTGAACTACGTTTTGGCCTGATTCTCTTTGCGAGATACGTAGGCAACCTGTATAAGGTTCGGTCTCACCATAACAAAATTTAGGATACTTTTCAGAAACTAAAACTTGGGCAGATTTTGAGATGACGTTAATAAGGAAGATTGGACATTACCACACAAGAAGTACTCAGACAAAGGAAGTTTCATTTTGTTTCAAAAGTGTCACAATCTATGATTGACAAAAAGTTTTACAATTTATACACATATCTTTATATATCCTTTAAATGTTTTTTTTCTTTTTAAAAATCTTTCACTACTTGTTCATCTGCCATGTCTTGAATAGAGATCATGAGGTCTGACTAAACAAGATGAATGGAGGATCAACAAAGTCAAGCTTTGAGTCAACACGAATCAACACCTCCTCCCAACTAAGAATTTTTCTTTGAGTACAGGGAAAACAAAGATACAAAATGACAATACTAGATTAATGTCAACTCTACCAAACATGGCCAAACGCATCATTTGACACCTTTACGAAATTGCACATTAAGGATAAATGTTGAAGATCGGAAGGCGACATTCAACCAATCATCATCAGTCGAGCAACTTCACTTATTTTATTCTCTACTCTACAAATTTTTTTATAATTCACTTTATACATTTAACAACTTTACCTTAAATTTTACAAGAATCAAGATCAGTACCCAAAAAATATCAGGGACATTATTCGGCAACACAAATCTTTATCATAAATTATCTTCTCTTTACCCATCATGAATTTATAACTTTATTTAACAACTTTGCACTCAGCTTTTATTTTTCTCTCTTTTTTAGAATTTACAACAATCAACTTTATTCTCTGAATACAACCGGAGAATTTTACAACAATCAACATCTAGTCCCCGGAGACAATCGGAGGATATTTGGGTTCATCCACCCTAAAATAGGATAACATGCATTTGGGTTCATCCACCCTAAAATAGGATAACATTCATTTGGATTCAACTACCCTAAAATAGGACAACATGCATTTGGGTTCATCCGCCCTAAACTAGGATAACATTTATTTGGGTTCATTCACCCTAAAATAGAATAACATGCATTTGGGCTCATCCACACTAAAATAGGATACACACACATATTGAACTCAAACTTTATGATGTTATTAACAACTGTACCTTAAATTTTATAGACATCATTTATTATCGAGTCATTGAAGACAACCGGAGGCCTCATTTATCATTAAAGTCCCCGAAGACACATCATTTACATTCAAGTCTTCAAAAATAACAAAAAACGTCATTTACCATCAAGTCCCCGAATATAATCAGAGAAGTCATGCATCATTAACTCTTCAAAGATAACCGGAGACATCATTGAGTCCTCGAAGACAACCGAAGTCCTCATTCAACATTCAAAGTTCCCAAAGACAACCGGAGACTTCATTACATTATCTGCATAAGTCGAGAGGCTACACTCTTACTTTACTCTCTACTTTACCAATTACTTTAAAATTACTTTACCTACTTTAATGACTTTACCTTATATTTTATAGAATTATTAATCATCAAGTCTTCAAAAACAACCGGAGACGTCATTTGTCATTTCTCCTCCGAAGACAACCGGATGTGTCTTTTTTATCTCGTCTCTACAGATAACTAGAGGCAAAATTTATCCATACGACCTCGTCATTTCATAAGCCACACGACTTCAGTTTTTTATAGGAAATACAATCTACAATAATAGGACATACATCACAATGTGGAACTTCATCTTAGCAGTGAACTGGGTAATTTGTTGGAGGGTCAAACTCACCAACAACGGTCAAGGATCTACTCTCGAACTCAACTCCACCTATGTCCCACAAACACGTGATGCATAGGTTATCAATACTTTTCCTTCATGTCCACTACTATACTTCAACTCACTAAATTCTTAACAACCCCTTAACTCCTTTCAGCACCCAGTTTCTCCATTACTTGATACTGGGATAGTTTTTGAGAATTTACATCCAGATGACTTGTTGACTCAATCTTAGGATGACATGGAATTGTGTCTAGTAGAGTCCTATTTATGTGTGTGTTGTGCACCATATTTATAAATAAGAGTCTATAAGGATACCTTCCATTCTTGAACTACATATGACCTGATTCTCGTGAAACGTGAGATATGTAGGCACTCGAAATTGGAGTTCTATCATAATCCTCAAAATATTCCATCGTAGTCTTTTCAGCACTCATCATCCAATCCTTTTAAAATTGTATCTATTGGCTGGGATAAAATTGGCTACTAAGTCAACTTTTTTGTCTAAAAATACTTTCATCATCTCTGGTCAAAGAGGTACAACTGATGACACCCATTTTATCCCTCCTTTTTACTAATTTATTCACTTGAGCTTCTAAATTATTAGTAAGTTGAATATTTTGTATTTTCGCTACTCTTTTCATTTGTTACTATTTTACTAATGAATTATCAACATTACTATTATTACTTTATTACTATTTTCTTTAAAATCGATCGTCTTTACTTTATTTTAAGTTTCATACTTATAAAGTTAGTTATACATACTTTAACTTGTTACGTAATATTCTATTATCATCGCTTAATATATATTACATTAGTTATTAAATTAAAAGTCTCAAAGGAATTAATTTAGAGAGAGGAAAAATCCATCAATATAACCAGTCCATGTCTAAACCCAACAAGAGTAGCCTATTCAGCTAATCAATTCATCAGCACAAAGGTTGGAATGCATTTCAGCCATCCGATGAACCTATTTCTAATCTAATGGTTGAGGTTCCTTTTATTATTTTTATACCTTAAACCTAAACTCACAACTTCTACACGACTTTTTTCCCTCTTCTTTTTTTTGACAAAGGTTCGAGCTTCCACAGTAAAGATCAGGGCTAGTATATGCCATTTCTGTGAAATTTTTTCTCTCTCCCATCTTCAATGATTTGATCAAGGAAGAGGCCAAAACAACTTTTGGAAATTCTGATATTTGTACAGAGAATCACTATAGCAGAGATAACAACGGGCCTTTCAAAGAAGTCGATCTGTGACCCCCACAAATTCATTTTTGAATTTTGAATTCAAATGTCCTAACCCTAATTTTTGTCTATAAATACAACTTATAACCCTGAGTCTGAGGTAGGCTGGAACACTCATGAAAAAGGGGCTTTTATACGAACAAGAGCACCAACAACATGTTCGAAATTACTCTCATTATTTAGCTACCGTCATCCTCGTGTGTTCTCTAGATTATCTCTTTGGTGGATTCATTTGGTTCAATCTCTTGGATCTGTTCTTGAGAGAGTAGATTCGAGGCCAATGATCCCTAGTTTACTGCACCACAAGAGGTAAATCTGATTCTTTTATTCAATTTGGTGTTCTGATTGAGATTATATCATGAATGGGTAACATGTGAAACCCATAATTGCTAACTGGTGAACATGAATGTTATTTTATCTTGGTTTAAGTTATCACTCTGTCTATGTTATGTTTGAATCATGTGTGTTGAAGCTTTATGTCCAGGCCTTTACTTGGGTATTTTTCTTGTGTTCTTGGATGTTGTTGAAACATGTTTGCTGGTTTGAGTTTTTTCCTTAAAAAAATGTATCGAAATATAATAGGCCAAGAGTTATGCTTCAAAAAGGTGTTAATTTCTTGTCCTTTTAGTAAACACGATTTGATCGCTTTTGTTAATAAGAAAAGTAAAATAGCTCTATGTTTTTTTATTCATATACCATGTAGTAGTGATAAATGATTTGGAGTCGATACATATTTTGCATCTCTATTTACTTGCTAGAATGAGTAAGGTTGTTTTAGGGGACAATTTCGGATACCGCTTAAATGAAAAGGAAAAAGACATCTGTGTTGTTTAAAAAATCTATTTTTGAAGCAATGTGCTAAATAGTTAGTATGTTTGTATTCACTGTGTTTGAATATTTTCTCATGACTATATGATATTTATTCCTTTTTATAACTATATGTATATGGTTAAGAGTAGATTATCATTCCTAGCAAACTTTCTTTTCTTTCTTTGACATGAACACCTGAGTCGAGGAGTCCTACTTTAAGACTTGACTTTGCCGTAAGAAAAGAACGTGCACCTTCTCTTTCACTCTGCGTCTCTCCCTCTCGCAAAATTCATCCGAGAAAAAATTGCTAAGACAACAAGGAGATATGAAATTTACTTCTCTATATTCTTTTTTAGTCGTTATTATATTGTGTTTTCCTTTTGTTGATTTTTGCACTTGTATAACATGAAAATTATTTGATCTTTGCTTTTTATGTCAAGGCTATACATTTTAGTCAATAATTGTTAGTTATTTAAGTTCTATAAAATTTTCCATTTGGTAAACCTTTTTAACTTTTAACTATGGCAAATTGTATCATTTAGGACTGTTAAATTTCTGTTTTAGTGTTTTCGGCTAACTCCGTTACTGGAAATTTTTTGATAAAAAAATGTGTAATGAGCTTTAATTCTTTTGAAATTTGTCAAAGCTTTTTAAAAAATGTAATTTTTCCTATCATGTAGTTGTAAATTTTTGTAGCCTTTTAAATTACGTAAGTTTGGCCTGTTAACCATAAGTTAGCGGATCTTAAAGGATGCGTAATACCTTCCCTTTAGGATTAATTGAACCCTTACCTGGAAGATTGATTAAGCAGACCTTAAAACAAAGTTAAATTTAGACAATCACTTTAGTACAGTGATGCCTACCAGACTTACTATTCCTTCGATTGCTTCTGGTACAGTGATGTCTTCTAATGATCAGAAGAGTTTATTTTCTTGGGTCCGCCCAAGTTTAGTGGTGATATTGGCGAGGATGCCTATGAGTTTCTGACTGATTACTAGGAGAAGTTTCATAATCTTAGATCCCTTGAGTGTCATGGAGTTGTTTATACTATCTATCAGTTGACGGATCTGGCTAAGGATTAGTGGTTGTCTCTTTCTAGTTGTAGGCCTTTGGGTTCACCTGCTATGACTTAGACTCAGTTTTCCCAGGTATTCTTAGAGAGGTTTGTGCCTTATAGCTTGAGAGATCGAATGAGGGATGAGTTTGATCATTTGGAGTAGGGCTCCATGTCTTTTCCTGAGTATGAGGTGCGTTTCCATGCTCTATCCAGATATTTAGCCGCTAGCATCACCACTGAGTCTGTGAGGATTCAAAAGTTTGTGGAGGGGTTAGATGGTTTATATCAGTTGGCTACAGTTCAGATATTAGTTTCAGGGGTTTTTTTATAGAAAATTATTAAGCATGCCAAGATGACCGAGTTTATTATCCATGCTACTCAGAGAGGCACCAAGAAGGTGCATCATCAGGGTGAGTTTAGTGGACACGCCTCCTAATATAGATATTTCTCTAGTTGAGGTTCCCGTGGTTATCATGGTAGGCCAATTCAGGCCAAGTTGCGGGGATCAGTTGGTAGACTTTCAGGTTCTGCAGCTTCTGTTAGCCAGGTATCAGGTTATGCCAGTCGAGGTTCTAGATTTGGTTCTTTAGGCCAGGGTGGTCGTTTTGGTTTATCCGCATGTCCTTAGATTGAGTTGGGCCATAAAGGATTTTTTTTTGTGATGAGTTTGGCCATATGGCCAAGGATTGCCCACGACGTGTGTTTGGACCTCCTCAGTAGGGATCTGAGCTTTAACTTTATCCCTCTCCTATTTCTGCAGTCAGAGGTGGTTCACAGAGTGGTAGAGGTGGTGCTATAGGTGCTCGAGGTAGAGGTAGGGGAGCTCTTGGTAGTGGTTGTGGGGTTGCCTACGACGTGTGTTTGGACCTCCTCACATTGATGATTTGTTTGATCAGCTTCAGGGTGCTTTCGTATTTTTTAAGATTGATTTAAGATCAGGGTATCACTGGTTGAGGATTAGAGCATCGGATGTACCGAAGACAACTTTTTGGACTCGATACAGTCATTATGAGTTCTTGGTCATGTTATTTGGGTTGACCAATGCCCCAACAACGTTCATGGAGTTGATGAACCAGGTGTTTTGACCATATCTCGATTCCTTTGTGATTGTATTTATAGATGATATCTTGGTTTATTCCAAGAATGAGGCCGCTCATGTGAGATACTTAAGTACTATACTTTAGAGATTGTGTGATGAGAATTTGTATGTTAAGTTCTCCATGTGTGAGGTTTGGTTGGATTTGATCACTTCCTTGGGTCATATGGTGACCAAGGATAGTATTATGGTCGATCCGACCAAGATTGCGGCTATTTGTGATTGGGCTAGGCCAACTAGTCCTATCGATATTTTTGAGTTTTGTTGGCTTGGTGGGTTATTATCGGTGTTTTGTTGAGGGTTTCTCTTTTATTTCATCTCCTTTGACCAAGTTGACTTAGAAGAAAATTACCTTTCAGTGGTCGAAAACATGTGAGAAGAGCTTCCAAAAGGTCAAGGAGCTATTGACTTTGGCTCCTATCTTGAATTTACCTAAGATGGGCATGGGTTTTACGATGTTTTATGATGCTTTTGGTGTTGGTTTGGGTGCAGTGTTGATGTAGGAGGGTAAGTTGATTGCTTACGCTTCTTGTCAATTGAAGCCTCATGAGAAAAATTATCCTACCCATGACTTGGAGTTGGCCGCAGTTGTGTTTGTGTTGAAGTTGTGGAGCCACTACTTGTATGGAGTTTATTTTAAGATCTTCTCAAATCATCATAGTCTTTAGTACCTATTCACCTAGCGAGAACTTAATATGAAACAACAATGTTGGCTTGAGTTGCTTAAGGATTATTACATCACTATTCTAAACCATCCGGGTAAGGCTAACGTGGTTGCGGATGCGTTGAGTTAGAAATTGACTAGTATGGAGGTAGTTTGACTTATCTCTTGACCCAGGAGTGGCCTTTAGCCTTAAAGGTTCAGTCTTTAGCTAACCAGATGGTCAGGCTTGATATTTTGGCACCTGGATGTGTTTTAGCCTTTGTTGATGATAAATCTTCTTTGATGGAGCAGATCCAAGCTCACCAGTTTGATGTTGATAATTTGAGAGTGATTTGGGATAAGGTGTTGAGTGGCGAGGAAAAGGAGGCTTCACTTGATCCTGATGGTGTCTTAAGGATTGGTGACCGAGTTTGCGTACCGAGAGTTGGTGGATGGGTGAGGTTAATTTTGGAGGAGGCACATTGTTCCAGATATTCCATTCATCCTGCAGTGACTAAGATGTATCGTGATTTGAGGCAACTTTACTAGTGGTGTGGTATGAAGAAGGTGTCACGCCCCGAATTCCAACGGGTCGGACTGGCACCCGCAGCCGATAAGGCCCGAGAGAACCAATCTTCATCTATGTCTATTCATATGCACGTCATTCACGAAACACCACAATCACGTATAGATACAAGATGCTAATAGAGGAAGTCAGGGAAACATGTGATATATACATATGTAAAACTTGGCCGTCAGGGCCATCAAGTCAAAATGGACATACATCTCTTACATTCATATTCCCACATACGTCTACAAAGCCTCTAACAGATGCATACACATAAGCATCTTAAAGTCGGGACAAGTCCCCGCTTTATTCAATATTTACAAAACCAAAACAAATGTACAACTGTGACTCGAAAAGCCCCGAATCAACTGGAGCTCACCAAAGTTCTGCAAATGACCGGCAACCTACTGTGGAGGTCTACTAGCACCTGTAACTGCAGCAAGTAAGGTAAGTCCCCCAAGGGATGTCAGTACGAAGAATGTACTGAGTATGTAAGGCTCATATGAAACTTCATGATATAAGTACTTCAATGAAATAAGAGAATGGTCAATATGGATAAACCATCACTTTGTATATGTGGAACCATGTATATTTCTTTCATTCATTCCATTGCTTCTATGATCATTCATCATCACTTGTACTATGTCGTTCCCGCACCCCAACTGAACAGTAGGTCTTAACATAACATAACGTTATGTTGGGATCGGCCCAAGCTAGGCGTATGCCTCTAGAGCTGCCACCCATAAACCAATATATCGGGTTCGGCTCGAGCTAGGTTCTCACCTCTAGAGCTACCACCCATAATCCAATATATCAGGTTCGGCTCAAGCTAGGTTCTCACCTCTAGAGCTACCACCTATCAAGATCGGCCCGAGCTAGGCTTATGCCTCTAGGACTGCCCCCTGATCCAATAAATTCGGGATCGACTCGAGCTAGGCTTATGCCTCTAAAGCTGCCACCCGTACTCTTACAACCAACAACTATGCATTACTTCATTTCTTTACTTTTGAGAGATTGATACGTTGATAGTCACACCATTATTGGAGCTTTGGAACATCATTCCATGATTAAGAGGCATATGAACAACAATTGATCCACGAATAAGGAACATAAGAATAACAATAAATGACAACGTGAACTGAGATACTTTGGAACATTCGAAATGAAACAAGTACAGCGACAATGTGAACACTATGTGCTGTAGAAGGATATGGAAAGAGTAACCTTACATACCTTATCTTCCCAAATATGAATACACAACCCTATATGTGATTACAATAATCCAGCTCCTTCTTTACGTGTTACTCTACAACACAAGTTCATAACGGAGCTCACGTTATCAACTAATTACCTTACAAGTGCACAAGACGACAATGAGCTACATGATTGTCATATAACGTCATTTACCCCTTTACAATACAATCCACAGCATTACCATACCAACAACACCATAACATTCCACACATTGACCAAGACATCATAAACCAATAGCATTTCACACCAAGTTTACCCTTTACGCTTCCTCATTATCATTACGTCATAATTACTCCATCAATACCTCATAACAACATATTAACAACAATCCATAATTGATATAATCCAACATGCCTCCAAACGACCCCTTAAAGTCATTCAATAGGTATCATAAGTTGATAATTACATCCAACAAAGGTATAGGGGCTTTCGGGGATCAAAGAGAGAAAAACATACAAAACATAATTCTGGGCTGACCTGCAAAGCCACCTATGCCTGTAGGTGGATGACATGTGGACGCAGGTGCCCTCTGGCATTGTCCATAGCCACCTGCGTTGGCATCTTCGCCTGCAGGTGCTCCAGACGCGAGGGCGGATGCCTGTTTCAGCCTCCAGGGGTCATTTTAGGGTCCTTTTTAATAATAAATGGTCCATGGCCATAAATAAACTTTCCTTTACATATTTTTGGTCACTTGGATGCCAAGTAACCAGTCATGGTTTCTCAACACACATGAACATCACCAAGATTGGATTTTCCGGTCAATACGTCACCAATTCCATGGCCAATTTCATACCAACAATCCCAGAAATTATACACATAAAGATAGCAATTTAAGAACATAACCACATCTTACATATTGATATTTAATCCATCAAGTTCACTTCCTTCAAGATAACAAGTTCATTTTCAAATTTACAAGGCAAAACCCTTTTTCGATTGCAAACATAGACAGTTTTACACATAGTGAACTGTCCAACACTTTACCAACGTAACCAAAATGATTTATGCACCATATTAAGCATATCATATATTAAACCATGAAAGTAAATACTTACCAAATCTTGCAAGAGAGTGATCTTGTCCAAAGGAATGAAGGGTTAGGGTTTGTGTGAGATGAGAAATATTTTAGAAAAGTCTAGAAATGGCATGTGAGTCTTTGTGAATAAAAATCTGATTTTTGTTCCCTTTTATAGTCCCTTTTTGTCTCATCCTTATCCACACATTAATCATAAATGCTAGGCTTACTTGGTCAATGCCAAGAATGGGTCATTCCCACTTGGGCCATGTCTTTTGTCTACTTTTTGGGTCTCAATTGAGCCCAATAGCACAAGATTTATTTAAGCCCAACAAATTAATGCATAATTCACCAAATCTCTCATGTTTAAATTATTCCATAAATTTTAAGGTAGTCTCATGGGTTCGGGAATGTACGGGGTGTTACATTCTTCCCACCCTTAGAAACATTCGTCCTCGAATGTTAGTGACATTATTCAAGTTAAACAATTGCAAGTCTAGGATAATTCTTCATGTTATCATATATATATACTTAATGCTTATAAATACTTACTTGTTATTGCTCCGATCTCGTATCTTGATCTTTTTCTTCCATTTGAAACAAATGAGTTGGATTTGATCACTTCCTTGGGTCATATGGTGACCAAGGATAGTATTATGGTCGATCCGACCAAGATTGCGGCTATTTGTGATTGGGCTAGGCCAACTAGTCCTATCGATATTTTTGAGTTTTGTTGGCTTGGTGGGTTATTATCGGTGTTTTGTTGAGGGTTTCTCTTTTATTTCATCTCCTTTGACCAAGTTGACTTAGAAGAAAATTACCTTTCAGTGGTCGAAAACATGTGAGAAGAGCTTCCAAAAGGTCAAGGAGCTATTGACTTTGGCTCCTATCTTGAATTTACCTAAGATGGGCATGGGTTTTACGATGTTTTATGATGCTTTTGGTGTTGGTTTGGGTGCAGTGTTGATGTAGGAGGGTAAGTTGATTGCTTACGCTTCTTGTCAATTGAAGCCTCATGAGAAAAATTATCCTACCCATGACTTGGAGTTGGCCGCAGTTGTGTTTGTGTTGAAGTTGTGGAGCCACTACTTGTATGGAGTTTATTTTAAGATCTTCTCAAATCATCATAGTCTTTAGTACTTATTCACCTAGCGAGAACTTAATATGAAACAACAATGTTGGCTTGAGTTGCTTAAGGATTATTACATCACTATTCTAAACCATCCGGGTAAGGCTAACGTGGTTGCGGATGCGTTGAGTTAGAAATTGACTAGTATGGAGGTAGTTTGACTTATCTCTTGACCCAGGAGTGGCCTTTAGCCTTAAAGGTTCAGTCTTTAGCTAACCAGATGGTCAGGCTTGATATTTTGGCACCTGGATGTGTTTTAGCCTTTGTTGATGATAAATCTTCTTTGATGGAGCAGATCCAAGCTCACCAGTTTGATGTTGATAATTTGAGAGTGATTTGGGATAAGGTGTTGAGTGGCGAGGAAAAGGAGGCTTCACTTGATCCTGATGGTGTCTTAAGGATTGGTGACCGAGTTTGCGTACCGAGAGTTGGTGGATGGGTGAGGTTAATTTTGGAGGAGGCACATTGTTCCAGATATTCCATTCATCCTGCAGTGACTAAGATGTATCGTGATTTGAGGCAACTTTACTAGTGGTGTGGTATGAAGAAGGTGTCACGCCCCGAATTCCAACGGGTCGGACTGGCACCCGCAGCCGATAAGGCCCGAGAGAACCAATCTTCATCTATGTCTATTCATATGCACGTCATTCACGAAACACCACAATCACGTATAGATACAAGATGCTAATAGAGGAAGTCAGGGAAACATGTGATATATACATATGTAAAACTTGGCCGTCAGGGCCATCAAGTCAAAATGGACATACATCTCTTACATTCATATTCCCACATACGTCTACAAAGCCTCTAACAGATGCATACACATAAGCATCTTAAAGTCGGGATAAGTCCCCGCTTTATTCAATATTTACAAAACCAAAACAAATGTACAACTGTGACTCGAAAAGCCCCGAATCAACTGGAGCTCACCAAAGTTCTGCAAATGACCGGCAACCTACTGTGGAGGTCTACTAGCACCTGTAACTGCAGCAAGTAAGGTAAGTCCCCCAAGGGATGTCAGTACGAAGAATGTACTGAGTATGTAAGGCTCATATGAAACTTCATGATATAAGTACTTCAATGAAATAAGAGAATGGTCAATATGGATAAACCATCACTTTGTATATGTGGAACCATGTATATTTCTTTCATTCATTCCATTGCTTCTATGATCATTCATCATCACTTGTACTATGTCGTTCCCGCACCCCAACTGAACAGTAGGTCTTAACATAACATAACGTTATGTTGGGATCGGCCCAAGCTAGGCGTATGCCTCTAGAGCTGCCACCCATAAACCAATATATCGGGTTCGGCTCGAGCTAGGTTCTCACCTCTAGAGCTACCACCCATAATCCAATATATCAGGTTCGGCTCAAGCTAGGTTCTCACCTCTAGAGCTACCACCTATCAAGATCGGCCCGAGCTAGGCTTATGCCTCTAGGACTGCCCCCTGATCCAATAAATTCGGGATCGACTCAAGCTAGGCTTATGCCTCTAAAGCTGCCACCCGTACTCTTACAACCAACAACTATGCATTACTTCATTTCTTTACTTTTGAGAGATTGATACGTTGATAGTCACACCATTATTGGAGCTTTGGAACATCATTCCATGATTAAGAGGCATATGAACAACAATTGATCCACGAATAAGGAACATAAGAATAACAATAAATGACAACGTGAACTGAGATACTTTGGAACATTCGAAATGAAACAAGTACAGCGACAATGTGAACACTATGTGCTGTAGAAGGATATGGAAAGAGTAACCTTACATACCTTATCTTCCCAAATATGAATACACAACCCTATATGTGATTACAATAATCCAGCTCCTTCTTTACGTGTTACTCTACAACACAAGTTCATAACGGAGCTCACGTTATCAACTAATTACCTTACAAGTGCACAAGACGACAATGAGCTACATGACTGTCATATAACGTCATTTACCCCTTTACAATACAATCCACAGCATTACCATACCAACAACACCATAACATTCCACACATTGACCAAGACATCATAAACCAATAGCATTTCACACCAAGTTTACCCTTTACGCTTCCTCATTATCATTACGTCATAATTACTCCATCAATACCTCATACCAATATATTAACAACAATCCATAATTGATATAATCCAACATGCCTCCAAACGACCCCTTAAAGTCATTCAATAGGTATCATAAGTTGATAATTACATCCAACAAAGGTATAGGGGCTTTCGGGGATCAAAGAGAGAAAAACATACAAAACATAATTCTGGGCTGACCTGCGAAGCCACCTATGCCTGTAGGTGGATGACATGTGGACGCAGGTGCCCTCTGGCATTGTCCATAGCCACCTGCGTTGGCATCTTCGCCTGCAGGTGCTCCAGACGCGAGGGCGGATGCCTGTTTCAGCCTCCAGGGGTCATTTTAGGGTCCTTTTTAATAATAAATGGTCCATGGCCATAAATAAACTTTCCTTTACATATTTTTGGTCACTTGGATGCCAAGTAACCAGTCATGGTTTCTCAACACACATGAACATCACCAAGATTGGATTTTTCGGTCAATACGTCACCAATTCCATGGCCAATTTCATACCAACAATCCCAGAAATTATACACATAAAGATAGCAATTTAAGAACATAACCACATCTTACATATTGATATTTAATCCATCAAGTTCACTTCCTTCAAGATAACAAGTCCATTTTCAAATTTACAAGGCAAAACCCTTTTTCGATTGCAAACATAGACAGTTTTACACATAGTGAACTGTCCAACACTTTACCAACGTAACCAACATGATTTATGCACCATATTAAGCATATCATATATTAAACCATGAAAGTAGATACTTACCAAATCTTGCAAGAGAGTGATCTTGTCCAAAGGAATGAAGTGTTAGGGTTTGTGTGAGATGAGAAATATTTTAGAAAAGTCTAGAAATGGCATGTGAGTCTTTGTGAATAAAAATCTGATTTTTGTTCCCTTTTATAGTCCCTTTTTGTCTCATCCTTATCCACACATTAATCATAAATGCTAGGCTTACTTGGTCAATGCCAAGAATGGGTCATTCCCACTTGGGCCATGTCTTTTGTCTACTTTTTGGGTCTCAATTGAGCCCAATAGCACAAGATTTATTTAAGCCCAACAAATTAATGCATAATTCACCAAATCTCTCATGTTTAAATTATTCCATAAATTTTAAGGTAGTCTCATGGGTTCGGGAATGTACGGGGTGTTATATTCTTCCCACCCTTAGAAACATTCATCCTCGAATGTTAGTGACATTATTCAAGTTAAACAATTGCAAGTCTAGGATAATTCTTCATGTTATCATATATATATACTTAATGCTTATAAATACTTACTTGTTATTGCTCCGATCTCGTATCTTGATCTTTTTCTTCCATTTGAAACAAATGAGGGTACTTTGACTTCATCATTTCCTCAGCTTCCCATGTGATCTCTTCTATTTGTTGATTCCTCCAAAGTACTTTTACGGAAGCTACGTCTTTATTCCTTAACCTCTTCACTTGTCTATCTAGAATAGCAATAGGTATCTCTTCATAGGTGAGATCCTCTGTAAATTGTACATTTCCAATGGGAGCAAAACGAGATGGATCTCCTATGCACTTTCAAAGCATCGAAACATGAAATACTGGATGAACTGTGGAGAGCTCTTGGGTTAGTGCCAATTCATACGCAACTTGCCCAAATATTCGAACAATTTTATATGGCCCTATATAACGGGGACTCAACTTCCCTTTCTTTTCAAATTGCATTACCCCTTTCATCGGTGACACCTTCAAGAATACCCAATCACCTATGGTGAATTCGATCCCTCTTCGTCTGACATCATCATATGACTTGTGTCGACTTTGGGCCATTTGTAGCCATTGTTGTATCACTTTACCTTTCTCCATAGCCTGATGAACAAGATCTGGCCCAAGTAAAGCAGTTTCACCCGCTTCAAACCATCCGATTGGTGATCTATATTTCTTTCCGTACAAAGCTTCATAAGGTGCCATTTTAATACTTGAATGATACCTATTGGAGTAGGCAAATTCAATAAGAGGCAAATGGTCATCCCAACTGCCTTGAAAATCTAACGCGCATTCTCATAGCATATCTTCAAGTGTTTAGATAGTACGTTCTGCCTGTCCATCAGTCTGAGGATGGAAAGTCGTACTCAGATTCACTTGTGTACCCAAACTCTGCTGAAAAAATCTCCAAAAATGTGCAATAAATTGAGCTCCCCTATCTGATATAACGGAGATCGGAATCCCATACAATCGCACTATCTCCTTAACATATAGCCTTGCATACTCCTCGGTTGTATAGGTGGTCTTGACTGGTAGAAAATGCGTGGACTTGGTAAGCCTGCCAACTATGACCCATATAGAATCAAATTTCTACAGTGTACGAGGCAAACCTGTTATGAAATCCATGTTAATAATATCTCATTTCAAGACTGGAAGATTGACACATTGCATGTAACCTCTAGGTTTCTAATGCTCTACTTTCACTTGTTGACAATTTGGGCATTGAGCTACAAATTCTGCAATGTTTTTTTTCATATTTCCCCACTAATACATTTCTTTCAAGTCATGGTACATTTGGTAGCTCCCGAATGAATAGAATATCGCGAATGATGTGCCTCTATCATAATTCATTTCCTCAGCTCGTCTACACCCAGTACACATAATCTACCTTGGCATTGAAGTACCCCTTCTTGTGTAAGATCAAAGGCCTTAGTCAGACCCTGTTGTACATTTTCTTTCAGCTTCAATAACATAGGATCCGCAAACTGCTTCTCTTTCACTTCAGCTAGTAATAAAGATCCTGCCGCATTTTGTACAATAACCCCTTCATCTGAGGATTCAAGAAGACGAATCCCCAAGCTGGCTAATTGATGTAGATCCTTAACTAAGTCTTGCTTTTTCATCAATTGGCCACTCGTGCCTCCTATTGCCTTGCGGCTCAATGCATCAGCTACCACATTTGCCTTTCCTGGATGATAGAGAATATCGATATCATAGTCTTTTAAGAGCTCTAGCCACCTTCGTTGCCTCAAATTGAGTTCCTTCTACTTAAAGATATATTGCAAACTTTTGTGATTAGTATAGATATCAACATGAACTCCATACAAATAATGACGCCATATCTTTAAAGCAAATACCACCATTGCTAACTCAAGATCATGTGTGGGATAGTTTCTCTCATGTGGCCGCAACTTTCATGAAGCATACGCTATGAAATTACAGTGCTGCATCAATACGCACACCCTAGGCCAACTTCAAAAGCATCACAATATACTGCATAACCTTCGGTGCCTTTCGGAAGTACCAATACTGGTGTAAAAGTCAATTTATCTTTCAGCTCTTGGAAACCTTTCTCACATGCATCATTCCATTGAAACTTCATTGCTATATGTGTAGGCTTCATTAAAGGTGCAACAATGGAAGAAAAACCTTCAACAAACCTTTGATAATAACCTGCCAACCCAAGAAAGCTACGAATTTCCGTAGGCGTCGTAGGCCTTGGCCTATTTTTCACCGCTTCAATATTCTGTGTATCAACCGGTATCCCTTCATATGACACAATGTGACCCAAGAATGTGATGGATTTTAACCAAAATTTACATTTAGAAAACTTTGCATACAACTTACGCTCACGAAGAATCTGTAACATTTGTCGTAAGTTCTTAGCATGGTCCTCTTGTGATCTTGAATAAACCAGGATGTCATCTATAAATACCATCATGAACACGTCTAGAAATGTCTTAAACACCCTATTCATCAAATCCATGAACACAACTGGTGCATTTGTTAGTCCAAATGACATAAATAAAAATTCATAATGGTCATACCGTGTTCGGTTGGGTACATATTTTTCTCTAACTCTGACTTGATGGTAGCCCGACCTCAAGTCAATCTTCAAAAAACATGTAGCACCCTGTAACTGATCAAACAAATCGTCAATTCTGGGGAGGGGTATTTGACCCATTCTTGACCCATTCTTGAGAGACTAAGTTAAGAAAATAAGATTGGACCATGTGTGTGGTTTAAATGCACCACTAGGAGACTATATAATGAGGGAAAAATTAGATTTTAATCCATACAATACACTTTCCATTTCTAGAAATTTCCCAAAATATTCTCATTCTCTCAAACCCTAAGCAACAAACTCTTTTGGACAAGATCATCCATTTCCAAGCTTTGGTAAGTATTTATTCTCATGGTTTAATATATGATATGCATGGAATATGGTGTAGATGATGTT
Organism: Capsicum rhomboideum; assembly: GCA_031232105.1. NCBI lineage: Eukaryota > Viridiplantae > Streptophyta > Magnoliopsida > Solanales > Solanaceae > Capsicum > Capsicum rhomboideum. The sequence continues at coordinate 128,708,481 of CP124713.1, read as the reverse complement.
GGTTATGTTGATAAAGCATTGAGAAATTCACTATGTGTAAAATAGTCTATTTTGCCTAATCGGTGGAGGTTTTTGCCTTGTAAACTTGAAAATGGACTTATGGTATTGAAGGAAGTGAACTTGATGGGTTCAATATTGACATGTGAGATGTGAATATAGCCTTAACTTGTTTTATTCTTGTGCATGATGTTTGGAATTGTTATTGCAAAATTATGCATGGATTTGGTGATGTATTGAAGGAAAAGTGTGGTTTTGGTGATGTTCATGTGTGTTGTAAAACCATGGCTGATTGTTGGCATCTAATATGATCTAAAATATGTTAAGAGGAGTTTATTTATGATCATGGACCATTCATTGTATAAAAAGACCCAAAAGGGACCTTTTTTGGCCGAAACGGGCACCCACCCTCGCTGACGAAGCACCTGTGGGCGCAGGTCCCAATGTAGGTGCCTCTAGCTACTTCCAAAGGTCACCTTCGGACGCAGGTCATCCACCTTCGGGTGCAGGTGGCTTCGCAGGCCAGCCCAGAAGTCCATTTCGATTGTTTTCGCATCTCTTTGACCCCCCAAAGCCCCTATACCCTTCATGGATGTAATTATCAACTTATGGTACCTTTTGAATGAATTTAAAGGAGTATCCTGGAGGTATTTTGAAGGGTATAAATTATGGATTGTTGTTCATGTGTTATTATGAAAGCTATTGAGATGATTTGATAGAGTAAATGTGACGTAAGGTTAATGAGGGAGTGTAAAGTATAAACTTGGTGTGAAATGCTATTGGTTTATGATGTCTTGGTCAATGTATGGAATATTATGGTATTTTTGGTATGATAATTCCATGAATGGTTTTGTAAAGGGAGAAACGATATTCTAGGGCAATTGTGTAACTCATTGTCGTCTTATGCACTTGGAAGGTAGCTTGTGGTTAATGTTGGTTCCGTTATGAACTTGTGTTGTAGAGTGACACGTAAGGAAGGAACTGGATTGTTGTATTCACATCTAGGACGGTATATTCATATTGATATCATAAGGTATGTAAGTTTACTTTTTCTGTATCCTTCTGCAGCATATTTTTCACATTGTCATTGTATGTGTTCTACTCCAAAATGTCTAAAGGTATCTCATTTCAGGTTGACATATATTGTTAGTCACATGTTTCTTGCTCAATGACCAATTTTTATTCATGACTCATAATTGTAGACATCATTCCAAAGTCCCAATAATGTTACTCTCATGGTTCTTATTCATTGGTTATTGTCCCAAGGCTTCAATAATAATGTTATAATCGAATGTACCAATCTCTCACAAGTGAATGTGATAATCTCTCATGAGAATAAAGTACCAATCTCTCAGAAGAAGAAATTAAGTAACGTATATTTGTGGGTTGCAAGAGTTAAGGAAAATAATAAATGAAGGGTGGACATGATTCCAAAGACTCCAAAGTTCCGATTATGTTGTGTTCCAAGTTCTAATAATGTTATGACTATTATTGTATCAATCTCTCACAAGAAAAGGTATCAATCTCATGAAAGTAAAGGAATGAAGAAAAGTATAAGTGTTCCCAACAATGTTTCAATTTACCAATGTATCACTCTCATGACAAATGAAAAGGAAAGAAGTAATGTACACATGGTTACTTTATGTTTCATTGAGTATGGATCACAATCTAAAGGGTATAAGTTCAGATGGAGCAATCCTAATATTATGCTATATATATATATATATATATTATAGCCCACCAATGGTGGAGGTCCGGTATTATATATATATATATATGTTATAGCCCACCAATGGTGGAGGTCCAGTATTATATACTTATATATTATAGCCCACCAATGGTGGAGGTCCGGTACTATATACTTATATATTATAGCCCACCAATGGTGGAGGTCCGGTATTATATACTTATTTATTATAGCCCACTGGTCAGCTGGATGTCTGGTTTATATTATAGCCCACTGATCAGCTGGATGTCCGGTATTATATTATGAGCCATCTATAAGGTGATGATCCATAAGGTATTATGAACCGCTAACTGGTTGAGTGAACAGTAATGAAGATAGTTGTAAAAGAGATGAGAATATATCCCTTGCATAAATATATAAACATGAAGGTTGTTATAAGAATGATGATGATACGAGTGAATGATCAAGTAATGAAAATAATAGAAGAAATATACATGGTTCCACATATACAGAACGAAGAATTATCCATGATGATTACTCACCTGTTATGACTTCTGTAAAGTAAAATAATGAACGTAAGGTACATGGTTCCCCACATACAAAATGGTGACTGATCTAAAATGTTTATTCACATGTAGTGATTCCATTTGAGTTCTTATAGCCTTACATACTCAGTACATTCTTTGTACTGACCCCCTTGGGGGACTTACCTTACTTGTTGCAGGCGCAGGTGCCAGTAGACCTCCACGGTAGGTTGCGGACCATTTGCAGAATATTGGTGAGCTCCAGTTGCTTCGGGGCTTTCCAAGTCACATGTGTACATTAGGTTTTGGCACTATGTAAATATTGTATAGACATGGTCATGTATCTATTAGAGGCTTTGTAGACGTATGTGGGAAGATGAATGTAAGAGATGTATGTCCATTTTGACTTAAATGGCTCCAACGGCCAAGTTATGTATATATAGCACAGGTTATCCATGACTTCCGTATAGTAGCATGAGATATAATGATGTTCATTTGAGGATATACATATGAATGTATATGAGCAAAGATTGGTTCTCTCGGGCCATATCTACTTCGGGTGCCAGTCTGTCCCGAATGGGATTCGGAGCGTGACAACCGGTGCACCCCATGGGGACATACTAGGCCTTATAAAGCCCTTGTCCAGCAAGTATTTCAATTTCTCCTTCAATTCACGCAATTCTGCTGGAGCCATTCTATATGGGGGAATAGAAATAGGTTGAGTGCCTGGATTTACATCAATGCCAAACTCTACTTCCCGTTCTGAGGCAAATCGGGAAGATCCTCAGGAAATACATCAAGAAATTCATTAACCACTGGAACCGACTGAGGAGTTACTAGTTCCACTTTAGTATCTTTCACTCGTACTAAGTGACATATGTACCCCTTGGCAATCATTTTCCTTCCTTTCAGATAGGAAATAAATTTTCCTCTTGGTGCCCCCACATTACCCTGCCATTCAAGACCATTTTCTTGTGGAAAATGAAAATGTACCTTCTTGGCCTGGCAATCTACCGTGGCATAACAAGAAGCCAACCAATCCATTCCTATTATCACATCAAAATCCACCATGTCTAGTTCAATGAGATCGGCCAGTGTATCATGGCCACACACAGCTACCACACAATTACGATATACTCGGTTTGCAACAATGAATTCACCAATTGGTGTAGATACTTCAAATGACTTAATTAATACTTCCGGTGTTCTTTTAAAGTTTACAGCAATCAATGGAGTAACATATGATCATGTAGAACCCGGATCAATCAATGCATATATACTATGCGAAAATATGGATAATGTACCTGTGACTACGTCAGGAGATGCCTATAAATTCTGCCCATCCACTAGAGCATAAATGCGGTTCTAGACTCCACTAGTACTAGCTGTTCCTCTGGCACCTCTACCACGACCAACAGACTGCACACCTCGGCCTAAAGAAGGAATCGATGATGATGACGCAACGGCCGATCCCGAAGGTCGTGCTATACCACCCATGCTCCTATGGGGACACTCTTTCATCAGGTGCCCCAACATACCGCACCAAAAGTAAGCATTCATCCCTAACCGGCATGTACTTAAATGAGTACGCCCGCAGTGCTGACACTGCTGACGAGAAAATCCTGCTGCCTGTTATCTGTGAATTCCACTACTCTGCCCAGATGGACTGCCTCTAAACCCTCGAAATTGAGAGTGAGTGCCTATTGTGGAATAGGAGAATGATGGTCTAGACGGTCTAGGAAACATCCGAGGCCTAGATTCTCCTTGGGATGCCATAGACTGTCCCATAGGTCTAGCCCTTTTGGACTGTCATCTTTCATATTCATGTACCCTTCTTCTCTGTCTTTGATCCTCTATTTTCTGGGTAAAGGCCTGTATTCTGGCTATGTCCATATCTTTGTTCAAGGCAGCAATGGTACAATCCCTTACCAAATATGGCTATAATCTGTCCACATATCGATGGACTCTGTCTGTCATTGTGGCCACTACATTCGGAGCATATCGAGCCAAGGAATTAAACTACAGACTATATTCTCTAACACTCATATTCCCTTGACGTAGATTTAGGAACTGGTCTGCACGTGCCTCTCGGATCTCATATGGGAGGTAATGATCAAGAAATGCCATTTTAAATTCTTCCTAACCAGTTGGAAGTGCATCAATACCCCTCGATCTTTTCCAATCTTCATACCACAATATAGCTTCACCTTTCAATCTATAGGCCACAAGTTCAACTGTTTCAACACCAGTCATGTGCATAACATCTAGAGCCCTCTGGATTTAATTCACAAAGTCCTGTGGATCTGCTTTCGAATCTGACCCAGTGAATATAGGAGGGTCTAATTTCAGAAAGTCCTGTGTCCTGCGACTCGCCACTCTAGCCGCATCATCCTCAGTTGTTATTGGACCAGCTCGTCCTGAACTTTGTGCAGCAACTATCTGAGTAAACATATGCACTGCATTTCTTAAATCCTGGTCAGTGGCATTCATTGGCGGTTCTGCGGGTAATTCTCTACCTCTTGGCTCTCCTGGAGCAGGAAAAGTAGAAGAAGACCGCGATACAATTTCAGTATTAGCTCCACCTTGACTAGCTTGGTCAGGTGGTGATTTACTAATTCCTTCATCGGCAAGCATATCTACCTGCTTACCTTTGCCTCTACCTCTTCTTGTCATCGACATTTTACTATAAACAAGAAAACCAATTCCAATGGTCAGATACGATTTCACTTACAACATTGGCTCTATTGCATGATCTAGAAATAAAGAAAGAAAACAACTCCTAAATGTCCCGTAGCCTCCTGCTTATAAATGTGGTGCACAACACATTTATAAGCAAGACTCTACTCAGACACGGCTTTGTAGACACCCTTACGACAACCTGCTCTGATACCAATTTTGTCACGCCCCAAATTCCAATGGGGCGGACTGGCACCCGAAGCCGATAAGGCCCGAGAGAACCAATCTTCATCTATGTCTATTCATATGCATGTCATTCATGAAACACCACCATCACGTATAGATACAAGATGCTAATAGCAGAAGTCAGGGAAACATGTGATATATACATATGTGAAACTTGGCCGTCAGGGCCATCAAGTCAAAATGGACATACATCTCTTACATTTATATTCCCACATACGTCTACAAAGCCTCTAACAGATACAAACACATAAGCATCTTAAAGTCAGGATAAGTCCCCGCTTTATTCAACATTTACAATACCAAAACAAATGTACAACTGTGACTCAAAAATCCCTGAACCAACTGGAGCACACCAAAGTTCTGCAAATGACCGGCAACCTACTGTGGAGGTCTACTAGCACCTGCACCTACAGCAAGTAAGGTAAGTCCACCAAGGGACGTTAGTACGAAGAATGTACTGAGTATGTAAGGCTCATATGAAACTGTATGATATAAGTACTTCAATGAAATAAAGAATAGTCAATATGGATAAACCATCACTTTGTATATGTGGAACCATGTACATTACTTTCATTCATTTCCTTGCTTCTATGATCATTCATCATCACTTGTACTATATCGTACCCGGGCCCCAAATGATCAGTGGGTCTTAACATAACATAACGTTATGTTGGGATCTGCCCGAGCTAGGCTTATGCCTCTCGAGCTGCCACCCATAAACCAATATATCGAGTTCGGCTCAAGCTAGGTTCTTACCTCTAGAGCTACCACCCATAATCCACTATATCAGGTTCGGCTCGAGCTAGTTCTCACCTCTAGAGATACCACCTGTCAGGACCGACCTGAGCTAGGCTTATGCCTCTAGGACTGCCCTCTGATCCAATAAATTTGGGATCGGCTCGAGCTAGGCTTATGCCTCTAAAGCTGCCACCCGTACTCTTACAACCAATAACTATGCATTACTTCATTTCCTTACTTTTAAGAGATTGATACGTTGATAGTCACAACATTATTGGAGCTTTGGAACATCATTCCATGAACATGACGGTGGGACCACAATTGCGAAGGGCAATTGGGTTGGGTCGAGTCGAAGTCCCTTCTTCGCGAGTACGACAGGGCTGTCGCGAGCGCAAGGGTCCGGGTCATGGACCTTCACAAACATAAATCCCTGGTTGTAAATGCAAAGGTCAATTTTATTAATCGTTCAATGTTGACCCTCGCGAATGCGAAGGGTTGACTGCGTTCGTGAGGCACTGTTCACTGAACAGTATAAAAGCCCTATTTTTGTGATTTTAATCCAATTTTGGACTTCCAAGCTTCGGGAAAGGCAATTTTTGAGGGTTTCTTCATCGATTCTTGTGTGGGTAACTTCTAAACTCATAATCCCACTATTTTCCATTGGTTTTATCTTTGAAAACACCTTTCAATCTTGATTTCAAAATGGATTTTTTGGGTTTTCACTAGTAAAGCTTGAAAATGGTTTATCTTCAATTTGGACCTCAATTTTAACTCATTTTTGCGTGGTTTTTCAACTGTAGACTCCTATGACATTTGGGGAATGTGTTTCTGAAGAAAAAATTTGGTTTTATCCCTTTTATTTTTGAACTTGTTTTTCAAGTCCGTTTTGGACCCATTTTCAATATTGGCAATATGGGTATGGTTGGCTTTATTTTAATGCGTAAATGCTATATTTGTATGTCTTAGTTGATTCTGAGGCTTTTCAAAAGGGGAAAGCTCCATGTTGAAGGACTTTAGGCTCAAATTTCATCGTTTCAAGGTAGGTTATGGCTTAACTTCTTTCAGATTGAGCTGGGTAGTTAATCAACAAGTAAAGCATGCTATGAGTTAGGAAAATAACTAATAGTTTTATATTTCGATATTATTATTACCGATGTATGCCCGATGGGGGCTTATATTCGGTGGTTGTTGAGTTATGATATCCGATATTGCGTGTTGCCCGAGTTTGGGCGGCCTTATTTGATATCATTGGCCTTATTTGTGCATTTATATGTCTTATTCTAGATATGATGCCCGTGTGGGGGGCTTAAATTGCTATTATAGGCCTTATCGAGCATTGGTTACCTTTGTCATGATGGAAAAACCCGAGTTAGGGGTTGATATAATATTAATGATAGCTTACATGCATATTTATTTCAATGGTGCCTAAGTTAGAGTTGAAAATCATGAATTTTGGACATATTGAGTTGATTCTTGGCTCACTTATATATATGTATTGAATTGATTAGATATGTTTATACTGATTCGATTGTGAACATTACATCCTCATTTCATATATACATTCATGAGATACTAGTACCATTAAGGAACATTGTTTTTGAAAGAAAATGACACATTTTTATAAAAACCCTCTCCGTGAACACGAGCTGGAGGTAGGCTGAGATTGAGATATGAGTTAATAGTGTACAGGTTGTGAACCCCCCATAGGTCCGATTGCGGAGCTACGAGCTCGGTAGCTGTATACAGAAAGTCATGCGATGACTTTCACTGTTCCACCCCATCATCATCATTGCATTGCATTGCAATTGCATCTTTTGTGATTCCTTTAGTTTTTCTTGACTTGTGTTTAGTTTCCATATACTTTTTGTGTATGTCTGTGTCATTTCAATTTAGTATTATAATAGAACTGCTAGCGGAGATGGTGTGAGCTACTGTTTGGGAACTTTTCTATTTACAGGTGACGTGCTCATAGTCTTCTTTACTTATATTATTGTCTACTTTGCTCAGTCGGCCTATGACTCCTACTGAGTACATGTGAACCGTACTCACCCTTACTGTTCTCTTTTGGTATAAATCCAGTTACTAGTATGACTAGTGGTGGCTGATCGTACTTTTTAGAGTCTTTGATCGAGGTACTGGGTTGTTCTAGGGACCAGAGTTGACATTTGAACCTTCTCTATCCTATCTTATGTCTTTATTTTCTATCAGCGACAGACTTATGTATTATTTTTTTATGTTCGAATTTGTATTAGATGTTCTACAATTTTGACACCAGATTTGGGAGATTTTATGTTATTTCTTTCAGACTTACTTACATTATGTCTCTTGTTGGTCTGACCTCACTCTAGAAGTCTAGCCTTAGTTTATTTTTGTTTATTATTTATATTCTTTCCATTTTGGGTGATCGGCTTACTTATCAAGGATGTGCTGCGATAAGTGCCATCATGACCTAGTTTTTGGGTCGTGACATATTATGATGCAACTTGTTGTTGAATTTGACTAACTGTAAATATACATAAGTGTGAGTTTGTATTCTGAAGTGCCTTAAATGTGTATTTGTCTTTGATTATAAGTTCTATGATGATTACTTTGCATCTATTTGGTTTACTTGTTTGTATGGTGTCGGTTTGAGTCGACCTATGATGCCTACCAGTACTTGTTGGTGTACTGATACTACCTGTGCTCTTCTTTTTGTTGAGTGCATAGCGTGTTTTGGCATTTGATATAAGACCTCGACTTTAGCCAGCAGTTCCAGACTCAGGTTCAAGGATGAGCACCATGTCCGGATAGCCATTGAATCTTCTGAATTTTGTTCATTTCCCTTGTTTCAAGACTAACACTTTTTCGTATATCCTTTCGTATTTTGTATAATCTATTAGTTACCTATTTATACATTCTTAGTTGTTCTTGTAAGGTGACTTCAGGTCCCGGGGATGTAATAAATAGAGATTTTCGTACTCTATTAGTAATTTGATAATTCCACGATTTGATGGATTTTTTTAGATTCGGAACTTTATTTTTGTAATACATAATTGAGTTTAGAACTTGTTAATGATAAGGTTAATGGAAAGTAAATGAGGACTATTCCACTTGATTAGTGAGGGTTGGGTTAAGTCTGATTCTCCTGCCATAATTTAGGATGGGTGTCACTCACGACCGTTTGGATCATGACAACATTTGAGCATATCGAGGTTGAAATATAATTCTGACAGTTCTATTAGCTTTAAAATATGACTTTTGGGTTAATTGAATCTTTAGTTTGGGTTCCAAGGTGTTCGGATGGATTTTGAGTAGTCGATTGGAAAGTTGGAAGCTTAGGGCTAAGGTTTGACTTTAGTCAAGGCGACCTCTGTTTAGTGTTTTGATGGTTTCATTGAGTCCAAAATATTGTCTCAATCTAGTAGCATATTTGGTTTGTGTTCATGAGGTTACGAATGAATCCTGAGAGTCGATTGTAGGCTTGGGTAATGCTCTGGGTTTGCTGAAGGTTGTTGGTACTAGTGCAGCGTACTTGCACCCAAGTTGTTGCTCCTATAAAATCTGATCGGCAGCTTCGAGGTTGTGCTTGCAAGCCTTCATCACTCCTACATCTCCATAACTAATTTTTTTGCATCCACAAAGTCCACTAACTTAAATGACTTCCGCCCTTGTGGAAGATTTATCGTGCCTGTGATGCTGCGCCTGTGGCTAGATTATCGCTCTTATGGAGATCGTTGTAGATAATAATGTGTTTTCTTTTTAAGCTCGTTTTATTAGTTCAAACCTCTATTTTGGAGCTTGAGAACTCATTTTTGGGAGAATCAAAAAGTGATTTTCAAGGATTCTTCTTTACGTATGATTCTTAAACTATTTGTACACATCTAATGTTTTACTTGTGATTTTATCTTCAAATCTTGATTTTTAAATTGGGAAATTTGGAAATTTTGGGGCTAAAGTCATGAAATGGTATTTTAATAATTTGAAGGTTCATTTTAGCTCCATTTTTTTTATGAAATTTCATATTTGAGTTCTTTAAGTTATGGGAACATGACTTTTAAATAAAATTTCAGTTTTCCCTTGCGGATTTGAGGTTGATTTTTTGGTTAACATTTTAAATCTGAAGTTAAAGTATAACAATATTAGTGTTTATAGCTCTATTTTATCATGTAGAATACATATATAATTAGATCATTTGCAGATTTTATAGAAGGGTAAACCTTCAGTTTGACTTTTCTAGCTTCGTTTAAGGCAAATTGATGTTTCTTTGACTCTTTTCAGAAGTAATTATGTGCTAGTTTCTTTTATATAGAATTAATGGAGAAATGAAAGTCTCAAATAGGTGAGCTTACGAGCATATAGAATTAATGGAGAAATGAAAGTCTCGAATAGGTGAGCTTACGAGCATCTATATGGGTATCAGTGTTATGTGAAAGGTTAAAACAATTGATTGACTTGTTTGGACCGTTTCCCTTTCTTTGCTACCATGATTATGGTGAATCATATTTGAAAGTAATCTTTTAGGTATTCACCATGTGTTTTATGTATCTATATTAAAGAAATACCATTTGGATGGTTTCCATGTGATTCAATTAGATGTGGTGCAATTGGATTAAAATTTGACTGTTGAGATGAAGCCTATAACCATGTTGGAGAGGCAGATTCGCAGGTTGAGGTCAACGGAAATAAATTCTTTGAAGGTGCAATAGATGAATCATTTGGTGGTAGAGGCCACGGGAGACCGAATTGGACATGTGGATTAGATATCCCTAACTTATTGATCTTTCAAGTATCTTTTATCTCTTTACGATGGAGAATGCATATGTATTTTAGCAACAGATGTAATGACCCTCAGGGTCATTTTGTGATTTTTGCTCATTTTTCATGTTTGACCCTTCCTATAACATTGGGTTGGTATTTAAGACTTGCAGGGATGGGTGGTTCAATTTTCGAGGTGATCAGATAAGTTCTAATGTAGTTTTTCTGTATTATAAATTAGAAACTTTAGAAGTTTGAACCAAGTCAACATTTGGTGTCGGTGAGGTAAGATATAAGTTTTTGATGATTTCACTGGGTCTAGAGGATGATTTTGGCCTTGTTGGAGGTTCGGTTCCGTTTCCAAGGCTTTCACGAGCGTATTGGTCTTTTCATTGGAATTTTAAGCTTTCTTATTTTTTGAGTTGACCATGGACAACATTTGGTATGAATGGTCTTAGAATGATGTTTAACGATTTCAACAGGTCCAAAATATATTTTATGACCTAAAAAAATATATTTTATGACTGATTTACACTATTGATTTGTGTTCGGGAGGTATGTAAGAGGTTTTTGATTGAGTTTGGAATTATTGATATCTGGTGGAAGACAACTTTCCATGCAATCATGATGAACCCTTCATGTAACAACCCTCGTGGTGATTTTTTAGGTTTTTTGTGTTTTTATCATTTTTTCCTTTCCCATAGTTGCTTTACGTCATTTATGAGTTGTGGGGATGATTTACATGGTCCTCAAAGTGTTCAGGAGTGATTTATATGAGTTTGAGTAGCCTTTAAAGTGATACAGTTGACTTTAATCATCATTTTATGATTCGAGCATCAGATGGTGATTCTATCAGTTCCATCAGCTCAGAATGTCTAAATTAGGTCAGTAGCATAGTTGGTTCAGGTACCAAGCCTTTTAGTGTGATTTGAGCTTTTGGATAAGAAGTTGGAATTTTATGCTTAATGTTGACTTTGGTCAACATTTGTCGATAACAGCCTCTGTTGGAAATTCTGACTGCATCGTTGAGTCTGGAATGTCGTTTTCAAGCTATTAGCATATTTGGTTTGTGTTCAAGAGGTTCCAGATGAGTTTTGAATATTCTCAGACTTTTAAAATGTCATGCATGAATTATAGGGGTAATCTGGAAAGTTTGGTGTAATTTCGATAAGTCGAGATCGAGTTTTTATTGCAAAGCATGAAATAATTCTTTAGTGAGAAAAAATAATATCTAACTGGGCAAATGAGCATGAAATTGAATTTCAATTGAACGAGTATGCCTGTATCATTATATAGGAATTATAGGAAAAAGAATCGGAGCATTTCGCTATCATATGAGGAATTTACGGCCTTTTTAGTGAGAAATAATGTCACTGGTGTAAAAGATCTGGTACATAAAGAATGTAAAGCAACAACGGGAAGGGTAAAATGGCCAAACTACAGAAAACTCTAAAAATTACAACGAGGATTGTTACACTGTACTATCTAAAGAGTTATATTCAAATATATAGAATTTATTATGTTTGCACACTATAAATAAGATTCATGTCTAATTTTTCAATATTCTATTCAGTTGTATTATTTTGAAGAGAGCTTGTTTCAGAATGTAAAAGTTTATCTCTTTCTCTTTTCTGATTTGTTTCTCTACTTTTTTATTATCTAAGCACTTTCTAGTATGTACTAGTTTCTGGACACGTGTGTTACACGTGTATCCCGTATTGGTTAACTTAAAGTTGGGCTTATGGTTTTCTTTCTTGAATTTATGTAGTCATTTGAAATTTTATACAAATCATTGATGATGATCAAACCATCAAGGAACAACAAATACAAAATAAATGTTATATGATTAATATAATGTACATATTGTGCATATTTGTTTATTACATGATCTTATAAATGGACTCAACCCAAACAATTGTATTATATATATTATACCCCCTAAATAACATCTAAATAAATATTATTAAATGAAAAGAAATAACTCCTGGCTCTGTACAGGAGTCGAATATGTAATAGCTATTAATGGCTAGTACGAGCTAGTTGACTTTTCTCCGGACCAAAAAGTCTTTTCAGCGTGGTATATGAACTCTCATAGTGTTTGGACCATGGTGATGCTTGAAGTGTGGCTCGAGTCAGATTATCTTGGTCCTAGTAGTCACAACTTTTTCATTAAATTCTTTTCAGCTAGCGATACATGACATATTTTCTATTCTTCCACGTATCGAGGCAATATTTTTCCTACACAACGGCTAGTGTATTTGGTAAATCGATGCAGGATTGAATTACTGAAAATTTAGTTGCAACAATCGTTTATACATCTATTCGTTAATACGGTACTATCCAAAGAGTTATATACAAACATGTATAATTTATTATGTTTACACTATAAATATGATGGATTTTTTATTTCTCAATATTTTGTTCAGTTTTACTTGTTTGAAGAGAGCTTGTTTTAGGATGTAAAAATATATCTCTTTTTCTTTTCTGGTTTGTTTCTTTACTTTATTTTTATTATCAAAGCATTTTTTGGTATGTACTAGTTTTCGGATATGTGCATTGCACGTGTATCCCATATTGATTAACTTAAAGATGGACTTATGGTTTTCTTTCTTGAATTTATGTAGTCATTTGAGATTTTATACAAGTCATTGATGATGATCAAGCCATCAAGAAACAAAAAATACAATATAAATGCTATATAATTAATATAATGTATATTGAGTGCATACTTGTTGTTTACATGATCTTATATATGGACTCAGCTCAAAAAGTTGGATTATATATATTATACCCCCTAATTAACATCTAAATAAATATTATTAAATGAAAATGAAATAACTCCTGTCTTTGTACAGGGGTCGATTATGCAACAGCTATCAATGGCTAGAGCGAGCTAGTTGACTTTTTTTGAACCAAAAAGTTTTTCCGACATGGTGTATGAACTCTCGTAATGTGCGGATCATGGCGATGTCTAATGTATGGCTCGATACATATTATCTTGGTCTTAATAGTCGCAATTTTTTCATTAAATTCTTTTCAACTGACGATACGTGACATATTTTCTAATCTTCCATGTATCGAGGCAATTTTTTTCCTACACAATGGCTAGTATAGTTGGTAAATCGATGCTGAATTCAGAAAACTGAAAATTTAATTACACAATCTATTTATACATCTATTCATTATTACGGTACTATCTAAAGAGTGCTATACAAAAATATAGAATTTATTATTCTTACACTATAAATAAGATGTATGCCTGATTTCTCAATGTTCTATTCTGTTGTACTATTTTGAAGAGAGCTTGTTTCAGGAAGTAAAAATGTATCTCTTTCTCTTTACTGCTTTGTTTCTCTACTTTTTTTTAATTATCTAAGCACTTTTTTGTATGTACTAGTTTCTAAACACGTGTGTTGCACGTGTATCCCATATTGATTAATTTAAAGTTGGATTTATGATCTTCTTTATTGAATTTATGTAGTCATTTGAGTTTTTTACAAGTCATTGATGATGATCAAACCATCAAGGAATAAAATATACAAAATTAATGCTATATAATTAATATAATATACATTGTGTGCATATTTGTTGTTTGCATGATCTTATATATGAACTCAACTCAAACAGTTGGACCTCTTAATTAACATCTAAATAAATATTATTAAATGAAAAAGAAATAACTCCTGGCTTTGTACAAGGGTCGATTATGCAATAGCTATCAATGGCTAGTGTGAGCTAGCTGACTTTTCTCCAGATCAAAAAGTCTTTCCGACGTGGTGTATGAATTCTCATAGTGTTTGGGTCATGGCGATGTCTGAAGTTTGGCTCGATACGGATTATCTTGGTCCTAATAGTCTCAACTTGTTCATTAAATTATTTTCAGGTGGTGATATGTGGCATAGTTTCTAATCTTTCATGTATCAAGGCAATTTTTTTCCTACACATCGACTAGTGTATTCGGTAAATCAATGCCGGATTTGAAATACTGAAAATTTAATTACAACAATCTATTTATACATCTATTCATTAATACGGTACTATCTAAAGAGTTATATACAAACATATAGAATTTATTATGCTTACACTATAAATAAGATGCATGCCTGATTTCTCAATGTTCTATTCTGTTGTACTATTTTGAAGAGAGCTTGTTTCAGGAAGTAAAAATATATCTTTTTCTCTTTTTTGATTTGTTTCTCTATATTTTTTATTATCTAAGCACTTTTTTTGTATGTACTAGTTTCTGGACTTGCATGTTGCACGTGTATCTCATATTGGTTAACTTAAAGTTGGACTTATGGTCATCTTTCTTGAATTTATGTAGTCATTTGAGATTTTATACAAGTCATTGATGATGATCAAGTCATCAAGGAACAAAAAATACAAAATAAATGTTATATGATTAATATAATATACATTGTGTGCATATTTGTTGTTTACATATTCTTATATATGGACTCAGCTCAAACAATTGGATTATATATATTATACCCCTAATTAATATCTAATTAAGTATTATTAAATGAAAAAGAAACAACTTCTGACTTTGTCCAGGAGTCAATTATGTAATAGTTATCAATGACTAGTGCAAGCTAGTTGACTTTTCTTCGGACTAAAACATCTTTCCAACGTGATGTATGAACTCTCACAGTGTTTGGATCATGGCGATGTCTGAAGTGTGGCTCGATTCTATAGTCGCAATTTTTTCATTAAATTCTTTCCAGCTAGCGATACATGACATATTTTCTATTCTTCCACGTATCAAGGCAATTGTTTTTCTACACAACCGATAGTGTATTCAGTAAATCGATGTTGAATTCAGAATGTTAAAAAATTTAATTACAACAATCTATATATACATCTAGGATTAGGAATACTGAAAATTTAATTATAACAATCTATTTATACATCTATTCATTAATATGGTACTATCTAAAGAGTTATGTACAAACATATAGAATTTATTACGTTTACACTGTAAATAAGATGTATATCTAATTTCTCAATGTTCTATTTAGTTGTGCTATTTTGAAGAGAGTTTGTTTCAAAATGTAAAAAATATATCTCTTTCTCTTTTCTGGTTTGTTACTCTACATTTTTTATTATCTAGGCATTTTTTTGTATGTACTAGTTTCTGAACACGTGTGTTGCACGTGTATCCCATATTGGTTAACTTAAAGTTGAATTTATTGTCTTCTTTCTTGAATTTATGTTGTCATTTGAGATTTTATACAAGTAATTGATGATGATCAAGCCATCAAGGAACAAAAAATACAAAATAAATGATATATGATTAATATAATATACATTGTGTGCATATTTGATAGAGTAGGAAAAATATTTATTTGAAACAATAATGTTAAAGATATAATTTATTTCAAAGATATTAACATCAATTGAATAATATATAAATGTTATTTTGGTTGATGTCACTCGAAATTTAAGCAGCAACCTTCAGTGTCTCGCTTATCCTATCATACATTTACTTGAAGAAAAAAAATTCGGAAAATTACTCCGATTAGCAATGTATAGTTTGTCTTGGGCTTGATGCGATTAGTTCCTTTATGAGGAAGTTGAAGTAAAGATTAGCTTGTAATTCTTGAGAATTGAGAAAGTTAATGTTATGTGTATTACATATTATTTTAGGAAAAGATGATCATATAGCCTGTAATTCTTGAGGAAGTTAATCTTTTGTTCACTACTTATTATTTCCGGTAATATTGATTGAAACATATTTAATAGGCATTTGACATATTTCATATACAGCCATTAAGAACATCATTATAAAATACATTCAATTAGATACAACTATCAATAATATTTATGCCAAGTATGAAAATATTTTTTAGGGAGTTGTGCTCCATCGATTCTTTTTAACTTATCAAACTTATATACTTTACACTTTTCTTTAGAAAGTTTGCTTATTTTACTAAGTTATCTTTATTACTATATTTTGATATTTTCAAATCTGATTATTAGTACTCCAATAAATTTAAAATATGATTATTTAATGATAAAAGTAAAATTGAATAGTAAATCAAAACTATAAAATGCACGAAGTATGCCCATGAATGAGATGAAAATTAACCAATCAAAATAAGAACACATAAAAAAAGAAAGTGTGTTTAATAGGAGCATAGCCAAAATTAAGTACAGAGAATGAATTTGAAGCTCAAAACTATATCTCTGAAGTCTGGCGTGCCAAAACATAACTTCAGATAATTCCGAAGCAAGTAATTTATAGGACATTTTTACATAAAGCCATTAACATGCGTTGCACGTGTCCATCCCTTTTCCCTAGAATGCGTTCTACTTCATAACAAAGTTGGGTCACAGCTTGCAAAGAGCCTCTAAAAACTCATTTTTATGGCCAAGATGATATGCTAGATATGATTCTAATGCCAATTATCCAAGGCCTAAAACAAAAATTACAATATGTAAGCTTACAAGATATAATATAATATAATATATAGATAAGCTTCATATGATAAATTAATGGTCAAATTAAATGTATTCCGCTAGCTGATCCATCTCTTAATTAGAGTCTAAGCATTTCATTTTCAAATATGTTTTACACGTGTCACGACCTAATATTTGAGTCATGATGGCGCCTACCGTAACCCATCAATAGGCAAGCCAAACCCTAGCCCGGAGTGATAAGTGACAGGCTATCGGGCGGAATCTCAGAAAAACAGAGATGGAGTGGAAGTAATCATACTCATAAACATACTAGAAATATAAAGACAAATAGAGCCAAAATAAACCCATACCGAGACTGAGAAGGAAGAGGACAATATATATAAAGTCAAGAACCCCTCCCAAGACCTGGTGAGGTCGGTACAAGAGTCACTACTAGACATATCCAGAATACAAGACATAAACCAAATATATATAACAAGTACAACAGTCTTGAGAGCAAAAGACTATACAATAGAAGATGGAGTAGGATCTGCCTCGGACGTCAGTAAGCTCACCCTGCTCCGGAGTCAATGCTGAGAAAAGAGTCACGTCAAAACCGTCGACTAGTGCCTGGATCTACATCGGGAAAAAAGATGCAGAAGTGCAGTATAGGTACTGGGGCAACGGTTACTCAGTAGGCATCATCGGCGGACTGAGCTCAATATAATATAAGCAAGCTGAAGTGCAGGGGGGCATGCTAAGTCTGGGGTATAGGTAATAAATACATAAGTAATTGCCGAGACGTATAGATATGCTCAGGAGCTAAATAAATGGGATAAAGAGTAACGAGTAAATAAATGCCTAAGTAAATACACAAGTCAAACATAACCTATCTGGGCCCCCATAAACCCGATAGGCACACGGAAGAAAACAATAACCCAGTCTGGCCCCCATAAACCAGTGGGACACACAAGAAAAGTAAATGCATAGTCACCAGTGTCTCGAAGCTGTATCAATATCCAGTAACCACGGTACCCAGTACCAAAACTCTCCAATCATATCATAATCAGATGCCAGACTCGAACCGGAATTCATAATAATCAGTGGCCGAACTCGAACCGAAACTCATAATAATCAGTGGCCGGACTCGAACCGGAACTCATAATAATCAGTACCCATCATATCTGAATCAGTGGCCGAACTCAAATCGGAACTCATAATAATCAGTAACCAAGTGACAGAGTAGTGTCAGAATCCACACAAACACAAGTAAACGGGGACATACCGGCCCCAGAACGAACCCAAAACATAAATAAAGGAGCTAACCCACCACGTACTACAAGTCAATCTCGGGATCCTTATAGGTCAACTATCTACTGTAAACAATACAAGTCTGGGTATACATTATAAGTCATGGCAAGGTTGGTCCGCATTCTAAGTCAAACTAGCCGACCCCGATCAAATACGGTGCTATCAGGAACTAACAAGGCTAAACAGTCCAATCGGGTATAATCGAGGTGACTCAATCTCATCACAACCCTAACAGGTCATACTAGGTCTTAACTAAGCCCAAAGATGTCAAAGTTCTGCCAGGTTGACAAGAAGGGTAACGGGGCCCGCTACTGGGTCCCAAAAACCAGGTCTGGTTATACTTGTCTAAGTCTGGGCTAAATTTGTCTAAGCCTGGACTAAGGTCCAAAAATAACATTCCCAGACTAGCTACAACAACAACCATACTATCCGACCCCAAATAGGTCATTTGTGGTGTACCACGAGGATAACGGGCTTGGAATATATCCGAATAGCCCTATCCGGCCTAGAAGGCATAAATCACAGCAAACCAGCACCACCAAGTCCATAATACCAGCCCGCAACAGCAGCACAATAGCATACATATATCACACATAAGCCCAATCTAAGTGCAAAGGAAGGTAAACCTAGCCTACCTGGACGCCACTGCAAACTTGCTAAAAGAACCAGCTATTCAGGAGCCTTCCCCTTCCGAGAGGCCTCTGACTGCTACCAAGCTACCAAAATAACAAACTACATGTCAAATCATGACTATTGATACCCATATTGCATTAGTCCGGAAAATGTCTGAACAATCCACGTGGGTCCCACTTGCGAAATTGCAAAACCGAAACCGTCACAACGTCCCAAACTACCCCGTGACCAATAGTCACAACTAGCACCGCTCAATTTGAGCATAAAATATAGCTCAAATACCAACAACAATCCCGCCAAATATAACAATTTAAATACACAACTTTAAGCTAAAACTAACTGAAAAACTTACGGTATAAAGATGCTATACTATCAACCACGCGATCCCCGAGCTTGAATAAATTGACGTAGATAGTTGATATTCTTGTGGAGATTAAATATACTACCTAAATTACTATTTCCACTACTATATATGTCAGTGGTTAAATGAAGTCATGAAGTCCTAAAATGAAAAAGGAAAATGATTGAGAGTATAGTGGTATATATATATGCATATATGT
Source organism: Capsicum rhomboideum (assembly GCA_031232105.1). Taxonomy (NCBI): domain Eukaryota; kingdom Viridiplantae; phylum Streptophyta; class Magnoliopsida; order Solanales; family Solanaceae; genus Capsicum; species Capsicum rhomboideum. The sequence goes on along the minus strand of CP124713.1, from coordinate 128,688,976 downwards.
ACACGTACACTACCAAACATAGTCAGTGAGTCATTTGCCATCAATTGTCACACCAACAAATGTCCTTGTAATAATATTAGTAGTCATAAAGTGTACTTCACCCATATTCACGTGGAGGTGAGGTGGATTAATACATATTCGGCTATTGCATAGGCTCGTGGTAAAATAAATACAACATTTTAAATTTACCATAATTCATAGAAAATTATTTCTAACAAAATCTCTGTAAAATAAAAATATTATTTTAACATATTTAAATTCACTATCTCCACTTAAATTATTAATAAATTATAAAACTATTATAAAATAGTATAGATATATCATAACTAAAGAATTTTATAAATTTCAAAAACAATTTCGAAAGGTAATTAACTATGTCATTTTACCAAATTCAAATTTAATTTAATATTTTACAACGTGCTCGGTCTAAATAATATTCTCAAACGAACTGCCCGGGAACCGAACTGTCAATCCCAGCAAGTCATAATAACTTGGGGCGGTTATAGAAAAGCTTTAAACGTTGAAAACATACGAAAACGAGGGAAATAACTGGGAAGGTCATTACAATATCCACTACTAAAAGTTCTTTTGTCCGCGAAAGTCAAGAAGAAGCACATACCTGAAGACGTGAACAAGTAGGGATACTGGGCTCGCATATCACGTTCAAGCTCCCAAGAAGCCTCCTCAACCGAATGGTGACGCCACTGTACCTTAACCACTGGAATGTCCCGAGAGCGTAACCGTCTGACATCTCTTGCTAAAATGGACACAGGCTCCTCCACAAATGTTAACTTATCGTCTAATTAAACTGAGTCCCATCGAAGCACATGCGACTCATCCGGAATGTATTTTTGCAGCATAGAAACATGAAACACTGGGTGGATAGCTGAAAATGCCGGAGGTAAAGCTAGCACATAAGCCACCTCTCCAACTGTTTGCAAAATCTCAAAGGGTCCAATATATCTGGCGCTAAGCTTACCTTTCTTACCAAACCGCATCACGCCCTTCATGGGTGATACTCATAAGAAGACCCTATCACCCACCTTGAATTTCAATGGACGACGTCTACGGTCAGCATAACTCCTCTGTCTACTTTGAGTTGTCTGCAACCTATCTTGAATCACTCAAACTCGGTCCAAAGATTCTCGGAGCAAATCTGTGCCACGAGGACTGACTTCTGAAGTTTTGAACCAGCTAACTGGAGATCGACACCGTCTGCCATATAAAGCCTCAAACGGAGCCATTTGAATGCTAGAATGAAAGTTATTATTATACGCGAACTCTGCTAAAGGCAAAAATGGATCCCACTGACCCCCAAAGTCTAACACACAAGCGCAGAGCATATCCTCTAATGCCTGAATCGTCCGCTCTGACTGTCCGTCAGTTTGAGGATGAAATGCAGTGCTGAGGTCCACCTGGGTACCCAACTCTTCCTGGAAAGTCTGCCAGAAACTGGAGGTAAACTGAGATCCTCGGGCTGAGATAATAGATATTGGCACTCCATGTAGGCGAACCACCTCCTGAATATATACACGAGCTAATCTCTCAGCACTGTAGGAAACTCGAATAGGGATAAAGTGTGCAGACTTAGTCAACCGATCTACAATACCCCAAATACTATCAAAACCACAGGAGCTACGAGGCAATCTAACAATGAAATCCATAGTTACCCGCTCCCATTTCCACTCAGGGATGGGTAATTGCTGAAGTAAACCATCGGGTATCTGATGTTCGGCCTTTACCTGCTGACAACAAAGACATCGAGCTACAAACCCTGCTATATCTCTCCGCATACCACTCCACCAATAGTGCTGCCTCAGATCCTGATACATCTTAGCTGTCCCAGGGTGAATAGAATACCTGGAGCTGTGCGCTTCGTACAAAATAAACTAAATCAAATCTCTAACCCTCAGAACACAAATACGACCATCAAACCTCAGAACACCATTCGAATCCAAGGTAGCTCTCTTAGACTAACCCCTTAATACCTAATCTCGAATGCTCCGGAGATCACTAGCCTCAAACTGACGACTCTGAATCTGCTCCACCAAAGTAGATCTCACACCAACACAAGCGATAACCTTCCCGGGGTCAGAAATATCCAAATGCACCATCGAGTTAGCTAAGGACTGAATGTCCAAAGCCAACAGCCGCTGAGAGACTGGAATGAAGGCTAAGCTACCCATACTCACTGCCTTCCAACCCAAGGCGTCCGCTACCACATTCGCCTTGCCCGGATGATAGAGAATAGAGATATCATAGTCCTTTAGCAACTCAATCCACCTGCGCTGCCTCGAATTAAGATCCCTCTGAGTCATAATATGCTGAAGACTATGGTGATCTGTAAAGATCTCACAATGAACACCGTAGAGATAATGCCTCCAAATTCGTAGTACAAACACAACCACTGCTAACTCTAAATAATGAGTGGGATAGTTATGCTCGTACACCTTTAGCTGCCTCGACACATAAATAATAACACGACCCCGCTGCATCAGAACACATCCCAAACCGTTACCAGACGCATCACAATACATGGTGAAACCCTCGCCCTCAACTGGAAGAGTCAACACAGGGGCAGAAGTAAGTCGATCCTTAAGCTTCAGAAAGCTCGCCTCACAATCCTCAGACCACTGAAACGGAACCTCTTTCCTGGTTAGTCTGACCATAGGAGATGTAATAGACGAGAAGCCCTCAACAAATCGCCTGTAGTACCCTGCCAACCCAACAAAACTGCGAACTTCAGTAGGCGATGTGGGCCTAGCCCAACCTCGAATAGCCTCAATCTTTGCTGGGTCTACCATGATACCGTGTATGGATACAACATGCCCCAAGAAAGCTACAGACTCAAGCCAGAACTCACACTTTGAGAACTTGGCATAAATCCGATGATCTCTCAAAGTGTGGAGCACAATCCTCAAATGTTGCTCATGCTCCTCGCTACTCCTTGAATAAACTAAGATGTCATCAATAAACACAATCACAAAGGAGTCTAAGTGTGGCCTAAATACATGATTCATTAAATCCATGAAGGCTGCTGGGGAATTAGTCAACCCAAAAGACATCACCAGGAACTCATAATGGCTGTACCGAGTCCTGAAGGCTGTCTTTGGGATGTCCTCAGCCCTAACTCTCAACTGATGATATCCAGATCTCAAGTCTATCTTCGAGAATACTGTTGCACCCTGAAGTTGATCAAACAAATCATCGATACGAGGCATAGGATACTTATTCTTCACTGTCACCCTATTTAGCTGTCTGTAATCGATACACATTCGCATAGACCCATCCTTCTTCTTTACAAACAGAACTAGAGTACCCCATGGAGACATACTCGGCCTGATAAAACCCTTCCCCAGAAGGTCCTGGAGCTGAGTACTCAACTCTCTCAACTCAGCAGGAGCCATACGATAAGGAGCCATAGAAATAGGTCGAGTGCCCGGTTCAAGGTCAATAATGAACTCTATATCACGCTCAAGAGGAAGGCCAGGCAGGTCAGTCAGGAATATATCAGAAAACTCACGAACAACAGGGACGGAGTCAAGCGATGGACTCTCAATACTAGCATCCCGAACATAAGCAAGGAATGAATCACATCCCCTTGACATCAATCTATGAGCACGAACATATGAAATAATCCCTATCGGTGTACGGCTAACAGAACCCTGCCACACCACCGGGGATACGCCAGGCATGGCTAAGGTCACGGTCTTGGCAAAGCAATCCAAGACAGCATGATGGAAAGACAACCAGTCCATGCCCAGAATCACATCAAAGTATACCATGGCCAATACAATAAAATCTACCCGAGTCTCAAACTCCCGAACAGTCACCAGACAAGATCTATATACTCGATCCACTACTAAGGAATCACCAACGGGGGTAGATACACGTAAGGGTACAGATAATAACTCAGAACATAAACCTAACCATGGAGCATAATAAGTAGATACATAAGAAAACATGGATCTAGGATCAAATAATTCAGAAGTTGGCTGGTGGCATACGGAAATCGTACCTGTAATCACCGTATCCGAAGCCTCAGCCTCTGGCCTAGCAAGCACGACATACAACTGACGTTGGCTACCACTAGTCTGAGCACCGACCTGACTACCAGTTCGACCTCCCTGCGCTCCACCTCGAGAACCATGGGGACCACCCCGACGACCCTGTGCACCACCTCTGCCTACTGGCGGTATAGATCTGATAGGGTGTGCCATCTGAATTGAAGGCTCAATCGCCCTACGTTGATGACACTCACGCGCGAAATGATCGATAACCCCACAAGTATAACATGCTCCTGGCTCTCTGCTCGGCCTAGAAGATCCGGCTGATTCGGTATGACCACCTCTAGTCGATGAACTGGACTGACTACGTCCCCGAGGCTGACTACCAGAACCACTATAGGCGGGCTGACCCCTATCAGATATCTGCAAGGCTGACTGTACGGGTCTACTAGGCTGACCCTGTCGCTGCAAAGACTGCTGCTGCTGCTAAGGGTACCTACCCTGAAAGTGGAAACCATGACCTCTGAACTGCGAACCACTATGGCTCCCATTGAAACTACCCTGGACACGAAGTCTCTTATCGCTGCCCCCTTGGGCCTCGTGATTCATCTCCTCAATAGAGTATACATGCTCAATAATCTCTGTGAATGACTTTCCTTAAGTTACTAAACTCTGGGTAGCCCTGCGGAGTGGCAATCTCAGTCCCCTGACAAAACATCTAACTCTCTCATACTCATCAGGCAAAATATAAGTAGTCTGCCTAGCAAGATCATGAAACCTCGCCTCATACTCGGCGACAGAAAATGAACCCTGAGTCAATCTGGAGAATTCATACCTGAGTCGCTCCCGCATAGTATGGGGCATATACTTTCCCAAGAAAATCTCAGAGAACTGGGTCCAGGTAACCGACGGAGATCCTGCTGGCCTGGAATCAAGATATCCCCTCCACCATCTCCTCGCTGCAGTATCAAACTGATATGCCACGAAATCAGCACCACGAGACTATACCAATCCCAAATTCCTCAGTCTATCCTCGCAGCTGAACAAAAACTCATATGCATCCTCACCCAGAGTACCAACAAATCTCGGTGGAGTAAACCTCAAGAAAGACCCCAACATCTTCTGCTCATCGATAGACATAACAGGCTGATCTGTAACCGGCTGTGGAGCTACCGGCGCTGGCGCAATCTCAACTCTGGGTACTGCAGCTGCAGGCTGCGCCCCAACACCAACTTCCTGGACTGCTGGTTGGGCTCCCTTGGCTGACGAACCTCCAACTATCCCCAACAACTGAAGTAATGTACCTCGGAGCAAAGAAGCCTCAATAAAATCGGGTGGAGCCTGGACTGCTCCCTAGCCCACCGACTGATGTGGAGGCGGAACATCTGGAGCTATAACGGGATTGGATAACTGATCCCTAGCATGATCTCGGCTTGGGGCTGCTACTCTACCCTGCCCCCGACCTCTGGGTCGACCTCGGCCCCTAACAGGAGCCCTCGCTGCAGGCTAGGGGTCCTGACCCTCGGCTCTCATAACATGCGTCCTTGCCATCTGCGTAAAGAGTGAACCAAATGAAGATCAGAAACTAACATAGACTTAACACACGGAGATGAGTCAAGAAAATGAGAGACTCCCCTAAGAATGCTCTGTAGCCTCCCGAGGATAGGATACAGGCGTCCCCGCACTGATCCGGAGGACTCTACTACACACAGGCTCATGTACCGACACAACCCGTACAACCTAGGCTCTGATACCAAGTTGTCATGACCTAATATTTGAGTCATGATGGCGCCTACCGTAACCCATCAATAGGCAAGCCAAACCTTAGCCCGGAGCGATAAGCGACAGGCTATCGGGCCGAATTTCAGAAAAATAGAGATGGAGTGAAAGTAATCATACTCATAAACATACGAAATATGAAGACAAATAGAACCAAAATAAATACATACAGAGACTGAGAAGGAAGAGGACAATATATATAAAGTCAAGATTGTCACGCCCCGAATCCCATCAGGACGGATTGGCACTCTTAGCCGACAAGGCCCGAAAGAACCAAGCTTTGTCTCTATCCAATCATATGCATGCCATAAGAAACCCATAAGCACATAATAGCTATCGATACAAACAATGGAATTCATGGAACATGATATATATACATATGCGAACTTGGCCGTTGAGGCCACCAAGTCAAGAACGACATATCCTTTTTACATTTATACACCCACATCTATCTACAAAATCCTCTAACAAAAGCATTGACCAAAATGAACAAAAATTTGGGACAAGTCCCCGCTTTATACAACACCAAACATATGTACAACTGTGACTCGGAGTAGCCCCTAACTAACTGGAGCTCACCAAAGATATGCAACAACTGGCAACCTACTGTGGAGGCCTACTAGTACCTGCGCCTACAGCAAGTAAGGTAAATTCCCCAAGAGAGGTCAGTACGAAGAATGTACTGAATATGTAAGGCCATACGAAACTTGTAAGATATGAAAATATGTCAAGAACACATGTTCGAATGCATAACCAATATAGATAAGTCACAATGTAGATGAGTCACTATTCTGTACTTTGGAAACCATGTATGTTGCTTTCATTACATTCTTTGCATTTTACTTCCATGATTATTCACCTTTGCCTTTGACCTGTGATACCCGGGCCCCGACTGAACAGTGGGTTTTAACATAACATATCGTTATGTTGGGATCAGCTCGAGCTAGGCTTATGCCCCTAGAGCTTCCACCCTATCAATCAATGTATATATCGGGATCGGCTCGAGCTAGGTTAGTACCCCTAGAGCTGCCACCCATACAACATTTCAGGTTCGGCTCGAGCTAGGATATTACCCCTAGAGCTGTCCCCTGTCAGGATCGGTCCGAGCTAGGCTTATTCCCCCAGGAATACCCCCTGATCCAAAAACCTCGGGATCGGCTTGAGCTAGGCATTTTGCCCCCAAATCTGCCACCCATACTTGATCATTGACCACATATGCATTACTTTGTTCTTTACTTTGAGATTGATACTTTGCTAGTCATAACATCACTTTGAACTTTGGAACATAACATTGTTGGAAGCTTGGATCATTAACCAATGAGTGAGAAGCATGTGAATAACTTGGCAACATAACATCAATAATCCATGAACAAGAGACATAAGTATAATCACTATTGGAACATTGGAACATTAACCATGAACATAAGACATGAGATTCACAATTGATCAATGAGTAGGAACTATGTGATAATGACCATTGATAACTGGGTATAAGGTACCTTAGCACATTTCGGAATAGGACAAGTGAAATGTCAATGTGAATACTATTTGCCGCAGAAAGATACGGACAGAGTAACCTTACATACCTTGGATTCGCAATACGAATATATAATCCTAGAGGTGCATACAATAGTCCCGCTCCTTCTTTATGTGTCACTCTACAACACAAATATATAATGGGATTCACATTAACCATCAACTACTCTACAAATGCATATAACATCAATGAGTCACATGTTTGCCCTTAAACATGCCATTTCCTCTTGACAAAACCATTGATGCAATTACTATTCCAAAAAATCCCCCAATATTCCATACATTGACCAATACATGATAATCAATACATTTCACCACAACACTTCTCCTTTACACTTTCTTATCCATATCACATCACAAATAACCCATTAAATTACCTTAATACACCTCATAGCACATATCGGCCAAAATCCCACAATTTACACTTTTAGAAAATAACAAGTCTAATAACAAAATCACACCATACATGTTCATATTTTATCCATACCATGCTCTTTTATTAAGACATTAAGTCTCTTTTCAAGTTCAAATCACCAACATAGCACACCTTTCACCAAAAGCCAAAATACACTATTCACCACCCTGCCAACATGACTATCATGATATACATAATCTTACATGCATATAATATGTTAATCCATGAGAGTAAATACTTACCAAGGCTTAGAATAGTATGATCTTGTCCAAAGAGTCCAAAGGAATTATTTGCTTTAGGGTTTGGAACTAGAGAAATGTTTGATAAATATCCAAAAAGGTATGAGAGTTTGTGTGAATAAAAATCTGATGTTGGAGCCTTTATATAGTACTCAAGGCATCCTTAGCCACACTTGGCATTTAATACAATGTTTACTTGGTCAACATTGGAAGATTGGGTCATTCCCCTTTGGGCCATGTCTTTTAATCTCATTTTGGGCCTAAATTTTCGCCCATTAACACATATCCATTTAACCCATAAACTTTCATGTATAATTCACCATATATATCATGTTTAAATAACTCCATAATGTCACGAAAATATTCTCTTACGAGATTCTCATTCGTCGTCTCGATCGCAAAAATAGAAATTCTAGTCGCCCATGGCTTCATTGAACATTTTGGATAACTATTTATGTTTCTTGATTTGATCATGTAGTAGTATCTAGGAGTGTATTGAAGTGTTTGAAGCTTTAAAAATGCTCAAATAACTCCAAAGGACCAAAAGAAACCATCCAAGAATCGTCGTAGAATTGCGTTACAAAACGAGTCTGGAAAGGCACAATATTTGTGCCTTGCGCCATTGCTGCAAAGCAAGGCAGTGGCGCAAGAAATGCACCCTATCTGAATCAGTGGCTTGCGCCACACCCCCTGAAACAGGGTAGTGGCGCAAGTTTCAGCACCTTGCTGAATTTTTCGGCCATTTCTTCAATACTCGCATATCGTCCAATACCTTATCAAAACACTACAAAATACTTACTTAGTGATCTTAATCATCAAGTAAACATGACTCCAAGTCACCAAATGAGGTTAGAATGTGTACGGGGTATTACCCAAATGCTCCACGAACTCACAAAACACCTCCTACAAAAGGCTAATCGCACATATTAGGTCCGATATCAAATGTTTCACCAATGACACTATAAAACACATACTCATGGCATCTCAACACCTAGGTAGATATGACCCCAAGGTATCAAGTGAGGTTAGAAAAGTACGGGGTTTTACATTTTTCCCCCCTTAGAAACATTCGTCCTCGAATGTTAACAACGTCGTCTTTATATACAACAAGTGCATCTCTACTTTAACATACGTATACACATACACATAATGCTCTTAAATACTTACTTGTTATTGTTCCAAATCCGCACTGTGAACTTCTTGGTCCATTTGAAATAGATGGGGATACTTGGATTTCATCATGTCCTCAGCTTCCCATGTGATCTCCTCTACTTGTTGGTTTCTCCAAAGGACTTTTACGGATGCGACATCTTTATTCCTCAATCTCTTTACTTGTCGATCTAGAATAGCAATGGGTACCTCTTCATAAGTAAGATCCTCCGTAACTTGAACATCCTCTACTGGAACAATACGAGATGGATCTCATATGCATTTTCGAAGCATCGAAACATGAAATACCGGATGGACTGAGGAAAGTTCTTGGCGTAGTGCCAACTCATACGCAACTTGCCCAAATCTTCTAATGATCTCATATGGGCCTATATAACGTGGACTCAATTTCCCTTTCTTTCCGAATCACATTACCCCTTTCATTGGTGACACCTTTAAAAACACCCAATCACCTATGGCGAATTCAAGCCCCCTTCTTCTAACATCGGCATATGACTTGTGATGACTTTGAGCCCTTTGTAACCGCTGTTGGATCACTTTAACTTTCTCCATGGCTTGGTGAACAATATCTGGCCCAAGTAAAGCAGTTTCACCTGCTTCAAACCATCCAATTGGTGATCTACATTTCCTTCCGTACAAGGCTTCATAAGGTGCCATTTTAATACTTGAATGATAGCTATTGTTATACGCAAATTCAATAAGAGGCAAATGGTCATCCCAACTACCTTGAAAATCTAACGTGCATGCTCGTAGCATATCTTCAAGTGTCTGAATAGTACGTTCTGCTTGTCCATCAGTCTGAAGATGGAAAGCCATACTCAAATTCATCTGTGTACCCAAACTCCGCTGGAAAGATTTCCAAAAGTGTGTTGTGAACTGTGCTCCTCTGTCTGATATAATGGAAAGTGGAATACCATACAATCGTACTATCTCCTTCACATACAACTTCGCATAATCCTCAACTGTATAGGTCATCTTGACCGGTAGAAAATGCGCTGACTTGGTGAGCCTGTCCACTATGACCCATCTAGAATCAAACTTCCGCAATGTACGAGGCAAACCCGTAATGAAAACCATATTAATCATATCCCACTTCCAGACTGGAAGATTGATACATTGCATGTAACCTCCCGGTTTCTGATGTTCCACTTTCACTTGTTGACAATTCGGGCATTGCGCAACAAATTCTGCAATGTTCTTTTTCATATTTCCCCACCAATACACTTCTTTCAATTCATGGTACATTTTAGTAGCACCCGGATGAATAGAATAGTGCAAATGATGCACCTCTGCCATAATTCGTGTCCTTAACTCATCTACGTCCGGTACACATAATCTCCCTTGACATTGAAGTACCCCTTCTTGGGTAAGATCAAATGCCTTGGTCAAATTATGCTGTACATTTTCCTTTAGCTGTAATAAAATAAAATTCGTAAACTGCTTCTCTTTCACTTCAGCTATCAAGGAGGATCCTGCTGCATTCTGCACAACAACCCCATCATCTAAGGATTCAATAAGTCAAACTCCCAAGCTGGCTAGCTGATTTAAATCTTTGATTATCTCTTGCTTTTCAGTCAACTGACCACTAGTGCTTTCTACTGCCTTGCGGCTCAATGCATCAGCTACTACATTTGTTTTGCCTGGATGATAAAGAATATCAATACCATAGTCTTTCAAGAGCTCTAACCACCTTCGTTGCCTCAAATTGAGCTCCTTCTGCTTAAAGAGATATTGCAAACTTTTGTGGTCCGTATAGATATCAATATGAACTCCATATAAATAATGACGCCATATCTTTAAGGCAAAAACTACCGCTGCCAATTCAAGATCATGTGTGGGATAATTTTTCTCGTGTGGCCGCAACTATCGTGAGGCATATGCTATGACATTACCGTGTTGCATCAATACACATCCGAGGCCAACCCCGAAAGCATCACAATACACTACATAACCTTCGGTACCCTCGAGAAGCACTAAAACTGGTATGGTGGTTAATTTATCTTTCAACCTTTGGAAGCTTTTCTCGCACGCATCATTCCACTGAAATTTTACTGCCTTATGTGTAAGCTTTGTTAACGGTGCAGTAATAGAGGAAAAACCTTCCACAAATCTTCTGTAATAACCTGCCAGTCCAAGAAAACTACGAATCTCTGTGGGTGTCGTAGGTCTTGGCCAATTTTTCACTGCTTCGATCTTTTTTGTATCAACCTGTATGCCCTTATCTGATACAATGTGGCCCAAGAATGCAACTGGTTTTAACCAAAACTCACACTTAGAGAACTTGGCATACAACTTATGCTCACGGAGAATATGTAACACTTGCCGTAAGTGATTAGCATGAAACTCCGGTGTTCTGGAATAAACTAGGATGTCATCTATAAATACCGTGACGAACACGTCCAGAAATGGCTTAAACACCCTATTCATCAAATCCATAAACACAGCTGGTGCATTTGTTAGGCCAAATGACATAACTAAAAATTCATAATGACCATACCGTGTTCGAAAAGCTGTCTTGGGCACATCTTCTTCTCTAACTCTGACTTGATGGTAACCCGACCTCAAGTCGATCTTTGAAAAACACTTGGCACCCTGTAACTGATCAAACAAATCATCAATTCGAGGGAGGGGATATTTGTTCTTAATTATCACCTTATTCAATTGTCGATAGTCGATGCACATTCTCAATGTGCCATCTTTCTTTCGTACAAATAATACAGGTGCACCCCATGGGGACATACTAGGCCTGATGAAGCCCTTGTCCAGCAAATCTTTCAACTGCTCCTTCAATTCACGCAGTTCTGCTGGAGCCATTCTATATGGAGGAATAGAAATAGGTTGAGTGTCTGGAATCACATCAATGCCAAATTCTACTTCCCGTTCTGGGGGTAAGTCGGGAAGATCCTCTGGGAACACATCTAGAAATTCATTAACCACTGGAACCGACTGCGTAGTTAGTGGTTCCACTTCTGTATCTTTCACCCGTACTAGATGACATATGTATCCTTTCGCAATCATTTTTCTGGCTTTCAAATAGGAAATAAATCTTCCTCGTGGTGCCCCTATATTACCCTGCCATTCAAGAACATTTTCTTGCGGAAAACAAAATTGAACCTTCTTGGCCCGGCAATCTACCGTAGCATAACAAGAGGCCAACCAATCTATCCTCGTGATCACATCAAAATCCACCATGTCTAATTCAATGAGATTGGCCAACATATCATGACCACACACAGTTACGATATACTCTCTTTGCAATAATATATTCACCAACCGGTGTAGACACTTCAATTGATTTAATTAATAATTCTGGTGCCTTTGCAAATTTCGCAGCAACCAATGAAGTAACATAGGAAAATGTAGAACCGGGGTCAATCAATGCATATACAATATATGAGAATATGGATAATGTACCTGTGACGACATCAGGGGAAGCCTTTGAATTCTGTCGGTCCACTAAAGCATAAGTGCAATTCTGGACCCCACTAGTACTGGCTGCTCCTCTGGCCCCTCTACCACGGCCAACAGGCTGCACACCTTGACCCAATGAAGAAACTGATGCTGATGACGCAACGGTCGATCCTGCCGGTCGTGCTATACCACTCATGCTCCTCTGGGGACACTCTCTCATCATGTGTCCTGTCATACCGCACCAGAAACAAGCATTTGTCCCCACTCTGCATGTACCTGTATGAATACGCCCGTAGTACTGACACTGCTGACGAGGAAAACCTGTTGCCTGTGATCCGTGAACTCCGCTACTCTGCCCAGACGGACCACCCCTAGACCCTCAAAACTGTGAGTGAGCACCCACTATGGAATAAGAGAACGACGTTCTAGGTGGTCTAGGAAACATGCGGGGCCTAGATCCTCCCTGGGACATCATAGGTGGTCCCATAGGTCTAGCCCTTTTAGACTGTCCCCTATCAAATTCATGTACCCTTCGTCTCTGTCTTTGATCTTCCATTTTCTGGGCGAAGGCTTGAATTCTTGCTATATCCATGTCTTTGTTCAAGGCAACAATAGTGCAATCCCATACCAAATATGGCTCTCGTCTGTCCACATATCTATGGACTCGGTCTGTCATCGTAGCCACAACATTTGGTGCATATCGAGCCAAGGAATTAAATTGCAAGCTATATTCTCTGACACTCAAATTTCCTTGACGGAGATTTAAGAACTGATCAGCACGTGCCTCTCGGATCTCGTAAGGAAGATAATGATAAAGGAAAGCCACTTTAAACTCTTCCCATGTAGGTGGATTTGCACCAATGTCACGGGATTTCTTCCAATCCTCATACCACAATATTGCCTCCCCTTTCAATCTGTACGCAGCAAGTTCAACTGTCTCTACCCCCGTCACGTGCATAACTTCCAAGGCCCTCTGAATTTGATCCACGAAGTACTGTGGATCTGCTTTTGGATCTGACCTTGTAAAGATAGGAGGGTCCAGTTTCAAGAAATCCTGTGTTCTGCGAACCGCATGATCATCATGTGTCATTGGACCAGCTCGTCCTTGACTCTGGGCTGCCACTAACTGTGTTAACATATGAACTGCATTTCTAAAATCCTGGTCCGTAGTATTGACTGGTAGTTCTACAGGTACGCTTCTCCTACTCGACTATTCTGGTACAGAGGGAGTGGAGGAAGCTCGTGACATAAATTCATGCTCAGTATCGCCTTGATTAACTTGATCGGGTGGTGGTATACTGGTTCCTTCACCAGCAATTCTATCTATTCTCTTACTTTTTCCTCGACCTTTTCTTGTCATCGGCATTTTCTATATCAAAGAAAAACCAATCACCATGGTCAGATTCAATTCAACTTACCACACTGGCTCTATTGCACGATCTAGAAGTGAAGAAAAGAAACAACATCCTAAATGTCCCGTAGCCTCCTACTTATAAATGTGGTGCACAACACATCGATAAGTAAGACTCTACTCAGACACGGCTTTGTAGATACCTTTAGAACGACCTGCTCTGATACCACTTTTGTCACGCCCCGAATCCCATCGGGACGAATTGGCACTCGTAGCCGACAAGGCTCGAGAGAACCAAGCTTTGTCTCTATTCAATCATATGCATGCCATAAGAAACCCATAAGCACATAATAGCTATAGATACCAACAATGGAATTCATGGAACATGATATATATATATACATATGCGAACTTGGCCGTTGAGGCCACCAAGTCAAGAGAGACATATCCTTTTTACATTTATACACCTACATCCGTCTACAAAAGCCTCTAACAAAAGCATTGACCAAAATGAACAAAAAGTCAGGACAAGTCCCCGCTTTATACAACACCAAACATATGTACAACTGTGACTCGGAGTAGCCCCGAACTAACTGGAGCTCACCAAAGATCTGCAACAACTGGCAACCTACTGTGGAGGCCTACTAGTACCTGCGCCTACAGCAAGTAAGGTAAATTCCCCAAGAGAGGTCAGTACGAAGAATGTACTGAATATGTAAGGCCATACGAAACTTGTAAGATATGAAAATATGTCAAGAACACATGTTCGAATGCATAACCAATATAGATAAGTCAAAATGTAGATGAGTCACTATTCTGTACTTTGGAAACCATGTATGTTGCTTTCATTACATTCTTTGTATTTTACTTCCATGATTATTCACCTTTGCCTTTGACCTGTGATACCCGGGCCTCGACTGAACAGTGGGTTTTAACATAACATATCGTTATGTTGGGATCGGCTCGAGCTAGGCTTATGCCCCTAGAGCTGCCACCCTATGAATCAATGTATAAATCGGGATCGGCTCGAGCTAGGTTAGTACCCCTAGAGCTGCCACCCATACAATATTTCAGGTTTGGCTCGAGCTAGGTTATTACCCCTAGAGCTGCCCCCTGTCAGGATCGGTCCGAGCTAGGCTTATGCCCCCAGGAATGCCCCTGATCCAAAAACCTCGGGATCGGCTTGAGCTAGGGATTTTGCCCCCAAAGCTGCCACCCATACTTGATCATTGACCACATATGCATTACTTTGTTCTTTACTTTGAGATTGATACTTTGCTAGTCATAACATCACTTTGAACTTTGGAACATAACATTGTTGGAAGCTTGGATCATTAACCAATGAGTGAGAAGCATGTGAATAACTTGGCAACATAACATCAATAATCCATGAACAAGAGACATAAGTATAATCACTATTGGAACATTGGAACATTAACCATGAACATAAGACATGAGATTCACAATTGATCAATGAGTAGGAACTATGTGATAATGACCATTGATAACTGGGTATAAGGTACCTTAGCACATTTCGTAATAGGACAAGCGAAATGTCAATGTGAATACTATTTGCCGCAGAAAGATATGGACAGAGTAACCTTACATACCTTGGATTCGCAATACGAATATATAATCCTAGAGGTGCATACAATAGTCCCGCTCCTTCTTTATGTGTCACTTTACGACACAAATATATAATGGGATTCACATTAACCATCAACTACTCTACAAATGCATATAACATCAATGAGTCACATGTTTGCCCTTAAACATGTTATTTGCTCTTGACAAAACCATTGATGAAATTATTATTCCAAAAATCCCCCAATATTCCATACATTGACCAATACATGATAATCAATACATTTTACCACAACACTTCTCCTTTAAACTTTCTTATCCATATCACATCACAAATAACCCATTAAATTACCTTAATACACCTCATAGCACATATCGGCCAAAATTCCACAATTTACACTTTTAGAAAATAACAAGTCTAATAACAAAATCACACCATACATGTTCATATTTTATCCATACCATGCTCTTTTATTAAGACATTAAGTCTCTTTTCAAGTTCAAATCACCAAGATAGCACACATTTCACCAAAAGCAAAATACACTATTCACCACCCTGCCAACATGACTATCATGATATACATAATCTTCCATGCATATAATATGTTAATCCAAGAGAGTAAATACTTACCAAGGCTTGGAATAGGATGATCTTGTCCAAAGAGTCCAAAGGAATTATTTGCTTTAGGGTTTGGAACTAGAGAAATGTTTGATAAATATCCAAAAAGGTATGAGAGTTTGTGTGAATAAAAATCTGATTTTTGAGCCTTTATAGTGTACTCAAGGCATCCTTAGCCACACTTGGCATTTAATACAATGTTTACTTGGTCAACATTGGAAGATTGGGTCATTTCCCCTTTAGGCCATGTCTTTTAATCTCATTTTGGGCCTAAATTTGGGCCCATTAACACATATCCATTTAACCCATCAACTTTCATGTATAATTCACCATATATCTCATGTTTAAATAATTCCATAATGTCGAGACAATATTCTCTTACGAGATTCTCATTCGTCGTCTCGATCGCAAAAATAGAAATTCTAGTCGCCCATGGCTTCATTGAACATTTTGGATAACTATTTATGTTTCTTGATTTGATCATGTAGGAGTATATAGGAGTGTATTGAAGTTTTTGAAGCTTTAACAATGCTCCAATAACTCCAAAGGACCATAAGAAACCATCCAAGAATCGTCGTAGAATTGCGTTACAAAACGAGTCCGGAAAGGCACAATATTTGTGCCTTGCGCCACTTCTGCAAAGCAAGGCAGTGGCGCAAGAAATGCACCCTATCTGAATCAGTGGCTTGCGCCACACAACCTGAAATAGGGTAGTGGCGCAAGTTTCAGCACCTTGCTGAATTTTTCGGCCATTTCTTCAATACTCGCATATCGTCCAATACCTTATCAAAACACTACAAAATACTTACTTAGTGATCTTAATCATCAAGTAAACATGACTCCAAGTCACCAAATGAGGTTAGAATGTGTACGGGGTATTATCCAAATGCTCCAAGAACTCACAAAACACCTCCTACGAAAGGCTAATCGCACATATTAGGTCTGATATCAAATGTTTCACCAATGACACTATAAACACATACTCATGGCATCTCAACACCTAGGTAGATATGACCCCAAGGTATCAAGTGAGGTTAGAAAATTACGGGGTGTTACATTCTTCCCCCCTTAGAAACATTCATCTTCGAATGTTAACAACGTCGTCTTTATATACAACAAGTGCATCTCTACTTTAACATACGTATACACATACACATAATGCTCTTAAATACTTACTTGTTATTGTTCCACCTCCGCACTGTGAACTTCTTGGTCCATTTGAAATAGATGGGGATACTTGGATTTCATCATGTCCTCAGCTTCCCATGTGATCTCCTCTACTTGTTGGTTTATCCAAAGGACTTTTACGGATGCGACATCTTTATTCCTCAATCTCTTTACTTGTTGATCTAGAATAACAATGGGTACCTCTTCATAAGTAAGATCCTCCGTAACTTGAACATCCTCTACGGGAACAATACGAGATGGATCTCCTTTGCATTTTCGAAGCATCGAAACATAAAATACCGGATGGACTGAGGAAAGTTCTTGGGGTAGTGCCAACTCATACGCAACTTGCCTAAATCTTCTAATGATCTCATATGGTCCTATATAACGTGGACTCAATTTCCCTTTCTTTCTGAATCACATTACCCCTTTCATCGGTGACACCTTTAGAAACACCCAATCACCTACGGCGAATTCAAGCCCTATTCTTCTAACATCGGCATATGACTTGTGACGACTTTGAGCCGTTTGTAACCGCTGTTGGATCACTTTAACTTTCTCCATGGCTTGGTGAACAATATCTGGCCCAAGTAAAGCAGTTTCACCTGCTTCAAACCATCCAATTGGTGATCTACATTTCCTTCCGTACAAGGCTTCATAAGGTGCCATTTTAATACTTGAATGATAGCTATTGTTATACGCAAATTCAATAAGAGGCAAATGGTCATCCCAACTGCCTTGAAAATCTAACGTGCATGCTCATAGCATATCTTCAAGTGTCTGAATAGTACGTTCTGCTTGTCCATCAATCTGAGGATGGAAAGCCGTACTCAAATTCACCTGTGTACCCAAACTCCGCTGGAAAGATTTCCAAAAGTGTGCTGTGAACTGTACTCCTCTGTCTAATATAATGGAAAGTGGAATACCATGCAATCGTACTATCTCCTTCACATACAACTTCGCATAATCCTCAGTTGTATAGGTCGTCTTGACCGGTAGAAAATGCGCTGACTTGGTGAGCCTGTCCACTATGACCCATATAGAATCAAACTTCCACAATGTACGAGGAAAACCCGTAATGAAATCCATATTAATCATATCCCACTTCCAGACTGGAAGATTGATACATTGCATGTAACCTCCCAGTTTCTGATGTTCCACTTTCACTTGGTGACAATTCGGGCATTGCGCAATAAATTCTGCAATGTTCTTTTTCATATTTCCCCACCAATACACTTCTTTCAATTCATGGTACATTTTAGTAGCACCCGGATGAATAGAATAGCACGAATGATGCGCCTCTGCCATAATTCGTGTCCTCAACTCATCTACGTCCGGTACACATAATCTCCCTTGACATTGAAGTACCCCTTCTTGGGTAAGATCAAATGCCTTGGTCAAATTATGCTGTACATTTTCCTTTAGCTGTAATAAAATAGAATCCGCAAACTGCTTCTCTTTCACTTCAGCTATCAAGGAGGATTCTGCTGCATTCTGCATAACAACTCCATCATCTAAGGATTCAATAAGTCGAACTCCTAAGCTGGCTAGCTGATTTAAATCTTTGATTATCTCTTACTTTTCAGTCAACTGACCACTAGTGCTTTCTACTGCCTTGCGGCTCAATGCATCAGCTACTACATTTGCTTTGCCTAGATGATAAAGAATATCAATATCATAGTCTTTCAAGAGCTCTAACCACCTTCGCTACCTCAAATTGAGTTCCTTCTGCTTAAAGAGATAATGCAAACTTTTGTGGTCCGTATAGATATCAACATGAACTCCATATAAATAATGACGCCATATCTTTTAGGCAAAAACTAACGCTGCCAATTCAAGATCATGTGTGGGATAATTTTTCTCGTGTGGCCGCAACTGTCGTGAGGCATATGCTATGACATTACCGTGTTGCATCAATACACATCCGAGGCCAACCCCGGAAGCATCACAATACACTACATAACCTTCGGTACCCTCGGGAAGCACTAAAACTGGTGTGGAGGTTAATTTATCTTTCAACCTTTGGAAGTTTTTCTCGCACGCATCATTCCACTGAAATTTTACTGCCTTATGTGTAAGCTTTGTTAATGGTGTAGCAATAGAGGAAAAACCTTCCACAAATCTTCTGTAATAACCTGCCAGTCCAAGAAAACTACGAATCTCTGTGGGTGTCGTAGGTCTTGGCCAATTTTTCACTGCTTCGATCTTTTGTGTATCAACCTGTATGTCCTTATCTGATACAATGTGGCCCAAGAATGCAACTGATTTTAACCAAAACTCACACTTAGAGAACTTGGCATACAACTTATGCTCACGGAGAATATGTAACACTTGCTGTAAGTGATTAGCATGGTCCTCCGATGTTCTGGAATAAACTAGGATGTCATCTATAAATACCGTGACGAACACGTCCAGAAATGGCTTAAACACCCTATTCATCAAATCCATAAACACAGCTGGTGCATTTGTTGGGCCAAATGACATAACTAAAAATTCATAATGACCATACCGTGTTCGGAAAGTTGTCTTGGGCACATCTTCTTCTCTAACTCTGACTTGATGGTAACCCGACCTCAAGTCGATCTTTGAAAAACATTTGGCACCCTGTAACTGATCAAACAAATCATCAATTCGAGGGAGGGGATATTTGTTCTTAATTGTCACCTTATTCAATTGCCGATAGTCGATGCACATTCTCAATGTGCCATCTTTCTTTCGTACAAATAATACAGGTGCACCCCATAGGGACATACTAGGCCTGATGAAGCCCTTGTCCAGCAAATCTTTCAACTGCTCCCTCAATTCACGCAGTTCTGCTGGAGCCATTCTATATGGAGGAATAGAAATAGGTTGAGTGCCTGGAATCATATCAATGCCAAATTCTACTTCCCGTTCTGGGGGTAAGTCGGGAAGATCCTCTGGGAACACATCTAGAAATTCATTAACCACTGGAACCGACTGCGTAGTTAGTGGTTCCACTTCTGTATCTTTCACCCGTACTAGATGACATATGTATCCTTTCGCAATCATTTTTCTGGCTTTCAAATAGGAAATAAATCTTCCTCATGGTGCCCCTACATTACCGTGCCATTCAAGAACATTTTCTTGCGGAAAACAAAATTGCACCTTCTTGGCCCGGCAATCTACCATAGCATAACAAGAGGCCAACCAATCCATCCCCATGATCACATCAAAATCCACCATGTCTAATTCAATGAGATCGGCCAACGTATCATGACCACACACAGTAACCACACAGTTACGATATACTCTCTTTGCAATAATATATTCACCAACCGGTGTAGACACTTCAATTGATTTAATTAATAATTCTGGTGCCTTTACAAATTTCGCAGCAACCAATGGAGTAACATAGGAAAATGTAGAACCGGGGTCAATCAATGCATATACATTATATGAGAATATGGATAATGTACCTGTGAAGACATCAGGGGAAGCCTTTGAATTCTGTCGGTCCACTAAAGCATAAGTGTGATTCTGGACCCCACTAGTACTGGCTGCTCCTCTGGCCCCTCTACCACGGCCAACAGGCTGCACACCTCGGCCTAATGAAGGAACTGATGCTGATGACGCAACGGCCGATCCTGTCGGTCGTGCTATACCACTCATGATCCTCTGGGGACACTCTCTCATCATGTGTCCTGTCATGCCGCACCAGAAACAAGCATTTGTCCCCACTCTGCATGTACCTGTATGAATACGCCCACAGTGCTGACACTGCTGACGAGTAAAACCTGCCGCCTGTGATCCGTGAACTCCGCTACTCTGCCTAGACGGACCACCCCTAGACTCTAGAAACTGTGAGTGAGCACCCCCTGTGGAATAAGCGAACGACGGTCTAGGTGGTCTAGGAAACATGCGGGGCCTAGATCCTCCCTGGGACATCATAGGTGGTCCCATAGGTCTAGCCCTTTTGGACTGTCCCCTATCAAATTCATGTACCCTTCGTCTCTGTCTTTGATCTTCCATTTTCTGGGCGAAGGCTTGAATTCTTGCTATATCCATGTCTTTGTTCAAGGCAACAATAGTGCAATCCCATACCAAATATGGCTCTCGTCTGTCCACATATCTATGGACCCGGTCTGTCATCATAGCCACAACATTTGGCGCATATCGAGCCAAGGAATTAAATTGCAAGCTATATTCTCTGACACTCAAATTTCCTTGACGGAGATTTAAGAACTGATCAGCACGTGCCTCTCAAATCTCATAAGAAAGATAATGATCGAGGAAAGCCACTTTAAACTCTTCCCATGTAGGTGGATTTGCACCAATGTCACGGGATTTCTTCCAATCCTCATACCACAATATTGCCTCCCCTTTCAATCTGTACGCAGCAAGTTCAACTGTCTCTACCCCCGTCACGTGCATAACTTCCAAGGCCCTCTGAATTTGATCCACGAAGTCCTGTGGATCTGCTTTTGGATCTGACCCTGTGAAGATAGGAGGGTCCAGTTTCAAGAAATCCTGTGTTCTGCGAACCGCATCATCATCATGTGTCATTGGACCAGCTCGTCCTTGACTCTGGGCTGCCACTAACTGTGTTAACATATGAACTGCATTTCTAAGATCCTGGTCCGTAGTATTGACTGGTGGTTCTATAGGTACGCTTCTCCTACTCGACTCTTTTGGTACAGAGGGAGTGGAGAAAGCTCGTGACACAAATTCATGCTCAGTATCACCTTGATTAACTTGATCGGGTGGTGGTATACTGGTTCCTTCACCAGCAATTCTATCTATTCTCTAACTTTTTCCTCGACCTCTTCTTGTCATCGGCATTGTCTATATCAAAGAAAAACCAATCACCATGGTTAGATTCAATTCAACTTACCACACTGGCTCTATTGCACGATCTAGAAGTGAAGAAAAGAAACAACATCCAAAATGTCCCGTAGCCTCCTATTTATAAATGTGGTGCAAAACACATCGATAAGTAAGACTCTACTCAGACACGGCTTTGTAGACACCTTTAGAACGACCTACTCTGATACCACTTTTGTCACGCCCCGAATCCCATCGGGACGGATTGGCACTCGTAGCCGACAAGGCCCGAGAGAACCAAGCTTTGTCTCTATCCAATCATATGCATGCCATAAGAAACCCATAAGCACATAATAGCCCCTAGAGCTGCCACCCTATGAATCAATGTATATATCGGGATCGGCTCGAGCTAGGTTAGTACCCCTAGAGCTGCCACCCATACAACATTTCACGTTCGGCTCGAGCTAGGTTATTACCCCTAGAGCTGCCCCCTGTCAGGATCGGTCCGAGCTAGGCTTATGCCCCCAGGAATACCCCCTGATCCAAAAACCTCGGGATCGGCTTGAGCTAGGCATTTTTCCCCCAAAGCTGCCACCCATACTTGATCATTGACTACATATGCATTACTTTGTTCTTTACTTTGAGATTGATACTTTGCTAGTCATAACATCACTTTGAACTTTGGAACATAACATTGTTGGAAGCTTGGATCATTAACCAATGAGTGAGAAGCATGTGAATAACTTGGCAACATAACATCAATAATCCATGAATAAGAGACATAAGTATAATCACTATTGGAACATTGGAACATTAACCATGAACATAAGACATGAGATTCACAATTGATCAATGAGTAGGAACTATGTGATAATGACCATTGATAACTGGGTATAAGGTACCTTAGCACATTTCGGAATAGGACAAGCAAAATCTCAATGTGAATACTATTTGCCGCAGAAAGATACGGACAGAGTAACCTTACATACCTTGGATTCGCAATACGAATATATAATCCTAGAGGTGCATACAATAGTCCCGCTCCTTCTTTATTTGTCACTCTACAACACAAATATATAATGGGATTCACATTAACCATCAACTACTCTACAAATGCATATAACATCAATGAGTCACATGTTTGCCCTTAAACATGTCATTTCCTCTTGACAAAACCATTGATGAAATTATTATTCCAAAAATCCACCAATATTCCATACATTGACCAATACATGATAATTAATACATTTCACCACAACACGTCTCCTTTGCACTTTCTTATCCATATCACATCACAAATAACCCATTAAATTACCTTAATACACCTCATAGCACATATCGGCCAAAATTCCACAATTTACACATTTAGAAAATAACAAGTCTAATAACAAAATCACACCATACATGTTCATAATTTATCCATACCATGCTCTTTTATTAAGACATTAAGTCTCTTTTCAAGTTCAAATCACCAAGATAGCACACTTTTCACCAAAAGCAAAAATACACTATTCACCACCCTGCCAACATGACTATCATGATATACATAATATTCCATGCATATAATATGTTAATCCATGAGAGTAAATACTTACCAAGGCTTGGAATAGGATGATCTTGTCCAAAGAGTCCAAAGGAATTATTTGCTTTAGGGTTTGGAACTAGAGAAATGTTTGATAAATATCAAAAAGGTATGAGAGTTTGTGTGAATAAAAATCTGATGTTGGAGCCTTTATATAGTACTCAAGGCATCCTTAGCCACACTTGGCATTTAATACAATGTTTACTTGGTCAACATTGGAAGATTGGGTCATTTCCCCTTTGGGCCATGTCTTTTAATCTCATTTTGGGCCTAAATTTGGGCCCATTAACACATATCCATTTAACCCATAAACTTTCATATATAATTCACCATATATCTCATGTTTAAATAATTCCATAATGTCACGATAATATTCTCTTACGAGATTCTCATTCGTCGTCTCGATCGCAAAAATAGGAATTCTAGTCGCCCATGGCTTCATTGAACATTTGGATAACTATTTATGTTTCTTGATTTGATCATGTAGGAGTATGTAGGAGTATGTAGGAGTGTATTGAAGTGTTTTAAGCTTTGACAATGCTCAAATAACTCCAAAGAACCAAAAGAAACCATCCAAGAATCGTCGTAGAATTGCGTTACAAAACGAGTCCGAAAAGGCACAATATTTGTGCTTTGCGCCACTGCTGCAAAGCAAGGCAGTGGTGCAAGAAATGAACCCTCTCTGAATCAGTGTCTTGCGCCACACCCCCTAAAACAGGGTAGTGGCGCAAGTTTCAGCACCTTGCTGAATTTTCGGCCATTTCTTCAATACTCGTATATCGTCCAATACCTTATCAAAACACTACAAAATACTTACTTAGTGATCTTAATCATCAAGTAAACATGACTCCAAGTCACCAAATGAGGTTAGAATGTGTACGGGGTATTACCCAAATGCTCCACGAACTCACAAAACACCTCCTACAAAAGGCTAATCGCACATATTAGGTCCGATATCAAATGTTTCACCAATGACACTATAAAACACATACTCATGGCATGTCAACACCTAGGTAGATATGACCCCAAGGTATCAAGTGAGGTTAGAAAAGTACGGGGTGTTACATTCAAGAAAACCTGTGTTCTGCGAACCGCATCATCATCATGTGTCATTGGACCAGCTCGTCCTTGACTCTGGGCTGTCACTAACTGTGTTAACATATGAACTGCATTTCTAAGATCCTGGTCCGTAGTATTGACTGGTGGTTCTACAGGTACACTTCTCCTACTCGACTTTTTTGGTACAGAGGGAGTGGAGAAAGCTCGTGACACAAATTCATGCTCAGTATCACCTTGATTAACTTGATCGGGTGGTGGTATTCTGGTTCCTTCACCAGCAATTCTATCTATTCTCTTACTTTTTCCTCGACCTCTTCTTGTCATCGGCATTTTCTATATCAAAGAAAAACCAATCACCATGGTCAGATTCAATTCAACTTACCACACTGGCTCTATTGTACGATCTAGAAGTGAAGAAAAGAAACAACATCCTAAATGTCCCGTAGCCTCCTACTTATAAATGTGGTGCAAAACACATCGATAAGTAAGACTCTACTCAGACACGGCTTTGTAGACACCTTTAGAACGACCTACTGTGATACCACTTTTGTCACGCCCCGAATCCCATCGGGACGGATTGGCACTCGTAGCCGACAAGGCCTGAGAGAACCAAGCTTTGTCTCTATCCAATCATATGCATGCCATAAGAAACCCATAAGCACATAATAGCTATCGATACCAACAATGTAATTCATGGAACATGATATATATATATATACATATGCGAACTTGGCCGTTGAGGCCACCAAGTCAAGAACGACATATCCCTTTTACATTTATACACCCACATCCGTCTACAAAAGCCTCTAAAAAAAGCATTGACCAAAATGAACAAAAAGTCGGGACAAGTCCCCGCCTTATACAATACCAAATATATGTACAACTGTGACTCGGAGTAGCCCCGAACTAACTGAAGCTCACCAAAGATCTGCAACAACTGGCAACCTACTGTGGAGGCCTACTAGTACCTGCGCCTGCAGCAAGTAAGGTAAATTCCCCAAGAGGGGTCAGTACGAAGAATGTACTGAGTATGTAAGGCCATATGAAACTTGTAAGATATGAAAATATGTCAAGAACTCATGTTCAAATTCATAACCAATATAGATAAGTCACAATGTAGATGAGTCACTATTCTGTACTTTGGAAACCATGTATGATGCTTTCATTACATTCTTTGTATTTTACTTCCATGATTATTCACCTTTGCCTTTGACCTATGATACCCGGGCCCCGACTGAACAGTGGGTTTTAACATAACATATCGTTATGTTGGGATCGGCTCGAGCTAAGCTTATGCCCCCAGAGCTGCCACCCTATGAATCAATGTATATATCGGGATCGACTCGAGCTAGGTTAGTACCCCTAGAGCTGCCACCCATATAACATTTCAGGTTCGGCTCGAGCTAGGTTATTACCCCTAAAGCTGCCCCCTGTCAGGATCGGTATGAGCTAGGATTATGCCCCCAAGACTTCCCCCTGATCCAAAAACCTCGGGATCGGCTTGAGCTAGGCATTTTGCCCCCAAAGCTGCCACCCATACTTGATCATTGACCACATATGCATTACTTTGTTCTTTACTTTGAGATTGATACTTTGCTATTCATAACATCACTTTGAACTTTGGAACATAACATTGTTGGAAGCTTGGATCATTAACCAATGAGTGAGAAGCATGTGAATAACTTGGCAACATAACATCAATAATCCATGAACAAGAGACATAAGTATAATCACTATTGGAACATTGGAACATTAACCATGAACATAAGACATGAGATTCACAATTGATCAATAAGTAGGAACTATGTGATAATGACCATTGATAACTGGGTATAAGGTACCTTAGCACATTTCGGAATAGGACAAGCGAAATGTCAATGTGAATACTATTTGCCGCAGAAAGATATGGACAGAGTAACCTTATATACCTTGGATTCGCAATACGAATATATAATCCTAGAGGTGCATACAATAGTCCCGCTCCTTCTTTATGTGTCACTCTACAACACAAATATATAATGGGATTCACATTAACCATCAACTACTCTACAAATGTATATATCATCAATGAGTCACATGTTTTCCCTTAAACATGTCATTTCCTCTTGACAAAACCATTGATGAAATTATTATTCCAAAAATCCCCCAATATTCCATACATTTACCAATACATGATAATCAATACATTTCACCACAACACGTCTCCTTTACACTTTTTATCCATATCACATCACAAATAACCCATTAAATTACCTTAATACACCTCATAGCACATATCGGTCAAAATCCCACAATTTACACTTTTAGAAAATAACAAGTCTAATAACAAAATCACACCATACATGTTCATATTTTATCCATACCATGCTCTTTTATTAAGACATCAAGTCTCTTTTCAAGTTCAAATCACCAAGATAGCACATCTTTCACCAAAAGCAAAAATACACTATTCACCACCCTGCCAACATGACTATCATGATATACATAATATTCCATGCATATAATATGTTAATCCATGAGAGTAAATACTTACCAAGGCTTGGAATAGGATGATCTTGTCCAAAGAGTCCAAAGGAATTATTTGCTTTAGGGTTTGGAACTAGAGAAATGTTTGATAAATATCCAAAAAGGTATGAGAGTTTGTGTGAATAAAAATCAGATGTTGGAGCCTTTATATAGTACTCAAGGCATCCTTAGACACACTTGGCATTTAATACAATGTTTACTTGGTCAACATTGGAAGATTGGGTCATTTCCCCTTTGGGCCATGTCTTTTAATCCCATTTTGGGCCTAAATTTTGGCCCATTAACACATATCCATTTAACCCATCAACTTTCATGTATAATTCACCATATATCTCATGTTTAAATAATTCCATAATGTCACGACAATATTCTCTTACGAGATTCTCATTCGTCGTCTCGATCGCAAAAATAGGAATTCTAGTCGCCCATGGCTTCATTGAACATTTTGGATAACTATTTATGTTTCTTGATTTGATCATGTAGGAGTATGTAGGAGTGTATTGAAGTGTTTTAAGCTTTAACAATGCTCAAATAACTCCAAAGGACCAAAAGAAACCATCCAAGAATCGTCGTAGAATTGCGTTACAAAACGAGTCCGGAAAGGCACAATATTTGTGCCTTGCGCCACTACTGCAAAGCAAGGCAGTGGCGCAAGAAATGCACCCTCTCTGAATCAGTGGCTTGCGCCACACCCCCTGAAACAGGGTAGTGGCGCAAGTTTCAGCACCTTGCTGAATTTTTCGGCCATTTCTTCAATACTCGCATATCGTCTAATACCTTATCAAAACACTACAAAATACTTACTTAGTGATCTTAATCATCAAGTAAACATGACTCCAAGTCACCAAATGAGGTTAGAATGTGTACGGGGTATAACCCAAATGCTCCACAAACTCACAAAACACCTCCTACGAAAGGCTAATCGCACATATTAGGTCAGATATCAAATGTTTCACCAATGACACTATAAAACACATACTCATGGCATCTCAACACCTAGGTAGATATGACCCCAAGGTATCAAGTGAGGTTAGAAAAGTACGGGGTGTTACAAAGAACCCCTCCCAAGACCTGGTGAGGTCGGTACAAGAGCCACTACTAGACATATCCAGAATACAAGACAGAAACCAAATATATATAACAAGTACAACAGTCTCGAGAGCAAAAGACTATACAATAGAAGATGGAGTAGGATCTGCCTCGGACGTCAGTAAGCTCACCCTGCTCCGGAGTCAATGCTGAGAAAAGAGTCACGTCAAAACCGTCGACTAGTGCCTGGATCTACATCGGGGAAAAAGATGCAGAAGTGCAGTAAAGGTACTGGGGCAACGGGTACTCAATAGGCATCATCGGCGGACTGAGCTCAATATAATATAAGCAAGCTGAAGTGCAGGGGGGCATGCTAAGTCCGGGGTATAGGTAATAAATACATGAGTAATTGCCGAGACGTATAGATATGCTCAGGAGCTAAATAAATGCGATACAGAGTAACGAGTAAATAAATGCCTAAGTAAACACACAAGTCAAACATAACCTATCTGGGCCCCCATAAACCCGATAGGCACACGGAAGAAAACAATAACCCAGTCTGGCCCCCATAAACCAGCGGGACACACAAGAAAAGTAAATGCATAGTCACCAGTGTCTCGAAGCTGTATCAATATCCAGTAACCACGGTACCCAGTACCAAAACTCTCCAATCATATCATAATCAGATACCAGACTCGAACCGGAATGCATAATAATCAGTGGCCGGAATCGAATCGGAACTCATAATAATCAGTAACCAAGTGACAGAGTAGTGCCAGAATCCACACAAACACAAGTAAACGGGGACATACCGGCCCCAGAACGAACCCGAAACATAAATAAAGGAGCTAACCCACCACGTACTACAAGTCAATCTCGGGATCCTTACTGGTCAACTATCTACTGTAAACAATACAAGTCTAGGTATACATTATAATTCATGGCAAGGTTGGTCCGCATTCTAAGTCAAACTAGCCGACCCCGATCAAATACGGTGCTATCAGGAACTAACAAGGCTAAACAGGACAATCGGGTATAATCGAGGTGACTCAATCTCGTCACAACCCTAACAGGTCATACTAGGTCTTAACTAAGCCCAAAGATGTCAAAGTTCTGGCAGGTCGACAAGAAGGGTAACGGGGCCCGCTACCGGGTCCCAAAAACCAGGTCTGGTTATACTTGTCTAAGTCTAGGCTAAATCTGTCTAAGTATGGACTAAGGTCCAACAATAACATTCCCAGACTAGCAACAACAACAATCATACTATCTGACCCCAAATAGGTCATCTGTGGTGTACCACGAGGATAACGGGCCTGGAATATATCCGAATAGCCCTATCCGGCCTAGAAGGCCTAAATCACAGCAAACCAGCACCACCAAGTCCATAATACCAGCCCGCAACAGCAGCACAATAGCATACATATATCACACATAAGCCCAATCTAAGTGCAAAGGAAGGTAAACCTAGCCTACCTGGACGCCGTTGCAAGCTTGCTAAAAGAACTAGCTATTCAGGAGCCTTCCCCTTTCGAGAGGCCTCTGACTGCTACCAAGCTACCAAAATAACAAACTACATGTCAAATCATGACTATTGATACCCATATTGCATTAGTCCGAAAAATGTCCGAACAGTCCACGTGGGTCCCGCTTGCGTAATCGCAAAATCGAAACCGTCACAACGTCCCAAACTACCCCGTGACCAATAGTCACAACTAGCACCGCTCAATTTGAGCTTAAAATATAGCTCAAATACCAACAACAATCCCACCAAATATAACAATTTAAATACACAACTTTAAGCTAAAACTAACTGAAAAACTTACGGTATAAAGATGTTATACTATCAACCACGCGATCCCCGAGCTTGAATATATTGACGTAGATAGTTGATATTCTTGTGGAGATCAAATATACTACCTAAATATACTATTTCCACTACTATATATGTCAGTGGTTAAATGAAGTCATGAAGTCCTAAAATGAAAAAGGAAAATGATTGAGAGTATAGTGGTATATATATGCATATATGTACACGTACACTACCAAACATATTCAGTGAGTCATTTGCCATCAATTGTCACACCAACAAATGTCCTTGTAATAATATTAGTAGTCATAAAGTGTACTTCACCCATATTCACGTGGAGGTGAGGTGGATTAATACATATTCGGATATTGCATAGGCTCGTGGTAAAATAAATACAACATTTTAAATATACCATAATTCATAGAAAATTATTTCTAACAAAACCTCTATAAAATAAAAATATTATTTTAACATATTTAAATTCACTATCTCCGCTTAAATTATTAATAAATTATAAAACTATTATAAAATAGTATAGATATATCATAACTAAAGAATTTTATAAATTTCAAAAATAATTTCGAAAGGTAATTAACTATGTCATTTTACCAAATTCAAATTTAATTTAATATTTTACAACGTGCTCGGTCTAAATAATATTCTCAAACGAACTGTCCGGAAACCGAACTGTCAGTCCCAGCAAGTCATAAAAAACTTGGGGCGGTTATAGAAAAGCTTTAAATGTTGAAAACATACGAAAACGAGGGAAATAACTGGGAAGGTCATTACAACACGCATCCTATATTGCAATATATCTGCTACAATGATAAAAGAAAACAATATATTTTAAAAAAATTATGGCTAAGAATAAAAAGAAAAAGGAAAAAAAATGAAGCCTAAAAACAAACAAAAGCTACAAACATTTACAGAAAAAAAGGGGGAAAAGAAAATCAAAAGCTACAAAAACCATCATGCAAACTATGTGGAAGATCCTTTTCTCCTCAAACAAAATATCAGCTCCTAAATTGAACTCCAATTATCTCAAATGTGACAAGGATGAAGAAAAAGGGAGACATGTTCCTACTTCAACAATCTAGCTAGTATTCACAACAACTATGGCTGCAGAATTTTAAATTGGACCATTCTGGAAAGTAATTACTATTTCTTGGTTAAATATTGTAACGGCTCCTTTTAATTGATTAGATTCTTTGAACATGTATTTGTTCAAATTTCCGGGAGAGTAGGATAATGACATGTATTAAAAGAGATCAAATTTATGTGAAACTGTTCAAGTATGTGTATTAATTATTTTTTTTACAGATTTGTACAACTTATTCTAAAATTAAAGGGCATATTGATAGACATTTTAAAAGTAATTCAACTTTTAATTTGTGATTTTCCACTTATATATAAAAAATTATTATTTATTTAGATAGTTAATTAGATTTTAAACTTTGAAGATTGGAGTTTCCCATTATTTTAGTATAATATGATATGATCTGATGAATATAGGTCTCAAAATAGTGATCTTTCGGAAAACCATAATGAGGAGCTTTCACAAACTTTTGTTTATCATGACTTCATGCAACTTAGTTACTTCTTTTAGAATTAATGAATTCATTACTATTGTTAACTCTTATTACACTGCAATAAAATCGATTATCAATGACGAATGATTTCGTCACTTATAAATCATATTTCGTCACAAAAGAACTTGCGTGACAAAAAAAATTTTGTCAACTAGTCGTCCTTAAACATGGGTCGCTAAATATATACAAAGACAATTTAGTGTTTCGTCGCTAAAAATGTTATATTACCTACAATAAACAAGAATCGTCCCCAAATGGGTAGTATAGGTGACAAATTTGTTTGTCATAAAAATATTATTTTTTGTAGTTGATAATATGATTGTCATTAAAAAGGTTATTAATACCGACAAAATTTCATTATCCGTAATTATTTAGCTCAATTAGTGACGACATCAATAGTCTCTAAAGTTAGATGTATTTTGTAGTTAAATAAATGTAATCTTGTCACTAAAGACGACCTTGTATATATTAAAAAATATTTCGTCCTAAATGTATAAATTAGTGACAAATTTGTTATTATAAAGAATTTTCACTATAATTGTCATGATTACTTGATTAGTGACAATTACATTTGTCATATAATACAACACTAAATGTAGCCAACTAAGATGTTCCGTGACGAAAATATTTGTCTTAAAACATTTAATTTAGTCGTTGCAAAAAGTTAATTCTGTAATGACAAAATCTTTTGTCACTAATTACAAACATTTGATGACACGTAATAATTGTATACGGGTATTTATTTTTATATTAGAATTACATAAATATTATTATTATTATTATTAT
This sequence comes from Capsicum rhomboideum, assembly GCA_031232105.1. Lineage (NCBI taxonomy): Eukaryota > Viridiplantae > Streptophyta > Magnoliopsida > Solanales > Solanaceae > Capsicum > Capsicum rhomboideum. The sequence continues at coordinate 128,656,538 of CP124713.1, read as the reverse complement.
TATTAATAATAATAATAATAATAATAATTAAAAAAAAAATTAAGCCATATAATAATAAAAATCATCCAAGATCATACAATTAAGAACTAAAATTATATTAAAATAATATCTCATTACAAACTCCTTAAATAAAAATAAAATATGCCCAACAAGAAAACCTAACTGAGATATACAAATATTACTCCTAAACTAAGATAAGTGAAGGCTTCTTCTCAAAATACCAATAACGCAGTTAAACTTGACTTGCAAATAGTCCTGATTCAATTCTCACCCTCTACCTGTGGAAGAGAGAAAACTAAAATAGGATTTGATTTAAAGTATTCACGTTCTATACAATAGCAAGTTAGCTACAAGTGAGATAACTTTTAAAAATAAAACTTGCAAAACTTACAAGTAGCTATTATGGCTTGGATTAGGAAGTGTATTGTAAAGTTACATCAAAAAGACAAATTTATTTAATATCCCAGAATAAAATGTTGCAACTTTTATAGCTAATGATTTGTGTTATGAAGCAGACTCTTTGTTAACATAAGCAAGCTCTTTGTTAATGATGTTTTCTTGATGTATTAAGACTAAGATTTTAGTGAATTCTTTCTACTAGCAAGACAGTTTAGTTGTTCATCTGTCATAACAATTTACTTCAGCTTACTGGAAAGAATAAAAACCATTAATATGTGTCACAAAATCCACACTTAACATATAACATGAATAGAAAATACAATCATTTAAATATAGTACTAAATGTTTGTTGTCATTTACTTAGGATAAATTTGTGTCATTATTTTTCTATGGTTAGCTAAATTCACTAATCTCAGGATAGTTAATTTCAAGGTGCATCTGGTTCCAGTTCTTTGCTTACTCCCAAAATATTTATCTCCTAAAAGTAATGAAAGTTAATCACATAACTGGCGAAAAATTAGAAGATATTGGCACCACAAACTAGAGCTACATGCAGGGAAATACACGGGTGCATTTGCAGATCAAATGTTGAGCCTCAAAAACGTTTCAGTCAGAAAATCATAACCAACCAACAATAACATACCCAACATAATTTCACAAGTGGGTTCTGAGGAGGGTAGGATGTACACATAACTTACCTCTACCTTTGTGGGGTAGAGAGGTTGTTACCGATAGACCCTCAGCTCAAAAGAAAGAAAACAAAGCATGTTTGCAAGAAAAAATGACAGTACCCGAGCAAGATACAAAGCACTAAAATGGGAAACCAAGACAAACTAAAAAGGAAAAATAAAAAACAAGAAAATAACAACAGCAAAGTGGCAAGATGGACACAACCAAAAAGACATGTAGCAATGGATGAAGTAGAAGATACTATGCAAGTACTAAACAGGAATACTGCTAGTAGGGAGAAAAGTGGAAGAGAAGACTAGCCCCGTTTCTTCCACATAAAGGTGCTACACGCTCGCTATCTACTAACCTTCTGCCTTAATCTTGGATCGTCAGTAAGCTTGAGGACATGCAAGCGATAAATTACAGTGGCAAGGCAAAATCAGATGATTGTTATCATAATATGCATTTTCAGGTACCATTACTATAACGCAGTGTCACATAAAATTTCTCAATGCACCCATTCTTAGTAATATCTTAATAGATTTTGCTACGCAAAGAATTGATAGAACAAGCAGGAAATGAGACTAGTGCTTTCTCAAATTGGAGTTTCTTCAAGTTCAAAAGAATCAATACCAAAATAAATCCAGAACTTGAAGCACCTTTCAAAACTTCTCAGTAAGTTGAAGTTCCAAAGAAGTTAATTTAGTTCAATACTCTAAAACTCAATCAAAATTTTAACCGATCACAAAATTCTGACAACCAGTTGAATTCAAAAGTTAATGTTTTTCTGCTAATGTTCTTTTATTAAAGAAATAAACAGTTTCTCCATATTTTCCAAGTTAAAGCACTAGGCAATATCATCAAGTCCATGAAGCATATCATACAACAACAAAAAAGTGAATCTCAAACTAGTACTAGTTGTGATCACCTATATGAATCCTCAAAAATCACCTAGGTTGGATTTTATCCCAAGACTGGCTGCATTGGTTAGATTACAAACTAGAAACAGATTGTTCAAATGGGGCTTGTGATTGATCAGACCTGTCCCGTCTGTAAACATGAACATGAGACTATAACACACTTGTTCTTTACTTGTGATGTCTCTGTTACCATTTGGAAAAAGTCGTTGTCATGGTTAGGCATTATAAGAGAGCCTAAAGAATGGAATGATGAACTATATTGGGTTGTTACATATGCCAATGGAAGATCCCATTCTGCAGCAACTTACCATGTGTGAAGAGAAAGAAATTTTAGAATTTTCCTAAACAAAAAACAGACTATTGCCCAGATAATCAAGTAAATCATCCAGGAGATACATGTCAAGGCTGCTAAGAAGAGACAGATTGCTCCATGGCTGGAGGACAACAATTGCTACCCTGATTAGTTTGTTTAGCTTGCTCTTGTTGCCCTCTATGTTTCTTTAGATTCATGCTCGATGGTTGTGGGGAGCCTATGTCTATCAACCATCTTTTTTAGTGTTGTACAACGTTCACTTTTGGTAATAAATCTTTATGTACCAAACATAAGGTGTTGCTAAATTATTAATTTTCTTACGTAGTTAGTCTCAGCCTGTAGAGATGACCATCCTTTTCCACTGGAGTAATGGGTGCGCTTGTAGAACTCGATTCTGTCAGACTCTATTCTTTTATTTTTATTTTCACCCTATAAAATAACAAAAATAATATGAAATAGTACTAAAGTGTCATTATTAAAAAAACAAAAGTTGGATAAATTACTGCACGAGCAACTACAAACACTTTTGACCCCATGAAATGATTAGATATAAGCTTAGTTCGATTGTCCTTGTCCATGTTGCATCATATCAACAAACAAAATATAAACATAAGTAACTTAAATGACTATGAGAGTAACATGAATTTTGATTACCTTATGCTCTAGATTCGTCCACATGTACAAATCCTATTCCATTTTTCTGGGGTCAACTCTGGCACTTCAATTTTATGAGCTTTTTTCTTGGAGCGTGCATTTTCAAATAGCTCTTTTAACTTGTAGCGCCATTGCCGGCTTTCAGCTTCTATTTTCCAAAATATCCTCACAACAATCTTTCAGATAATGCTCGTCCAAATTTATTTTAAATCTCTCCTAAAAAATCATATAAGTTTTGAAGAAACATCACAAATTCATATTCACATCAAACTAAAGTGATACAAACTTACATGTAACTTAAACATTAATTTAGAGTAACTTCCCAATAAGTAACTATACAGAAGAGCCATGATGTGCTAAATAATCGCATGATGATACTCGAACATCCACAAGTGAAGCAGACTCACTCTCCACTTCATTATGTTGAAACAATAAAATAAAATATTTGATGAAAATTTTATAAACTGCTAGAGCATTTTTCATACAGGCTAAATGGAAAAAAAATCTAGTATAATGGAAAGAACAAAAGCTCCTAATTTACTAGACTATAAATAAATGTCACTTGATTTAACAATGGCGTTGCACTGAATTTGTCAGATATTCATTTGAATAGGAGCTAAAGTAAAAGCAATGTCATTACAGAATTTACATTCACTAGCTACTCTACTATTGGCAGTATAAATTCCATCCATAAATTTATGAAAACTACTTTCAAAATATATGTAACCTTCATAGAATTTCTAACATTAGAATCAAGGAAATAAAGTATGATAAGTTGTAATCCAGCCCTATGATTAACATGTAAAACTTGGAGCAAAAGTGAACTGCTAACACGCTAGCAAAACTAAATACTGGAATTGATCTAGTGATTTATTAAATTAAGTTACCTTTTCTTTTAAGTGACACATACAAAAATAGAACTTCGAGTAAGTGATAATTAGCTGAGTATTTGAAACTGTCTTGAATATTATTACCTTGAGGTACTTCCAGATATTATCACCTATATCTACACTCACGCTTATGAATGAGATAGATTAAGCTGGACAACTAAAGGTACAACTATGACGTAAATTATCCTCGAGGAATATAAAAAAGTATCAGAAAATAAAATAATTGCAAACTAAGAAGAAAAGAGAAAATGGCTGAATCCAGATTTGACTATCATCAAAAGAAACAAAGATTAAAGCTGCAAATTAGATATTCTCCGCGATTTACTAGATTACTTGTTATTAGAGATATTTGACTTAACTGCATCTTTGACTAGAATTACTCTAATTTATCTAACTCAACATTCAAATCGTCCTAGACCATGTATAATGGATTACTTGTTATCTGAGAAATGGCTTACTGCAGTAATTTACCAATTCAAATGGACTATTTAAAAGTGAACTAATCCTACTAAGGTTGTATACTATCAGGCTAAAGTTCAATTATTGAACCTATCTAAAACTGTAATCTCAATTGGGGTGTTCATGGTTCGGTTTGGATCGATTTTTTATTAAAATCAAAACTAAACCAATTTATTTTTTCAGTTAAGTTTTAATAAAACAAAAATTAAACCAAATATTGTCAGTTTTTAAAATTTAAGACCAAACCAAATGTTGATATTTTTAATCGGTTTGGTTTGGTTTGATTTGGTTTTTCACCAAACCGTGAACACCCCTAATCTCGAATGGTAATTAATGCGTAGAAAACAAAGTACAATATCTCCAGAATTTTCTAATATATTCTAACAGATCATCAAGTCCTAAACTAAAGGCAGTATCGCAAACAATTTCGTACTAAACCAAGTTGGAGCAGCTAGTAATCAATCTTAAGGAGCACAAAATAATCCTAAGGGTTTGACTGACTCTATTTCATTAGTAGGAAATAGATTTAACAGCAAAAATTGAGACTGGTTCCAACTTCCAATCAAGAAAACTTGAGCAATATCTGTTTAGAGTAGTATCCAATTAATTACTAAGTAGTACCATTTAGTCTGGCAACTTCTGTTGCAAGATGTATTGCTGATTTTTAAAATTCAATAACAGTGACATGCTTATTTTTTATCATCGCAGTGAACACTTACAATTTCAGCTAATACAAATGTACAATCTCTCACAGTAAATCCTTCTTTTCAAAAGCACATACTCATTTATCTCACAACATCGACTCTAAAAAGGTACGATTTGGAATCAATGCATAGATTCACAAGCCTATTCTCAATAATTTTGGGTACAAACAACTTAGCATCGGAAAGTAAACAAAGTTGATATAAAGCAATGGAAAATAAGAAAGAGTAAGACAAAGTAGGAACCTGTGTTTTTCGGATTGCGCCCACTTACTCGATAGAGAAGATAATGAAGAGAGGGAATTGAGCCCTGCTAAAAGATTTCGTGAATTGGGGAGAGGGAATTATGCCCTCTGAAAAAGGAGGGGGGGGGGGGGGGGAAGAGGGAATTTTGCCCTCGCGTTTTCAACTTTTTGAGTCCAATTACTCAATAATGTCCTGATTCCTAGGAGGCCAGTTTATTTTTTCTCTTTTACTTCCTTTTTACTAGTTAAATAAAAATAATTATGTACTAGAAACTAAAAACTAACTTACTAATAGAAGAAATTTAAACGAAATTTATTGCATACAAAATAAAGTGCAACTGAAAACAAATTCAAACAAAGAATAAATTAAAATGCATAAGAAAACTATTTAATAATCAGATTTCTAATATCTTCAATGGGTGCTATTTGGACCTTCTAATGAATATGTTTATTTTTAATTTGGAAAAGGGACAAATATACTCCCGAACTTTCATATATGGTATGTATAAACCCTCCATTATACTTTAGGGATGTACATACCCTTACCGTCATACTTTTGGGCCATATATACCCTTAAACCAAACTGATGGACACGTGACATCATCTCAACGGTTTACCCTATTTTAATTTATTTTTTACCCAAAATTAAAAAACCCACTCAACTATCCATTACCCTACCCGAATTAAAAAAAGTGTTCTTTCTCCTTTAATGGATGAGTCAAGAAGAACCACTCCATTAATGGATGCTCCAAACTTTCTCATTTGGAACATCCATTAATGGAGTGTTTCCTCTTGACGCATCCATCCGGTAGTGATGTTCAGTTAACAAGTATGAACAACTTTATGAAGATGTGCTGTTTTATGGGGGGTTTCGCTTCGGGCTAGGGTTTGGCTTGCCTATTGGTGGGTTACGGTAGGCGCCATCATGACTCAAATATTGGGTCGTGATAGCTTGGTATCAGAGCCTCGGTTGTCTGGGTAGTGTCGGTACATTAGCCAATGTGCGGTAGAGACATGCGGATCGGTGCGGGGACGCCTGTATCCTATCCTCGGGAGTCTACGAAGCATTCTTAGGGAAGTCTCTTATTTTCTTGACTCATGTGCATGCGTCGAGGCTATGTGGGTTTTTGATCTTCATTTGGTTCACTCTTTACGTAGATGACTCAGATGCGTGGTGCGAGAGCCAAGGGTCGGGACCCCGAGCTTGTAGCGAGGGCTTTAGTTAGGGTCCTAGGTCGACCTAAAGGTCGAAGGCAGGGCAGAGCAGTAGCCCCAGGCCAAGATCATGCTAGGGACCAGTCACCCGATCCCATTATAGTTCCAGATGTTCTGCCGCCACAGCAGCCGGTGGGCCAGGGAGCAGCCTAGGCTCTACCGGGATTTATTGATGCTTCAGTGCTCCGAGAAATTTTGGTATAGTTGTGGGATTAGTTGGAGGACCTTCAGTCGAGGGAGCCCATCCAGCAATACATGGAGTTGGTATTGGTACGCAACCTGCAACTGCAACACCCAGAGTTGAGGTTCCACCTGTACCGATAGCAGTCCAGCCAGTTATGTTTCTCGAGAAGCAGAAGATGTTGAGTCATTTTCTGAGATTAGCTCCACCCAGATTTGCCGGTACTCCAGGAGAGGACGCTTATAAATACTTATCCAGCTGCGAGGAGAATCTGAGGAATATGGGATTAGTGGAGTCGCGCGGGGTAGATTTTGTTGCTTATCAGTTTGATACAGTCGAGAGAAGATGGTGGAGAGGTTATCTTGATTCTAGGCCATCTGGATCTCCACCCGTTACTTGGGCACAGTTCTCCGAGGTGTTCTTGGGGAAGTACATTCCCCGCAGCATGCGTGAGCTTCTTCGAGATGAGTTTTCCAGGTTGAGGCAGGGGTCTATGATAGTAGCTAAGTATGAGGCTAGATTTCATGATTTAGCCAGGCATGCCACTGCGCTCTTTCCAGATGAGTATGAAAGGATTAGATTTTTTGTCAGAGGATTGTGGTTATCACTTCATAGAGCTACACAAAGTTTAGTGACTTTAGGAAAGTCCTTTGAGGAGATAGATGAGCATGTGTATTTGATCGAGGAGATGGATCGTGAGGCCCAAGGGGGCAGCGATAAGAGACCCTGATTCCAGAGTAGTTACAGTGGCAGTCACAGCATCTCGCAGTTCAGAGGTAACGGGTTTCACGGTAGGTACCCTCAGCAGCAGCAGTATTTTCAGCAACAGGGTCAACCTAGTAGGTACATACAGTCAGCCTTGCAGATTTCTGATAGGGGACAACCCACCTATAGTGGTTCTGGTAGTCAACCTCTAGGACATGGTCATTCCAGTTCATTAACTAAGGATGGTCATACCCGATCAGCCAAATCTTCTAGGCTGAGCAGGGAGCCAGGAGCATGCTATACTTGTGGGGTTGTTGGTCATTTTGTGCATGAGTTTACTCAGCGAAAAGCGATTGAGCCTTCAGTTCAGACGGCAGAGCCCATCAGATCTATACCGCCAGCAGGCATAGGTGGTGCACAGGGTCATCGGGGTGGTCCCTAGGGTTCTCGAGGTAGAGCGCAAAGAGGTCGAACTGGTGGTCAGGTCGGTGCTCAAACTAGTAGTAGCCAACGTCAGTTGTATGCCGTGCCGTCTAGGCAGGAGGCTGAGGCTTTGGATGCGGTGATTACAGGTACGATTTTCGTATGCCATCAGCCAGCTTCTGCATTATTTAATCCCGGATCCATATTTTCTTATGTATCTACTTATTATGCACCACGATTAGGTTTATGTTCTAAGTTATTATCTGTGCCCTTACGTGTATCTACCCCCATTGGTGATTCCTTAGTAGTGGATCGGGTCTATAGATCTTATCTGGTGACTGTTTGGGAATTTGAGACTCGGTTTGATTTTATTGTATTGGTTATGGTAGACTTTGATGTGATTCTGGGTATGGGCTGGTTGTCTTTTTATCATGCAGTCTTGGATTGCTTTGCCAAGACCGTTACCTTAGCCATGCCTGCTGTACCCCCGGTGGTGTGGCAGGGTTCTGTTAGCCGCACACCAATAGGGATTATTTCATATGTTCGGGCTCGTAGATTGATGTCGAGGGGATGTGATTCATTCCTTGCTTATGTTCAGGATGCTAGTATTGAGAGTCCATTTCTTGACTCCATCTCTGTTGTTCATGAGTTTCCTGATATTTTCCCGACTGACCTACCTGGCCTTCCTCCTGAACGTGATATAGAGTTCATTATTGACCTCAAGCCGGGCACTCGACCTATTTCTATGGCTCTTTATCGTATGGCTCCTGCTGAGTTGAGAGAATTAAGTAGTCAGTTTGAGGATCTTTTGGGAAAGGGTTTTATCAGGCAAAGTGTGTCATCGTTGGGTGCTCCAGTTCTGTTTGTAAAGAACAAGGATGGGTCTATGCGAATGTGTATCGATTACAGGCAGTTAAATAGGGTGACAGTGAAGAATAAGTATCCTATGCCTAGTATCGATGATTTGTTTGATCAACTTCAGGGTGCAGTGGTATTCTCGAAGATAGACTTGAGATCTGGATATCATCCGTTAAGAGTTAGGGCTGAGGACATCCCAAAGACAACCTTTAGGACTAGGTACGACCATTATGATTTCCTAGTGATGTCTTTTGGGTTTATTAATACCCCAACAGCTTTCATGGATTTGATGAATTATGTATTCAGGCCATACTTGGACTCCTTTGTGATTGTGTTTATTGAAGACATCTTGATTTATTCAAAGAGCAGTGAGGAGCACGAGCAACATTTGAGGATTATGCTCCACACTTTGAGAGATCATCAGCTTTATGCCAAGTTCTCAAAGTGCGAGTTCTGGCTTGAGTCTGTAGCTTTCTTGGGGCATGTTGTATCCATACACGGTATCATGGTAGACCCAGCGAAGATTGAGGCTATTCAAGGTTGGGCTAGGCCCACGTCGCCTATTGAAGTTTGTAGTTTTGTGGGGTTGGCAGGGTACTACAGGCGGTTTGTTGAGGGCTTCTCGTCTATTTCATCTCCTATGACCAGACTGACCAGGAAGGAGTTCCGTTTCAGTGGTCTGAGGATTATAAGGCAAGCTTTCTGAAGCTTAAGGATCGACTTACTTCTGCACCTGTGTTGACTCTCCCAGTTGAGGGCGAGGGTTTCACCGTGTATTGTGTGCGTCTGGTATCGGTTTGGGATGTGTTCTAATGTATTGGGGTTATTTTATTGCATATGCGTCGAGGCAGCTGAAGGTGCACAAACATAATTACCCCACTCATGACTTGGAGTTAGCAGCGGTAGTGTTTGCACTAAGGATTTAGAGGCATTATCTATACGTCGTTCATTGTTAGATCTTTATAGACCACCACAGTCTTCAACATATTATGACTCAGAGGGATCTTAGTTCGAGGCAGCGCAGGTGGATTGAGTTGCTGAAGGACCATGATATCTCTATTCTCTATTATCCGGTCAAAATGAATATAGTAGCGGACGCCTTAAGCCGAAAGGCAGTGAGTATGGGTAGCTTAGCCTTCATTCCAGTCTCTTAGTGGCCATTGGCTTTGTACATTCAGTCCTTAGCTAACTCAATGGTGCGTTTGGATATTTTTGACCCCGGGAGGGTTATCGCTTATGTTGGTACGAGATCTACTTTATTGGAGCGGATTCAGAGTCGTCAATTTTAGGATAGCGTTCTCCGTAGCATTCGAGATCAGGTATTGAGGGGTGAGTCTGAGAGAGCTACCTTGGGTTCTGATAGTATTCTGAGGTTTGACGACCGTATTTGTGTTTTGAGGGTTGGGGATTTGGTTCAGTTGATTCTGCACGAGGCGCACAGTTCTAGATATTCTATTCACCCTGGGACAACTAAGATATATTGGGATCTGAGGCAGCACTATTGGTGGAGTGGTATGCGGAGAGATATAACAGGGTTTGTAGCTCGATGCCTTTGTTGTTAGCAGGTAAAGGCTAAGCACCAGAGACCTGGTGGATTGCTTCAGCAGTTGCCCATTCCCAAGTGGAAATGGGAGTGGGTCGCTGTGGATTTCATTGTTGGATTGCCTCGCACCTCCCGTGGTTTTGATAGTATTTAGGTCGTGGTGGATCGGTTGCGTGCACTTTATCCCTGTTCGAGTCTCCTACAGTGCTGAGAGATTAGCTCGTGTATATATTCAGGAGGTGGTTCACCTACATGGAGTGCCAGTTTCTGTTATCACAGACAGAGGGTCTTAGTTTACCTCCAGTTTTTGGGGGACTTTCCAGGAAGATTTGGGTACTCAAGTGGACCTTAGTACTGCATTTCATCCTCAAACCGATGGGCAGTCGGAGCGGACGATTCAGGTATTGGAGGATATGCTCCGCGCTTGTGTGTTAGACTTTGGGGGTCAGTGGGATTAGTTCTTACCTTTAGCAGAGTTCAAATATAATAATAGCTTTCATTCCAGCATTCAGATGGCTCCGTTTGAGGCTTTGTATGGTAGACAATGTCGGTCTCTAGTTGGATGGTTCGAGACTTCAGAGGTCAATTCTCGTGGCAAGGATTTGCTCCGAGAGTCTTTGGACCATGTTCGGGTGATTCAGGACAGGCTGCGGACAACCCAGAGTAGACAGAGGAGTTATGCAGATCGTAGACGTCGTCTGTTGAAATTCAGAGTTGGTGATAGGGTCTTCTTATGAGTATTGCCCATGAAGGGCGTGATGCGGTTTGGTAGGAAGGGTAAGCTTAGCCCCAGATATATTGGACCCTTTGAGATTCTGCAGATAGTTGGAGAGCTGGCTTATGTGCTAGCTTTACCTCCGGCATTTTCAGCTATCCATCCAGTGTTTCATGTTTCTATGCTGCGACAGTACATTTCGAATGAGTCGCATGTGCTTCAGTGGGACTCGGTTCAGTTAGACGATAAGTTAGCATTTGTGAAGGAGCCTGTGTCCATTTTAGCCATAGATGTCAGACGGTTACGCTCCCGGGACATTCCAGTGGTTAAGGTACAATGGCTTCACCGTCCGGTTGAGGAGGCCACTTAGGAACTTGAGCATGATATGCGAGCCCAGTATCCCTACTTGTTCACTTCTTTAGGTATGAGCTTACTCTTGACTTTCGCGGACGAAAGTCCTTTTAGTAGTGGATGTTGTAATGACTTTTCCGGTCATTTCCCTCATTTTCGTGTGTTTTCGATTTTTAGAGCTTTTCTATAACCACCCCAAGTTATTTATGACTTGCTGGGACTGACAGTTCGTTTAAGAATTTTACTTATACCAAGCGTGTTGCGAAATATTTAAATTAAATTACAATTTGGTAAAAAGATATAGTTGATTACCTTTCGAAAATGTTTTTGATATTCATAAAATTCTTTAGTTATGATATATCTATACTACTTTATAATAGTTTTGTATTTTATTAATATTTTAAGCGGAGATAGTAAATCTAGATATGTTAAAATAATATCATTATTTTATAGAGGTTTTATTCAAAATAATTTTCTATTAATTATGGTATATTCAAAATGTTGTATTTATTTTACCATGAATCTACGCAATACCCGAGTATATATGTAATAGAATAAAAGTAAACTTGTAGTATTCCACTTCCACGTGGAAGTAAGTGGAGGGTACAATAACATATGGTTTTGATGACTCACCAACACATGGCAAACATTAATTCTCCTATGTTTTAATCACATTACATGGGTAGGAAACCATGTTTTCAACAAACATTGTTTTCTACTTGTCCCTATGAATGTACGTGTGCATATATAATTTTAGTAGCTACCTTTCATTAATTTCTGCTTCTCTTTATCAAGGCAGTTTCAAATTAGTACAATTATATGCAATTAATTTTAATATAAGATTTCGTATAAAAATATTTTGATGTTATATTCGATCTCCGACAGAAAATTAATTATGCGCATCAAGTTATTCAAGCTCAGGTTCTAGTAAGGGAAGGCTGGGATTGAGTGGGGGTGAGTCCGTGGACGTGTAATCATCATTATTACGGTAAGTTTTGTCGTTTTTACGATATATTTTTTTATATCTATTATCGGTGGGATTGTTGTTAGTACTGATTTAGAGCTTAATATGAGCTCGGATTGGATAACATATGTTGTGACTATTGGTCACAGAATTATTTGGGACGCTGTGACGGTTTCAGTTTTGCGAATTCGCAAGCGGGCCGCACGTGGGACTTTTGGTCATTTTCCGACCTAGGGCAATATGGATATCAATTTTCATATTTTGATACATAGTTTATTATTTTGGTAGCTTGGCAACAGTTAGAGGCATCTCGGAAGGGGAAAGCTCCTGTATAGCTGGTTCTTTTGGCAGGCTTGCGGCGGCGTCCAAGTAGTCTAGGCTTACCTTCCTTTACACTTAGATTGGGCTTATGTGTAATATATGTATGCTATTGTGCTGGTGTTGTGGGCTGGTATTATAAACTTGGTGGTGGTGGTTTGCTATGATTTAGGCCTTCTAGGCCGGATATAGGGCTATTTGGATATATTTCAGACCCGTTATCCTCGTGGTACGCCACAGATGACCTATTTAGGGTTGGATAGTATTGTTGTTGTTGATTGCTGGTTGGGGAATGATATTATTGGACCTTAGTCCAGGCTTAGGCAGACTTAGCCTAGACTTAGACAGGTATAACTAGACATGATTTTTGAGACCCGTTAGTGGGCCCGTTACCCTTTTTGTCGACTTGTCATAACTTTGACATCTTTAGGCTTAGCTAAGCCCTATATGACCTGTTAGGGTAGTGACAGGATTGAGTCACCCCAATTATAACCGGTTGGCCTATTTAGCCTTGTTAGTCCTTGATAGCACCGTATTTGATCGGGGTCGGCTAGTTTGACTTAGAACGGTGACCCGCCTTTCCATGACTTTTAATGTATACCCAGACTTGTATATACATATTGTTTATAGTAGATAGTTGACCTAGAAGGACCCCAAAATTGACTTGTAGCATGTTGTGGGTTAGCTTCTGTGCTTATATACTAGTATTGATTTGGGACTAGGGCGTTCCCCGTTTATTTGATATGCTATGACATTTGATTCAATTCTGGTTACTGGCTATGATGAGTTTCGTTTCGAGTCCGGCTACTGATTCAGGTATGATGATTTTGGTTATTGACTATTGGGTGTCCCGATTTATGTCCGGCCCCGGATTGTGGTACACTATGAGTTTTGGTATTGGGTACCGTGACTATGATACTGTTGGTCTCTGAGTTTCGGTTCAAGTTCGGTAGATATGATATATATGTGGCCTATTGTTATTACCCACTGCGTCCAGTTCGATTTCAGCGTCTGGCCTTTTATTATTACCTATTAGTGCCGGTTCAAGCTCGGTGCACTCTTATTGGTTATTGTGGTTACTGGATACTGATACAGCTTTGAGACACAGGTGACTATGCATTTACTATTCTTGTGTGTCCCGCCGGTTTATGGTGGCCAGGCTGGGTTATTATTTTCTTTCGTGTGCCTATCGGGTTTATGGGGCCCCAGATAAGTTATGTTTGACTTGTGTGTTTACTTACACATCTATTTACTCAATTATTCGGTGTAACATTTATTTATTTCCTAAGCATACCTATACGCCTTGACAGTTACTTATGTATTTATTACTTATACCCCGGACTTAGCATGCACCCTCATATTTTAGCTTTCTTATATTACATTGAGCTCAGTCGGCCGATGATGCCTACTGAGTACTCGTTGCCTGGTACTCATACTGCACTTCTGCATCTTTTTCCCCGATGCAGATCCGAGCACTAGCCGACGGTTTTGACGTGACTCTCTTCTCAGCACTGACTCCGGAGCAGGGTAAGTTTACTGACGTCCGAGGCAGATCCTACTCCATCTTTTACTGTATAGTCTTTTGCTCTCAAAACTGTTGTACTTGTCATATATATTTGGTTTCTGTTTTGTGTTTTGGATGTGTCTAGTAGTGACTCTTGTACCGACCTCACTAGGTCTTGGGAGGGGTTCTTGACTCTATATACTGTCCTCTTCCTTCTCAATATAGGCATGTATATATATTCTGATTCTGTTTTTATATTTATAACGTGTTTATAAGTTTGGTTACTTCCACTTCATCTCTGCTTTCTGAGATTCCGCGCGTTAGCCTGTCGCTTGTCGCTCTGGGCTAGGGTTTGACTTGCCTATTGGTGGGTTACGTTAGGCGCCATCATGACTCAAATATTGGGTCGTGACACACAATCTATGTATACATCTATTCATTATTATGGTACTATCTAAAGAGTTATAAACAAACATACAGAATTTATTATTCTTAAACTATAAATAAGATACATGTCTGATTTCTCAATGTTCTATTCTGTTGTACTATTTTGAAGAGAGCATGTTTCAGGAAGTAAAAATATATCTCTTTCTCTTTTCTGCTTTGTTTCTCTATTTTTTTTAATTATCTAAGCACTTTTTTGTATGTACTAGTTTCTAGACACGTACGTTGCACGTGTATCCCATATTGATTAACTTAAAGTTGGACTTATGGTCTTCTTTCTTGAATTTATGTAGTCATTTGAGATTTTATACAAGTCATTGATGATGATCAAACCATCAATGAATAAAATATAAAAAATTAATGCTATATAATTAATATAATATACAATGTGGGCATAGTTGTTTTTTGCATGATCTTATATATGAACTCAACTCCACCAGTTGGATTATATATATTATACCTCCTAATTAACATCTAAATAAATATTATTAAATAAAAAATAAATAACACCTGACTTTGTACAAGGGTCGATTATGCAATAGCTATCAATGGTTAGTGTGAGCTAGCTGACTTTTCTCCAGACCAAAAAGCCTTTCGACGTGGTGTATGAACTCTCGTAGTATTTGGGTCATGGCGATGTCTGCAGTTTGGCACGATACATATTATCTTGTCCCTAATGATCGCAACTTGTTCATTAAATTCTTTTCACGTGGTGATACATGGCATATTTTCTAATCTTTAATGTATCGAGGTAATCTTTTTCCTATACATCGGCTAGTGTATTCGGTAAATCGATGCCGGATTTGAAATACTGAAAATTTAATTACAACAATCTATTTATACATCTTTTCATTAATACGATACTATCTAAAGAGTTATGTACAAACATATAGAATATATTATGCTTACACTATAAATAAGATGTATGTCTGATTTCTCAATGTTCTATTCAGTTGTACTATTTTGAAGAGATCTTGTTTCAGGATGTAAAAATATATCTCTTTCTCTTTTTTGGTTTATTTCTCTACTTTTTTTTAATTATCTAAGCACTTTTTTGTATGTACTAATTTCTGGACTTGTACGTTGTACGTGTATCTCATATTGATTAACTTAAAGTTGGACTTATCATCTTCTTTCTTGAATTTATGTAGTCATTTGAGATTTTATACAAGTCATTGATGATGATCAAGTCATCAAGGAATAAAAAATACAAAATAAATGTTATATAATTAACATAATATACATTGTGTGCATGTTTGTTGTTTACATATTCTTATATATGGACTCAACTCAAATAATTGGATTATATATATTATACCCCCTAATTAATATCTAAATAAATATTATTAAATGAAAAAGAAATAACTCCTGATTTTGTCCAGGAGTCAATTATGTAATAGCTATCAGTGACTAGTGTAAGCTAGTTGACTTTTCTTCGGACTAAAAAGTCTTTCTGATGTGGTGTATGAACTCTCACAGTGTTTGGATCATGGCGATGTCTGAAGTGTGGCTCGATTCTGGTTATCTTGATCCTAGTAGTCGCAATTTTTTCATTAAATTCTTTTCATCTTGCGATACGCGGCATATGTTCTATTCTTCCACGTATCAAGGCAATTGTTTTCCTACACAACAGATTGTATATTCAGTAAATCGATGTTGAATTTAGAATGTTGAAAAGTTAATTGCAACGATCTATTTATACATCTAGGATTCGGAATACTAAAAGTTTAATTATAACAATATATTTATACATCTATTCATTAATATGGTACTATCTAAAGAGTTATGTACAAACATATAGAATTTATTACGTTTACACTGTAAATAAGATGTATGTCTAATTTCTCAATGTTCTATTTAGTTGTACTATTTTGAAGAGAGTTTGTTTCAAAATGTAAAAAATATATCTGTCACACCCCAAATCCCATTGAGGCGTGATTGGCACCCGTAGCCGATAAGGCCCGAGAGAACCAAGCTGTACTTCTATTCATTCATATGCATGCCATAAATAAAACACCACTACCACGTAATAACATAAGAGGCCAATAACGGCAATCATTGAACATGTGACATATATGTATATACATATGTGAAACTTGGCCGTTGAGGCCATCAAGTCAAGGTGGACATACATTTCCTCATTCACATACCCACATTGGTCTACAAAAGCCTCTAACAAGAGTACACACACAAACATCTCAACTTCGGGACAAGTCCCCGCTTTACACAGTATTACAGTACCAAAATAAATGTACACAAGAGACCCGGAAAGCCCCGAACCAACTGGAGCTCACCAAAGATCGACAAACGATCCGCAACCTACGGTAGAGGTCTACTAGTACCTGTGCCTGAAGCAAGTAAGGTAAATTTCCCCAAAGGGGTCAGTACGAAGAATGTACTGAGTATGTAAGGCCATAAGAAACTATATGATACATCAATACTTCAAAGGAGTCAAATATGATTAAAGAACCAACATGGATGAGTCATCAGTCTATATGTATGAAAATATGTACATTAGATGGATTACTTCTTTTATCTTTATGCTCATTAGTTTCTTCATCATTCACCTCTTCATTCACAACTCATTCTTCCATTCTTACAATGCCCGGGCCCCAAGCTGATCAGTGGGTATTCAACAGTTTTCGGGATCGACCCATGCTAGGCTTTTCCTTTGCCCTTGGGATACCACCCCTAGAAGCGGGATCGACCCATGCGAGGTACTTTAACCCCATGGGATACCACCCGTAGATATTGGGATCGACCCATGCGAGGTACTTTAACCCCATGGGATACTACCTAAGAACACATCACTTCTCTTCACAACATTACTTCTTTAATCTTGGGAAAAGTTCATTTAATGATTATATCATTATTGGAAAATACATTGATGCTTTATTTTATACCTTTACGTTTATGAGATTGATACTTTTGTAGTTGTAACATTGTTGGAAGCTTTGGGACATAACATTATTGGAACTTGGAATCATGTCCATAATTATGTTGTACATGAATGACAATAGATCAAGAATAAGATATGTATGATTAATAATAGATGATAACATGAAATGAGATGCCTTAGGACATTTTGGAAATGAGTACGTACAATAACAAGGTGTACACTATATGCTGCAGGAGGGTACGGAAAGAGTAACCTTACATACCTTAATTCTCCAATATGGATACACAATCTTACTCGTGAATACAACACTTCAGCTTTCCCTTTATGTCTACTCTACACACAAGTACATAATGAAGCTTACATTAACCACTTACTTCATTTCAAATGTATAACATGACAATAAGTTACATAATTTTCAAACAACGCCATTTCACCTTCGTACAATATCATGTACTGCTTTACCATTACAAAAACAAGTCACACATCACCCATGATATCATACATTACTAACATTCCACACCAAGATCATACTTTACACTTCCCCTTCAATACTATGTTATGTTTACGTCATTACGTCGCATAAACGTCTCTCACAACAACACATTAAAGTCAATCCATACTTTATATAATTCACCATACCTCCAACGTACTCCTTTAAGGTCATTCACAAGTTAATAATTGCATCCAAGAAGGTTAGAGGGGTTTCGGGGATCATTACGGGACAAAAACATGCAAAATAGGACCCTGGGGGGTCTGGAGGGGCCACCTGCGTGCATAGGTGGGTGACCTGCGGCCACAGGTGCCCTTCTGGACACTTCCAAGGTCACCTGCGTTGGCATCTGCGCCCGCAGGTGCCCGTCTGCATGGGCGGATACCCAAATTTGGCCACCGGGGTTCGTTTTTGGGTCATTTTTCGCATAAAATGGTTCATGGACATAACCAAGATTTCCTTTACATATTTTTGATCAACCTAACACCAATGAACAACCATGATATCACAACACACAAAAGCATCACCAAAATCACATTTCCCTTTCATTATGTCACCAATTCCGTACACTTTTTTCCATAACAACAATTTCCAAAAATGACACATAAAGAGAAATCAAATTAGGGGCATAACCATATCCTACATGTTGATGTTCAAACCATTAATATCACTTCTTTCAAGACCACAAGGCCACCTTCAAGTTCAAGTCACCAAAATAACACAACTTGTGTCACATAAGCAAAAGTGCACCAATCAACACTTTTAAACATAACCATCAAATCCATACCATCTCTTATGCACATAACATATTAAAACACAAGAATAAGCACTTAAAAACACTTACAAGGTAATGATCTTGGCAAAATAAGTGTAGTTGCCTTGGCTTGAAAAGGGTTTCTTTTTGGTCTCTTGGAGTTGTCTAGAAAATGCAAGAAATGGCAAGGTGGATTTTGTGATTAAAATCTGATTTTTTTTGAGATATATATATCATCCTTAGCCAACATTAAGTCAAATATGAGGTGTCTATTTGGTCATTAATGCATGGATCAAGAATGGGTCATTTTTGTTCCTTTTTGGGCCATGTCTTCTTATTAATTTGGGCCAATTTTTAAGCCCATTCCCAAGATGAATTAAGTCCAACAATTTAATGTAAAATTCATCAAAGCTCTCATGTTTCAATATTTCCATGAATGTTACGGACATTACCTAGGTTAGGTTCGTAAACATGCGGGGTGTTACAATATCTCTTTCTCTTTTCTGGTTTGTTACTCTACATTTTTTATTATCTAGGCATTTTTTTGTATGTACTAGTTTCTGGACACATGTGTTGCACCTGTATCCCATATTGGTTAACTTAAAGTTGGACTTATTGTCTTCTTTCTTGAATTTATGTAGTCATTTGAGATTTTATACAAGTAATTGATGATGATCAAGCCATCAAGGAACAAAAAATACAAAATAAATTCTATATGATTAATATAATATACATTGTGTGCATATTTAATAGAGTAGGAAAGGGCTCTACATGACATGCTTTTTTTATATATTTAAAATATTTTTACATTTGAAACAATAATGTTAAAGATATAATTTATTTCAAAGATATTAACATCAATTGAATAATATATAAATGTTATTTTGGTTGAAGTCACTTGAAATTTAAGCAGCAAGCTTCAGTGTCTCGCTTATCCTATCATATATTTATTTGAAGAAAAAACAAATCGAGAAATTGCTCCGATTAGGAATGTAATTAGTTTGTCTTAGGCTTGATGCGATTAGTTCCTTTATGAGGAAGTTGAAGTAAAGATTAGCTTGTAATTCTTTAGAATTGAGAAAGTTAATGTTACGTGTATTACATATTATTTTAGGAAAAGATGATCATATAGCCTGTAATTCTTGAGGAAGTTAATCTTATGTTCACTACTTATTATTTCAGGTAATATTATGTCACGACCCAATATTTGAGTCATGATAGTGCCTACCGTAACCCACCAATAGGCACGCCAAACCCTAGCCTGGAGCGACAAGAGACGGGCTAGCGGGCGGAATCTCAGGAGAACAGAGATGAGGTGGAAGTAACCGTACTGATAAGCATGCTAGAAATAATAAAAAAAGAAAACAGATTCAAATATACCCATACCGAGACTGAGAAGGAAGGGGACAATATATATAAAGTCAAGAACCCCTCCCAAGACCTGGTGAGGTCGGTACAAGAGCCACTACTAGACATATCCAGAATACAAGACAGAAACCAAATATATATAACAAGTACAACAATCTCGAGAGAAAAAGACTATACAGTAGAGATGGAGTAGGATCTGCCTCGGACGTCAGTAAGGCCATCCTGCTCCGGAATCAGTGCTAAGAAGAGCGTCACGATAAAACAATCGGCTAGTGCCTGGATCTGCATCGGGGAAAAAGATGCAGAAGTGCAGTATGAGTACTGGGCAACGGGTACTCAGTAGGCATCATCGGTCGACTAAGCTCAATGTAATATAAGTAGGCTAAAAATGCGAGGGTGCATGCTAAGTTCGGGGTATAAATAATGAGTAGATACACTGCTGTCGAAGCGTGTAGATATGCTCAGGAGATAAATAAATATGATACTGAGTAACGAGTAAATAAATACATAAGTAAACACACAAGTCAAACATAACCTATCTGGGCCCCCATAAACTCGATAGGCACACGGAAGACAAAAATAACCCAGCCTGGCCCCCATAAATCGACGGGACACTCAAGAATAGTAAATGCATAGTCACCAGTGTCTCAAAGCTGTATCAGTATCCAATAACCAAAATAACCAACAAGGGTGCACCGGATTTGAACCGGCACCAATGGGTAATAACAAGAGTCCAGACGCCGAAATCGAATCGGAAGAAGTGGGTAATAACTATAGGCCACATATATATCATATCTGTCAGACTCAAACCGGAACTCAAAGAACAACAGTATCATAACCACGGTACCCAGTACTAGAACTCATAGTGCACCACAATTCGGGGCCGGACTCGACCCACAACACCCAATAGTCAATAACTAGAATCATCATACCTGAATCAGTAGCCGGACTCGAATTGAAACTCATCATATCCAGTAACCAGAACAGAACTAAATGTCACATCATAATAATAAACGGGGAATATGCTAGTCCCATGATGAATCCGAAGTATAGGTAAATGAGCTAACCCATCATCTGCTATAAGGTAAGCCCTCGGGTCCTCCTAGGTCCGTAGCCCACTATCATGCAATATCTAAGTCAGTCCGGGTATCTAGAGTAGTTCATGGCAAGGTGGGTCCCAATTCTAAGCCAAGGCTAGCAATCCCAATCAAGTGCGGTGCTATAAGAGACTAAAAGACTAAATATGCCAACCGGATATAATCGGGGTGACTCAATCCCATCATAAGCCTAACAGGTCATACTAGGGCTTAATTAAGGCCAAAGATGTCGAAGTTCAGACAAGTCGACAAAAAGGGTAACGGGGCCCTTTACCAAGTCCCGAAAACCCAAGTCTAGTTATACCTGTCTAAGTCTGAGCTAAGTTTGCTAAGCCTGGACTAAGGTCCAACAATAACATTCCCCAACCAAAAACAACAACAACAATACTATCCGACCCCAAATAGGTCGTCTGTGGTGTACCACGATGATAACAAACCTAGAATGTGTCCAAAAAGCCCTATCCAGCCTAAAAGGCCTAAATCACAACAAACCACCACCAAGTCTATAATATCAGCCCACAACACCAGAACAATAGCATACGTATATCACATATAAGCCCAATCTAAGTGTAAAGGAAGGTAAATCTAGCCTACCTGGACGCCGCGCAAGCCTGCCAAAAGAACCAGCTATACAGGAGCCTTCCTCTTTTGAGAGGCCTCTGACTGCTGCCAAACTACCAAAATAATAAACTACATGTCAAAACATGACTATTGATACCCATATTGCATTAGTTCGGAAAATGTCCAAAAATTCCACGTGGGACCCACTTGCAAAATCGCAAAACCGAAACCATCACAGCATCCCAAATCACCCCGTGACCAATAGTCACAACTAACACTTCTCAATTTGAGTTCAAAATATAGCTCAAACATCAATACCAATCCCAACAGTATCACCGTGTAAATGAAAATTATCGTAAAAATAAGAAAACGTACCGTAGAAACGACGAGAACGAGTCCACGAACTCAAATATATAAACACCTAAGCTCAAACCTCAATGTATTAGTTCAATATTTGAGCTTAAATGATCAAAATGGCGAAGGAAAAGATAGGGAAGCAGTGGAGGTACGTAATGCATAATGCATAATGCATAATGCATTTATTATCTATATATACATCATGCAAAACATACCACCACTAATGTCTACTTGTTCAATTGCCAAGTGGAAGCCACCCTTTTAATAATTGCTTATGGTGTGCACCTCCTCACCTTCCATGTGGTGGTGGAGGTGGCACCCCAATGTAATTTTTATCCCATTATATATATATATTCGGGTATTGCATAGCCTCGTGATAAAATAAATACAATATTTTAAATATATCATAATTAACAAAAAATTATTTTGAATAAAACCCCTATAAAATAAAAATATTATTTTAACATATCTAAATTCTCTATCTCTACTTAAATTATTAATAAATTATAAAACTATTATAAAGTAGTATAGATATATCATAACTAAAGAATTTTGTAAATATCAAAAATATTTTTGAAAAGTAATTAACTATATCATTTTACCAAGTTCTAATTTAATTAAATATTTTACAACGTGCTCGATCTAAATAGTATTCTCAAACGAACTGCTCGGAAACCAAACTGTCAGTCCCAGCAAGTCATAAATAACTTGGGGCAGTTATAGAAAAGCTCTAAACACCGAGAACGCATGAAAAGGATGGAAACTGACCGGGAAGGCCATTACAACATCCACTACTAAAAGGACTTTCGTCCGCGAAAGTCAAGAGTAAGTACATACCTGAAGATGTGAACAAGTAGGGATACTGGGCTCGAATATCACGTTCAAGCTCCCAAGTGGCCTCCTCAACCGGACGGTGACGCCACTGTACCTTAACCATTGGAATGTCCCGGGAGCGTAACCGTCTGACATCTCTGGCTAAAATGGTCACAGGCTCCTCAACAAATATTAACTTATCGTCTAACTGAACTGAGTCCCACCGAAGCACATGCGACTCATCCGAAATGTATTGTCGCAGCATAGAAATATGAAATACCGGGTGAATTGATGAAAAGGCCGGAGGTAAAGCCAACACATATGCTACCTCCTCGACTGTCAGCAGAATCTCAAAGGGTCCAGTATATCTGGGGCTAAGCTTACCCTTCCTACCAAACCGCATCACGCCCTTCATGGGCGATACTCGTAAAAAGACCCTATCACCAACTCTGAACGACGTCTACGGTCTGCATAACTCCTCTGTCTACTCTGAGCTATCCGTAGCCTATCCTGAATCACCCGAACTCAGTCCAAAGACTCTCGGAGCAAATCCGTGCCACGAGGATTGACCTCTGAAGTCTCAAACCATCCAACTGGAGACCGACACCGTCTACCATACAAAGCCTCAAATGGAGCCATCTGAATGCTGGAATGAAAGCTATTATTATACGCGAACTCTGCTAAAGGCAAGAATGGATCCCACTGACCCCCAAAGTATAACACACAAGTGCGGAGCATTTCCTCCAATACCTGAATCGTCCGCTCTGACTGTCCATCGGTTTGAGGGTGAAATGCAGTACTAAGGTCCACTTGAGTACCCAACTCTTCCTGGAAAGTCTGCCAGAAATTTGAGGTAAACAGAGACCCTCGGTCTGAGATAATAGATATTGGCACTCCATGTAGGCGAACCACTTCCTGAATATATACACGAGCTAACCTCTCAGCACTATAGGAGACTCGAACAGGGATAAAGTGTGCAGACTTAGTCAACCGATCTATAATAACCCAAATATTATCAACACCACGAGAGGTGCGAGGTAACCCACTAACGAAATCCATAGTGACTCGTTCCCACTTCCACTTGGGAATGGGTAACTACTGAAGTAAACCACCGGGTTTCTGATGCTCGACCTTTACCTGCTGACAACAAAGGCATCAAGATACAAACCCTGCAATATCTCTCCGCATACCACTCCACCAATAGTGCTGCCTTCCTCCCGGGACCAGAAATATCCAAATGCACCATCGAGTTAGGTAAGGACTGAATGTCCAAAGCCAACGGCCGCTGAGAGACTGGAATGAAGGCTAAGCTACCCATACTCACTGCCTTTCGACTCAAGGCGTCCGCTACCACATTCGCCTTGCCCGGATGATAGAGAATAGAGATATCATAGTCCTTTAACAACTCAATCCACCTGCGCTGCCTCGAATTAAGATCCCTCTGAGTCATAATATACTGAAGACTGCGGTGGTCTATAAAGATCTCAGAATGAACACCATATAGATAATGCATCTAAATTCGCAGTGCAAATATAACCGCTGCTAACTCTAAATCATGAGTGGGGTAATTACGCTCGTGCACTTTCAACTGCCTCGATGCGTAAGTAATGACATGACCCTGCTGCATCAGAACATATCCCAAACCAATACCAGACGCATCACAATATAAGGTAAAACCCTTGCCCTCAACTGGAAGAGTCAACACAAAGGCAGAAGTGAGTCGATCCTTGAGCTTCAGAAAGCTCGCCTCACAATCCTCAGACCACTGAAACGAAACCTCCTTCCTCATTAGTCTGGTCATAGGAGATGAAATAGACGAGAAGCCCTCAACAAATTGCCTGTAGTACCCTGCCAACCCAATGAAACTGCGAACTTCAGTAAGGCGACGTGGTCCTAGCCCAACCTCGAATAGCCTCGATCTTTGCTAAGTCTACCATGATACCATGTCTGGATATAACATGCCCTAAGAAAGCTACAGACTCAAGCCAGAACTCACACTTTGAGAACTTGGCATAAAAGCGATGATCTCTAAAAGTGTGGAGCACAATCCTCAAATGCGGCTCGTGCTCCTCGCTGCTCTTTGAATAAACCAAGATGTTGTCAATAAACACAATCACAAAAGAGTCCAAGTATGGCCTGAATACACGATTCATCAAATCCATTAAAGCTGCTGGGGCATTAGTCAACCCAAAAGACATCACCAGGAACTCATAATGGTCGTACCGAGTCCTAAAGGCTGTCTTTGGGATGTCCTCAGCCTTAACTCTAAACTGATGGTATCTAGATCTCAAATCTATTTTTGAGAATACCGCTGCACCCTGAAGTTGATCAAACAAATCATCGATACGAGGCATAGGATACTTATTCTTCAAAGTTATCTTATTCAACTGCCTGTAACCAATACACATACGCATAGATCCATCCTTCTTCTTTACAAACAGAACTGGAGAACCCCACGGTGACACACTCGGCCTGATAAAACCCTTCCTCAGAAGGTCCTGGAGCTGAGTACTCAACTCAGCAGGGGCCATACGATAAGGAGCCTTAGAAATAGGGTGGGTGCCCGGCTCGAGGTCAATAATGAACTCTATATCATGCTCAGTAGGAAGGCCAGGTAGGTCAGTCGGGAATACATCAGGAAACTCACAAACAACAGGGAAGGAGTCAAGCGATGGACTCTCAATACTAGCATCCAGAACATAAGCAAGGAATGAATCACATCCCCTCGACATCAATCTACGAGCCCAAACATATGAAATAATCTCTGTCGATGTGCGGCTAATAGAACCCTGCCACACCACCGGAGGTACGCCAGGCATGGCTAAGGTCACAGTCTTGGCAAAGCAATCCGAGACTGCATGATGGAAAGACAACCAGTCCATGCCCAGAATCACATCAAAGTCTACCATGGCCAATACAATAAAATCAACCCGAGTCTCAAACTCTCGAACACTCACCAGACAAGATCTATATACCCGATCCACTATTAAGGAATCACCAACGGGGATAGATACACGTAAAGGCACAACTAATAACTCAGAACACAAACCCAACTGTGGTGCATAATAAGTAGATACATAAGAAAACGTGGATCCGGGATCAAATAATGTAGAAGCTGGCTGGTGGTATATGAAAATCATACCTATAATAACCGCATCCGAAGCCTCAGCCTCCGACCTAGATGACACGACATACAACTGACGTTGGCTACCACTAGTCTGAGCACCGACCTGACTACTAGTCCGACCTCCCTGCGCTCCACCTCGAGAACCCTGGAGACCACCCCAACGACCCAGTGCACCACCTCTGCCTACTGGCAGTATAGATCTGATAGGCTGTGCCATCTGAACTGAAGGCTCAATCACCCTACGCTGAGAACACTCACGTGCGAAATGACCGACAACCCCACAAGTATAACATGCTCCTGGCTCCCTGCTTGGCCTAGAAGATCTGGCTGATCCTGTATGACCACCTCTAGTCGATGAACTGGACTAACCACGTCCCTAAGGCTGACTACCAGAACCACTATAGGCAGGCTGACCCCTATCAGAAATCTGCAAGGCTGACTGTACGGGCCTACTAGGCTGACCCTGTCGCTGAAAGGACTGATGCTACAGTTGTGGGTACCTACCCTGAAACCCGCGGCCTCTGAACTGCAAGTTGCTGTGACTGCCACTGTAACTACCCTGGAATCGGGGTCTCTTATCGCTACCCCCTTGGGCCTTGCGATCCATCTTCTCTATCGAATATACATGCTCAGCTATCGCAGCAAATGATTTCCCCAAAGTCACTAAACTCTGTGTGGCTCTGCGGAGTGTTAATCGCAACCCTCTGACAAAGCATCTAATCCTCTCGTACTCATCATGGAAGATCATAGCAGCATGTCTTGCCAAATCATGGAATCTCGACTCATACTCAGCTACTATCATAGACCCCTATCTCAACCTGGAAAACTTATCTCGAAGAGTTCACGCATGCTGCGGGGCATATACTTCCCCAAGAATACCTCGGAGAACTGTGCCCAAGTAACGGGTGGAGATCCAGCTGGCCTGGAATCAAGATAACCTCTCCACCATCTCTTCGTGACTGTATCAAACTGATAAACAACAAAATCTACCCAGCGCGACTCCACTAATCCCAAATTTTTCAGCTTCTCCTTGCACATGGATAAGAATTCATAAGTGTCTTCTCCTGGGGTACCCGCAAATCTGGGTGGAGCTAGTCTTAAAAAATGACTCAACATTTTCTGCTCCTCGGCAGACATAACTGGCTGAGCTACTACCAGCTGTAGAATTACCGGTACAGGCGGAACCTCTACTCTGGGTGCTGCAGCTGCAGGCTGCGCCCCAACACCAACTCCCTATCCTGCTGGTTGGGCTCCCTCGGCTAACGGACCTCCAACTAATCCCAGCAACTGCACCAAAGTGTCTCAGAGTACTGAAGCATCAATAAATCCAGGTGGAGCCTGGGCTGCTCCCTGGCCCACCGGTTGCTGTGGCGGCGGAACATCTAGAGCTATAACGGGATCGGGTGACTGATCCCTAGTATGATCTCGGCCTGGGGATGCTACTATGCCCTGCCTCCGACCTCTAGGTCGATCTCGGCCCCTAACTGGAGCCCTCACTGCAGGATCGAGGTCTCGACCCTCGATTCTCGCACCATGCGTCCTAACCATCTGCGTAAAGAGTGAACCAAATGAAAATCAGAAACCAATATAGACCCGACGCACGGATATGAGTCAAGAAAATGAGAGACTCCCCTAAGAATGCTCCGTAGCCTCCCGAGGATAGGATACAGGCATCCCTACACCGATCCACAGGACTCTACCACACATTGGCTCATGTACCGACACTACCTACACAACCTAGGATCTGATACCAAGCTGTCACGACCCAATATTTGAGTCATGATGGCGCCTACCGTAACCCACTAATAGGCACGCCAAACCCTAGCCCAAAACGACAAGCGATGGGCTAACGGGCGGAATCTCAAGAGAACAGAGATGAGGTGGAAGTAACTGTACTGATAAGCATGCTAGAAATAAAATAAAATAAAAAACAGATTCAAATATACCCATACCGAGACTGAGAATGAAGAGGACAACATATATAAAGTCAAGAACCCCTCCCAACACCTTGTGAGGTTGGTACAAGAGCCACTACTAGACATATCCAGAATACAAGATAAAAACCAAATATATATAACAAGTACAATAGTCTCGAGAGCAAAAGGCTATACAGTAGAGATGGAGTAGGATCTGCCTCGGACGTCAGTAAGCCCACCCTACTTTGAAATCAGTGCTAAGAAGAGCGTCAAGTCGAAACCATCGGCTAGTGCCCGGATCTGCATCAGGGAAAAAGATGTAGAAGTGCAGTATGAGTACCGGGCAACGGGTACTCAGTAGGCATCATCGATCGACTGAGCTCAATGTAATATAAGTAGGCTAAAAATGCGAGGGTGCATGCTAAATTCGGGGTATAAATAATAAGTAGATACACTACTGCTGAAGCGTGTAGATATGCTCAAGAGATAAATAAATATGATACTGAGTAATGAGTAAACAAATGCATAAGTAAACACACATGTCAAACATAACCTATCTGGCCCCCCGTAAACCTGATAGGCACACGAAAGAAAACAATAACCCAGACTGGCCCCCATAAATCGGCGGGACACTCAAGAATAGTAAATGCATAGTCACCAGTGTCTCGAAGCTGTATCAGTATCCAGTAACCAAAATAACCAACTAGGGTGCACCGGACTTGAACCGACACCAATGGGTAATAACAAAAGGCCAGACATCGAAATTGAACCGGAAGCAGTGGGTAATAACAATAGGCCACATATATGTCATATCTGCCGGACTCGAACTGAAACTCAAAGAACAACAGTATCATAACCACGGTACCCAGTACCAGAACTCATAGTGTACCACAATTCGGGGTCGGACTTGAATCAGAACACCCAATAGTCAATAACTAGAATCATCATACCTGAATCAGTAGCCGGAATCGAATCGAAACTCATCATATCTAGTAACCAAAACAGAACCAAATGTCAGATCATAATAATAAACGGGGAATATGCTAGTCCCATGATGAATCCGAAGTATAGGTAAAAGAGCTAACCCATCATCTGCTATAAGGTAAGCCCTCGGGTCCTCCTAGGTCCGTAGCCCACTATCATGCAATATCTAAGTCAGTCCGGGTATCTAGAGTAGTTCATGGCAAGGCGGGTCCCAATTCTAAGCCAAGGCTAGCAATCCCAATCAAGTGCGGTGCTATAAGAGACTAAAAGACTAAATATGCCAACCGGATATAATCGGGGTGACTCAATCCCATCATAAGCCTAACAGGTCATACTAGGGCTTAATTAAGGCCAAAGATGTCGAAGTTCAGACAAGTCGACAAAAAGGGTAACGGGGCCCTTTACCAAGTCCCGAAAACCCAAGTCTAGTTATACCTGTCTAAGTCTGAGCTAAGTTTGCTAAGCCTGGACTAAGGTCCAACAATAACATTCCCCAACTAAAAACAACAACAACAATACTATCCGACCCCAAATAGGTCGTCTGTGGTGTACCACGATGATAACAAACCTAGAATGTGTCCAAAAAGCCCTATCCAGCCTAAAAGGCCTAAATCACAACAAACCACCACCAAGTCTATAATATCAGCCCACAACACCAGAACAATAGCATACGTATATCACATATAAGCCCAATCTAAGTGTAAAGGAAGGTAAATCTAGCCTACCTGGACGCCGCGCAAGCCTGCCAAAAGAACCAGCTATACAGGAGCCTTCCTCTTTTGAGAGGCCTCTGACTGCTGCCAAACTACCAAAATAATAAACTACATGTCAAAACATGACTATTGATACCCATATTGCATTAGTTCGGAAAATGTCCAAAAATTCCACGTGGGACCCACTTGCAAAATCGCAAAACCGAAACCATCACAGCATCCCAAATCACCCCGTGACCAATAGTCACAACTAACACTTCTCAATTTGAGCTCAAAATATAGCTCAAACATCAATACCAATCCCAACAGTATCACCGTGTAAATGAAAATTATCGTAAAAATAAGAAAACGTACCGTAGAAACGACGAGAACGAGTCCACGAACTCAAATATATAAACACCTAAGCTCAAACCTCAATGTATTAGTTCAATATTTGAGCTTAAATGATCAAAATGGCGAAGGAAAAGATAGGGAAGCAGTGGAGGTACGTAATGCATAATGCATAATGCATAATGCATTTATTATCTATATATACATCATGCAAAACATACCACCACTAATGTCTACTTGTTCAATTGCCAAGTGGCAGCCACCCTTTTAATAATTGCTTATGGTGTGCACCTCCTCACCTTCCACGTGGTGGTGGAGGTGGCACCCCAATGTAATTTTTATCCCATTATATATATATTCGGGTATTGCATAGGCTCGTGATAAAATAAATACAATATTTTAAATATACCATAATTAACAAAAAATTATTTCGAATAAAACCCCTATAAAATAAAAATATTATTTTAACATATCTAAATTCTCTATCTATGCTTAAATTATTAATAAATTATAAAACTATTATAAAGTAATATAGATATATCATAACTAAAGAATTTTGTAAATATCAAAAATATTTTTGAAAAGTAATTAACTATATCATTTTACCAAGTTCTAATTTTATTAAATATTTTACAACGTGCTCAGTCTAAATAGTATTCTCAAACGAACTGCCCGTAAATCGAACTATCAGTCCCAGCAAGTCATAAGTAACTTGGGACAGTTATAGAAAAGTTCTAAACACCGAGAACGCACGAAAAGGATGGAAAATGACCGGGAAGGTCATTATATATTGAATTGAAATATATGTAATAGGCATTTGACATATTTCATATACAGCCATTAAGAACATCATTATAAAATATATTCAATTGGATACAACTATCAATAATATTTATGTAAGTATGAAAATATTTTTTAGGGAGTTGTGCTCCTCCCTCGGTTCTTTTTAACTTATCAAACTTGTATATTTTACACTTTTCTTTAGAAAGTTTGCTTATTTTACTAAATTTAAAATATATGTAATAGGCATTTGACATATTTCATATACAGCCATTAAGAACATCATTATAAAATATATTCAATTAGATACAACTATCAATAATATTTATGTCAAATATGAAAATATTTTTTAGGGAGTTGTGCTCCCTCTGTTCTTTTTAAGTTATCAAACTTGTATACTTTACACTTTTCTTTAGAAAGTTTGCTTATTTTACTAAGTTATATTTATTACTATGTTTTGATATTTTCAAATCTGATTATTAGTACTCCAATAAATTTAAAATATGATTATCAAATGATAAAAGTAAAATTGAATAGTAAATCAAAACTACAAAATGCACGAAGTATGCCCATGAATGAGATGAAAATTAACCAATCAAAACAAGAACACATAAAAAAAAGAAAGTGTGTTTAATAGGTGCATAGCCAAAATTAAGTGCAGAGAATGAATTTGAAGCTCAAACGTATATCTCTGAAGTCTGGCGTGTCAAAACATTACTTCAGATAATTCCGAAGCAAGTAATTTATAAGACATTTTTACATGAAGTCATTAGCATGGGATACACGCGTCCAACCCTCTTCCCTCGAATGCGTTCTACTTCATAACAAAGTTGGGTCACAGCTGGCAAAGAGCCTCTAAAACTCTTTTTTATGGCCAAGATGATATGATAGATATGATTCTAATGCCAACTATCCAAGGCCTATAACAAAAATTACAATATGTAAGTTTACAATATATAATATAATATATAAAAAAGCTTCATATGATAAATTAATGACCAAATTAAATGTCTTCCGCTAGTTGATCCATCTCTTAATTTGAGTCTAAGCATTTTATTTTCAAATATGTTTTATACGCATCCTATATTGCAATATATATGCTACAATGAAAAAAGAAAATAATATATTTAAAAAAATTATGGCTAAGAACAAAAAGAAAAAGGAAAAAAGATGAAGTCTAAAAACAAACAAAAGCTACAAACATTTACAGAAAAAAAAAGGGGGAAAAGAAAATCAAAAACTACAAAAACCACCATGCAAACTATGTGGAAGATCCTTTTCTCCTCAAACAAAATACCAGCTCCTAAATTCAACTCCAATTATCTCGAATGTGACAAGGATGAAGAAAAAGGGAGACATGTTCCTACTTCAACAACCTAGTTAGTATTTACTAGTGTTTTAAAAGGCAATCTCGGGGCGCGCCTCGGGGCGAGCCTCAAGGCGAGGCATTGACAAAATGCACTGAGGCGTAGCGAGAAGGCGAAAGTGACGAAAGGTGAACGCCCCAATGTGCGGGGCGTTCGCCTAAGCGTGAGGCACGCCTTTTTTCCCGTGCGTAAGCTCAACAAACTTTGCAAATTAGATATTTTTTCTCAGCTGTCCGACACTTTACTAAATATATTATTATTAAATAAATAGTAAATAGTTAAATCAAAAGTCAAAACTTAAAGTACCCAGTACCAGCTGTCCAACACTTTCATTAGAAATCCCTTTTTATTATATCATTCTAACCCTTCATCTTCTACCAAAAGTGAAGCCAAAAGTTCATCAACCTTTTCAAGCTTCTGAGTTCTGAAATCAAGAAGGTACCGAGTACCGACTTTCTTCTTCCTTTCTTATAAAATCAAGATTTCAATTTTTTATTTTTTTTAGTTATTTATAAGTTACATGGTGACAGTGACACAATACTTTCAAGTTCTTTACTTTTTGGCTCTCTTTTTAAAATACAATATATAATAAATAGGTGTGTAAAATTCTTAGATTGAGTAATTATTTTTAATTTTTTAACTTGAGAGTTGAGAATTTTTCAATTTGTTGTTTGCATGGTTCATTATTCACAGTTTCACACTTCATACAGGAGAAAAGGGATTTTTTTTCAATTTGTGTTTTTAATCCTTTGGCTAATGATGTTTTATATATTTTTTTATGTTGTTAGATGCAGTGCGCTGGTATTTTATTTAGAATAATAAATCATTTGAGAACGAAATCATTTTATCTATATTATTTGAGTTTGTTTTATTGATCAATAATCCTTTATTTAAGTGATTTTAGTAATACTTAGTTACTTACCTTAACAATGCTCTTTCAGGTGAGTTCTTCATAAATTGCAGACAATTGATGAAGGGGAGTCTGAAAATTTGAACAAAAAAGACTTCGCGTGGGACTATACTATCATAAATCCGGATGAAAAGTATTTCAAGTGTCGATTTTGTAATCAACAGTGCAGTGGCTCAATCAACAGATTGAAACATCATCTTGCAGGTACTCATAAAGGAATGAAGCCTTGTCCTAAAGTTCCGAGTGATGTAGCCGAAAGATGTAAGAATGCATTAAAGAAGGCGCAAGATATGAAAGCTATGAGAAATGCTGCTTTAGAGGAAATACGAGCTGCTGCAATCAGGGGATATAATTCTTGTGGTGATTCAGTTTCCTCTTCAAATAATACTTTACCATTAAAGCCTAGAGGTCCGATAGATAATTTTGTTAATGCTCAAGCTAGGCAAGCCACTTTGAATTCTAAATGGAAAAAAGAGGAAAGAAAATCATTTTGTCAGCTTATTGGTCGATTTTTCTTCTCAAGTGGAATTCCGTTCAATGTCGCAAATGACCCATATTATTTGCCAATGTACGACGGAGTAGCAAATTATGGGCCAGGTTTCATACCACCTTCAATGCATGAGTTGAGAACTTGGGTACTAAAAGACGAGGTTTCCAACATTAACAAGATGCTGGAGGAACATAAAAAATCATGGAAGCAATATGATTGTTCTATAATGTCAGATAGTTGGACAGACGGGAAAAACAGATGTTTCATTAACTTCCTTGTAAATAGCCCCGCAGGTACTTTCTTTTTGAGATCCATAGATGCTTCTGATTCAATAAAAAGTGGTGAAATGCTTGCATTTCATTTGAACAAAATTATAGATGAAGTTGGAGAGGACAATGTTGTCCAGATGATAACGCATAATGGTTCAAATTTTGTGAATGCTGGAAAAAGGATAATGGATACTCGTCTTCATACTTATTGGACCCCATGTGCAGCACACTGCATTGATCTCATGTTAGAAGATATTGGAAAGCTGAAAATTCATCAATCAACACTCACCAAGGCAAAACAAGTGGTAAAGTACATCTATGGGCATACTTGGGTGTTGGATTTGATGAGATCTTTCACGAAGAATCATGAACTTCTTCGCCCTGCTATCACTCGTTTTGCTACAACATATCTCACTCTTCAAAGTATACAAAAGCAGAAACAAGCTCTTCGATCTATGTTCACTTCCGAAGCTTGGAATAATTCTATTTGGGCTAAGAAACATGATGGAGTGAAAACAAGAGCTATAGTGTTATTTGATCAAAATTTTTGGCCCCATATTTCTTACTGTGTGAAGAGTGTTACTCCATTAGTGAGTGTTCTAAGGGAAGTCGATTCTGAAGAAAATCCTTGTATGGGATACATATATTATTTGTTGAATAAGGCTAAGGAAAAAATAGCTTTCAATTGTGGAAACAATGAAAAAAAATATGGTCCTATTTGGAAAAGAATAGATGACAGATGGAAGAATCAACTTCATCGTTCACTTCATGCTGCGGGGTATTATTTGAATCCACAGTTACGTTTTGAAGAAAACTTCTCGACTCAGCTTGAAATCAAAGAAGATTTACTTAAATGCATGGAACGAATGTTGAATTATCAAGAGAGACTTAAAGTGGATATTCAATTAGATTCCTATGACCATTTGAGAGGAGATTTTGTAAGCCAAGTAGCTATGGATTCAAGAAAAATGAGAACTCCTACTGATTGGTGGACTCGTTTTGGGGGTCGAACTCCTGAATTGACTAAATTTGCTATTGGTGTCTTAAGTCTCACTTGCAGCTCCTCGGTTTGTGAGAGAAATTGGAGTACCTTTGAGTCGGTAAGAACTAATTGATTATGGTTAAGTTTCTATATTTGTTTTGCGATTTATGATAACTAACTTATCCTTTTCTTTGTTATTTTAGATCCATACAAAAAAAAGAAATAGACTTGAGCATCACAAATTAAATGCTTTAGTTTATGTAAGATATAATACAAGACTAAGAGAGAGGACCATCAAAAGAAAAATGCAAAGTATTGATCCTATTCTAGTTGATGAAATTGATTCAGACGATGACTGGATTACTGAAAAAGAAGAGATCCAGTGCTTCCCGAAGAACCTTCATGGCTTGATGAAGAGAATTTATTTGATGTTGATGTTATTAAAATGGTACTAGTTACTCCATATGAAGATGACCTTACTCATGAAACTATGGTTAACATCAGTAGTGTTAAAGACACAGCCAGATCAAGCAAAAAACAAAGAGTAGCTGAAACTTTCGGTAAGTATAATATATAATTATATATATCATTTTTCTGGTTGCGACATTTAACATTGATCTGGAATATTATATTTTTCAGTAGTATAGACTATAGAACATGGAAGACATAAATGAACAACATTCTTCTTTTTTTATGGTTGAGGGTGACATCTGGGGCTGAATCATATGCCCTCCATAGAATAAAAGGATCGGGGCTGAATCATATGCCCTCCATAGAATAAAAGGATCACAATTCACTATGTCCTTAGTTTGTATGAAATGAATCCTGTTACTTGTAACTTCCTCTCACCTAATTGTCCTTCAGTGAAGTGTCTCATAATTGTTTTTGTGTGATTTTTGTGTTCACATGAATGATGATTGATTTTTTTGTAGTAGTTTTATTATTATCATGTCGCTCTGTACAATTATATGTGGTCCTGTCATGTTTACTTTCTGTGAAACTTTATGATTAACAAGGTGTATTATTCTTTGGGTCACTCCATAGATAGCATTTTATTTGATGTTTTCCTTGAACTTTCTACAACATATCCATGTGGTGGTCCTGTCGTATTTCAAACTCACTCCCCCTAGATGCTTATCTGCTATTATTTATGTTGAATTAGTCAAAAAGTAGGTTGGTTTACTATTGTCATTTGGAACTTATGTGCCTTCTGATATGTCCAAAAGGTTTACTAAAAGTTCACTGACCAGCTTTGCCTTATCATGGGCATCTGTGATTCTAAGGTCTACAGGGAGGACAATCCCTGCAAGTTCAAACAGATGAGGGACTACAAGATGTGGAGATTGTTGATGAAGTTAGATGTGCTACTACAAATACTGAAAATATGACTGATGATGAACTCCTCTTTGATAGTGATTGAATGTTGAAATCAGAATTATCCATTTTGTTCCCAAATGTGGGGTTGATTAACTATGTACTGTTTTTGTAAAAAACTTGTGCTTTTGAGGACATATATATTGGATGTATATTATGGTTTTGATTAGTTTTTTTCAGCTGAAACAGTTTAGATGAATCATCCACTTACTTTTTATAACTTTGATGTAATTTTACTTTTTTTGGTGATTTATCTCTCTTAAAAATATTTATTTATATTTATATTAATTTATAAAATATTTAAAATTAAAGGATCCATGAGGCTTACGCCCCAACGCCTTGAGGCTTACGCCTCGCCTCGTATCAGGTAAAACGCCTCGCCTTACGCCTCCGCCTTTAAAAACATTGGTATTTACAATAACTACGGCTGCAGAATTTTTAAATTGGACCATCATGGAAAATAATTACTATTTTTTGGTTAAATATTGTAACTGCTCCTTTCAATTGATTAGATTCTTTGAATATGTATTTGTTCAAATTCTCAGGAGAGTAGGATAAAGACATGTATTAAAAGAGATCAAATTTATATGAAACTGTTCAAGTATGTGTATTTATTATGAAAACGAAAACGTTGATACAAGACATAGAGTAGATTTGTCTTGAATTTTTTTTTTTCCAGATTTTTACAACTTATTCTAAAATTAAAGGGCATAAAAGTTCATCAATTATTGATAGACATTTTAAAAGTAATTCAACTTTTACTTTGTGATTTCCCACTTATATATATAAATTTATTATTTATTTAGATAGTTAATTAGATTTTAAACTTTGAAGATAGGAGTTTCTCATTATTTTAGTATAATATGATATGATATGATGAATATAGGTCTCAAAATAGTGATCTTTTGGAAAATCATAATGAGGAGTTTTCACAAATTTTTGTTTATCATGACTTCATGCAACTTAGTTACTTCTTTTAGAATTAATGAATTCATTACTATTGTTAACTCTTATTAGTCTTATAATTTTTAAATAATTTTGGGAGAAAAGATTCCTCAGGAAAGGCATCTTTGTCGTTTTGATATACTATCTTAGAATTATTAATCCTGAGATTGTTAGACCACATTGAAAGTAGTATAAAAATAATATCATGATTGTGGTATGATTAATTTGGAAATGCTTATCCCAAAATAAAATATACAATTAAATTAGACGAAAACAAAATAATCTCACATTTTATTCTAAAATTTATGTATCTTATTAAATGACAGTATAATTCAATGGGACTTATCCCGTCCTATGGTCCTGAACAAATGTTCTATCCTGACAATAAAAGAGAAAACCTTACAAATCATTAGTACAATATTTAATTTATACGATTCACATACATAGGTATAATGTGTCAGCTGTTCTTGTATTTGTAATAGCTTATATTGAATCCAATTAAATATTGATGAAAAAGAAAATTGAGTGAATCGGTTCCTATCAACACTTGAAACCGATGTTGTCCGAATAAAATTAGTATTGATTCGTATCATATTTGGTTGGTTTTGAGGAGATTTAATCTCCGTATAAGAATCAGTATTAAGCTATACAAACAGTTGTTAGTTTTTGCTTTCCTCATAAATAATATATGTTTGAGTTATGCAAAAAATTATTTATTATTTTATGTGGGATAAAATTTAAAATAAAAATGAAGGCATTAGATACATGGGTTAAACTTCTAAATTGACAAAATTAACCCTCATACAGTACGGATTCCTTTACATTCTATTTAAAGAAAAAGGAAGATTCTAAATCATGTATTGTATACTAGTTTGTAATGTGACAATGATTCAATAACAAATAATCTCTGTATTACTAATTTATGAATTATTAAAACTAATATTGCATGTTACTATTGTCTACATTACTAATTTTTATATTATTCTGTAACAACCCTAGCAGTGATTTTCATTTTTTTTGTGTTTTGACCATTTTGCCCTTCTCCGTTATTGTCTTATAACATTTGTGAGTTGCGGGAGTGGATGGCATGATTCTCGAAGTGTTCGAGAGAGTTTTATGCGAGTTTTTGGTTTTGAATGCTTTTAAGTTTATATCGTTGACTTTGGTCAACACTCAGAGATCTGAGTGTCGTATCATAATTATGCCAGTTTTATTACCTTCAGAGCATCAAAATTAGGTTGGTAGCTTGGTTGGTTTGGATCCCAAGGCTTTCGGTGTGATTTTGAGCGTTTGGATGAGAAGTTGAAATTTTATGCCTAATATTGACTTTGATCTACATTCATTGATAAAGATCTTTGTTGGAAATTTTGATTGTACCTTTGAGTCTGAAATATTGTTTTCAAGTTATTAGAATATTTGGCTTGTGTTTGGGAGGTTCTGGATGAGTTTTAGTGAGTTTTTGAATATTTTAGGTGCTCTAGCCTTCCTTAAGAAAGTCTGTAGACAAAAAGGTTTCGTTATTAGTTTTAAAATTAAAAATTTATTCCGAATCTTTTGAATTTTTAAGCATGAATAATAGGGATGATTGAAAAGTTTGGTGTAATTTCAATAATTCGAGATCAAATTTTTATTGTAGAACATGAAATAATTCTTTAACGAGTAAAAATAATATCTGACAGGTCAAATGAGCATGAAATTGAGTTCTTATTAGACGAGTATGTCCATATCATTATTTAGGAATTATAGAAAAAAGAATTAGAGCATTTCGTTATCGTATGAGAAATTTACGGCATTTTTGGTAAGACATAATGTTGTTTGTGCGAAAATTTTGGTGCATAAATAGCCCATACAAATTTTCTGAGCAGGATATTTAAATTTCAGAGTGTATTTATTAGGTATTTGAGCATATTAAACTTGGGAGGATCCAAGCGAATGAACCTCTCAAACCTCTTCTGATCATCAGAAGACATCACAGAACTCGAAGTAACAGGAGGAACAACAAGTCTAGTAGGTTGTGAATCAACACATGGGGGTACTGTGTAAATATAATAAATTCTATATGTTTGTATATAACTCTTTAGATAGTACAGTGTAACAACCCTCGTTGTGATTTTTAGAGCTTTTTGTGTTTTGATCATTTTGTCCTTCTTGTTGTTGCTTTAAATCCTTTATGCACCAGATTTTTTGCACCATTGATGTTTGAAATGTGGCTCGATTCAGATTATCTTGGTCCTAGTAGTCCCAACTTTTTCATTAAATTCTTTTCAGCTAGCGATACGTTACATATTTTCTATTCTTCCACGTATTGAGGCAATATTTTTCCTACACAATAGTTAGTGTATTCTGTAAATCGATGCTGGATTGAAATACTGAAAATTTAGTTGCAACAATATTTTATACATCTATTCATTAATACGGTACTATCTAAAGAGTTATATACAAACATGTATAAATTATTATGTTTACACTATAAATAAGATGAATTTTAAATTTCTCAATGTTCTGTTCAGTTTTACTATTTTGAAGAGACCCTGTTTTAGGATGTAAATATATATCTCTTTGTCTTTTCTGGTTTGTTTCTTTACTTTATTTTTTATTATCGAAGCATTTTTTTGTATGTACTAGTTTTCGAATACTTGTGTTGCACGTGTATTCCATATTGATTAACTTCAAGATGGACTTATGGTTTTCTTTCTTGAATTTATGTAGTCATTTGAGATATTAGACAAGTCATTGATGATGATCAAGTCATCAAGGAACAAAAGTTGCAAAATAAATGTTATATGATTAATTTAATTGACATTGTGTGCATATTCGTTGTTTACATATTCATATATATGGACTCAGCTCAAACAGTTGGATGATATATATTATACCCCCTAATTAACATCTAATTAAATATTATTAAATTAAAAAGAAATAGCTCCTGGCTTTGTACAAGGGTCGATTATACAATAGCTATCAATGGCTAATGCGAGCTAGTTGACTTTTCTCCGAACCAAAAAATCTTTTCGACGTGGTGTATGAACTCTCGTAGTGTCCGGATCATGGAGATGTCTGATGTATGGATCGATACAGATTATTTTGGTCTTAATAGTCACAACTTTTTCATTAAATTCTTTTCAACTGACGATAAGTGGCATAATTTCTAATCTTTCATGTATCGAGGGAATTTTTTTCCTACACAATGACTAGTATATTTGGTAAATTGATGCTTAATTCGGAATACTGAAAATTTAATTACAACAATCTATTTATACATCTATTCATTAGTACGGTACTATTTAAAGGGTTATATACAAACATATAGATTTTATTATTCATACACTATAAATTAGATGCATGTCTGATTTCTCAAAGTTCATTCTGTTGTACTATTTTGAAGAGAGCTTGTTTTAGAAAGTAAAAATATATCTCTTTCTCTTTTCTGCTTTGTTTCTCTACTTTTTTTTAATTATCTAAGCACTTTTTTGTATGTACTAGTTTCTAGACACGTGCGTTCCACGTGCATCCCATATTGATTAATTTAAAGTTGGACATATGGTCTTCTTTCTTGAATTTATGCAGTCATTTGAGATTTTATACAAGTCATTGATGATGATCAAACCATCAAGGAATAAAATACACAAAATTAATGATATATAATTAATATAATATACATTGTGTGCGTATTTGTTGTATGCATGATCTTATATATGAACTCAACTCAAACAGTTGGATTATATATATTATACCCCCTAATTAACATCTAAATAAGTATTATTAAATGAAAAAGAAATAACTCCTGACTTTGTACAAGGATCGATTATGCAATAGTTATCAATGGCTAGTGCGAGCTAGCTGACTTTTCTTTGGACTGAAAAGTCTTTTCGACGTGGTGTATGAACTCTCGTAGTGTTTGGGTCATTGCGATATCTGAAGTTCGGCTCGATACAGATTATCTTGGTCCCAGTAGTCGCAACTTGTTCATTAAATTCTTTTCAGGTGGCGATACGTGCCATATTTTCTAATCTTTCATGTATCGAGGTAATTTTTTTCCTACACATTGGCTAGTGTATTCGATAAATCAGCACTGGATTTGAACTACCAAAAATTTAATTACAACAATCTATTTATACATCGATTCATTAATGCGGTACTATCTAAAGAGTTATATACAAACGTATAGAATTTATTATGCTTAAACTATAAATAAGATGCATGTCTGATATCTCAATGTTCTATTTAGTTGTACTATTTTGAAGTGATCTTGTTTTAGGATATAAAAATATGTCTTTTTCTCTTTTTTGGTTTGTTTCTCTACTTTTTTTTTATTAGCTAAGCACTTTTTTGTATGTACTAGTTTCTGGACTTGTGCGTTGCACGTGTATCTCATATTTGTTAACTTAAAGTTTGACTTATGTTCTTCTTTCTTGAATTTATGTAGTCATTTGAGATTTTATACAAGTCATCAAGGAACAAAAAATACAAAATAAATGTTATATGATTAATATAATATATATTGTGTGCATATTTGTTGTTTACATATTCTTATATATGGACTCAGCTCAAACAATTGGATTATATATATTATACCCCCTAATTAACATCTAAATAAATATTATTAAATGAAAAAGAAATAACTCCTGATTTTGTACAGGAGTCAATTATGTAATAGCTATCAATGACTAGTGCAAGCTAGTTGACTTTTCTTCGGACTAAAAAGTCTTTCCGACGTGGTGTATGAACTCTCACAGTGTTTGGATTATGGCGATGTCTGAAGTGTGGCTCGATTCTGGTTATCTTGATCCAAGTTGTCACAAATTTTTAGTTAAATTCTTTTCAGCTTGCGATACGTGATATATTTTCTATTCTTCCACGTATCAAGGAAATTGTTTTCCTACACAACGGATCGTGTATTAAGTAAATTGATGCTGAATTCAGAATGCTGAAAATTTAATTACAACAATCTATTTATACATCTAGGATTCGGAATATTGAAAATTTAATTACAACAACCTATTTATACATCTATTCATTAATATGGTACTATCTAAAGAGTTATGTACAAACATATAGAATTTATTACGTTTACACTATAAATAAGATGTATGTCTGATTTTTCAATGTTCTATTTAGTTGTACTATTTTGAAGAGAGCTTGTTTCAAAATGTAAAAAATATATCTCTTTCTCTTTTTTGGTTTGTTACTCTACATTTTTTATTATCTAAG
This sequence comes from Capsicum rhomboideum, assembly GCA_031232105.1. Taxonomy (NCBI): domain Eukaryota; kingdom Viridiplantae; phylum Streptophyta; class Magnoliopsida; order Solanales; family Solanaceae; genus Capsicum; species Capsicum rhomboideum. The sequence continues at coordinate 128,614,330 of CP124713.1, read as the reverse complement.
TATTTTTTTGTATGTACTAGTTTCTGAACACGTGTGTTGTACGTGTATCCCATATTGGTTAACTTAAAGTAGGACTTATTGTCTTCTTTCTTGAATTTACGTAGTCATTTGAGATTTTATACAAGTAATTGATGATGATCAAACCATCAAGGAACAAAAAATACAAAATAAATGCTATATGATTAATATAATATACATTGTGTGCATATTTGATAGAGTAGGAAACGACTCTACATGACATGTTTTTTATATATTTAAAATATTTTTACATTTGAAACAATAATGTTAAAGATATAATTTATTTCAATGATATTAACATCAATTGAATAGTATATAAATGTTATTTTGGTTGATGTCACTCAAAATTTAAGTAGCAACCTTCCTGGTAGATTTTGTCTTTGAAGGAGACTTGGCTTTTGATGTCCTCTTCCCTGGAATGCGTTCTACTTCATAACAAAGTTGGGTCACAGCTTGCAAAAAGCCTCTAAAACTCTTTTTTATGGCCAAGATGATATGCTAGATATGATTCGAATGCCAACTATGCAAGGCCTAAAACAAAATTACAATATGTAAGCTTACAAGATATAATATAATATATAGATAAGCTTCATATGATAAAATTAATGACCAAATTAAATATCTTTCGCTAGCTGATGGATCTCTTATGTCACGACGCGATTTTTTTGAGTCATGATGGCACCTACCGTAACCCACCAATAGGCAAGCCAAACCCTAGCCCGGAGCGACAAGCGACAGGCTAACGGGCGGAATCTCAGAAAACAGAGATGAAGTGGAAGTAACCATACTAATAAACATGCTAGAAATATAAAAACAAAATCAAAATATATATTTATACCAAGACTGAGAAGGAAGATGTCACGCCTCGAATCCCATCGAGACATGATTGGCACCCGTAGCCGATAAGGCCCGAGAGAACCAACCTTTGCCTATGCTCAATCATATGCATATAATATTCATAACCACCATTGCATAATATTATGAAATACGAATAAAGGAGAATAAGGGACATATTTAGGCATACATATGAAACTTGGCCGTTGAGGCCATCCAGTCAAAACAACATGTGTCATTTACACTAGTACACCCACGTCGGTCTACAAAAGCCTCTAACAAGAGCATTGACCAAAATGAACCATAAGTCGGGACAAGTCCCCGCTTTATACAACATGTACAATACCAAAACATATATACTTTGACTCGGAGAAGCCCCGAATGAGCTGGAGCTCACCAAAGAGCCGCTAACACTGGCAATCTACTGAGGAGGCCTACTGGGACCTGCGCCTGCAGCAAGTAAGGTAAATTCCCCGAGAGGGGTCAGTACGAAATAAGTACTGAGTATGCAAGGCTCAGATGAAACTATACAACACATGAATATGTCAAGGAATATGTCAATGAACTCAAAACATATGGATACTCAATGTGAATAAGTCACCATGTTGCATTTTGGAAACCATGTGGATTGCTTTCATTGCTTTCATTACTTTCTTTATCTCAATGCTCACTTGTTATCACATATATCACAATGTACCCGGGCCCCGACTGATCAGTGGGTCTTTCATATCATCATATAGGGATCGAGTCGAGCTAGGCTTATGCCCCTAGACTTGCCACCCTTGGGATCGAGTCGAGCTAGGCTTACGCCCCTAGACTTGCCACCCATAAATCCATATCTCGGGATCGAGTCGAGCTAGGCTTACGCCCCTAGACTTGCCACCCGTACTTGATCATTGACCACATTTGCATTACTTTGATCATTACTTTGAGATTGATACTTTGATAATCATAACATCACTTTGGAACTTTGGAACATCACATTGTTGGAAACTTTGAATCATTGACTAATAAGGGACATGTGAATAAATATCAATGAAAAGATAACATAACTAGCACCATGCTACCATTGGAACCATTGTACAAGAATCCATGAACAAGAGACACAAGTATAGGCACTATTGGAATATTGGAACATAGCCTTCTTTGAACTTTCGGAACATTAACCATGAATATGAGAAATGAGATTCACAATTGATCAATGAGTAAAAAAAAATATATGACAATGACTAGTGATAAACGGATATCGGATACCTTAGCACATTTTGGGATAGAACTAGTGACATGTCAATATGGACACTATTTGTCGTATAAAGATACGGACAAAGTAACCTTACATACCTTGGATTCGCAATACGAATATACAACTTTAGATGCGTATACAATAAGCCCGCTCCTTCTTTATGTGTCACTCTACAAATATATAACGAAATTCACATTAACCACCAATTACTTTACAAATGCATACCATGTCAATGAATTACATGTTTGGCTTTAAACATGTCATTTCCCCTTGACAAAACCATTGATCATACTATTATTCCAAAAATTCCATAATATTCCCAACATTGACCAATACATAAAAATCAACACATTTCACCACAATACTTCTCCTTTACACTTTCTTATCCTTAACACATCCCAAATAAGCCATCAAAGCACCTTAATTCAACTCATAACACATATCGGCCAAAATCCCATAATTTCCACTTTTTGACAAGAACAAATTTAATGCCAAAAATAACACCATACATGTTCATATTTTGTCCATACCATGCTTTTTCATCAAAGGCACAAGGCCTAATTCAAGTTCAATTCACCAAGATAGTATATCTTACACCAAAAGCAAAATACACTATGCATCACTTTGCCAACACCACTAGCATAATATACATAATCTCTCATGCATATAATATGTTAATCCATGAGGAGAAATACGTACCAAGGCTTGGAATATGTTGATCTTGTCCAAGGAGTCCAAAGGGATTATTTGCCTTAGGGTTTGGAAAAGAGAGAAATGTTTTAAGAAAATATCCAAAAGTTATGAGAGCTTTTGATAATAAAATCTGATGTTGGGGACTTTATATAGACCCAAGGTCATTCTTAGTTCCATGTGGCATTAAGGGATATGTTCAATTGGTCAATTATTGCAAGAATGGGTCATTTCCTCTTTGGGCCAAGTCTTTTAATCCCATTTGGGCCTAATTTTGGGCCCAATAATACATATCCATGCAACCCAAAGATTTCATGTATTATTCACCATATATCTCATGTTTACATATTTCTATAATGTCACGACAACATCCTCTTAAAATATTCTCATTCGTCGCCTCGATCGCAAAAATTGGAATTCTAGTCGCCCTTAGTTTCATTGGACATTTTGGATCACTATTCACATTTTATGATTTGATCATGTAGGAGTATGTAGGAGTGTATTGAAGTGTTTGACTCTTATGCTCCATGAAATCACAACACACCTCCTACGACGATCTAATCGCACATGTTACGTCCGATATCAAATGTTTCCCCAATGACACTATAAAACACATATGCATGGCATCTCAACACCTATGTAGATATGATCCCAAGGTATCAAGTGAGGTTATAAAGTACGGGGTGTTACATTCTTCCCCCCTTAGAAATATTCGTCCTCGAATGTTAACAACAGTGTCTTATATACAACAAATACATCTTTACTCTAACATACCTATACACATTCACATAATGCTTTTAAATACTTACTTGTTATTGTTCCACCTCCGCACTGTGAACTTCTTGGTCCATTTGGAATAAGTGGGGATACTTGGATTTCATCATTTCTTCCGCTTCCCACGTGATCTCCTCTACTTGTTGATTTCTCCACAGGACTTTTACGGATGCTATGTCTTTATTTCTCAATCTCTTTACTTGTCGATCTAGGATAGCAATGGGCACCTCTTCATAAGTGAGATCCTCTGCCACTTGAACATCTTCTACGGGCACAATACGTGAAGGATCTCCTATGCATTTCCGAAGCATCGACACATGAAAGACCGGATGGACGGAGGACAATTCTTGCGGTAAGGCTAATTCATATGCGACTTGCCCAAATCTTCTAATAACTTCATATGGGCCTATGTAATGTGGACTCAATTTTCCTTTCTTTCCGAACCGCATTACCCCTTTCATTGGTGACACCTTTAAAAATACCCAATCACCTATGGCAAATTCAAGCCCTCTTCTTCTCACATCGGCATATGACTTGTGACGACTTTGAGCCGTTTGTAACCGTTGTTGGATCACTTTAACTTTCTCCATGGCTTGGTGAACAATATCTGGCCCAAGTAAAGCAGTTTCTCCTGCTTCAAACCACCCAATTGGTGATCTACATTTTCTTCCATACAAGGCTTCATAAGGTGCCATTTTAATACTTGAATGATAGCTATTGTTATACGCAAATTCAATAAGAGGCAAATGGTCATCCCAACTGCCTTGAAAATTCAACGTACATGCTCGTAGCATATCTTCAAGTGTCTGAATAGTCCGTTAGGCTTGTCCATCAGTCTGAGGATGGAAAGCCGTACTCAAATTCACCTGAGTACCCAAACTCCGCTGAAAAGATTTCCAAAAGTGTGCTGTGAACTGTGCTCCTCTGTCTGATATAATAGAAAGTGGAATACCATGCAATCGTACTATCTCCTTTACATACAACTTTGCATAATCCTCAGCTGTATAGGTCGTCTTGACCGGTAGAAAATGCGCTGATTTAGTAAGTCGGTCCACTATGACCCATATGGAATCAAACTTCCGCAATGTACGAGGCAAACCCGTAATGAAATCCATATTAATCATATCCCACTTCCAGACTGGAAGATTGATACATTGCATGTAACCTCTCGGTTTCTGATGTTCCACTTTCACCTGTTGACAATTTGGGCATTGCGCGACAAATTCTGCAATGTTCTTTTTCATGTTGCCCCACCAATACACTTCTTTCAATTCATGGTACATTTTAGTAGCACCTGGATGAATGGAATAGCGCGAGTGGTGCGCCTCTGTCATTATTCGTGTCCTCAGTTCATCTACGTCCGGTACACATAACCTCCCTTGACATTGAAGCACCCCTTCCGGTGTAATATCAAATGCCTTGGTCAAATTCTGCTGCACATTCTCCTTTAGCTGCAATAAAATAGAATCTGCATACTGTTTCTCTTTCACTTCAGCTATCAAGGAGGATTCTGCTGCATTCTGCACCATAACTCTATCATCTGCGGTTTCAATAAGGCGAACTCCCAAGCTGGCTAATTGATTCAAGTCTTTGATTATCTCACGCTTTTTATTCAACTGACCACTAGTGCTTTCTACTGCCTTACGGCTCAATGCATCAGCTACTACATTTGCTTTGCCTGGGTGATAAAGAATATCAATGTCATAGTCTTTTAAAAGCTCTAACCACCTTCGTTGCCTCAAATTGAGTTCCTTCTGCTTAAAAAGATATTGCAAGCTTTTGTGATCCGTATAGATGTCAACATGAACACCATATAAATAATGACGCCATATCTTTAAAGCAAAAACTACCGCTGCCAATTCAAGATCATGTGTGGGATAGTTTTTCTCATGTGGTCGCAACTGTCGTGAGGCATATGCTATCACCCTCCCATGCTGCATCAACACACATCCGAGACCAATCCCGGAAGCATCACAATACACTGCATAGCCCTCTGTGCCCTCAGGAAGAACTAACACTGGTGTAGAAGTCAACTTATCTTTCAGGTTTTGAAACCCTCTTTCACATGCATCATTCCATTGAAATTTAATTGCCTTGTGAGTTAACTTTGTCAATGGTGCCGCAATAGAAGCAAAACCTTCTACAAATCTTCGGTAATAACCTGCCAAACCCAGAAAACTACGAATCTCTGTGGGTGTCGTAGGTCTTGGCCAATTCTTCACTACTTCAGTCTTTTGGGTATCAACCTGTATGCCTTCATCTGATACAATGTGACCCAAGAACGTGACTAATTTCAACCAAAACTCGCATTTGGAGAATTTTGCATACAACTTACGCTCACGGAGAATTTGCAACACTTGCCGTAAGTGATAAGCATGGTCTTCTGGTGATCTCGAATAAACAAGGATGTCATCTATAAATACTGTCATGAACACGTCTAGGAATGGCTTAAACACCCTGTTCATCAAATCCATAAACACAACCGGTGCATTCGTTAGTCCAAATGACATAACTAAAAATTCATAATGGCCATACCGTGTTCGAAAAGCTGTCTTGGGTACATCCTCCTCTCTAACTCTGACCTGATGGTAGCCCGACCTCAAGTCAATTTTTGAAAAACACCTAGCACCCTGTAACTGATCAAACAAATCATCAATACGAGGGAGGGGATATTTGTTCTTGATCGTTACTTTATTCAGTTGACGATAGTCGATGCACATTCTCAAGGTGCCATCTTTCTTTCGCACGAATAATACCGGTGCACCCCAAGGGGACATACTAGGCCTAATGAAGCCTTTATCCAGCAAATATTTCAACTGCTCCTTCAATTCACGCAGTTCCACTGGAGCCATTCTATATGGAGGGATAGAAATAGGCTGAGTGCCTGGAATCACATCAATGCCGAATTCCACTTCCCGTTCTGGGGGTAAACCTGGAAGATCCTCTGGAAATACATCAAGAAATTCATTGACGACCGGTACAGACTGTGGAGTTAATGGTTCTGCATCATTATCTTTCACTTGTACCAAATGACATATGTATCCCTTGGCAATCATTTTTCTGGCTTTCAAATAGGAAATAAATCTTCCTCGTGGTGCCCCTACCTTACCCTGCCATTCTAGAACATTTTCCTGTGGAAAACAAAATTGCACCTTCTTGGCCCGGCAATCTACCGTAGCATAACAAGAGGCCAACCAATCCATTCCCATAATTACATCAAAATCCACCATGTTCAATTCAATAAGATCGGCCAACGTATCATGACCACACACAGTTACCACACAGTTACGATACACTCTCTTTGCAACAATATATTCACCAACCGGTGTAGACACTTCAATTGACTTAATTAATATTTCCGGTGTCGTTGCAAATTTCGCAGCAACCAATGGAGTAACATAGGAAAATGTAGAGCCTGGGTCAATTAATGCATATACATTATGTGAGAATATGGATAATGTACCTGTGACGACATCTGGGGAAGCCTCTGAATTCTGGCGGTCCACCAAAGCATAAGTGCGATTCTGGACCCCGCTAGTACTGGCTCCTCCTCTGGCACCTCTACCTCGACCAATAGGCTGCACCCCTCGGCCCTGTGAAGGAACCGATGCTGAAGACGCAACAGCCGACCCAGCTGGTCGTGCTATACCACCCATGCTCCGCTGTGGACACTCTCTCGCTATATGTCCCGGCATACCACACCAAAAACAGACATTCATCCCTGTACGACATGGACCTGTGTGCATACGCCCGCAGTGCTGACACTGCTGACGAGGGAAACCTGCTGACTGTGATCCATGACCCCCACTACTCTGTCCAACTGAACCACCTCGAAACCCTCGAGACTGAGGATAAGCACTCCCTGTGGAATAAGAGAACGACGGTCTAGGTGGTCTAGGAAACATACGGGGCCTAGTTCCTCCTTGGGACATCATAGGTGGTCCCATAGGTCTAGCCCTTTTGGACTGTCCCCTATCAAATTCATGTACCCTGCGTCTCTGTCTCTGATCCTCCATTTTCTGGGCGAAGGCTTGTATGCGAGCAATGTCCATGTCCCTATTCAAGGCCGCAATAGTGCAATCTCTTACCAAATATGGCTCTAGTCTGTCCACATATCTATGGACCCTGTCTGTCATCGTAGCCACAACATTTGGCGCATATCCAGCCAAGGAATTAAATTGCAAGCTATATTCTCGGACGCTCAAATTTCCTTGACGGAGATTTAGGAATTGATCCGCACGTGCCTCACGGATCTCATAGGGCAAGTAATTATCAAGGAAAGCCACTTTAAACTCTTCCCAAGTAGGTGGATCTGCACCAATGTCACGGGATTTCTTCCAATCCTCATACCACAATATTGCCTCTCCCTTCAACCTGTACGCAGCAAGTTCAACTGTCTCTACCCCTGTCACATGCATAACTTCCAATGCCCTCTGAATTTGATCCACGAAGTCCTGTGGATCAGCTTTTGGGTCTGCCCCTGTGAAAATAGAAGGGTCCAGTTTCAAGAAATCCTGTGTTCTGCGACTTGCCATTCTAGCCGCATCATCATCATGTGTCATTGCACCAGCTCTTCCCTGGCTTTGTGCCGCCACTAACTGTGTCAACATCTGTACAGCATTCCTAAGATCCTGATCTGTAGCATTCGTCGATGGTTCCACGGGCACTTCCCTTCTTCTCGGCTCTTCTGGAGCTGAAGAAGTAGAAGAAGCTCGCGTTGCAAACTCAGTTTCAGCCCCACCTTGATCAACTTGCTCAGGTGGTGGTCTACTTGCTCCTTCACCAGCAATTCTATCTAGCAGCTTACTTTTACCTTTTCCTCTTCCTCTTCTAGTGTTCGGCATTTTGACTATACCAAAGAAAAATAATTACCAAAATCAGATACAATGCAACTGACAACATTGGCTCTATTGCACGATCTAGAATGAAGGAAAGAAACAATATCCTAAATGTCCCGTAGCCTCCTACGTATAAATGTGGTGCACAACACATCGATACGTAAGACTCTACTCAGACACGGATTTGTAGACATCCTTAGACCGACTGCTCTGATACCACTTTTGTCACACCCCGAATCCCATCGAGATATGATTGGCACCCGTAGCCGATAAGGCCCGAGAGAACCAACCTTTGCCTATGCTCAATCATATGCATATAATATTCATAACCACCATTGCATAATATTATGAAATACGAATAAAGGAGAACAAGGGACATATTTAGGCATACATATGAAACTTGGCCGTTGAGGCCATCCAGTCAAAACAACATGTGTCATTTACACTAGTACACCCACGTCGGTCTACAAAAGCCTCTAACAAGAGCATTGACCAAAATGAACCATAAGTCGGGACAAGTCCCCGCTTTATACAACATGTACAATACCAAAACATATATACTTTGACTCGGAGAAGCCCCGAATGAGCTGGAGCTCACCAAAGAGCCGCTAACACTGGCAATCTACTGAGGAGGCCTACTGGGACCTGCGCCTGCAGCAAGTAAGGTAAATTCCCCGAGAGGGGTCAGTACGAAATAAGTACTGAGTATGCAAGGCTCAGATGAAACTATACAACACATGAATATGTCAAGGAATATGTCAATGAACTCAAAACATATGGATACTCAATGTGAATAAGTCACCATGTTGCATTTTGGAAACCATGTGGATTGCTTTCATTGCTTTCATTACTTTCTTTATCTCAATGCTCACTTGTTATCACATATATCACAATGTACCCGGGCCCCGACTGATCAGTGGGTCTTTCATATCATCATATAGGGATCGAGTCGAGCTAGGCTTATGCCCCTAGACTTGCCACCCTTGGGATCGAGTCGAGCTAGGCTTACGCCCCTAGACTTGCCACCCATAAATCCATATCTCGGGATCGAGTCGAGCTAGGCTTACGCCCCTAGACTTGCCACCCGTACTTGATCATTGACCACATTTGCATTACTTTGATCATTACTTTGAGATTGATACTTTGATAATCATAACATCACTTTGGAACTTTGGAACATCACATTATTGGAAACTTTGAATCATTGACCAATAAGGGACATGTGAATAAATATCAATGAAAAGATAACATAACTAGCACCATGCTACCATTGGAACCATTGTACAAGAATCCATGAACAAGAGACACAAGTATAGGCACTATTGGAATATTGGAACATAGCCTTCTTTGAACTTTCGGAACATTAACCATGAATATGAGAAATGAGATTCACAATTGATCAATGAGTAAAAAAAAATATATGACAATGACTAGTGATAAACGGATATCGGATACCTTAGCACATTTTGGGATAGAACTAGTGACATGTCAATATGGACACTATTTGTCGTATAAAGATACGGACAAAGTAACCTTACATACCTTGGATTCGCAATACGAATATACAACTTTAGATGCGTATACAATAAGCCCGCTCCTTCTTTATGTGTCACTCTACAAATATATAACGAAATTCACATTAACCACCAATTACTTTACAAATGCATACCATGTCAATGAATTACATGTTTGGCTTTAAACATGTCATTTCCCCTTGACAAAACCATTGATCATACTATTATTCCAAAAATTCCATAATATTCCCAACATTGACCAATACATAAAAATCAACACATTTCACCACAATACTTCTCCTTTACACTTTCTTATCCTTAACACATCCCAAATAAGCCATCAAAGCACCTTAATTCAACTCATAACACATATCGGCCAAAATCCCATAATTTCCACTTTTTGACAAGAACAAATTTAATGCCAAAAATAACACCATACATGTTCATATTTTGTCCATACCATGCTTTTTCATCAAAGGCACAAGGCCTAATTCAAGTTCAATTCACCAAGATAGTATATCTTACACCAAAAGCAAAATACACTATGCATCACTTTGCCAACACCACTAGCATAATATACATAATCTCTCATGCATATAATATGTTAATCCATGAGGAGAAATACGTACCAAGGCTTGGAATATGTTGATCTTGTCCAAGGAGTCCAAAGGGATTATTTGCCTTAGGGTTTGGAAAAGAGAGAAATGTTTTAAGAAAATATCCAAAAGTTATGAGAGCTTTTGATAATAAAATCTGATGTTGGGGACTTTATATAGACCCAAGGTCATTCTTAGTTCCATGTGGCATTAAGGGATATGTTCAATTGGTCAATTATTGCAAGAATGGGTCATTTCCTCTTTGGGCCAAGTCTTTTAATCCCATTTGGGCCTAATTTTGGGCCCAATAATACATATCCATGCAACCCAAAGATTTCATGTATTATTCACCATATATCTCATGTTTACATATTTCTATAATGTCACGACAACATCCTCTTAAAATATTCTCATTCGTCGCCTCGATCGCAAAAATTGGAATTCTAGTCGCCCTTAGTTTCATTGGACATTTTGGATCACTATTCACATTTTATGATTTGATCATGTAGGAGTATGTAGGAGTGTATTGAAGTGTTTGACTCTTATGCTCCATGAAATCACAACACACCTCCTACGACGATCTAATCGCACATGTTACGTCCGATATCAAATGTTTCCCCAATGACACTATAAAACACATATGCATGGCATCTCAACACCTATGTAGATATGATCCCAAGGTATCAAGTGAGGTTATAAAGTACGGGGTGTTACAGAAGAGGACAATATATAAAGTCAAGAACCCCTCCCAAGACCTGGTGAGGTCAGTACAAGAGCCACTACTAGACATGTCCAAAATACAAGACAGAAACAAAATATATACAACAAGTACTACAGTCTCCAGAGCAAAAGACTATACAGTAGAGATGGAGTAGGATCTGCTTCAGACGTCAGTAAGCTCACCCTGCTCCGGAGTCAGTGCTGAGAAGAGCGTCATGTCAAAATTGTCGACTAGTTCCCGGATCTGCATCGGGGAAAAAGATGCAGAAGTGCAGTATGAGTACCGGGGCAACGGGTACTCAGTAGGCATCATCGGCCGACTAAGCTCAAATTGCGAGGGCGCATGCTAGGTCCGGGGTATAAATAATAAGTATATAAGTAACTGTCTAGGCGTATAGATATGCTCAGGAGAGAATAAGTGCGATACAGAGTAACGAGTGAATAAATGCCTAATTAAACACACAAGTCAAACATAACCTATCTGGGCCCCCATAAACCCGATAGGCACACGGAAGAAAATAATAACCCAGCATGACCCCCATAAACCGGCGGGACACACAAGAATAGTAAATGCATAGTCACCAGTGTCTCGAAGCTGTATCAGTATCCAGTAACCAAATTAACCAACAAGGGTGCACCAGGCTTGAACCGACACCAATGGGTAATAACAAGAGGCCAGATGCCGGAATCGAATCGAACATAGTGGATAATAAAAATAGGCCACATATATATCATAACCGCCGGACTCAAACCGAAACTGAGGGAACAACAGTATCGTAACCACGGTACCCAGTACTAGAACTCTCCAATCATATCATAACCAGATGCCGGACTCAAATCGAAACTCATAATAATCAGTGGCCGGACTCGAACCGGAACTCATAATAATCAGTAACCGTCATATCTGAATCAGTGGCCGGACTCAAACCGAAACTCATAATAATCAGTAACCAAGTGAGAGAGTAGTTCCAGAACCCACACAAATACAAGTAAACGGGGACATACTGGCCCAGAACGAACCCGAAACATAAATAAGGAGCTAACCCACCACGTATTACAAGTCAATCTTGGGATCCTTCCAGGTCAACTATCTACTATAAATAATATGTATATACAAGTCTGGGTATACATTATAAGTCATGGCAAGGCGGGGCTGCATTCTAAATCAAACTAGCCGACCCCGGTCAAATACGGTGCTATCAGGGAATGACAAAGCTAGACAGGTTAAAAGGGAATAACTGGGTAATTCAACACAGATTTTTATCCTAAAAGATCATCTCAGGGCTTAACTAAGCCTAACAATGTTTAAAGCTAACTATACCGACTGTGAAGAGTAGCGGGGCCCACTATGGGGTCCTGGAACCAAGTCTGGGCTAAGGTTCCCCAAACCCCTACTAACAGTAGTACAATATTAACCAACTCTATAAAGGTAATCTCTGGCACACCATGAAGATAACGGGCCCGAAACATATCCGAACAAGGCCCTAACTGGCCCAAAAGGCCTAATCATTGCAAGCCAATGCCAATCTACAACTACCAGCCCAAACACTAGCATAATAGTATGCAAATACTATAAATAAACTCAGTCTAGGTATATGGTAAGCCTAGCCTGCTTGGACGCCGCCGAATATCTGCCAAAGCTTGCTAAATAGGAGTCTTCCCCTTCCGCGAGACCTCAGATTTCTGCCACGCTAGCAAAATAATAAACTACATGTCAAAACATGAATATTGATACCCATATTGCATTAGTTCGGAAAAAATATCTGAACGGTCCATGTGGGGCCCACTTGCGGAATCGCAAAACCGAAATCGTCACAGCGTCCCAAATCACCTCGTGACCAATAGTCACAACTAACACCACTCAATTTGAGCTCAATATATAGCTCAAACATCAACACCAATCACAACAACCACCGTAACTAAAACTACCGTAAAAATAAGAAAACGTACCGTAAAACGTCGAGAACGAGTCCACGAACTCAAATCTACCAACCTCTAAACTTGAATCTCACTAAAAATGCCTAAAGTTGAGCTTAAATTGATTAAAATGGTGGAATATATGTAGCCTTTAATAATGAAAACCAAATGAGAAAAGAAAATACTATTATAGTATATATATATATATATGTACTACACGTACCAAGACCAAAAAGAAAGTAAGTCTTACAGTCAATACTAATTAATGTTAACATGCACATGGCCTTATCCATTTTCACTCTCCGTATATATATATATTCGGATACTGTATAGGCTCGTGGTAAAATAAATATAATATTTTAAATATACCATCATGAATAGAAAATTATTTTGAACAAAACCTCTATAAAATAAAAATATCATTTTAACAAAATTAGATTTACTATCTCCGTTTAAAAATATTAATAAATTATAGAACTTTTATAAAGTAGTATAGATATATCATTTTACCAAATTCTAATTTAATTTAAATATTTTGCAACACGCTCGATATAAATAATATTCTCAAACGAACTGCCCGGAAACCGAACTGTCAGTCCCAGTAAGTCATAAATAACTTGGGGCAGGAAAAGCTCTAAACGCTGAGAACACACGAAAACGAGGGAAATGACTGGGAGGGTCATTACATCTTAATTGGAGTCTAAGCATTTCATTTTCAAATATGTTTTGTACGCATCCAATATTGCAATATATCTGCTACAATGGAGAAAGAAAACAATATATTTAAAAAAATTATGTCTAAGAACAAAAAGAAAAGGAAAAAAGATGAAGCCTAAAAACAAACAAAAGCTACAAACATTTACAGGAAAAAAAAGGGGGGAAAAGAAAATCAAAAGCTACAAAAACCATCATGCAAACTATGTGGAAGATCCTTTCCTCCTCAAACAAAATACCAGCTCTTAAATTCAACTCCAATTATCTCAAATGTGACAAGGATGGGGAAAAGGGAGACATGTTCCTACTTCAACAACCTAGCTAGTATTCACAACAACTACGGCTGAAGAATTTTAAATTGGACCATCATAGGAAGTAATTAGTACTATTTTTTTGTTAAATATTGTAACGTCTCCTTTTAATTGACTAGATTGTTTGAACATGTATTTGTTCATATTCCCAGGAGAGTAGGATACTGATATGTATTAAAAGAGATCAAATTTATGTGAAACTGTTCAAGTATGCGTATTTATTATGAAAACAAAAACGTTGATAGAAGACATAGATTTGTCTTGATTTTTTTTTTTTAACAGAATTGTACAACTTATTCTAAAACTAAAGGGCATAAAAGTTCATCAATTATTGATAGACATTTTAAAAATAATTCAACTTTTACTTTGTGGTTTCCCACTTATATATATAAATTTATTATTTATTTAGATAGTTAATTAGATTTTAAACTTTGAAGATAGGAGTTTTCCATTATTTTAGTATAATATAATATAATATGATGATTATAGGTCTCAAAATAGTGATCTTTCGGAAAACCATAATGAGGAGCTTTCACAAACTTTTGTTTATCATGACTTCATACAACTTAGTTACTTCTTTTAGAATTAATGAATTCATTACTATTGTTAACTCTTATTAGTCTTATAATTTTTAAATAATTTTGGGAGAAAAGATTCTACAGGAAAGACATCTTTGCCATTTTGATATACTATCTTAGAATTATTAGTCCTGAGATTGTTAGACCACATTGAAAGTAATATAAAAACAATATTATGATTGTGGTATGATTAATTTGGAAATTCTTATCCCAAAATAAAAATTCTATTAAATTAGACGAAAATAAAATAATCTCACATTTTATTCTAAAGTTTATGTATCTTATTAAATGACAGTATAATTCAATGGGACCTATCCCGTCCTGTGGTCCTGAACAAATGTTCTATCCTGAAAATAAAAGAAAAAACCTTACAAATCATTAAGTACAATATTTAATTTATACGATTCACACACACAGGTATAATGTGTCAGCTGTTCTTGTATTTGTAATAGCTTATATTGAATCCAATTAAATGTTGATGAAAGAGAAAATTGAGTGAATCGGTTCCTACCTACACTTGAAACCGATGTTGTCCGAATAAAATTAGTATTGATTTGTAGCATTTTTGGTTGGTTTTGAGGAGATTTAATCTCCGCATAAGAATCAGTATTAAGTTATACAAACAGTTGTTAGTTTCTGTTTTCCTCGTAAATAATATATGTTTAAGTTATTCAAAAATTTATATATTATTTTATGTGGAATAAAATATGGAATAAAAATGAAGGTATTAGATACATGGGTTAAACTTTAAATTAACAAAATTAACCCTCATGCAGTACGGATTTCTTTACATTCTATTTAAAGAAAAAGGAAGATTCTAAATCGTGTATTGTATACTAGTTTGTAATGTGACAATGATTCTATAAGAAGTAATATCTGTTTTACTAATTTATGAATTACTAAAACTAATATCGCAAGTTACTATTCTCTACATTACTAATTTTTATATTATTCTGTAACATCCCTCGTAGTGATTTTCATATTTTTTTGTGTTTTGATCATTTTGCCCTTCTCCGTTATTGTCTTATAACATTTGTGAGTTAAGGGAGTGGATGGCATGATTCTCGAAGTGTTCGAGAGAGTTTTATGCGAGTTTTTGGTTTTGAAATGCTTTTAAGTTTATATAGTTGACTTTGGTCAACATTCACAGATCTGAGTGTCGTATCATAAATATGCCAGTTTTATTACCTTCGGAACATCAAAATTAGGTTGGTAGCTTGGTTGGTTTGGATCCCAAGACTTTCAGTGTGATTTTGAGCATTTGAATGAGAAGTTGGAATTTAATGCCTAATATTGACTTTGATCTACATCCGTCGATAAAGATCTCTGTTGGAAATTTTGATTGTACCTTTGAGTCTGAAATATTATTTCCAAGCTAGTAGCATATTTGGCTTGTGTTTGGGAGGTTCCGGATGAGTTTTGGTGAGTTTTTGAATATTTTAGGTGCTCTAGCCTTCCTTAAGAAAATCTATCGACAAAAAGGTTTCGTTATTAGTTTTAAAATTAAAAAATTATTTTGAGACTTCTGAAATTTTAAGAATGAATAATAGGGATGATTTGAAAAGTTTGGTGTAATTCCGGTAAGTCGAGATCGAATTTTTATTGTAGAACATGAAATAATTCTTTAACAAGCAAAAATAATATCTGATTGGGTAAACGAGCATGAAATGAAGTCCTGATTAGACGAGCATGTCCATATCATTATTTAGGAATTATAGAAAAAAGAATTAGAGCATTTCGTTACTGTATGAGAAATTTACGGCATTTCTAGTAAGAAATAATGTTGTTGGTGCGAAAATTTTGGTGCATAAATAGCCAGTGCAAATATTCTGAGCATGGTATTCAAATTTTAGAGTGTGTTTATTTGGTATTTTGAGCATATTAAACTTGGAAGGATCCAAGGGAATGAACCTCTCAAAGCTCTTCTGATCATCAGAAGACATCATAGGACCCAAAGTAACAGGAGGAACAACAAGTCTAGTGGGCTGTGAATCAACACGTGGAGGTACCACAGAAGATGGTTGTACCCATGAAGTTGGAAAACCATAAGTAGGAGCATTCCCTGGCGGCTGAGTACTTCCTGAAGTATGAGGAATACCCGACACACTCAAAGGAACACTAGTCTAGGGAGCACCATCCAGACAACTCAGCAGACGAATCAATAAATCAATCCTGTAACACTGGGGTATCAACTAAACCCCGTGGGACCTGAGCTAGTCCCACATCCTCTATCTGATAATCATCCTCGGCATAGTCAATCTTAGGCTCGAAAGAGGACTCCCTAGCATGTCCTCTAACTGGGGAAGCTTCTCGTGCTCGACCTCTACCTCTGGGCAGACCGTGACCCCTGCCTCTCCCCCTGACCGAGGCTCCAACTGCGGGTGCTGGCTCAACATCCTAAATATCGCTGGATTTAGTCCTCACCATCTGCGCAGAAAAGAATGGAATACAAGTTTAGAATATTGGGTATGAACAACCCGCATGATAAGGAATCAAATTAGAGAAGTTTTTCCTAAAGATATCTTATAGCCTCTCGAAGATAGATACAGACGTCAACGTATCGATCCGCAAGACTCCATTAGACATACTGCTCTTTCACTTATGAGGCCGGTGAACCTAGCGCTCTGATACCAATTTGTCACGACCCAAAAGTTGAGGTCTTGATGACACCTACCTCGGACTAGCCTTATTAGGTAAGCCAAATCCTATACAAAAAAGGACAATCAAAATATGAAAGAAAAACCCATAAATGCGAGACTTCTAGAACGAAGTGAAGTCATAAAATATAAATAGCATAAACTTCGAACGAAATATAATAAATCCCAAAGTACTGGTGTCATAACTGGAAAGAGCATCTAATACAAAGTTTGGAATCTAAAATACAAGAGTCTGTCTCTGAACATAGTAAAGACATGATAAAATAAGAGAAGGTCCGGAATCATCCCCGAACTCTGGAGCGCACCAGTACCTCAAAAATCCAGCTACCACAACATGAGATCAGCCACCGAGGATCGCGCTCAAACTGGGATCTATAACGAAAGAGTATAGAAATAGGAGTGAGTACGGTCTACTTGTACTAAGTAGGTATCATAAGCCGACTGAGAAAAGTAGAAAACAAACAAGTAAAAGATACTATGACCACGTCACTTGTATACAAAAAAGTTCAAAAAACGGTAGATCAAACTGTCTCCACTAACAGTTCTACAATATAATAAGACTAAATGGAAACCTACACACAAAATATATATGTAGAAGCTAAGTACAGGACAACAAACACATAGAGAAAATACAAGAGATGTAAATGTAATGCGATGAAGGTAGAATTTTCGTATACAACTTCCAAGCCTCAGCGCTTCACGACAGGACCTATGGGGGGTTCGCAACCCATATACTATCATAACCTCAATCTCATATCTCAATCTACCTTACCAACACATCCCTCAGTATAGGCATTTTATAAAGTATCTCATTTTCTTACAAAATTAGTATTTCTCAATCAACCTTACTAGCACATCCCTCGGTATAGGCATTTTATAAAATGTCTCATTTTCTGTCAATATCAAAAATAAGGGTTTCTCAGTGGTACCAATCTCATGAATATGTATAGATGAAATGAGGATGTAATGCTCACAATCAATCAATATGAAGATAATGATCAATTCAATGCAGGTATGAATGAGCTCAGAATCAACTCAAAATTACAATATTTCATGATAAAATCCATCGCATGGCACCACTAGTATAAATAGTCATGTAAGACACCAATAATATCATTTTTAAATCCCTCACTCGGGTATATCATAATAATAAATG
This sequence comes from Capsicum rhomboideum, assembly GCA_031232105.1. NCBI lineage: Eukaryota > Viridiplantae > Streptophyta > Magnoliopsida > Solanales > Solanaceae > Capsicum > Capsicum rhomboideum. The sequence goes on along the minus strand of CP124713.1, from coordinate 128,595,770 downwards.
CAAATAATGTTCAAGTAAGGCTAACAAGTCAAGCCCCACTCGGACGACACAGTAATAAACAAGGCAATCTAATATACAAATAAGGCCTACAATATCATATAAAGCCCCCACTCGGGCATCACCACAAACATAATTCCTCAAGTCAAATATAATATACAAATAAGCCCCCACACGGGCACACGATAATAATAAAGATTCCAAAATACAAGTCCCACAACTAAATTCCCTAATCCATAGTAGGCTTTACATGATCGTTAACTACTCAGCCCAGTCTGAAGGAAGTTATGCCATAATCTACCTCGAAATATCAAAATCCAAACCTAGACCCTTCAACGCGGAGCCTTTACCTTATGAACGGTCTCAAAATGACCTAAATCTATCAAAAATATAATCTATGCATCAAAAGGAAGCCAATGATACCCATATTAGCTATATTTAAAATGGATCCAAAAATAGTTCAAAAAATAGGTTCAAAATCGAAAGGGATAAAATTAAAATTTTAGTTTAGAAACATGTTTTCCATATACATAGGAGTCTACAACTGAAAACCTATGAGAAAACGAGTTGAAATCGATGCTCGAATCGATGAAAAATTAATTTAAGAGTTTATCGAAAAAACTCCCAAATTTTAGTTTGAGAACAAGATTAAAAGATAGTTTTAAAGATTTAATCAATAGGAATTAATTGAAATAAGAGTTTAGAGCTTACCCAAACACAAATGATGAAGAAAACCCTAGCAATTGCCCTTTCCCGAAGCTCTCAAGTCCAAAACTGGTGAAAATTGCAAAAATAGAGTATTTATACTATTCTATGAACAGTACCTCGCGATCATGAGGGTCAACATTTGACCGAGCATAAGTTTGCTCTTCGCGTTCGTGATCGACTCTCTGTATTCGTAAAGGCTGCTGACCCGGACACCTCACAATCGGGAGGGTCTTTTTGCGAACACGATGACTACAACCCAACCCGACCCCGGAGCAACACTTTGCGATTGCGGCCACCCCCCTCACGATTGCAATGAAAGACTTATTCCTTCTTCGCATTCGTGAAGGACTCTTCCTTCTTCTCATTCGCGAAGGACTTCTGCATTAGATATCAGTAGTTTTTGCATGTTTCAAAAATCTCCGAACGGACCCTCAAAATTTGTTTGGGACCCCATCGAAGTAAACCAGATGTGCTACTAGACTATTTTAGATGTTCCAGACTCAATGGCATCATCAGATTTTTGAAAAGTAGTCGTCTACGATAAATTTGCCCCCGATACCTTTTTATTTTTAACTAATTTTTTGAAAAAAGAATTGAAATACAAAATAAAGACTCGAGACCCGAACTAACTATGCTACTAACCCAAAATCGACATTTTGGATCTAATGGAATTGTCCAAATCACCATACGGTGCTTGAAACACAAAATATTTGTCACGCCCGAATCCCATCGGGACGGATTGGCACTCGTAGCCGACAAGGCCCGAGAGAACCAAGCTTTGCTTCTATTCGTTCGTATGCATGTCATAAGAAACACCATTACCAAGTAAGGACTTTAAAATGCTAATAACGGAACTCATGGGACATGTGAGATATATATATATATATATACATATACGAAACTTGGCCGTTGAGGACATATCCCTTTTTACATTTATACACCCACATCCGTCTACAAAAGCCTCCAACAAATGCATTGACCAAATGAACCAAGAGTCGGGACAAGTCCCCGCTTTATCTTTACAACATCAAAACAAATGTACAACTGTGATAAGTCCCGAAGCAACTGGGGCTCACCAAAGATCCGCAACTAACTGTCAACTTACTGTCTGTTTAAAAATCTACTAGTGCCTGCACCTGCAACATGTAAGGTAAGTCCCCTGAGGGGGTCAGTACGAAGAATGTACTGAGTATGTAAGGCTCATAAGAAATAGCATCATACATGAGAATGTCAATAAAATAATCTATGAGAGAATAGGCAATGTGTATAAATCATCATTTTATATAATATCTTTTATAACTACTCTCCTTCAAGGGAAATTACCTTCACTCAAGAGACTTGCCTCAAAGAGATTCTACTATACCCAAGAGGTTCTTTCTTGCCTCTATGTTCATGACCACTAGTGTTCATCTAATTGGTTAGTAGGTTGGAAAAGAATGACATTCATCCACATACATCCACTCTAGTGGTGGGGTAACAATATAATAACGTACATCCACTCTATTAACGTATATCCACTCTCTGGGTGGTTTAACCTACATCCACTCTCATGGTGGGAGAACATACATCCACTCTATGGTGGGGGAACATACATCCACTCTATGGTGGGAGAACAGACATCCACTCTATGGTGGGAGAACATACATCCACTCTATGGTGGGAGAACATACATCCACTCTCATGGTGGGGTAACATACATCCACTCTCATGGTGGGGTAACATACATGGGAGAGATTGATATATCAACTTATGAGAGATTAATACATTAAGGATCATGACACTAATTGAAACACACAACTATGCTTTACCTTACTCTTATGCTTCATGAGATTAACACCTTAACTTATGAGGGATAGATATATTAGCTCGCGCTTCACCTCCTTCACTATTCTTATGAGATCTTATATAAGTAGGTATATGATATCGGACCTCCACCTTTGGTGGGCTATACTAAATAACAAAGCATAATATTTAGACTATTCCATATTGAACTTACACCCTCTAGAATGTAATCCGTACTCAATGAAACATATAGCAACCATGCACATTACCTCTTTACAATCTTATACCCTCTACTTAGTTATGAGAACGACACGCTAAAGATCATGGCATTAAAGCACACACATATATACACATCTCGCTTCACTCCTTTACTTCATGAGATTGACAACCTCACTTATGAGGAATAATCATACTACCTTGCACATCACCTCTCTTATTACTCTTATGCGATTGGTACTCTTACTTATGAACAATAGGCACAAGGATAATCATCATACTATAGGACTTTGGAACAAGAAATGATCGGAATAATGCTATTCAAACTAAACAAGCTCTCTTTACCTCATTACTCTTGTTGAGATAGTTCTTTTAGGAATTACAACGTCATGACATCTTTGGAACTTCAATCAATGAATAAGAGATAAGTGAATCATAATTCATCTAAGAATAGGGTGCATATGAATAACAATATACGTCACCCTGAATTGATATACTTCAAGCCTCTCGGAATTGAAACAAGCCCAATGTCAATAAGAACAATATCTTGTAGAAGGATACGGAAAGAGTAACCTTACATACCTTGTATTCTTAATACGAATACACAATCTTAGTTGCGTATACAATGTTCCCGCTCCTTCCTTATGTTTCACTCTACAACACAAGTACATAACGAGATTCACATTAACCATCAACTACTTGACAAATGCATAGAACATCAATGTGTTACATGTTTGCCTTTAAACATGCCATTTCCCCTTGACAAAACCATTGATGAAATTATTATTCCAAAAATCCCCCAATATTCCATACATTGACCAATACATGGGAATAAATACATTTCACCACAACACTTCTCCTTTACACTTTCTTACCCACACCACATCACAAATAATCCATCAAATTACCTTAATACACCTCATAGCACATATCGGCCAAAATCCCACAATTTACACTTTTAGAAAAATAACAAGTTTAATAAAAAAATCACACCATACATGTTCATATTTCATCCATACCATGCTCTTTTATTAAGACATCAAGTCTCTTTTCAAATTCAAATCACAAAGATGGCACATCTTTCATCAAAAGCACAAATACACTATTCACCACCTTGCCAACATAACTATCATAATATACATAATCTCCCATGCATATAATATGTTAATCCATGAGAATAAATACTTACCAAGTCTTGGAATAGGATGATCTTCACCAAAGAAAAGGCTTAGGGTTCTTAGGGTTTGAGAGAGCCAAAAAGAAAATGTCTTATAATTCTCAAAATGTGTTGTGTGTGTTGAAGAATAAAAATCTGATTTTGGGTCCCTTATATAGTGCTCAAGTCATCCTTATCCATTTGGGAGCAATAATTGAGTAGTCATGGCAAGAAATTGGAGGTAAACTGAGACCCTCGGTCTGAGATAATAGATATTGGCACTCCATGCAGGCGAGCCACCTCCTGAATATATACACGAGCTAATATCTCAGCACTGTAGGAAACTCGAACAAGGATAAAGTGTGCAGACTTAGTCAACCGATCTACAATAACCCAAATACTATCAAAACCATGGGAGGTGCAAGGCATTCCAACAATGAAATCCATAGTGACCTGCTCCCATTTCCACTCAGGAATGGGCAACTACTGAAGCAATCCACCAGGTCTCTGGTGCTTGGCTTTTACCTGCTGACAACAAAGACATCGAGCTATAAACCCTGCTATATCTCTCCGCATACCACTCCACCAATAGTGTTTCCTGAGATCCCGATACATCTTAGCTGTCCCAGGGTGAATAGAATATCTGAAAATGTGCACCTCGTGTAGAATCAACTGAATCAAGTCTCCAACCCTCGAAACACAAATACAACCGTCAAACCTTAGAACACCATCAGAACCCAAGGTAGCTCTCTCAGACTCACCCCTCAATACCTGATCTCGAATGCCACGGAGACCGCTATCCTCAAACTGACGACTCTAAATCTGCTTCTGCAAAGTAGACCTCGCACCAACACAAGTGATAACCCTCCCGTGGTCAGAAATATCCAAATGCACCATTGAGTTAGCTAAGGAATGAATGTCCCAAGCCAACGGCCACTGAGAGACTGGAATGAAGGCTAAGCTACACATACTCACTGCCTTCCGACTCAAGGTGTCCGCTACCACATTCGCCTTGCCCGAATGATAGAGAATAGAGATATCATAGTCCTTCATCAAATCAATCCACCTGCGCTGCCTCGAATTAAGATCCCTCTGAGTCATAATATGCTGAAGACTATGGTGGTCTGTGAAGATCTCACAATGAACACCGTAGAGATAATGCCTCCAAATCCACAGTGCAAACATAACCGCTGCTAACTCCAAATCATGGGTTGGATAGTTACGCTCGTACACCTTCAGCTGCCTCAATGCATAACCAATGACACGACCCCGCTGCATCAGAACACATCCCAAATCGATACCAGATGCATTACAATACACGATGAAACCCTCGCCCTCAACTGGAAGAGTCAACACAAGGGCAGAAGTAAGTCAATCCTTGAGGTTCAGAAAGCTCACCTCACATTCCTCAGACTACTGAAATGGAACCTCCTTCCTGGTCAGTCTGGTAATAGGAGATGTAATAGAAGAGAAGCCCTCAACAAATCATCTGTAATACCCTGCCAACCCACCAAAATTGTGAACCTCGATAGACGATGTGGGCCTAGCCCAACCTCGAATAGCCTCAATCTTTGCTGGGTCTACCATGATACCGTGTTTGGATACAACATACCCTAAGAAAGCTACAGACTCAAGCCAGAACTCTCACTTTGAGAACTTGGCATAAAATCGATGATATCTCAAAGTGTGGAGCACAATCTTCAAATGCTGCTCGTGTTCCTCGTTACTCCTCGAATAAACCAAGATGTCATCAATAAATAAAATCACAAAGGAGTCCAAGTATAGCCTGAATAAAAGATTCATCAAGTTCATGAAAGATGCTGGGGCATTAGTCAACCTAAAAGACATCACCAGGAACTCATAATGGCCATATCGAGTCCTGAAGGCTGTCTTTGGGATGTCCTCAGCCCTAAATCTCAACTGATGATATCCAAATCTCAAGTGTATCTTCGAGAATACTACTGTATCCTGAAGTTGATCAAACTAATCATCGATACAAGGCATATGATACTTATTCTTCACCGTCACCCTGTTTAGTTGCCTGTAATCAATAAACATTTGCATAGACCCATCCTTCTTCGTTAAAAACAAAACTGGAGCACCCTACGACGACACACTCGGCCTGATAAAACCCTTTCCCAAAAGATCCTCAAGCTGAATACTCAACTCTCTCAACTCAGCAGGAGACATACGATAAGGAGCCATAGAAATAGGTTGGGTGCCCGGCTCGAGGTCAATAATGAACTCTATATCACACTTAGGAGGAAGGCCAGGTAGGTCACTTGGGAATACATCAGGAAACTCACAAACAATAGGGACGAAGTCAAGCGATAGACTCTCAATGCTAGCATCCTGAACATAAGCAAGGAATGAATCACATCCCCTCTCCATCAATCTATGAGCCCAAATATATGAAATAATCCCCATTGGTGTATGGCTAATAGAACCCTGCCACACCATCGGGGGTACACCGGGAATGGCTAAGGTAACAGTCTTGGAAAAATAATCCAAGACTGCATGATGAAAAGACAACCAGTCCATGCCCAGAATCACATCAAAGTCTACCATGGATAATACAATAAAATCAACCTGAGTCTCAAACTCCTGAATAAACACCAGACAAGATCTATATACCCAATCCACTACTAAGGAATCACCAACGTTGGTAGATACACATAAGGGTACAAATAATAACACAGAACATAAACCCAACAGTGGTGCATAATAAGTAAACACATAAGAAAATGTGGATCCAGGATCAAATAATACAGAAGCCTCAGCCTTCAGCCTAGCCGGCGCATAGAACTAACGCTGGGTACCACTAGTCTGAGCACCGACCTGACTATCAGTACGACCTCCCTGAACGCCACCTCGAGAATGCTGGGGACCACCCCGACGACCCTGTGCACCTCCTCTGCCTACTAGCAGTATAAATCTGATAGGTTGTGCCGTCTGAATTGAAGGCTCAATCGCCCTACGCTGAGGACACTCACACGCAAAATGACCGACAACCCCATAAGTATAACATGCTTCTGGCTCCCTGCTCGGCCTAGAAGATCCGACTGATCCGGTATAACCACCTCTAGTCGATGAACTGGACTGACCACGTCCCTGATGCTGACTACCAGAACCTCTATAGGCGGGCTGACCCCTATCAAAAATCTGCAAGGCTGACTGTACGGTCCTACTAGGATGACCCTGTCGCTGAAAGGACTGATGCTGCTGCTGTGGGTACCTACCCTGAAACCCGCAGCCTCTGAACTACGAGCTGCTGTGACTGCCACTGTAACTACCCTGGAATTGGGGTCTCTTATTGCTGCCCCCTTGGGTCTCAGAATCCATCTCCTCTATCGAATATATATGCTCAGCTATCTCAACAAATGATTTCCCTGAAGTCACTAAACTCTGTATGGCTCTGCGGAGTGTTAATCGCAACCCTCTGACAAAGAATCTAATCCTCTCGTACTCATCAGGCAAGATCATAGTAGCATGTCTGGAAAAATCATGGAATCTCGCCTCATACTTAGCTACTGTCATAGACCCCTGTCTCAACCTGAAAAACTCATCTCGAAGACGCTCACGCATGTTGCAGGGCATATACTTCCCCAAGAATACCTCGGAGAACTGTGCCCAAGTAACGGGTGGAGATCCAGCTGGCCTGGAATCAAGATAACCTCTCCACCATCTCCTCGCAACTATATCAAACTGATAAGCAACAAAATTTACCCCACGTGACTCCAACAACAACAACAAACCCAGTGTATTCCCACCAGGTGGGGTCTGAGGAGGGTAAAGTGTACGCAGTCCATACCATTACCTCAGATGAAGTAGAGAGGCTATTTTCTATAGACCCCCAGCTCAGAAACCCCACGTGACTCCACTAATCCCAAATTTCTCAGCTTCTCCTCGCAGCTGAATAAGAACTCATAAGCGTCTTCTCCTGGGGTACCCGCAAACCTGGGTGGAGCTAGTCTCAAAAAATGACTCAAGATTTTCTGCTCCTCAGTAGACATAACTAGATGAGCTACTATCGGCTGTGGAATTACCGGCGCTGGCGGAATCCCAACTCTGGGTGCTGCAGCTGCAAGATGCGCCCCAACACCAACTCCTTGTACTGTTGGTTGGGCTCCCTAGACTGATGGACCTCCAACTAATCCCAGCAACTACACCAAAGTGTCTCAGAGTATTGAAGCATTATTAAATCCAGCTGGAGCCTGGGATGCTGTTGCGGCGGAACATCTAGAACTATAACGGTATCGGGTGACTTAAACCATAGTATGATCTCGGCCTGGGGATGCTACTCTGCCCTGCCTCCGACGTCTAGGTCTACCTCGGCTCCTAAGTGGAGCCCTCGCTGTAGGCTCGGGGTCCCGACCCCCGGCTCTCACACCACACATCCTAACCATCTGCGTAAAGAATGAACCAAATGATAATCAGAAACCAACATAGACTCGACGCACGAACATGAGTCAAGAAAATGAAAGACTCCCCTAAGAATGTTCTGTAGCCCCCCGAGGATAAGATACAGGCGTCCCCGCACTGATCTGCAGGACTCTACCACACATTGGCTCATGTACCAACACTACCTATACAACCTAGGCTCTGATACCAACCTGTCACGACCCAATATTTGATTCATGATGGCGCCTACCGGATCCCACCAATAGGCAAGCCAAACCCTAGTCTGGAGTAACAAGCAACGGGCTAACGGGAGGCAAGTCACAATATCCAGGTCAACTATCTACTATAAACAATATGTATATATAAGTCTGGGTATACATTAGAAGTCATGAAAAGACGGGTAAGCATTCTAAGTCAAACTAGCCGACCCCGGTCAAATACGGTGCTATCAGGGACTAACAAGGCTAAATAGGCCAACCGGGCATAATCGGGGTGACTAAATCCCGTCACATCCCTAACAGGTCATATAGGGCTTATCTAGGCCCAAAGATATCAAAGTTCTGACAAGTCGACAAAAAAGGTAACGGTACCCACTACCGGGTCCCGGATACCAAGTCTAGTCTGGGCTAAGTCTGACTAAGCCTGGACTAAGGTCCAACAATAACATTTCCCAACCAGCAATACCAACAACAATACTATTCAACCCCAAATAGGTCATCTGTGGTGTACCACAAGGATAACAGACCTGAAATGTGTTCGAATAGCCCTATCCAGCCTAAAAGGCCTAAATCACAGGGAATCACCACCACTAAGTCTGTAATACCATCCCACAACACCAGCACAACAGCATATATATATATATATATATATATTTATATATATATATCACACATAAGCCCAATCTAAGTGTAAAGGAAGTAAACCTAGCCTACCTGGACGCCGCCGCAAGCCTGCCAAAAGAACCAGCTATACAGGAGCCTTCCCCTTCTGAGAGGCCTATGACTTTTGCAAAGCTACCAAAATAATAAACTACATGTCAAAACATGACTATTGATACCCATGTTGCATTAGTTCGGAAAATGTCCGAACAGTCCCCGTGGGGCCCACTTGCGGTATCGTAAAATTGAAACCGTCACAACGTCCCAAATAGCTCAGTGACCAATAATCATAACTAGCACAGCTAAATCTGAGCTCAATATAAGGCTCAAATAGCAACAACAATATCAACGTATAGGAAAACTATTGTAAATACGATAAAACTTACCAAAATAACGAAGATTACATGTCCACAAATAGTTTCCCACTTAATCTCAACCTTCCCTCACTAGAACTCGAGCTTGAATAACTTGATATAGATAATCAATTTTTGTTTTCAACAACCAATTACGATGCCAAAAAGAACATTCCATAAAACATTCTCTTTAACGAGAATTTAATAGCTGTGTGGAACATGTTGAAAACATATTTTACTGTCCTTGGATGATGAGGAATATCAAGGAACAATGTTATCCCTTGTCTTTATTTAAGAGGAAACGAATAGATTGAATTTTCCTGTAAGTGCATGTCAATTATATTGCCACCTGTTAAGGAAAGTTTCACATATATACATGTAGAAAATAAACTTAAAAATAGAAAGTAGTCCACCTAATTAAACCTCACTTTGCTGTAGACTTCACACACTCCCACGTGGATGTGTGTTGCCACCATTCTTTTTTAAATCCGTTGTGCATGTATTCGGGTATTGCATAGGTTCGTGGTAAAATAGATACCATATTTTTAATATACCATAATTAATAGAAAATTATTTCTAACAAAACCTCTATAAAATAAAAATATCATTTTAACATATTTAAATTCACTATCTCCGCTTAAATTATTAATAGGTTATAAAACTATTATAAAGTAGTATAAATATATCATAACTAAAGAATTTTATAAATTTCCAAGAAATTTCGAAAGGTAATTAACTACATCATTTTACTAAGTTCTAATTTAATTAAGTATTTTACAACGTGCTCGGTCTAAATAACATTCTCAGAAGAACTGCCCGAAAATCGAACTATCAGTCCTAGCAAGTCATAAATAACTTGGGGCAGTTATAGAAAAACTCTAACACCGAGAACGCACGAAAATGGGGAAAATGACCGGGAAGGTCATTAAAGCAATACATAGCAATATCCTAGAATTCTAATTTGTCCCAAGTCCGTTTAGTCATTTTTCTCATTTTAGAGGGCTGAATTCATTAAAGGAGATCCAAAATTTATTTATTAACTGAAAACCCACGATATGAGGTCAAAATACTAACATGACGAGGATATCAAAGATGATATGCTTAATATAGTGGTTAATACAATCCAATACCCAAATGACAGTCCCTCGAATAGTTCTATAATCCACTAAGTCTAAAAAGGGCATTGTTCTAAAGTAACCTATCTTTAGAAGGATCAATAAGGTCAACTACAATCCTGGAAGCCAAATCTAAGGCAATCACCTACCCAGAACTAGGCTAAGGCTCCTAATTGTAGTCCTAAGAGCCTAAATATTCTAAGACAAGAATTAGAAAGAAGAGCAACTACCAGTTTAAGGGAAACATAGGCCGAAATCTGTAAAGTCTCTTAATCGGCTAAACAAATAAGAATTTACTATATAAATATCTGAACTATAAGAACCCACCCACAAATAGCACAATATCGTACTAATATCACAACATAGCAAAGTCTAGAAGAAAGGTAAGCCTAGCCTACCTAGACGCCACTAAAAGCACGCGAAAACCTCTATAACAGAGCTTTTCCCTTTTGAGAAGCCTCCGATCGCTACCACGCTATCAAAATAGCATTCCATGCGTCAGAAGAGAACAACAATACCCATATTTCAAATTTATACTCTGGGTCAGAAATTGAGCTAAAATTCGATTAGTGAGGCCTACCAATAGAATCGAGAATCAAGTCCATCATTAGGTCCCTCTTTTCTCAACGATCACTTGCTCTAAAATTGAGCGTGAATCCATTCCAATAACATCCCCAAAATAGTCCCAAATAGTTGAGTAAACAAGAACCAAAATAGAGAATTATATAAAAAATAGACCGGGAACTTATGGAATAATGACTGAAAATGATCACTCTCATGTCCTCAAGCTAATCTCAGCTCCAAGTTATGATTATCCCACTAATTTTGAGCTTTCAATATTGATAATGGCGGAAAAACTCTTAGAATTTAAGCTGAAAACAAAGGGCAAAATAAATATATATAACACTCAGTAGTGGCCGCTTAAGTGGCCAAATGGCCGCTTAATCGGTCACTGCTAAAACGGCTAAATGGCACTTAAGAGACACCCTCCTAGCTGGACAGCTACTACTAAAACGGTCCCGATCAGCTAAAGAGGCTACCTCTAAAGCTGTCTCCAAGCCACTTAAGCTGCTGCACTAGCAACTTGACACCAGAATTTTCGCTAAGTCCAAGCGAACTCTGACATGGTGCTCGAAAATTATTTGGAATCTCGCGTATGCAAACGAACTATGCTACCCTATCACATTTGGCATTCTGGACTCAACGGAGCCTTCAAAACTCCCATCCAAGGTCATTTCGGCAGAATATTGGTCCCATACCAAAGATTTTGATTTTCAGTAAAATCAAACCAATAGCCCAAAATGAGTCTGAAAGCCTCAGGACCTGGACCAAGGATTGCCCTAGCCTAAAATTGACATTCTGAAGCTAACAGAACCATCAAAATTTCCATCTGAGGCCATTTACATAAAGTTTTGGCCTGAGAATATTTTCTCAACTTCAAAAGCTCCAAATAGGAAAATGGCTATAAAAACCAAATGAACTGTCTGGTAACTGAACTGTTAGTCCCAGCAAGTCATCAATTTTAGAAAATGATCCGGAGGGTCATTACAATAGACTCCAAACGGAGACCTCACCCTGACTCTAAAAAATCCCAAAGGCTGCACGAAAAAATCATAGTCCATGGATGACACGCAAACTAAGATCTGCACCAAAAGGGTGCAGAAGTAGGAGTGAGTATGGTCCACTTGTAATCAGTAGGCATTATAGGCCGACCAAGTTAAGTAGACAACTAGACAAGTAAAAACACCCTGCAAACAGAAAATGTCCCAACGGCTTAAGACGTACTGCTCTTAATAGGATAAGTAATACAATCTCAATAGAAATATCAGAAATATCTACATCACGTATCTATAAAGAAGTCCAATAAACAGTATCAATCACAGAAAAGAGATGAATGGTAATGCAACACAATGATATCGTATGTATGCAATGATCAAATATTCACCTCGTATACACGCTCCGAGCCTAAGCTTCTAGGAGAGGACCCATAAGGGGTTCACAATCCATATTCGAATCACAATCTCATCAACCAACCATACAGGCACTTCCCTCGACTAAGACATTTTATAAAATAGTACGTTTTCTTGATGTCCTTAAAACTACTTTCAAACACTCCTCTAGCACAATATTAAATGAGTTTAACATTAAAATTTAGATAAATTTTATCTCTTGAAGTCTACTTTATGTGATCAGAGTGATCATGCTTTTGACATCTCTACAATAAGATATGTATTATTTTTTAGCACAGAGGTGCTGAACTATGAAAAAGTGACGAAAACGAGATCATGAAAAGTTTATGTTGCGATTGGTTCAAAAGTCAAGTATAGATACTTTAATCCTCATCTATAAAATTCAATATATTTTATGTACCAATAAGTCTTGAAGTAAGGACATCTGAGAATAACAAAATTTTATTTTGATTTGAACTCTCCAAAAATTCCAATTATATTAAGTTCAAGATACACTTGTCTAAATAAATATTGTGAATTAATATAATCGAATAAATTATTTAAATTCAACAAATATGAATTTATTTAACAATCCACTTTTGTTGGGTTATTCCATTGATTTGGATTATAAATGGTGAGCTTATTTTGTCAAGCTCAAGATGTCATTGTATTCTAAAGTCCAAAATTGATGACACTTGTCAAATTATGTTGCATGCCAAATCATATAAAAAGAGGCAATACGATAATGCCACATTTCAAAATGACATAGCATGCCATTTCAAATCAAAGATATTGAAAATGTGCCACATGAATAAGTGACATGTTCAAACCAATCACATATTGCCATGTCGCTTCAATCCAATTCTGGTCTAACATTTTCTCATAAAAATTTCAATTTGCTCAAAAGCAATCTATAGATTGAAATCTAAAAGATTCATAAGTTGCAAGAAAAAAATAATAATCATTTACTAAACAACTATCCTAAAATATGTTAACTATGAAATTTCGCCTACCCAAACCTACTCACTTTCCAAAAAAAATTAAAATAATTAAAAAAACAAAGCAAAAACAAAAAATCCATAAGCACAAAATATGTCGAATAATAATGTCGATACAAATGGAGAGGTAGACTATTTATGTAATGACCTTCCCGGTCATTTTCCTTATTTTCGTGTGTTCTCAGCATTTAGAGCTTTTCTATAACTGCCCCAAGTTATTTATGACTTACTGGGACTGACAGTTCGGTTCCCGGGCAGTTCGTTTGAGAATATTATTTAGACCGAGCACGTTGTAAAATATGAAATTAAATTTGAATTTGGTAAAATGACATAGTTAATTACCTTTCGAAAATGTCTTTGAAATTTATAAAATTCTTTAGTTATGATATATCTATACTATTTTATAATAGTTTTATAACCTATTAATAATTTAAGCGGAGATAGTGAATTTAAATATGTTAAAATAATATTTTTATTTTATAGAGGTTTTGTTAGAAATAATTTTCTATTAATTATGGTATATTCAAAATTTTATATTTATTTTACCATGAACCTATACAATATCCGAGTATTTATATAACAAGGTAAAGATATTAGTCCACCTCACTTCCACGTGGAAGTGGGTGGAGTATACATCATGTTACTAATAGTATTGGAGTGACATATGTGGTGTTATAACTAATGACCTAGTGATTCATCTGTTAGTTGGAAACCGTGCTTGTTTATATATATATACACACACATTAAATCTCTCCTCATTTTCCTTTTCCATTTTTAGGTGTTGGTGGGTTCATTTTAAGCAAACAAAATATATAGTAGTGACTCTTGTACCGACCTCACCAGGTCTTGGGAGGGGTTCTTGACTTTATATATATTGTCCTCTTCCTTCTCAGTCTCGGTATTGGTATATTTTGGTTCTGTTTGTTTTTATATTTCTAGCATGCTTAGTAGTACGGTTACTTCCACCTCATCTCTGTTCTTCTGAGGTTCCGCCCGTTAGCCCATTGCTTGTCGCTTCGGGCTAGGGTTTGGCTTGCCTATTGGTGGGTTATGGTAGGCGCCATCATGAATCAACTATTGGGTCGTGACAGCTTGGTATCAGAGCCTAGGTTGTAAGGATAGTGTCGGTACATAAGCCAGTGTGTAATAAAGTCCCGCGGATCGGTGCTGGGACGCCTGTATCCTATCCTCGGGAGGCTACGGAGCATTCTTAGGGGAGTCTCTCATTTTCTTGACTCATGTCCGTGCGTTAAGTCTATGTTGGTTTCTGATCTTCATTTGGTTCACTCTTTGCGCAGATGGCAAGGACGCATGGTACGAGAGCCGACGGTCAGGACCCCCCCCCCGAGCCTGCAACGAGGGCTCCTGTTAGGGGCCGAGGTTAACCCAGAGGTCGAGTACAGGGCAGAGCAGCAGCCCCAGGATGAGATCATGCTAGGGATCAGTCACCCGATCCCGTTATAGCTCCAAATGTTCCGCCTTCACAGCAGTCGGTGGGCCAGGGAGTAGCCCAGGCTCCACCTGGATTTATTGATGCTTTAGTGCTCCGAGATACTTTGGTGCAGTTGCTGGGATTAGTTGGAGGACCATCAGCCGAGGGATCCCAGCCAGCAGTACATGGAGTTGGTATTGGTGCGCAGCCTGCAGCTGCAGTACCTAGAGTAGAGGTTCCGCCTGTACCAGTAATTCCACAGCCGGTAGCAGCTCAGCCAGTTATGTCTGCCGAGGAGCAAAAAATGTTGAGTCATTTTTTAAGATTAGCTCCACCCAGGTTTGCGAGTACACCAGGAGAAGACGCTTATGAGTTCTTATCCAGCTGCGAGGAGAAGCTGAGAAATTTGGGATTAGTGGAGTCGCGCGGGGTAGATTTTGTTGCTTATCAGTTTGATACAGTTGCGAGGAGATGGTGGAGAGGTTATCTTGATTCCAGGCTAGCTGGATCTTCACCCGTTACTTGGGCACAGTTTTTTGAGGTATTCTTGGGGAAGTATATGCTCCGCAGCATGCGTGAGCGTCTTCGAGATGAGTTTTCCAGGTTGAGATAGGGGTCTATGACAGTAGCTGATTATGAGGCGAGATTCCATGATTTGGCCAGACATGCTACTATGATCTTGCCTGATGAGTACGAGAGGATTAGATGCTTTGTCAAAGGGTTGCAATTAACACTCCATTGATCCACACAGAGTTTAGTGACTTCGGGGAAATCATTTGCTGAGATAGTTGAGCATGTATATTTGATAGAGGAGATGGATCGTAAGGCCCAAGGGGGCAGCGATAAGAGATCCCGATTCCTGGGTAATTACAGTGGCAGTTACAACAGCTCGCACTTTAGAGGCTGAGGGTTTCAGGGCAGGTACCCACAGCAGCAGCATCAGTCCTTTCAGCAACAGGGTCAGCCTAGTAGGCCCGTACAGTCAGCCTTGCAGATTTCTGATAGGGGTCAGCCCGCCTATAGTGGTTCTGGTAGTCAGCCTCAGGGGCGTGGTTAGTCCAGTTCATCGACTAGAGGTGGTCATACCGGATCAGCCGGATCTTCTAGATCGAGCAGGGAGCCAGGAGCATGTTATACTTGTGGGTTGTCGGTCATTTCACACGTGAGTGTCCTCAACGCAGGGCAATTGAACCTTCAGTTCAGACGGCACAACCTATCAGATCTATACCGCTAATAGGCAGAGGTGGTACACAGGGTCGTCGGGGTGGTCCCCAGGGTTTTCGAGGTGGAGTACAGGGAGGTCAGACTGGTAGTCAGGTCGGTGCTCAGACTAGTGGTAGCCAGCGTTAGTTACAGGTATGGGTGATTACAGGTATGATTTTCGTATGCCGCCAGCCAGCTTCTGCATTATTTGATTCTAGATCCACGTCTTCTTATGTATCTACTTATTATGCACCACGGTTGGTTTTATGTTCTGAGTTATTATCTATACCCTTACATGTATCCACCCCCGTTGGTGATTCCTTAGTAGTGGATCGGGTATATAGATCTTATCTGGTGACTGTTTGGGAGTTTGAGACTCAAGTTGATTTTATTGTATTGTCCATGGTAGAATTTGATGTGATTCTGGGCATAGACTGGTTGTCTTTTCATCATGCAGTCTTGGATTGCTTTGCCAAGACTGTTACCTTAGCCATGCCCGGTGTACCCATGATGGTGTGGCAGGGTTCTGTTAGCTGCACACCGACAGGGATTATTTCATATGTTTGGGCTCATAGATTGATGTTGAGGGGATGTGATTCATTCCTTGCTTATGTTCGGGATGCTAGTATTGAGAGTCTATCGCTTGACTCCATCCCTATTGTTCGTGAGTTTCCTGATGTATTCCCGACTGACCTACCTGACCTTCCTCCTGAGTGTGATATAGAGTTCATTATTGACCTTGAGCCGGGAACCCGACCTATTTCTATGGCTCCTTATCAATTGGCTCCTGCTGAGTTAAGAGAGTTGAGTACTCAGCTCCAGGACCTTCTGGGAAAGGGTTTTATCAGGCCAAGTGTATCGCCGTGGGGTGCTCTAGTTCTGTTTGTAAAGAAGAAGGATGGGTCTATGCGAATGTGTATTGATTACAGGCAACTAAATAGGGTGACGGTGAAGAATAAGTATCCTATGCCTCGTATTGATGATTTATTTGATCAACTTCAGGGTGTAGCAGTATTTTCGAAGATAGACTTGAGATCTGGAGAGACTTGAGATCTGGATATCATCAGTTGAGAGTTAGGGCTGAGGACATCCCAAAGACAGCCTTAAGGACTCGGTATGGCCATTATGAGTTCCTGGTGATGTCTTTTGGGTTGACTAATGCCCCAACAACTTTCATGGATTTGATGAATCGTGTATTCAGGCCATACTTGGACTTCTTTGTGATTGTGTTTATTGACGACATCTTGGTTTATTCAAAGAGCAGCGAGGAGCACGAGCAGCATTTGAGGATTGTGCTCCACACTTTGAGAGATCATCGATTTTATGCCAAGTTCTCAAAGTGTGAGTTCTGGCTTGAGTCTGTAGCTTTCTTAGGGCATGTTGTATCCATACACGATATCATGGTAGACCCAGTAAAGATTGACGCTATTCGAAGTTGGGCTAGGCCCATGTCGCCTACCGAGGTTCGCAGTTTTATTGGGTTGGCAGGATATTACAGGCTATTTGTTGAGGGCTTCTCATCTATTGAATCTCCTATGAACAGACTAACCACGAAGGAGATTCTGTTTCAGTTGTCTAAGGATTGTGAGGCGAGTTTTCTGAAGCTCAAGGATCGACTTACTTCTGCCCCTGTGTTGACTCTTCGAGTTGAGGGCGAGGGTTTTACCGTGTATTGTGATGCGTCTGGTATTGGTTTGGGATGTGTTCTAATGCAGCAGGGTCATGTCATTGCTTACGCATCGAGGCAGTTGAAAGTGCACGAGCATAATTACCCCACTCATGACTTGGAGTTAGCAGCGGTAGTGTTTGGACTGCGGATTTGGAGGCATTATCTATACGGTGTTCATTGTGAGATCTTTACAGACCACCGCAGTCTTCAGTATATTATGACTCAGAGGGATCTTAATTCGAGGCAACGCAGGTGGATTGAGTTGCTGAAGGAATATGATATCTCTATTCTCTATCGTCCGGGCAAGGCGAATGTGGTAACGGACGCCTTGAGTCGGAAGGCAGTGAGTATGGGTAGCTTAGCCTTCATTCCAGGCTCTCAGCGGTTGTTGGCTTTAGACATTCAGTCCTTAGTTAACTCGATAGTGCGTTTGGATATTTCTGACCCCGAAGGGGTTATCGCTTATGTTGGTGCAAGATCTACTTTGTTGGAGCAGATTCAGAGTCTTCAGTTTGAGGATAGCGGTCTCCGTAGCATTCGAGATCAGATATTGAGGGGTGAGTCTGAGAGAGCTACCTTGGGTTCTGATGGTGTTCTGAGGTTTGACGGTCGTATTTGTGTTTCGAGGGTTGGAAATTTGATTCAGTTGATTCTGCACGAGGCACACAGTTCTAGATATTCTATTCACCTGGGACAACTAAAATGTATCGGGATCTGAGGCAGCACTATTGGTGGAGTGGTATACGGAGAGATATAGCAAGGTTTGTAGCTCGATGCCTCTGTTGTTAGCAGGTAAAAGCTGAGCACCAGAGACCTGGTGGATTGCTTCAGCAGCTGCC
The DNA here is from genome assembly GCA_031232105.1 of Capsicum rhomboideum. Taxonomy (NCBI): domain Eukaryota; kingdom Viridiplantae; phylum Streptophyta; class Magnoliopsida; order Solanales; family Solanaceae; genus Capsicum; species Capsicum rhomboideum. The sequence goes on along the minus strand of CP124713.1, from coordinate 128,577,074 downwards.
CATTCCCGAGTGGAAATGGGAGCGGGTCACTATGGATTTCATTGTTGGATTGCTCGCACACCCCGTGGTTTTGATAGTATTTGGGTTATTGTAGATCAGTTGACTAAGTCTGCATACTTTATCCCTGTTCGAGTCTCCTATAGTGCTGAGAGATTAGCTTGTGTATATATTTAGGAGGTGGTTCGCCTACATGGAGTGCCAGTATCTATTATCTCAGACAGAGGGTCTCAATTTACCTCCAGTTTTTGGCGGACTTTCCAGGAAGAGTTGGGTACTCAGGTGGACCTTAGTACTGCATTTCATCCTCAAACCGACGGACAGTCGGAGCAGACGATTCAGGTATAAGAGGATATTCTCCGCGCTTGTGTGTTAGACTTTGGGGGCCAATAGAATCAGTTCTTGTCTTTAGCCGAGTTTGCGTCTAATAATAGCTTCCACTCTAGTATTCAAATGGCTCCGTTTGAGGTTTTATATGGCAGACGGTGTCGATCTCCAGTTGGCTGGTTCGAAACTTCAAAAGTGTAATACCCCGTACCTTCCCGACCCTACTTGACCACTTTGAACAATGTTTACTTAGGTGTCGAGAGCCATAAGTATGTATTTTGTAGTGTCATTGATGAAATATTTGATATTGGGCCTAGTACATGTGGTTAGACCTTTGTAGTGGGTGGCGTTTGTGACTTTGTGGAGCATTTGTGGGGTGAAAAATTGAGGTTTAAGGGGCATCCAAGCAAAGAATCTTAAAGCTAAGAGGTAAGCAAAAAGTTGAGACTTGAAAGATCCAACCAAATCCGCAAAGAAAAGCCAAAATCAAAAATTTGGCATGGGGCGCTGTAGAGGGCGTGCCAGGCTGCTCTGGCCCAAATTTTTTTTTTCCACAGGCAGCAAAGGGGCACGCCAAGCGGCGTACCGGGGTGGTTTTCGCCAAAATTTTTCTTCGACTATTATGATGTATATAAGACCTTTGAGTCATGGTATCATTACTCCATCATAGTAGGACTATTGTTAAGCGCGTTTAGCATCCGAGTTGGGGTTAATTCTTCGTCACAAATGCTCTAACAAATTATGTTCAAATAAGCCATGAGCGACTAGAATTTCTAGTTTTGCGATTGAGGCTACGAACGAAAATCTCGTAAGTGAATATTATCGAGACATTCATAGAATTATTTGAACATGAGATATATGATGGATTACACATTGATTTTAGTGGGCTAAGATAATATGTGATAATGGGCCAATTTGAGGCCCAAAATGGAGCCAAAATGCAAGGCCCAAAGGAAAAAAAAGACCCATTCTTCCAATAACCAAATGGAAATTGCATTAAATGCCAAGAGTTGGCTAAGGATGACCCCAAGGACTATATAAAGGCAAAGGAATCAGATTTTTAATTCCACAACTCACACATGTTTTTCTAGACAATTCTCTAAGAGATATTTTGCATATTCTTCAAACCCTAAGCCATCTTTTGGGACAAGATCATCATTCTACAAGCTTGGGTAAGTGTTTATTCTTATGAATTAATATATTATGTACATGAGAGATTATGTATATCATGGTGGTTATGTTGGCAAGGTGTTAAATAGTTCACCTTGGCTTTTTGCTAAAAGATGTGCATTCCTGTGAATTAAACTTGAAAAAGGACTTGATGTTTTGATGAAAGTGAATGGTGTGGATGATATCTCAACATGTATGGTGTGGTTATGTCCATAACTTGTCATTTTTCTCTATGAGTAAATTGTGGAATTTTGGTTATAAAATGTATTGGAGGGATTTGATGGATTCATTGTGATGTGGTGTGAATGAGAACATGTAAAGGAGAAACTTGGTGTGAAAAGCTATTGGTTTATGATGTTTTGGTCAATGTATAGAATGTTATGGTATTGTTGGTATGAAAAGACCATGAATGGTATTATAAAGGGTGAAATAATGTTATAGGGCAATCATGTAACTCATGGTCGTCTTATACACTTGGAATGTAGCTTGTGGTTAATGTTGGTTCCGTTATGTACTTGTGATGTAGAGTGAAACGTAAGGAAGGAGCGAAATTGTTGTACTCATATATTGGATTGTATATTCATATTGGGAAGACAAGGTATGTAAGGTTACTTTTTCCGTATCCTTCTGCAGCTCCTAGTATTCACATTGGTGTTGTACTAGTTCATTCCGAAATGTCCTAAGGTATCCTATATCCGGTTACCAATTGTTACTATCACATGTTTCCTACTAATTTGATCAATTGTGATTCACATGTCTCATGTTCCAAAGGCCCATAATGTTATGTTCCAAAGTTCCAATAAGTGTTTATACACATGTCTCTTATTTATTGACTATTGTTCCAATGCTCCCAATAATATTATGTCAGGTGAATGTAACAATCTCTCACAAGTGAATGTACCAATCTCTCACAAGTAAAGGTATCAATCTCAAAAGTAAAGAATAAAGTAATGCATATATGTGGTTAATGATTGAGTATGGGTGGTATCTTTAGGGGCGAAATGCCTAGCTCAAGCCGATCCCGAGATTATTGGATCAGGGGGCAGTCCTAGAGGCATAAGCCTAGCTCGGACTGAACCTGATAGGGGGTAGCTCTAGAGGTACAAAACCTACCTCGAGCCGAACCTGATAAGTTGATTTATGGGTGGCAGCTCTAGAGGTAATAACCTAGCTCGAGCCGAACCCGATGCTTTGATTTATGGGTGGTATCTCTAGAGGCATAAGCCTAGCTCGAGCCAATCCCAACATAATGTTATGTTATGTAAAGACCCACTGATCAGTTGGGGCCCGGGTACGATATAGCACAGGTGACGATGAGTGAATACAGAAGCAAAGAAAGTAATGATCATAAAGTACATAGCTCCAAACATACAGAACGATGGGTTATTCGTAATGAATGTAAGGTACATGGTTCCGCATATGCAGAATGGTGATTTATCCATATTGATTACTCACTTATATTGGATTACATTGAAGTATTTATGTGTCATATAGTTTCATATGGCCTTACATACTCAGTACATTCTTCGCACTGACCCCCTTGGGGGGATTTATCTTACTTGCTGCAGGCACAGGTACTAGTAGACCTCCACGGTAGAGTGCGGGTCATTTGCAGATTTTTGGTGAGCTCCAGTTGGTTCGGGGCTTTCCAAGTCATAGTGTACACTGATTTTGGTATTGTAAATGTTGTATAAAGCGGGGACTTGTTCCGACTCTAGCTTGGCTATGTATAAGTATATGTATCTGTAGAGGCTTTGTAGAAATATGTGGGATGAGGAATGTAAGAGATGTATGTCCATGTTGACTCGATGGCTCTAACGGCCAAGTTTCTTATATACATATATCACATGTTTCCATAACTTCCTCTATTGATATTTTATACCTCTATGTGATGGTGCTGCTTATTGAGTGACATGTATATGACCAGACATGAGCAAAGATTGGTTCTCTCGGGCCTCATCGGCTTTGGGTGCCAGTCCGCCTCGTTGGAACTCGGGGTGCGACAAGAAGTCAGTCCTCGTGGCACAAATTTGCTCCGAGAATCTTTGGACCGAGTTTGAGTGATTCAAGATAGGCTGCGGACAGCTCAGAGTAGACAGAGGAGTTATGCTGACCGTAGACGTCGTCCGTTGAAATTCAGGGTGGGTGATAGGGTCTTCTTACGAGTATCGCCCATGAAGGGCGTGATGCGGTTTGGTAGGAAAGGTAAGCTTAGCCCCAGATATATTGAACCCTTTAAGATTTTGCGGACAGTTGGAGAGGTGGCTTATGTGCTAGCTTTACCCACGGCATTTTCAGCTATCCATCTAGTGTTTCATGTTTCTATGCTGCGACAATACATTCCGTATGAGTCGCATGTGCTTCGGTGGGACTCAGTTCAGTTAGACGATAAGTTAACATTTGTGGAGGAGCCTGTGACCATTTTAGCCAGAGATGTCAGACGGTTACGCTCTCGGGACATTCCAGTGGTTAAGGTACAGTGGCGTCACCGTCCAGTTGAGGAGGCTACTTGGGAGCTTGAATGTGATATGCGATCCCAGTATCCCTACTTATTCACATCTTCAGGTATGTGCTTCTTCTTGACTTTCGTGGACGAAAGTCCTTTTAGTAGTGGATACTGTAATAACCTTCCCGGTCATTTCCCTCGTTTTCGTGTGTTCTCAGCGTTTAGAGCTTTTCTATAACTGCCCCAAGTTATTTATGACTTGCTGGGACTGACAGTCCGGTTCCCGGGCAGTTCGTTTGAGAATATTATTTAGACCGAGCACGTTTTAAAATATGAAATTAAATGTGAATTTGGTAAAATGACATAGTTAATTACCTTTCGAAAATGTCTTTGAAATTTATAAAATTCTTTAGTTATGATATATCTATACTATTTTATAATAGTTTTATAACCTATTAATAATTTAAGCGGAGATAGTGAATTTAAATATGTTAAAATAATATTTTTATTTTATAGAGGTTTTGTTAGAAATAATTTTCTATTAATTATGGTATATTCAAAATTTTATATTTATTTTACCACAAACCTATACAATATCCGAGTATTTATATAACAAGGTAAAGATATTAGTCCACCTCACTTCCACGTGGAAGTGGGTGGAGTATACATCATGTTACTAATCGTATTGGAGTGACATATGTGGTGTTATAACTAATGACCTAGTGATTCATCTATTAGTTGGAAACCGTGCTTGTATATATATATATATATACACACATTAAATCTCTCCTCATTTTCCTTTTCCATTTTTAGGTGTTGGTGGGTTCATTTTAAGCAAACAAAATATATAGTAGAGACTCTTGTACCGACCTCACCAGGTTTTGGGAGGGGTTCTTGACTTTATATATATTGTCCTCTTCCTTCTCAGTCTCGGTATGGGTATATTTTGGTTCTGTTTGTTTTTATATTTCTAGCATGCTTATTAGTACGATTACTTCCACCTCATCTCTGTTCTTCTAAGGTTCCGCCCGTTAGCCCGTTGCTTGTCGCTCCGGGTTAGGATTTGGCTTGCTTATTGGTGGGTTATGGTAGGCGCCATCATGACTCAACTATTGGGTCGTGACAATTTATAGCCAAAAAATTGCTCCAGAAAAAGTGCTATAAATAAAAAAATTCTTACCAAAATTCGAATTCAACTGCTTGAGGCGTAAAAAAGGATCCACTGGTTGACCATTCTCAGCATACCTTGGATCATATAGACTGTTACAAATTGGTTTGCACCATCAATATTCTAAGTCATCACAATAATAACTGATTTCATTTATTTTTCATTTTATTTTAATTAATGCACTCCATCCAGTTCAATTTACGCTCACTGTATTTGATGCGGATCCAGGTTTGAAATTCATGTATCCCTAATTCCTATAATGATATCGAATTAAGGTAAAATAATATTTGGTTTTACAATTAGTTATTTATAATTTTTTGCGTTAATTTCTTGATATATATAATGAACTTGAACAAAATATCACTGGATATTCGCCCCTGCACAGTACACACACATATATTCAAGAAAGAAAATAATTTTTTTTAAAATATGTAATTTTAAACTGTCATGTTTATTGTTACAAAATCATGTTACTAATGATAAAGTGAGAGTTTTAAAAATTATGTTATGTTAGATATAAAAATATGTCATTATTTTTAAGATATACAAAAAGAAAATATTAACATATAAAGCATATGATTACCTCATATATGGATCACATGGACGCTCTGGAGAATCTGGATATTGAAGATTTATCTCCATGTGTTCTCTCTCAACATCTTCTCTCCACATCAATAACATAAAACAACAGAAAAAACAACAACAAATATGAGTCTAGTATTATGTGTTTAATTTTGAAGCATTACACAGATATTTTAAAAGAAAGTTACTTTGACAAATAATTATGCTTGAATAAATTAATTTTTAAACTATGAAATATAAACTAGGGATTAGACATACTCTTGAACGCGAGGAGGATCCACGAAATAATCTTGGCATTCTTCCTCCTCTGTAGCTAGCCTGCACTTGTTTAACATAAAAAGATAAGTTGCCTAATAATGCTAATGAACATTTTATCATCTCTTTGTCCTAATTTATTTGATATAATTAGACTTAATACTTAGTTCAAGAAATGAATGATATATTTTTATTTAAACGTGTCATCACATTTTTATGATTATAATACTTTTGAAACTTGCTAATATCATAGTATTTGTGTGGCTATAAATTAAAAGCTTCTCATTAAGTGTAATATGAAAATAAGTTAGTTATTTCAAAATAATGTGATACTTTTTTATTAAAATAAACTAATAGTAAAAAAAAAAATAGTGTTTAGGATGAAGGAAGTAATATTAAAGAGATGAAAACATGACCAGCATACCCTCGTTCTCATATATCCTCTGGAAGGAATCACAACCCTATTAGATACCCGTGGAGGTAAATTCTGGCCGATACCAAGTGAGAGTTCGAGAGCAGAATTAAACATAGGCCTAACAAGAAAAAAAAAGTATTTAGCATTTCAAAGATTCTCTTGTGTGTGTGTGTAAGAGAGTAATCAGTACCTTGGTGCAGAATACATGTCTCGTTGATTTAACACAAATAAATCTGATGGGGCTTGAACATATGGGTGATGATGTTCACGACATTGTTGATCGCTACAAAAAAAGAAGGAAAAATGTGATAATAAATCGTGAAATACAATATTAGTTCAATTTATTTTTCTTTTATTATAAATCATGATCAAGATAGTGAATCAAAAGATATGGAACTCTTTTTTCTGATCCAGTTCCTCCACCAACGTAAACCCTAGTAATAGTTGGATCAATTTGTTGTTTTGACACCTTGTAATGCATGGCTCAATGGTCGGTCGTTTGAAAGACAAATTAATAGTTATGGAGGGATAAATAATATAAAAATTAGTAATGCAGAGAATAGTAACATGCGATATTAGTTTTAGTAATTCATAAATTAGTTATATAGAGATTATTTCTTCTTGAATTATTGTCACATTACAAATTAGTATACAATACATGATTGAGAATCTTCCTTTTTCTTTAAATAGAATGTAAAGGAATCCTTACTGTATGAGGGTTAATTTTGTCAATATAGAAGTTTAACCAATGTATCAAATACCTTCATTTTTATTTCATAGTTTATTCCACATAAAATAATATATAAATTTTTTGCATAACTTAAACATATATTATTTATGAGGAAAAGAGAAACTAACAACTGTTTGTATAACTTAATACTGTTTCTTATGCAGAGATTAAATTTCCTCAAAACCAACCAAATATGATACAGATCAATACTAATTTTATTCGTACAACATCGCTTTCAAGTGTGTGGATAGGAATCGATTCACTCAATGTTCTTTTTCATCAACATTTAATTGGATTCAATATAAGGTATTACAAATACAAGAACATACGACACATTATACTTGTTTGTGGACGTATAAATTAAATACTGTACTATTGATTTGTAAGTTTTTTTCTTTTATTTTCAGGATAGAACATTTGTTCTCAACCAGAGGACGGGATAGACCCCATTGACTTAACTGTCATTTAATAAGATATAGAAATTTTAGAATAAAGTGTGAGATTATTTTATTCTCGTCTAATTTGATTGAATATTTTATTCTAAGATAAGCATTTCCAAATTAATCATACCACAATTAAGATATTGTTTTTATAATACTTTCAGTGTGGTCTAATAATCTCAAAACTACTAATTCTAAGATAGTATATCAAAACGACCAAGATGCTTTTCCTCAAGAATCTTTTACCCTAAAATTATTTAAAAATTCTAAGACTAATAAGAGTTAACAACAGTAATAACTTCATTAACTCTAAAAGAAGTACTTGAGTTGCATGAAGTTATGATAAACAAAAGTTTGTGAAACCTCCTCATTCTGGTTTTCAGAAAGATCACTATTTTGAGACCTGTATGCATACATACAAAAAGTGCTTAGATAATCAAAAAAGAAGAGTAACAAGCTAGAAAACAGAACGAGATATATCTTTTACATCTTGAAACACGCTCTCTTCAAAATATTACAACTGGGTAGAACACTGAGGAATAAAACATTCATCTTATTTATAGTGTAAACATAATAAATTCTATATGTTTGTATATCTCTTTAGATAGTACTGCATTAATGACTAGAAGTATAAATAGATTGTTGTAATTAAATTTTCACTATTTAGAATCCAGCATTGATTTATCGAATATACTAGTGGTTGTATAGAAAAGTTGTTGCCTCGATATGTGTAAGAATAGAAAATATGTCATGTATCGCCAGCTGGAAAAAATTTAATGAAAAAGTTACAACTACTAGGACCAAGATAATAAGAATCGAGCCACATATAGGACATCGTCATGATCCAGACACTATGAGAGTTCATACACCACGTCGAAAAAACTTTTTTGGTCTGGAGGAAAGTCGACTAGCTTACACTAGTCGTTGCTAGCTGTTACATAATCGACCCCTGAACAAAGCTATGTGTTATTTCTATTTCATTTAATAACATTTATTTAGATGTTAATTAGGGGGTATAATATATAATCCAATTGTTTTAGCTGAGTCCTTATATAAAATCATGTAAACAACAATAACAAGAACATTTTGAATACAAAAAATCAATCATTCACTGAGCTTTATTACAAATTCATTCTCTTTATTTTTGTGTGATAACCTAGAGATCTCTTTCAAGTATAACAACTCTAGCCAAGCATAGTGTAACACCCCACGGGTTAGCGGATGTTTATGAAGCTTATCGTGGGGACTTAACCGGAGTTTTGGGAATTAGAAATAGCCTGTCACGACCAAAAATAGGGATCGTGGTGGCACCTGTCACACCCTTCGGTACAGGTAAGCCATTCGGTCACGATCTAAATTATTGTTCAAATAAAAACCATCCCAAAAAATATTTTGACCAAGAAATCTTCTTTTTGGGCGTTGTAGGAATTATTTCGTGGGAAAAGCCGGGACCCAAATTAAATTTGGGCCTAGAATGCAAAAACAAATTAGGCCAGGCTTACTGACCCATCGATGTAGTGACATATTTGCCACTACAGCGACACTTCCATCGCCACAATGGTAGTCGGGCAGTAAGTTGTCGAGGATTATTTAAAACCCTCACTCAGCAGAGGCATCTTATGTCATCATCCTTCTTAAAAAACACCCCAAGTAAACTCTATACTTAGAACGACGAGGATTTAGAGGCCAAGCTCCAAGAGGGAAATTTCTAAAGTGTTTTTGGTGGAATTTCCAGTGTTTGTAAAGGGCAAGATACGTGTGGGATGATTCTTTGCTCTTCGTAGCAGCGGAACTAGTCTACAAGGTAGGTTATGGTTAATTATAGTAGACTTGGGCTAGATGTATGTAATAACAATAGTTATGTCAGGATATTTCATATTTAGGCCTACAAGCATGAAGTTTGGATAGATTGAATATTAATCAAAACTAGGATAATGAATTGATGACGTTGCCTCACGAGTTATTGAACTGTATTTGCTCCTTTAATTATTAAAAGGTATGAGGCTTGTGTGAGCTAGATATAGGTTGATGAATGGGAGTGATTTTTGGGTTAGAAAAAGGGTTAGGTCAACTATGAGAATAATGAGTGCGAAGTAGGGCCGAAAGTGTGCATTTTTAATGGGTTCAGAGGGAACTAGTAGAGTCCGAGTCGAGCCAAGGGAGTAGACAGTAGGTATCTATATATCCTTGGTAAGTTAAGGGGAGTCAGAAGAGGCTGTGGATGTGCGAATTTTGTTAGGGGTAGTTGCTCGTAGTAAAATGGGTGTTGATGTAGTAGTGAGAAAGGGAATGGAGAGATAGAGTACAAAATCCTTGTTTAGAGTTGTTAGGCGGTATAAGTATAGGCGATGACATGTGGGTATGGCCATTGTGTTAGGTAAGTATGAGTAGTCTAAATTTAATGTAGGATTTGACTCTGTTCTTAGATATAAAAATTGAATGTCGTGCCTAGCCTTTGGTTACTACTTGAGATTATTGAATTATCATCATGCATTGAGCATTTGGACTGAGACTATATATATCAAGGTGATGTTGTATGGATTAGGTATTATGCCGACATAGTTATATGGATCGTGTGTCATTCCGATGCAGTTATTGAATCGGGTACCACTCTGATATAGTACATAGACTGAGTTCGTCCCCTGCAGGTCATAGATGAGAATCCCTAATGACTCTAGTATGTGTGTACACTTTGCACACATGTATTTATATCATCACATTACTGTGTTTATATATTTATCAAAGTGTTGTTGTGTATTTGACACCTGATCATAGACTGCATTAGTTATAGAATGACCATTATTGGAACTAAATGTTGTTGAGATTCTACCAATTGTCTTATAATATCAGGTTTATTTTTGGACATAGCTAATTTGATATCCTCCTCACTCAAGTCATTCAGCTTTCAAACTGTAGAGTCCATCTTCCTCCTTACCAATACCTATCACCTTCCCACTTGAGATGTAACGACCCTCTTGATCATTACATAAAAGTCTTACATTCCAAATTTTGTATCTAAATTCCTTTGGGTTTGGAAGTTAAAAATTTCAGACTAGGCTAGTTTCACTTTATTTTGGGCGAGGGGCAGTATTGGAAAATAAGGGAATAATTTAGACTAGTTTGTTTGGAATGGTGTTGATTTCTAGTTATCTAAGGCGATAAGGAACCCGTAGGATATTACGAAACTGAATTTGGGTTAATAGAACTGCTGAAATTGACCTTAGTGTAAAGGGCATTGTTCGAAATATCCCAGGATTAAGGTATGTTGTAAAAAGGGGGATTTTTGGGTGAAGATGGACATTTTATCTCGTCGAGTTATCATCAGTTAAATATTTGATCTGAGGATATTCCAAATATGACTTTTAGAACTCAGTATGGCCATTACGAGTTTCTAGTAATGTCTTTTGGATTGACTAATGCACCTGCAACTTTCATGAGTTTGATGAATGGCATATTTAAAACCTTTTTGGATTCTTTTGTTATTCTTTTCATTAATGATATTCTTGTGTACTCCAAAACTAAGGAAGAACATGCAAGCTATCTCCGTATATTTTTAAGAATTCTGAGGGAAAAGTGATTATTTGCTACGTTCTCCAAATATGACTTCTAGATATCTTCTGTTGCCTTCTTGGGGCATGTGGTTTCTGAGAAGGGAGTGATGGTGGACCCTCATAAAATTAAAGCAATTAAGAGTTGGATTCGGCCTAGTTTAGTGATCGAGGTGAGGAGTTTTGTGGATCTTGCCAGTTATTATCGCAGGTTTGTCAAGAACTTTGCATCCATTGCAACATACTTGACAAGGTTGACTCAAAAGGAGGTGTCGTTTGTTTGGTCATACTAGTGTGAAGAGAGCTTCCAAAAGCTCAAGACACTTTTGACTATAACACTTATTCTTTCACTGTCGGTTGAAGGTAAAGATTTCATTGTGTTACTTCACTTTTGGATTTGGATGTTGTGTTGATACAGGATAAGAATGTTATTGCGTATGCTTTGAGGTAGTTGAAGCCTCATGAAAGAAATTACCCAACCCATGATTTAGCGTTAGCAACGGTGGTATTTGCATTAAAATTTGGAGATACTATCTTTATGGTGTCAAGTGTGAGGTCTTCACTGACCATCGTAGTTTGCAATATGTATTTACTCAAAGGAATTTGAATCTAAGGCAGAGACGGTGGATGGAATTATTAAAGCACTATGATGTGACCATTCAGTATCATCTGGGTTAGGACAATATGGTGGCAGAAACATTGAGCAGAAAGGCCGTAAGTCTGGGCAGTTTGTTATTCTTGAGAGTGTCCAGAAGACCATTAGCTAGAGAGTTTTAGACTCTAGCATCCTTGAGCATGCAGTTTAGGGTCTCATATAGGGGTTGAATGTTGGCTAGTGTCGAGGTAAAATCAACCTTTCTAGAGCATATTAAGGCTAAGCAGTTTGAGGATAAGAAGTTAAATGCACTACGAAACAAGGTAGTGAGTGGGGAGGGTGCGGATGCCACTCTTGACAATGGAGGGGTGTTGTGGTTTAAAGGAAGGTTATGTGTTTCTCAGGTTGGTGACTTGATCAGTGATATACTTTCAAAGGCCCATGGATCATGTTATTCTATTCATCTGGGTACGATCAAGATGTATCGCAACTTGAGACAGCTTTATTGGTGGTTGCAGATGAAGTGGGACATAGTGGATTACGTTTTCAAGTGTTATAACTGTCAGCAGGTAAAATATGAACATCAAAGGCCTGCGGGCTTATTTTCAAAGGATGCTTATACCTATGTGGAAGTGGGGAGCATATTGCCATGGATTTGGTGGTGGGGCCTTAAGACATTGGGAAAGTATGACTCTATTTGGGTGATAATTGATTGGTTGATGAAACCAGCTCACTTCTTGTCAGTTCGGGTAAATTACAACTCTCAGCAGTTGGCAAAAATATATGTCAAGGAGATCACTTCATGGGGTGCCACTTTCTATCATTTCAGACAAGGATACAAAGTTTACTTCCAAATTTTGGGACAGGTTGCATGAGGAGTTGGGCACCAAACTTGCTTTTGGCACTTTCTTCCATCCTTAGATTGATGGTCAGTTAGAGAGGACAATTCAAGTGCTAGAGCATATGTTGAGAGCTGGCGTGATTAATTTTTGTGGTCATTGGGACCAGTTTCTCCCGTTGTGTAAGTTTTCATACAACAATAGCTACTACTCCAGCATTGATATGGCTTAGTTTGAGGTACTTTGTGGGAGAAAGTTCAGGTTACCTATTGAATGGTTTAAGGCAGAATATGTCAAACCTTTGGGCACCGACTTGGTAAAAGAGGCTCAAGAAAAGGTAAAATTCATTCAGACTAAGAAGTTGGCTGCCCAAAATAGACAGAAAGAGTATGCAGATCGAAAGGTGAGGGATATGTACTTCAAGGCTGGGGAGCAAGTGTTACTCAAGGTGTCTCCTATGAAGGGAGTCATGGGGTTTGGTAAAAAAAGGCAAGCTCAGCCGTCGATGTATTGGTCCCTTCGAGGTTCTTGAGGAAGTGGGTCCATTTGCGTACAAGTTATCCCTACAACCGGGTTTGTTGGGGGTTCATCCAGTATTTCATGTTTCCATGTTGAAATGGTACCATGGAGATGGAGACTACATTATTAAGTGGGATTCGGTACTTTTGGATAAGGACATGACTTATGAGGAGGAACCGATAATGATACTTGATCGTGATGTTCATAAGTTGAGGACGAAGGAAATTTGTTTTGTGAGGGTTCAATGGAAGCATCATCCGATTGAGGAAGCCACTTGGGAAACCGAGAAGGACATGCCAGATAAGTACCCTCAGTTGTTCAAGGATACAGGATACAAGTACTCTTTTCCTTTCTCATTCTAGCCATTTTTTCTAGTTTGATCATTTGGGGATGAATGATGGGTAAAGTGGTATCTGTTGTAACAACCATGTTGGCCTGACTTTACTTCCCAAATTACCGAAACTCGTCCTCAACAATCGACTGGTCTCCAACTGAATCGGGGGCGATAGAAACACACGAACCCAAAACACCGCATGCAAAAACCAAGATGAAACAAGCACAACCAAAGGATACCCAACCCAGTTAAAGGTGATCCAAGGAAAGAATCATGAAACCAATTCTAATATTCAAATCTAACCTTCTTTTGCCTTTCCAAACCTGTTACCAACTCAGAACCATGCAAAATGTCATCTGAGTCCTGTCCGTACAATCCCATCACATAGTCCTCAAAAGGCTGAAGTTGATTCCCTGGATATCCATAATGGCAAGCATACAACTAGGCTTATAAGGTGCTACCAAGACACACAAACGGTGGTGAGCCAAGTCTGCTTTCTTAAGTCAAAGCTACAATTGGTCCAAATGACAATCGAAACCAATAATCACGAGTCTGGAGCACAAGTTCTCAAAATCGAACAATCCATTCCAGGATGTCCCACTAACTGTGGATGAAGTCATGCTAAGCCCAACTTACGCATACTATTTCTCATGAGCCGACAATACAAACTTTTGACGAAAAATGATAGCCAAGGTCAAAAGCAGTAGGAACCAAAACCATGTGCTAATAGACTATCCTCCGAGTATCAATCAAGCCCAGTCTATTTGGACTGAAAAGAACCAAACTGGTAGGCAAGGAGTAGGCCTAGTCTACCTGTGAATGAATGCTCAACTGTGGTAAATCTGGAAATCAGGCTGCAACTAAGTCATTCAAACCCAAGGTAAAATTCCAACACTGAAGCTGAACTACTCAATCTCAACTATCCAAATCCATTCTGTAGACGAGTAAGCATACACATAACGAAATCTATTATAACTCCCAAGCCATCATCTGAAGGCATCAAAATCAAAGACTGGAGTCAACGAGCCTTCACTAGGGTCAAATACCCAAATCAACCTCTGTCACGCCCCGAATTCCAACGAGGCATGATTGGCACCCGAAGCCTACATTGCCCGAGAGAACTAATCTTTGCTCATGTCTATTCATATGCATATCCTCGTATGAATCTTATTAAATCTTATTATTCCTCATGCAACTAAGCAGAAGTCATGAACATGGAAACATATATCATGTCATATACGAAACTTGGCCATTAGGGCCATCAAGTCAAAATGATCATACATCTCTTACTTTCATATACCCACATACGTCTACAAAAGCCTCTAACTGATGCATTTACAATACCATCTAAAAGTCGGGATAAGTCCCTGCTTTATCTTTACAACATCAAAACAAATGTACAGCTGTGATAAGTCCCGAAGCAACTGGGGCTCACCAAAGATCCGCAACTAACTGCCAACCTACTGTCTTTTTACAAATCTATAAGTGCCTGCACCTGCAACATGTAAGGTAAGTCCCCCGAGGGGGTCAGTACGAAGAATGTACTGAGTATGTAAGGCTCATAAGAAATAGCATCATACATGAGAATATCAATAGAATGAAATATGAGAGAGTAGCCAATGTGGATAAACCATCATTTTATATAATATCTTTTATAATTACTCTCCTTCAAGGGAAATTACTTTCACTCAAGAGACTTGCCTCCCATAGATTCTTCTATATGCATAGATTTCTTGGTTCTATGTTCATTACCACTATTATTCATCTACTTGGTTAGTAGGTTGTAAAAGAATAACATTCCTCCACATACATCCACTCTAGTGGTGGGATATCAATATAACATACATTTACTCTTACTAACGTACAACCACTCTATTAACGTACATCCACTCTATTGGTGGGTTAGCATACATCCACTCTATGGTGGGTTAATGTACATCCACTCTCTTGGTGGGTTAGCATATATCCACTCTCATGGTGGGTTAACATACATCCACTCTCATGGTGGGTTAGAATACATCCACTCTATGGTGGGTTAACATACATCCACTCTCATGGTGGGTTAACATACATCCACTCTCATGGTGGGGGAACATACATCCACTCTATGGTGGGAGAACATACATGGGAGAGATTGATATATCAACTTATGAGAGATTAATACATTAAGGATCATGACACTATTTGAAACATACAAGTATACTTTACCTCACTCTTTACCTCCTTCACTATTCTTATGAGATCTTATATAGTAAGTGTATGATACCGGGCCTCTACCTTTGGTGGGCTATAATCAATAACCTAGCATAATATTGGGATTTTCCATGTTGAACTTATACCCTTTAGAATGTGATCCATACTCAATGAAACATCTAGCGACCATGCGCATTACTTCTTTACAATCTTATACCCTTTACATAGTTATGAGAGCGACACATTAGAGATCATGACATTAAAGTACACACTTATATATACACATCTCACTTCACTCCTTTACCTCATGAGATTGACATCTTCACTTATGAGGAATAATTATACTAACTTGCACATCACCTCTCTTATTACCCTTATGAGATTGGTACAAAGATAATCCTCATACTATAGGACTTTGGAACATGACATGATTGGGAAAATGCTATTCAAGAATAAATAGATTCCCTTACATTATTACTCTCTTGAGATTGTTCTCTCAGAACTTACAACATCATGACAACTTAGGAACTTCAATCAATGAATAAGAGATAAGTGAATCATCAATCATCTACAAGTAAGACACATATGAATAACAATATATGTCGGTCTTAGTTGGAATACTATAGAACCCCTTTGCACTATAACACTTTGAGACTTTTGACATATTAGCTAATGAACATGAGCCAACCAATGGACATGAGTCATGTGATTCACCATTTACCAATGAGTAAGGAACATATGCGTAACTCTAGCCAACTATCGGATACGGAATACCTTAGAGTATTTCGGAATCGAATGAGTACTATGACAATGTGAACATACATGCTGCAGAAGGATACGAAAAGAGTAACCTTACATACCTTCACTTCCAAGTATGAGTACACAAGTCTATATATGAACACAACAGTCCAGCTTCTTCTTTATGTTTCACTCTACAATACAAGCCCATAATGGAACTCTCGTTAACAACTATTTACCGTACAAGTGTACAAAATGACAATGAACCATATGACTGCCATATAACTTCATTTCACTTCTTACAATAAAACCCACTGCATTATCATACCAACAAGACCATAATCATGCCACACATTGACCAAGATATCATTCATCTATAGCATTTCACACCACACTTACCCTTTACGCTTCCTCATTATCATTCCGTCACAATTACCCTATCAAATTACCTCATAACAACTTATGAAAAATCATACATACTTAACATAGTCCAACATGCCTCCATACGACACTTTAAAGTCATTAAAACGACATCACAAGTTGATAATTACATCCATGAAGGGTATAGGGGTTTCGGGGGGCCAAAGGATGCAAAAACAAGCAATTAGGAGTTATAGGCTGATACGCTAAGCCACCTGCGCCCACAGGTGGATGAAATGCATCCGCAGGTGACCTTTGGGAGTAGCCAGAGGAACCTGCGCCTGCAGGTGCTTCATCTGCGAGAGCGGGTGCCCGTTTCGGCCAAAAAAGGTCTCTTTTGGGTCTTTTTATGCAATGAATGGCCATGATCATAACCAAACTTATTTTGAAATATTTTTTATCATCTTAAACACCAACATTCATCCATGGTCTCACAACACACATAACAACACCAAAACGACACTTTACGGTCAATACGTCACCGAAACCATAACCAATTTCACAATAGAAATTCCAAACATTATACACCATTACAAAACAAGGAAATGATATAATCACATCTCACATGTCAATATTAACTCCAGCATGTTCAATTCCTTTAAGACCATAAGTCCATGTTCAAGTTTACAAGGCAAAATCATCCTTTGATTTAGCAAACGCAAGTTGTTTTACACATAGTGACCTTCTCACACTTCACCAACATAACCAACATGATATAAACCATCTTCCATGCATAAAATATATTAAACCATGATAATAAACACTTACCAAGTCTTGTTCAAAGGTGATCTTTTCCACAAAGATAAGGACTTAAGGTTTGTATGAGATAAGAAATGTTGAGATATTTCTAGAAAAAGTATGAGAGTCCAATTGAATAAAAATCTGATTTTCTTACTTTATATACCCCTCAAGTCACTCTTATCCCTTTATCAACATTAAATGCAAACTTTGATTGGTCAAAGGGACAAATATTGAAAGAATGGGTCAAATAGCCATGTTGGGCCATGTCTTATTATTAATTTTTGGGCCCAATGATACAAGACTTTTTCATGCCCACAAATTAATGTGTAATTCATCAATTCTCCCATGTTTCATTATTTCCATAAATGTTACAATAGTCAGCTAGACTCCGAAACATACGGGGTGTTACAACCTCATTATCAGAAATCAAGCATATACTCAATGGTCCTCGCAAGGAATGAAATCATAATGTCACCGAGGACATAGTCATGACGGAGGAAGACCACAATCTGAAGATACAGGGAGCCAACTCCACATCGGCTGAAAGGAATAATGCATCAAGGCATAAACAAGAACTCATCAAGGCTGCAAAAGCACCAATGGTAGCCAGGACTTGAGCAACTCAAAATATATAACTCAATCGACATCTGGCCAATCCATGTCCAATCTATGGCAACAAATACTCACTCCCAAAGATGCCTGCTTTGGTAACCAACAACTAATAACCAAGAGCATAACACTGAGTAGAAGCATCCCACCAAGTCATATTAGGCCGAACAAGAGTCGAAATGAGAATTTTCTGAGATCACCCATGAAAACTAACTTTAAATCGACTGTTCCATGAACAACATCGTAGGAAGAATGGAGTATCCAAGTCCACACCAATACCAAGATCAAAATGATCACCAGGAGATAAACTCAATAGTTCTGAAAGCCAGACCTAGAGTTTCCAACATTAGCAACAGGCAATAGAACCAAATTGCTAACCCTAATTAATCATTAATATCAACATCAAGACCACTATCAGGCAATGAGCTATCCAGATCGGAGGAGTCAAATCCCAAATGCATCATCAATAGAAATGGTCTATGGAAGAAGACTACAAGTGCTAAAATCACAACAAAGCCATGAAAGGTCAAACTTACCTTCACTTCTATAATTCGTTCAACAACCGACCTTGCTAATAGAAAGGGAAGGTTAAACTATAGAGGTATCCATCAAATCCAACAAAATAAGAACCGCAAGGAAGGGAATAATACTAGCTACATAATGTTAATCTAGCCATCTATCAAATAAGAATCAATAAATGTTAAAATAATGACAATAATATCAACAACATAAGATGCAGGTGGTAACAAAAATAAAAATCAACAACAAGTACCACTCTAAGGCCATAATCAAGGCCAATATGCCAAAAGAAATGGGACTCAAACCCAAATGCTATACCCCTAGGAATATTACAATACTGATCTACTCAATCCACTACTAAAGAATCATCTATGGGGGTAGTCATATATGCATGAAATCTACACCAAGGCATACAACAATCAATATAAGAATACCAAGGCATATAATCATCAATGGCTACAAAAACCACAATATAATTCTAAATAGAAACTAAAGGCAAAAAATCAAAGTATCACGGTGGAAATCCAAAATCATAAATCTAACGTTCTAGAAAGAGTACAAATCTGAGCATGTCCAAACTTAAATTGTGTGTTTGAATGACCAACTGAGGCACTAAGTGCACTATCTCTACCCAACGGTGCCATAACCCCATGAGATTGATCTGTCAGAGCTGAATGGCTGATAATCCCATACCGAGGACACTCTCTAGACCAGTGACCGATCTCTCTGCAATTATAACAAACCTCTAAAGCTATAACCTGGTGAGAAACAAGAGCTGGCCTCAACTGGCTAACCAACTGACGTCGAGGACACTCTCTACTGAAGTGACCATTTTCCCTGTAATCATAACATGCCTCGAGAGCTCTAGGCCAGTGAGGATCATACACTGACCTTGTCTTGACAACCAACTCATGTTTGGGGTACTCCCTAGACCAATGACCAATCTCACCACAGTCAAAACATGCTCCTGGGACTCTCTGACGCATTGTGCCTGCTGATCTAGAACAGCCTGAAGATCTATACAGAATACTTCATAATGTATGAAGAGAACTCTGCCCACTGTGACCTCCATGACTGACCTGAGAGCCACCAATAGTCAGAGATGCTACCTGTACAGAGCTGACAGGCTGCAAGTGATGCTGGTCCTTGTTGAGAGGATATCCACTCTCGAACAAAACACTAATATCACTGTAGTGATGAAATGTCCTCTTGTCGCCACCTTCATATGTCAAAAAAAAATCCCTCTCTGTGACCCTCGTATGATCTACAACCTGAAGGAAATCGACCCAGTTGCTACCAAATGCTCCGTCACCAAGCGGAGTGGTAAAGTCATTCCTCTGATAAATCCATGCACCATCTCATGCTTTGAAGGATATAACAAAGGAGTATGTCTAGCCCACTCGAGAAACTCAATGTCATACTCTGAAATAGATAAGGAACCCTGCTGGACACCAATAAATCCAACTCTAGTCTGAGAACCATTTGATGTATTGGGCAATACCACGGACTATGAATAATCCATAAAAAAAGTTGGAATCCCCAACACTATATCCTGATTAGCTGAGGCAGTCGCAAACTCTGTCGGAGCTTGGGCTGGCCCCACAACCTCTGTCTGATGCTGAAGATCCTTTATATCAATCTCTAACTTCCTAGTCTGTCGCTGGACTGAAACTTTAGTCATACACGCAGAAGTACCATCAGCATCTATCGATAACATCGTTCTATACATCTGGGAAAGAATGGAGTCAAAGAAAGTACTAGAGGTTCATAGAAATACAAACACTCGATAGGGAGTCAAGAATAGAATTTCCTAAGAATGCCATGTAGCCTCCTAAAGATACGATACAGATGTCTCTGTACCGATCCACAAGACTCTACTAAATACTAAGCTCATGTACCAACAACACCGATAAACCTAGGCTCTGATACTAATTTGTCACGACCCAATTTCTCAAGTCAAGATGGCACCTACTCTACCCCACTAGTAGGTAAGCCAACCATATTCTAAAACAACTAGTAACGGAATACCAAGAGAAAGGAATGAAACTTCAGAATAAACATGATAAAAAGATTAATATAATCCTAAAACCTGGTGGAGCCAGTACAAGAGCTTCTAATATATCAAGAGGTCATGGTTTCTAACCATGTTCATGGTTTCCTATCATGGTTGGAAGGTATACTTGTCAAATTTATGGTTTTCGAGGCTGTTTCACGCAGACAAGACCATTCTACGATCGTACAATATAACCATGGTCATACCTACACTTGTAGGTTCTCACTGTTGGATAGTGTTTCACTTAAATGGCCATAACCCTTAGCTCTGGCATCGAATTAAGGAAAAACTGGATGAGTTTGAAAGATAATTCAAATATCTATAATTTGGTGGGTTTTGAACTCATAAATATATCAAAATCTAGGCGTTATGCTCATTTAAAGTTGACTATGGCAAGATTCTTCACAAGAAAAACACCGGTATTAAAGGTTTCAACTTGGCTATGAAATTAGAGTTACTTGTGGACTTAATACATGTATAGATTACTTCTATAATACCAAACCATGATGTTTGATTTTACATTTACTTGAAGCATGGTTCTAATTTTAGCTAGAATTTTTGGGGTTTTACAATATCTCCCCCTTGGGGTCATTAATCCCCGAATGAAAAATAACTAAGCTAAAATGTTAGGGAAAGAGCTACAATCCCAACACTGAATTTCTAAGAGATGAATACTGATATAATAACTGAGTCTATAACTGAAACATGGATTGGACCAAACTCATGAATGCATGCTATGAAATGAGAATAGCTGGGTGACATGAAATGGAAAGAATTAATTAAGGGAAAACTATTAACTCACTCTGGAACTATGTTCAAAGAGAAAATATGGGGGTACTTGGTCATCATATCTGCCTCTGCTTCCCAAGTATCTCCCTCAACTGACTGATTTTGCCAAAAATCCTTTACCAAAATAACCTCCTTATTTCTCAACTTACGAACCTGATGGTCAAAGATCTCAACTGACACCTCTTCGTAAGAGAGACTACCTTTCACACCCACACTTTTTAAAGGCACAATCGATGCGGGATCACCAATGCATCTCTTTAACAAGGACACATAGAAAACTGGATGCATCGATGCTAAGTCTGCAGGTAAATCTAACTCATAGGCTACATTGCCAAAATGACCCATAATCTTAGAAGGACCAACATAGCAGGGAATGAGCTTTCCCTTCAGACCAAATCTCATCACCTATTTCCATATAAATGAAAGAGACTTAAATTGGTGAAAGTAATATGAGGATGATTTAGAGTGTAGATATCTATCTTGGCGGAATGTGAACTCCTAAAATGGATACTTGATTGATTGGTTTTCGGACATGTTTGTGATTGATGATTGAGTTTGATAATGCTCAATTGATCAAGTGGAAAATTGGCGCCTTCAAACATACTTGTGATTTTCTCTATTAGTGGATAATTGGTGTACTTGGAATGATAAAATTGTGATTATTGACTGCATTTACTTGGTTGTCATTAATTGTAAGTTTTGTTTCGATCATTGTTGCTTGTATCTAATATCGATTGGGTGTTTGCAATTCGCCTTTAGGTATTACTTGTAATTATTGACTTCATCTTGTATTTGCATTGATGATAATTATGATGATATTGAGTTCATGATGTTCTTGATGTTGATGATATTATTGATGATGAGATAATGATGATAGGTCGGGTACCATGCCAGTACAAATATGATATGTTGTGATAAAGGATCGGGTACCACGCTGGTACATTATGATGTTATTGGTAATGAGTTGAGAAGGGGAAGAGAACTTGTACATCTTTCATACATACATTCATCATATGCCTTTGAATGCATATTTATATTTATAGGTTTTTGATGGTTCCTTGAGTGGACCTAGTTATGTTGATGATGTATCATGGTTCCTTGTGTGGGTCGGTTGTTTGATAAGATGTTATAGTTCCTTGAGTGGACTGATTACATTAATGGTTGTGATTATTATTGCAATATAATGTGAATTCAAGGTATGTTTTGGATTGCGTATAAATATTATTCCCACATGTGTATAGTTATATACGTGAGGTATATTATAGTGCCTTTTGTTGTAAGGTTGTTGATATTAGCTATTTTCTTGGTGGTTGCAATCCCAATGGTTAATGGTAGTATAATAAGGATAAGGGGTTGTCTAATAAGAAAATTAATGAGAAGGAGAGAGAGAAGTATATAGAGTTATTTTCATAAGGTAATGCGTAAGAATTATGGGATTGATTAATTCCTAGAATATAGTTAGTTAATCACGCCCTAAGGGAAAAGTAATATTGCTTAATCAAACAAAGAATGATAGGTTTTTGAAAGTCGAAGTAAGTTAAGTATGTTCAGATATTAACTTGTATGGTTGTCATTATCTCTTCTTGTTTACTATATGTTGTTATATGTTTCTAACCCTGGTCGATCGATGATACCTACCAGTACGTGTGGTTTGTATTGATACTATACTTACTATATCTCCATTTAGGGATATAGCCATGTTGTAGGTCAGTTGGAGTTTTATAGGTACAATGGTGATTATTCTTCAGCAACTCCTTTCATTCTACTCATCCATGAATATCGTGTCTTGGGTCATCTTTTTATTTGTTTAGTGCTCTCGTATAGGTTTACACTAGATTCTAGGAAGATGTTTAGTAGAATTCCGCAATGTACTTTTTGTAAAGTTTTGTTTTGAACAGAAGGTTTGTTTAATTATTTATACTTGAGGCTATTGTGAATGTCTTCTACAATGATTGAATGGTTGGGTGGTAACGGTTCTCCTATCTAGGATAGAGTTGGTAGGTAACCGACATGAATTGGTGGATGGGATCGTGACACTGTAGGGGGCCCATCTGGGGTCTATTATTAGCCTTTCCAATCCGACAGCTACATACCTTTATTCTCTTCAATTAGAGGCAACTTTAGGACTCAAATGCTTTGAGTGTGGGGGTTTGGGACACGTTAGAAGGTATTGTCCTAACTTCTTGTCTACAGGTCAGTTGACTCAGCGATCGGCTTCTATTGCTTTAGTTCCAACATGTCGTGGTGGTGGAGAAAATAGTACAGGTCATCAATAAGAGAGGCGTGGTGGCCAGGGTAGGGGTGGTAACCAGGCCAACCGAGGTAGAGGACAAGTTGGTAGAAATAGAGCTCAGGGTGGTAAAGGTGGCGGTTAGGGTGGTGATAAGGCACATCTTTATGTAGTTTCAGCATGTTCTGGGACAAAAGCTTCTAATGTTGTGATCACAGGTACCATTCTTGTTTATGACCATATGGCTTCTATATTATTTGATACCGATTCTACCTTCTCTTATGTGTTTGTGAAATTTGCTATGGGTTGGGACTTGGATTGTGAATATCTTGAAACTCCTATGTATGTGTCTACACCAGTTGGGGTATTTGTACATGTTGATCAGGTGTATCATGCGTGTCCTATGATGTTCATGGGGTTTAAGACCCTGGCAGACTTAGTGATTCTAAACATGGAGGAATTTGATATTATTCTGGGGATGAGTTGGTTTTCTCCTTATCATGCCATTCTTGATTATTATGCTAAAACTGTCACTGTAGCGATGCCTGGGAGGGAAGTTTGAGTGAGAGGGTACTTTCAAGGCTAATCATATGAGGGTTGTGTCCACAATTCGCACCCAGAAATTGGTAAAGAAGGGGTGTAGGGCATTTTTAACCAATCTTCAAGAAGATAAATCTATAGTCCGTCCTATAACATCAGTTCCAGTGGTATGTGAATTCTTAGAAGTGTTTTTGGATGATCTTCTGGATATGCCTCCAAATCGAGAGGTTGAATTTTGTATAGATTTAGAGCCAGGAACTAGACCCATTTCCATCCCTCCATACCATAATACACCAGTAGAGTTGAGAGAGTTAAAGTCTCAATTACAAGAGTTATTTGAAAAGGCCTTTATTCGCCCAAGTGTTTCTCCTTGGGGTGCACCTATGTTGTTTGTAAAAAAGAAATATGATAATATGAGGATGTGCATAGCTTACCACCAGCTAAATAAGATGACCACTAGTAACAAATATCCCTTGCCTAGAATAGATGACCTGTTTGACCAGCTATAAGGAGTTGCAGTGTTCTCTAAGATTGATTTGAGGTCAGGTTATCATCAGCTCAAAATTAGGGCAGAGGACATCCCAAAGACTGCTTTTCAAACTCCTTACGGGCACTACGAGTTTCTGGTTATGTCTTTTGGCCTGACCAATGCCCCAGCTGCTTTCATGAGCCTAATGAATGGAGTTTTTAAGCCATTTCTGGACTCATTTGTTATTGTTTTTATTGATGACATACTGTTCTACTCGAAAAGTGAAGAAGAGCATAAAGCCCATTAGCGTATTGTGTTGGGGTTGCTTAAGGAGAGGTAACTATATGCTAAATTCTCTAAGTGTGAACTATGGCTTTCTTTAGTGTCCTTCTTGGGGCACATGGTTTCTACGAAAGGAGTTATGGTAGACCCTTAGAAGGTTGAAGCCATTAAAAATTAGGCTAGACTGACAATGTGACTAAAATTTAGAGTTTTGTGGGTTTGGTCAGTTATTACCATCGATTTATTAAGGGATTTTCTACTATTTCCATGCATATGACCCGCCTTACTCAGAAGGAAGTCCTATTTGTAAGGACGATAAGTATGAGGAGAGCTTCCAAAAGCTCAAACCTTATTGACCTCAACCTCGATTCTCACATTGCCCATTGAGGGTAAAGATTTCATTATATATTATGATGCCTCACGGTTGGGTTTTGGTGATGTTTTGATGCAGGATCGGAATGTGATTGCTTACGCTTTAAGATAATTGAAGCCTTTTGAGAAAAACTACCCCACACATGACTTAGAATTGATAGCTATGGTGTTTGCTTTACAAATCTGGAGGTACTATCTATATGGGGTAAAGTGTGAGGTGTTCATAGACCACCGCAACCTATAACACGTGTTTACTCAGAGGGATCTGAACTTAAGGCAGAAAAGATAGATGGGCCTGATTAAAGACTATGATATCTCAATCCTATATCACCTAGGTAAAGCTAATGTGGTGACAGATGCACTGGGCCAGAAATAAGTGAGCATGGGAAGTTTAGCATTACTGGAGGTGTCCCAGCACCCATTAGCAAGAGAGGTACAATTTATGGCTAACGATTTTATGAGGTTGCATGAGACTAGTGGAGGAAGGGTGTTAGCACATGTGGAGGTCAAGTTCACATTCTATGATCAAATCAAAAGTAGACAATTCGAGGAAAATAAGCTAAACAACCTCAAAGAAAAGATGTTACAGGGTGAAGCAAGAGAGGCCATTCTTGATAATGAGTGAGCCTTGAGGATTCAAGGGTGATTGTCCGTGCCTCAGGTAGGTAATTTGATTCCGACTATTCTAGCAGAGCCTCATAATTCTAAGTACTTTATATATTCAGGTGCCAACAAGATGTATATGGACTTGAGATAACACTATTTGTAGTGAAGGATGAAACAGGATATTGTAGATTTCATAACTAAGTGTCAAAACTGCCAACATGTTAAGTACGAACACTGAAAGCCTGGTGGTACATTTAGAGAATGCCTATTTTGGAGTGGAGTGGGAAAGGATAATGATGGATTTTGTAGTTGGTTTTCCAAAGACATTGAAAAAGTGTGACTTTATATGGGTCATTGTGAATCGATTGACTAAGTCGGCTTACTTTATTTCAATAAGAGTAGACTATAATGCGGCTAAATTGGCCAAAATTAATGTGAAAGAGATTGTAAGGTTACATGGGGTACTATTTTTGATAGTGTTAGACAGAGGTACTCAGTTCACATTCAATTTTTGGGAGAAATTCAAGTCAGTGTTGGGGTCCAAATTAGACCTAAGTACAACTTTCCATCCACAAACCGACGGTCAGCCGGAGCGAACTATCTATGTGCTTGAGGATATGCTTCGAGCTTGTATCATGGACTTTGGGGATAAGTGGGACCAATACTTACTGTTGTGTGAATTTTCCTACAATAATAGTTACCACTCTAATATTGGCATGGCCCATTTTGAGGCCTTGTATGGTAGGAGGTATAGGTCTCCAATTGTGTGGTTTGATGCATTTTAGGTGAGGCCTTGGGGGTACTGACATGCTTAAGGATTCAATGAACAAAGTGAGGTTCATTCAGGAAAAGCTCTTAGCCGCCCAGAATCGGCAAAAAGAGTACACATATAATAAAGTAAGAGATGTAAAGTTCATAGAAGGAGAAAAGGTGCTTCTAAAGGTGTCACCCATAAAGGGTGTAATGTGGTTTGGAAAGAAAGGCAAGTTGAGCCCAAGATACATTGGACCCTTCAAAATTTTGAAGGGAGTGGGGTTAGTAGCATACAAAATGGCCTTAACCCCTCGTATATTCAGGGTTCACCCAGTATTCCATGTGTTTATGCTAAAGAAGTATCATAGGGATAGTGATTATATCATTCTTTGGGACCTCGAATTATTTAATAGGAAGTTGTCTTATGAAGAGGAGCCAATTTCTATATTAGCTAAGGATGAGAAAAAGTTGAGGACCTGAGTCATTCTTTGTGTGAAGGTTTAATAGAGGAATCGTACTATTGAAGAAGCTACTTGGGAGATGGAGGCGGACATGCACAAGCAGTATCTGCACTTGTTCATTGAACTAGGTACCTTCCTTTATCTCCTTATGTCTTTTGGGGCTAGTTTTCATTTGGGGATGAATGAGAGGTAAAATGGTATCTAATGTAATGACCCAAATTATTATTACACTGAAAGAGGGGGTAAAATTCGCACTTAGTCTTCCCTTAGCAGATTTTTGAGAAAATCATTGGATAATTTTTTAGGAGTGCTAGTAAAATAAAATTTGATACTAATGTGATGGTTGATTGTTGATGGCTGATGGTGATGTTTGATATGATATTTGTATAGGTAACGAATTTAGGAAGTCGTAGCAATTTTCGGCACCTGAAACAGAGTTATAAAACTCTGGTTATAGAGTTTACCATAGAGGGGTTGGATCGCCATATTAAGATTCGTGGTGTGTGTTGTAAAATAAGCAAAATTGAGGAGAGGTATCAATTTTCTACCTAGGATTACTGCAACGTAAAAAATAACTGTTGCAGCGATACCGCTGCAGCAGTAACGAAAACTGCAAGAGCGACCTCCATGAAAAGGGTGCGAACCACTACAATGGAACTTTAATCACTGCAACAGCGGTACTGCAGCGGTAATTATCTGCTACAGTGGTAACGCTCAGTAAAATTATAGTTTTAAAAATCACAAAATATTTTTACTCCCCACTTTTTCAAAAAATGTAAAAGAGCTCTAGGAAATTGATTTTCAGAGGGTTTCTGAAGTTTTTCATCTATGGAGGTAAGTAATTAAATTGTAGACTTGAATTTACTTCTTTTAACCTTAGAAAATCACTAGAAATAAATTAATAGTGGGAATTGAGGTTTAACCCTAGTTCATGGAGATTGATGAAAAGTGGTGGGAATGTGTATAATTTTAGTATATAATGATCCTAGGATGTTAGAAAGCACTAATGGGACTAGAATTACATGTGTTTATGCTAATTCAAGTAAAATCCATGAGGTTTAAGAAACAAAAAACTTTAAGAATGATGAAATAGGGTGATTTTATAGCTAAAATCAATGATTTTTGATCCCTAATAGGTAAGAGGGGATGAATTATTGAAATGAGAATATATTCTTGTTGTTATAGATCAAGAACGAGATAAAAAGGAGAAAAATGTGGCTTAAAGATGACTTTGAGCAAAGGAATTGAGGTAGGCTATGATTTTGTTGTAGCACATAGACTTTCTTGGCTTTGTGCTTGTTTGTAAACTAAACATCTATGATCGCCTTCAAGCATGACTTGTGATTTATGGACTGTATTTCATTTCTTATACATTGTGATGATGTTGGATGATGAAAGGTCGAGTACCATGTCGGTACAAATATGATATGTTATGATAAAGGGTCGGGTACCACACCTATACAGATATGATATGTTGTGATAAAGGGTCAGGTACCTTGCCGGTATATTATGATTTTATTGATGATGAGGAGAAGAGTAAGAGATGATGTGCATATCTTGCATGCATACACTCATTCATATGCATTGAGTGCGTTTATAATTATTACATGTGAGGATGAGTTGTTGTTGAAAGTGATTAAGTGTAAAAGCTTGTGAAAGTAAGCTTGTAAATTTCTCCTTATATGATGTCTTTGGTCGTTGATGTCTTTAATTATGAGTTTTTTATTATTGATTTTATACTTGTCTGGCATGCTTGCATGTACATTATTGAGTTAGCCAGCCTATGATGCTTACCAGTATTAGTTCAAACATGATTTTGAGGGTGAGCACCATGACTGGGAAACCTTTGGATCTTCTTATGGATATTGATTTCCTTTGATTTGGGACTAAAACGATTTCTTTTTTCTTATGTTTTGGATATATTTAATTGTTTCAGACTTAGCTTATTCTTAGATGTTCTTGTACGGTGACTTCAGGTCTTAGGGATGTAATAAGTAGAGGTTTCTACACTATTATTTTAAATGTTGGTGTTGGTTGATGGGTACCTTAAATTATTGAATGACTTTTTTTTTTTTTTTACATTTGTTTAAAACTGGGAATTGATATAAGTGAATATAAAAGCAACACTTGAGTTAGTAAGGGTGAGACTAGTATGGTTCTCCTGTCATAGGTTAGGATGGGTGCCAATCATGATAGGTTAGGTCATGACAAAGTCACAGAGATGTTGTAAGTTGGTGTTAATGAATTCATAATCTGGGATATAGAAACCGAAACCTTACTTGATGTTATGATTTCTCCCTATTTATTATTAATATTATTTGTTTCTAACCCTGATAACCTGATGATGCCTACCAGTACGTGTGGTTGTACTGATGTTATACTTACTATATCTTCAATCGGGGATATAGCTATGGTGCAGGTCAGTTGGGGTTTCTATAGCATCGACAGTGATCATTCAGCAGCATCTCCTGCCCTTTCTATTCTGCATGGATGTTGTGTCACAGACTCCCCTAACCCTTATCTTTTGCTCTTGAATCGGTTTATGCTAGTTTCTGGGGATTCATTGTTGATTATTTTCTGCATCACATTCACATATGTAATGTACTAAACTGGGTTTATATTTTTTTGTTAACTCGATTAATAGTTTGAATGAAGGACTTTTTAAAATTAGTTAACTGATTGTCCCATTGAAAATGAATGGTTTAAACTTTTGTATTAGACGAATGGTAGATTCATAAAGGTTCTCCTATTTGGGGTGGATGATAGGTAGGTTCCCGCACAATCTGGTTATTTGGCTCATAACAGCATTAGGATTGCTTCATGATGTCTTAAGTATAAAGTTTGTGTTGTGAAATAGGGCTAGAGTTTAGTTTTTTCTAAGCTACTGGTTAAGGACCGCTGCAGTGGTGGGATTTACGCTACAGTGAGATTGCCACAGCAGTTGAAGTCCCATCGAGTGGAGCTAGGAAAATCACAAGGCTCACCATGGAGAGTCCTCTTTCACCATTGATGATCCATTGCAACGAGAAAAGGTGTGCTGCAGTGGATGACATGAGTCATAATGCTTGTTTAAGTCACTTATTTTAAGTTTCATAGCATAAACTCCAAGACTTCATTTCAGAGCTCTAGAGAGGTGATTTTACCAAGCCTAGGGTGGATTTTCTCATTGAGGAAAGTTATTCCGTCAATCTCTTTGCCTAGTAATCCGTTAATATCATAGAATAATTAGGGAGATCGACATGGTGGAGTTATGGGTTAGAATCCTAGGTTCATGAAAAGTGTGGAAAAATCTATGGGTAGATGTAATAATTATCTAGAATGCTTCTAGGTTATAAATTAACACTTTCTAGTATTCAATTATTATCCTTAAATATGAGTTGTGGTGATTGGATTTCTCGAGTTCAATAAAAATGAAATCTTTAGCATAAAATCTGCTTTAAAGAGGGTAATTGGAGTAGAAACTCCATGAATTCAGATAACGTTAGTATTGTGGAACTAGTTGATAGTTGATTATCCTTTGAGTAATATAGACTATGAATAAGGATAGAAATCATGGGTTTGAATTACTAAAGCATATATTTGAAGAGTAGATGATTAATCACTCTTATAATTGTTTGTTTTACACTTTGAACATTTGGAGGCATTGAGGAAAGGAAAAGCTCCTGTGATTTAGCTTGCTTGATTCGGGTTTTTTGGTTGAGGTAGGTTATGGTTTGTGTGGAGTTATACCTAATTTAGTCTCTTGTATGTATTTGAATTGATAAGCATAATGGTTGATCTTTGAACATAAACTATGATTAATTATTTGCTTGGCTTGATAATGCATGCGTGAAAAAGCTTATAACGATTGAAGCCTATTTTTAATGACTTATGAGAATGATGTACACTTATTAAAATTATTGTGTACTTGTTAATAATATCCTGAGAGACAGTTGCATTTAAGAACATACTGAGATATGTTGAAAGAGGTTGAGAATATGCATACTATTCTATTGTTGAATGGCTTGAGTCTGATGTGAGCTTAAAGACGAATATTTATATTATGGAGTGGGTACCACACCGGCACAGTTAGGGGTGTGCATCAGTCGGTTTTGTTCGTTTTTATGTATTATCGATTCAATTTATCAATTTTTGATTTTAAATATGCTAAATAAATAACCAACCAATAAGAGTTTTTATCAGTTTTTGATTTATCGGTTTTTAGTCTTTAACGGTTTGGTTTTCGATTTAATCGATAAGAAAATAATCATAAAATAGAAATAGTAGCAACTAACATGAAAAGAAAATGAATCTTAGTTGCATCTAAAATCCTATATGATGTGTTTAAATTTACAAGAATCTTCAAGCTTGAACTAACTATTAGTTCAGAAAATTGAATAGGTTGTTAGTTTGTAGACACTAAAGAGAAACTAAGAGAAATATATAATAAGTAATATATATATATATATATATATATATATAATATAAGTAGGGTTAAAGTAGTAATTTAGTACTTTAACCCAATAACCCAAAAATAATAAACCAATAACATTTTTATCAATTCGGTTAATTGGTCGGTTCGATTTTTGCACACCCCTAGGCACGGTACACTGACCCTAGGCTATCTCCTGTAGGTCATGACTAGTTGGGCAGAAATATGACTCTTTAGCATGTGTGTACAGATGAGTGATTCTTGTGATATGGTAAAGAGTAAGACTGATGAGATACAAAAACTATACGGCTGTAAGATCAGTATGGACATAAATCTATATTTGTGACGTGACTACATTGTATATGCAGAGTTCATAATGATTTATTATATCTATTGGTGACTTATATGTCCTTTATTTGCTGACATTGATGTGTCTGGATTTGGGTGATTTACCTGGATGATGTACCTGTCTACTTGCCTTACTTGATTCATGAGATATACTTGCTACTATTTTGAGTCGGCCGATGATACCTATCAGTACATAGTGTTTGTATTGATATTACTCCTGTATTTTTTTTCAGAGTATAGACTATATTTTAGAGACTTTGATACAACCTCGCATGTAGCGCTATTCAGTTGACTAATCCGAGGGTGAGCTAATCCCATTCAGGCTGCTACGAATCTTCTTAGTTACATTTGTCTCTTTCATTGGACAATGTATATTTATTAGTGATTTTTGACTACTCTTAGACACTATTTTATTAATGTCTTTTGTTCGATGAATTTTGGATCTTGGGGATGTAATAATTAGATTTCTGCACGTTATTTTATTAATTTTGAGATTTTGATTATTATGTCTTGCAAATTACCTTATTTTTCTAAATGAATTGGTTTAGGCTTGGATTAGATTATAATGTATGATTCACCCACCGGAGGATTAGTGTGAGTGCAACTCACGACCATTGGTTCATTGCAACCTAACATATATTTTAGCTGGAAAAGATCCAAAGTCATCTAGTCATGTAGCGAGGTCATACCTCTCACCAGAAATGCCCCTTACACAATGTGGCAAGGAAAAGGCATCATCATCATCAACACCATCTCTTCCAACTCCCTCAAAAGCATCTCTCCCACTACCCTCAAAAGCATCTCTCCCACCACCCTCAAAAAGAACTCTCCCATTCCCCTGAGCAACATCATCACTATCATCGTCAACATGTTCATCAATATAATCCATTGATTCCACTACAATTTTTTTCTCTTTTTGAATCACTAAAACTTCTTGTCCTTTCCTTTTACTACCACTAGAACTAGTGCTTTCCTTTCTTCCTCTACCTCTAGCCATCTTTTATGATCTATATACAAAAACAATTATGTTGCTGGCCAACTATGATATAAAAACAATCCTAATCGACCACAAGTCTTAAAATTTTTTAAAATAAACTTATCAATTAAGAAAATAAACTTACGATGATCCATCAGGCTCCATGAACACTCTACCAAGCCTGTCCGTATCACCAGGTACTGGTCCGATCAGATCCGTATCAGTATCATCATCTACCGGCGGAGGTAGAGGTACAGATCCAGATGTAGATGCTACTCTCGGGTGTACATAATGCTGATTCAACGGGGGAGTAGATGTCTGTGCATCGGAGTTAGAGCTATCTCTAAGCCTCAATCCTGAGAGGTGGGGGGATGAATCGCTGGGGGATGGAGTAGCAGATGATAATCTCGAAGTCCTTATATCTGTAGACCTAATAGTATGTGAAGCAGAAATGTGTAGAGGTTGTGATTGTTTTCTGGGACCATGAAAATCTGCAGGATTTCCAGTGCCATAAGGGACATAAGATCGCCCTGATGAAGAAGTGTGCATCCATGGCTGGGATGAAAGCAGACCAGGAGTATCATTAGGGTCTATAGGCGTCCTGGATTTCTTCTTAGCAATTGATTTCGAACTCTTATTAGTACGAGGTCGATCTCTATCACCACTGGATGTCATCTGTATGCAAGTTTACATTAAAACATATAAAAAAATCATTAGTAATAACAAATAATTAGTGGTAATAAAAAAAACTAGCATGCTAGTCTATAGTCTTCCAATCTTCCTCTTCGCTTGTTTCATTTCCATCATTCTCCCATTCTTCCTCTTCAGTTGTTTCATTTTCGTCGTTCCATTCTTCCTCCCAGAATGATTCATTTCCCTCATTTATTTCTTCATCAATATTATTCATGGCAATGATCTCATCATCAGAAACTTCTTCTAAAATGCGGTGAGGATGTTCTAAATTATTTTCCAACTCCGCAACCACTGTTTGATCAACAATTGCGACTTCGTTCTGGTATGCCACAGCTAATACATTCTCAATCTCAAATCTCCCCACAGGCTTAGTCTTTATAACCACCCACCAATTGGTTTTATCTCTACGCGATGGATATGTTGCGTAATATACCTGCCTGGCATTTTGTGCAATGATAAAAGGATCATAGTGATTATATTGCCTCATGTGCTTAACTTCAATTATATTATGTTGTTGATTTACCTTGGTACCTCTATGTGATGGATCAAACCACTTACACCGAAATAGTATTATCTTCTTTTTTGGACAACCAGGGTACCTAACTTCAATAATCTCTTGTATGACACCAAAATATTCAACGATTTGGCCGTTACCATCAACATCACATTGAACGCACACACCGCTGTTATTAGTTTTCTTATACTTAGAAACTTCTTCAGTTTGAAACTTGAAACCATTCACACAATATTTATTCATCGTATGAATTTGATTTCCAGGTCCAAATGCAACATCTCTCACCAATTGCAAATGTTCGATGGTACTATATTCATCCAAAACCTACATATTATTAATCCAAAATATAAAGTTTTATTAAATGACATATAATTTTAGTAAATGCACATATGAACTTTCATACTTACATATTCATTCAGCCAATCAGAAAACTTTGTATATATGGCATCATTACCCCATGTCCTTATGAATAAACTGTTAAGTGTACATCATTGAGATTTTTCATTAGTTAAGTTTCCTTACCAAATTAATGTAATTCGATAACACAATTAACACTTACTCAAGATATGGTTGAATCTCGGGACAATTAAGCAAAACATGAGTCATAACAGATTTTCTTTCCATACCAGTGAAGGCTCGCGTATCATGATTTTTAGATCCTCTGCCCGATTGATTAAAAATTGAAATTGGTGGAAACATAGGATCACCATCACCTTCATCATTGCAATTGGGCCTATTTCTCTTGCATGGCACTTCATTCCCAAAGTAGTAAGAACAAAAATGAGCAATTTCTTTTGCAAGATAAGCTTCACAAATCGATCCTTCAATCTTTCCCCTTTGCTTTATAGTTTGTTTGCACTCTCCAGTTTTCCTGCATAATTGTATCTGAGGTAGTTAAATAATTTCTTTTTAAAAAATAAAGCATTATTCAAAATAAAATGTACCTCTTGCCTGGATACATCCACCTCATTTGAACTGGCCCCCCAAGACGTGCCTCTTCTACAAGGTGAATTAGAAGATGCTCCATCACATCAAAGAATCCACATGGAAAGATCTTCTCCAACTTAGCGGTGATGATGGGAATATTCTGCTCCATTTTGTCCAAACTACTCTCCAACAACTTTCCCGAACATAAATCTTTGAAGAACAGACTTATCTCTGTGATTGGTTTCCATATCCTCTCGGGAAGGTGGCTAAATGCGATAGGAATCAAGGTTTCCATGAAAACATGACAATCATGACTTTTCATACCAATCAATTTTCCTTCTTCCATATCTGCTCGTTTTCCTAAATTCGAAGCATAGCCCTCGGGCATTCTCAAATTGTTAACCCACTCACATATTTCTCGTTTCTCATCCAATGTGAATGAAAAACTAGACTTGGGCTTAAAGAACTTACCATTTTCTTTTTCTTTCAACCATAACTCTTTTCTCTTGCAATATTGCTTAATGTCCATTCTAGCTTTTGGATTGTCTTTTGTCTTGCCCTTAACATCCATGACTGTGTTGAACAAATTATCAAAATAATTCTTTTTAATGTGCATTGGATCAAGATTATGTCGTAGTTTATTGTCCCCCCAATACGACAACTCCTAAAATATGCTTTGTTTGGTACAATTATGTTCAACACCATATCCGGGAAGTCTAGAAGGTGGACCATCTGTAACTTTAGGCAAATTACAAACTCTTTCCCAAATCTGATGCCCTGATAGTGATGGAGGTGGCGGATCATTCTCAATCTTATTCTTTCTAAATGCATTTTTCATCTTTCTAAACTCGTGGTCGATTGGCAAGAACTGACGGTGACAATCAAACCAACAATTTTTTTGACCATGCTTTAAAGTGAATGCTTTACTATTTTTCATACAATACGGGCAAGCTAATTTTTCGACAGTCATCCAACCAGACAACATCCCATATGCAGGAAAATCGCTAATAGTCCACATTAAATTAGCATGCATAACAAAATTCTGCTTAGTTGATATATCATATGTCACTACACCTTTCATACCATAATTGTAGTAACTCATATATCAATGGCTATAGATAAACATCAATCAAACTTTTTGGATTACGAGGACCAGGAATAATACAACTTAGGAATATGTAGGGACTTGTCATGCACATTTCAGGCGGAAGATTATATGGAGTAATAAATACAGGCCAACAAGAATATGGTGCACCGAAATTAGAGAATGGTGTGAAACCATCTGCATACAAGCCCAATCTAACATTTCTTGGTTCTCTTGCAAAATCAGGATAAGTTCTATCGAAATACTTCCAATCTTCTCCATCTGATGGATGAGACAAGACCCCTGGTGGCCTTCTATTTTCATCGTGCCATCTCATATGTGGGGCAGAACTCATTGAAGCATACAACCTCTTTAACCTAGGTATAAGAGGTAAATAATGCATTGCCTTAATCGAAACCATCTTTCCACTGGGAGTCCACTTATAACGAGCATGTCCACAAAACTTACAATTATCTAATTCAACATCATTCTTATAGAACAACATACAACCATTCATACAACAATGGATTCTATTATACGACAATCCCAACTTGGAAACCAATTCTTTGCCTGATAAAAATTTTGAGGTATGTTCAAATCCGGGTTAACTAGTTCACCCAAAAGACCAACCATAGAGTCCATAGCAGATTGAGCAACATTCCAATCGGATTTGATACTCATTAGTCTAACAGCAACAGACAAAGCAGAATGACGACTCCCTTCACATAGTGGGCAACTAGCCTCTTCTAATTGTTGATAGAAGCGTCTTGCTTCTTCATTGGGAGTTTCTTCTAAATTCTGTTCTGGTTCCATCCCATCCCCAATCCCAAAGGCATCATTGACCATTTCATGAACTCTATCTTCATGTTGTACCCTATCGTGTTGAACCCTATGTTGAACTCTAGCATGTTGAATCCTAGCATGTCGACCATGTACAAGCATGTCATAGTCATCCTCAGGCAACGAATTATAAAATATACCATTCAAACCATCTCTCTCTCTGTGATCGACCCACACAAAATATCTTGGCTTAAATCCATTACGACAGAGATGAGTCATAACTATATCTGGTTGAAAAAACTTCATGCACCTACATGAACTACAAGGACACCTAACCACCCCACTTTTTTGAAATAAGTCTAGTGACATTGCATGAACGATAAAACCTCTAACACCATTAAGATATTGAGGTTTTAAACCCCCACCAGTTTCATAATCCATATCATACATCCACAAACGATGATCTATCTACAAAAATATATATATTCAATTATAAATTTACATTTCAAGTCACTACACTTAACAATTTTCAAAAAAACAAGTTCACAATTTCAAATCACTACACTTAACCATTTTCAAATCACAAGTTCACATTTCAAGTCACTACACTTAACCATTTTTAGTCACTAATTCACATTTCAAGTCACCACTATTTTCAAGTAACTAGTTCACATTTCAAGTTACAAGTTTACATTTCAAGTCACTACCATTTTCAAGTAACTAAAACACATTTCAAGTTATTACACTTAACCATTTTTAAGTAACTAAAACACATTTCAAGTCACTACACTTAAACATTTTTAATTAACTAAAACACATTTCAAGTTACTACCATTTACAAGTAACTAATTCACATTTCAAGTCACTACCATTTACAAGTAACTAATACACATTTCAAGTTACTACACATAACCATTTTTAAGTAACTAATTCACATTTTCAAGTCACTACCATTTTCAAGTAACTAATCCACATTTCAAGTCTCTACTATTAACCATTTTCAAGTAACTAATTCACATTTCAAGTCTCTACACTCAACCATTTTCAAGTAACTAATTCACATTTCAAGTTACTACACTTAACCATTTTTAAGTAACTAATTCACATTTTCAAGTCACTACCATTTTCAAGTAACTAATTCACATTTCAAGTCTCTACCATTAACCATTTTCAAGTAACTAATTCACATTTCAAGTCTCTACCATTTTCAAGTAACTAATTCACATTTCGATTCTCTACACTTAACCTTTTTCAAGTAACTAATTCACATTTTCAAGTTACTACACTTAACCATTTTCAAGTAACTAATTAACATTTTCACTACACTTAAACCATTTTCAAGTAACTAATTCACATTTTCAAGTTACTACACTTAACCATTTTCAAGTAACTAATTCACAAATTTCACTACACTTAACCATTTTCAAGTAACTAATTCACATTTTCAAGTTACTACACTTAACAATTTTCAAGTAACTAATTCACATTTCAAGTCTCTACCATTAACCATTTTCAAGTAAGATTCACATTTTCAAGTTACTACACTTAACAATTTTCAAGTAACTAATTCACATTTTCAAGTTACTACACTTAACCATTTTCAAGTAACTAATTCACATTTTCACTACACTTAACCATTTTCAAGTAACTAATTCACATTTCAAGTCTCTACTATTAACCATTTTCAAGTAACTAATTCACATTTCAAGTCTCTACCATTAACCATGTAACTAACTCATATTTCAATTCTCTACACTTAACCATTTTCAAGTAACTAATTCACGTTTTCAAGTTACTACATTTAACCATTTTCATGTAACTAATTCACATTTCACTATGCTTAACCATTTTCAAGTAACTAATTCACATTTCAAGTCTCTATCATTAACCATTTTCAAGTAACTAATTCACATTTTCAAGTTACTACCCTTAACCATTTTCAAGTAACTAATTCACATTTTCACTACACTTAACCATTATCAAGTAACAAATTCACATTTCAAGTCTCTACCATTAACCATTTTCAAGTAACTAATTCACATTTCAAGTCTCTACCGTTTTCAAGTAACTAATTCACATTTCAATTCTCTACACTTAACCATTTTCAAGTAACTAATTCACATTTTCAAGTTACTACACTTAACCATTTTCAAGTAACTAATTCACATATTCACTACACTTAAACCATTTTCAAGTAACTAATTCACATTTTCAAGTTGTTACACTTAACCATTTTCAAATAACTAATTCACATTTTCACTACACTTAACCATTTTCAAGTAACTAATTCACATTTTCAAGTTACTACACTTAACAATTTTCAAGTAACTAATTCACATTTCAAGTCTCTACCATTAACCATTTTCAAGTAACTAATTCACATTTTCAAGTTACTACACTTAACAATTTTCAAGTAACTAATTCACATTTCAATTCTCTACACTTAACCATTTTCAAGTAACAAATTCACATTTTCAAGTTACTACACTTAACCATTTTCAAGTAACTAATTCACATTTTCACTACACTTAACCATTTTCAAGTAACTAATTCACATTTCAAGTATCTACTATTAACCATTTTCAAGTAACTAATTCACATTTCAAGTCTCTACCATTAACCATGTAACTAACTCACATTTCAATTCTCTACACTTAACCATTTTCAAGTAACTAATTCGCGTTTTCAAGTTACTACACTTAACCATTTTCATGTAACTAATTCACATTTTCACTACAGTTAACCATTTTCAAGTAACTAATTCACATTTCATGTCTCTATCATTAACCATTTTCAAGTAACTAATTCACGTTTTCCAGTTACTGCACTTAATCATTTTCAAGTAACTAATTCACATTTTCACTACACTTAACCATTTTCAAGTAACTAATTCACATTTCAAGTCTCTACCATTAACCATTTTCAAGTAACTAATTCGCATTTTCAAGTCACTACCATTTTCAAGTAACAAATACACATCTTCAAGTCTCTATACTTAACCATTTTCAAGTAACTAATTCACATTTCAAGTCTCTACCATTTTCAAGTAACTAATTCACATTTCAAGTCTCTACCATTAACCATTTTCAAGTAACTAATTCACATTTCAAGTCTCTACCATTAACCATGTAACTAACTCACATTTCAATTCTCTACACTTAACCATTTTCAAGTAACTAATTCACATTTTCAAGTTACTACACTTAACCATTTTCAAGTAACTAATTCACATTTTCACTACACTCAACCATTTTCAAGTAACTAATTCACATTTCAAGTCTCTACCATTAACCATTTTCAAGTAACTAATTCACATTTCAAGTCTCTGCCATTTTCAAGTAACTAATTCACATTTCAATTCTCTACACTTAACCATTTTCAAGTTACTAATTCACATTTTCAAGTTACTACCATTTTCAAGTAACTAATTCAAATGCCCAAGTCTCTACACTTAACCATTTTCAAATAACTAATACACATTTTCAAGTCACTACCATTTTCAAGTAACAAATACACATTTTCAAGTAACTACACTAGAACATTTTCAAGCAATAAATACACATTTTCAAGTAAGTAGTTCACATTACAACTTACTACACTTAACCATTTTCAAGTAACTAATTCACATTTTCAAGCCACTACCATTTTCAAGCAACTAATTCAAATGCCCAAGTCTCTACACTTAACCATTTTCAAGTAACAAATACACATTTTCAAGCCACTACAATTTTCAAGCAACTAATTCAAATGACCAAGTCTCTACACTTAACCATTTTCAAATAACTAATACATATTTTCAAGTCACTACCATTTTCAAGTAACAAATACACATTTTCAAGTAACTACACTTAAGCCATAACATTCAACAAAACATCCTACGGCCTTCATAGCCTTCTACAGCAAATAATCGCAGCATTCTCACCTAATGTGAGATTCCGACAGCTACGAAAGAAAATCTACACTACGAAAACGAAATCCTAAAGGTTGCTAAAAATAAAAGAAGGGGGGTGTTTACCTTTCTTAGAGCACCAAAACGGATCTACGAGCTTCGTCGAAATCCTTGACACCACGAAATCCTTGAATGAGCTGGAATCGTACCAAAAAAAATTGAAATTCGAATTTGAGAATTTTGTATTTTTGGATTTGTGAGGAAATTGGAGTTTCTAGAGGAATTTCGCACCTCTCATAGTACGTGTCTCGTGTATTTGTACGAAATCCACGAGGAAATCGATTTGGGGTTTTCGGGTTTGTGGGTTTTCCGATTTTGGTGTGGTTTTCTGGTTTTTGGGGTGTTTTTCGGTTTTGGGTGTGTTTTTTGAGTTTATGGGGTGTGTTGGGGTGAAGAAGCAAAGGGGATATAAGGGTGGGCTGGATCGGGTCGACAGTTTTGGGCCCCTTAAGGGATTGGGCCCAAAACATTAGTTTATTAAAATAAAAAGGGAGAGGGTAAACATTAGGCCATTTAAAGAATGACCAATTAGATTATTTAGCCATTGTCATTTAAATTATAGACCAAATCAAAAATCAATTGTTCAATTGCATTGCAATTATGGCCAATTTGATTTTGATTACGGCCCAAATTTAATAGACCGGCCAAATTAAATCAAAATTCAAAACAAATGAATAATCGATTTAACCCTGAGCTTCTTGGTTTAGTAAAATCAAATAAATATTTCCTGAATAAATCGTATTATATTCATAACAAATACAAAAAAAATTAATACGATGTATATAAATCAGATAATTAATTAATTCATCGTCATACACAAGTAGTATATTTCCTCAATTGTATAATAATATCAATGTATTTCGTATATTAGGATGAATTTTTGGTTAGTTAGCTTTTGAATATGAATTATATACCTCGTAATACAACGTATTTTATATATAATCAGATGAATTATCCATTAATTAGCTTACTTTAGTATAGCTTCAAAAGTATATTATTACGTCGATCGTATGATATCAACGTGTTATTCAAAATACTTAGATAGATTCGGTTAGCTTGCTTTTGACTACTACGTATATATATCACTACACGAGATATACGTATATATATACATATCGAGTGACTAGATGAGGTTCAACATACGTACTGTATACATTACATAAACGAGTATATATACTCTGATGAATTATCGATTAATTAGCTGACATTTTTATAACTTCAATAGTATATATAT
Organism: Capsicum rhomboideum; assembly: GCA_031232105.1. NCBI lineage: Eukaryota > Viridiplantae > Streptophyta > Magnoliopsida > Solanales > Solanaceae > Capsicum > Capsicum rhomboideum. The sequence continues at coordinate 128,535,018 of CP124713.1, read as the reverse complement.
TACTACGTGGATCGTATGATATCAACGTATTATTCAAACTACTTGGATAGATTCACTTAGCTTGCTTTTGACTACTACGTACATCACTACACGAGATATACGTATATCTACACACGTACACTCTATCGACTATCATGTTCAAAATACGTACTGTATACATTACATACACGAGTATATTACCCCGTAATACATCGTATTTTATATATAATCTGATGAATTATCCATTAATTAGCTTACTTTATTATATCTTCAAAAGTATATTATTACGTCGATCGTATAATATCAACGTGTTATTCAAAATACTTAGATAGATTCGGTTAGCTTGCTTTTGACTACTACGTATATATATCACTACACGAGATATACATATATATATATACATATCGAGTGACTAGATGAGGTTCAGCATACGTACTGTATACATTACATAAACGAGTATATATACTCTGATGAATTATCGATTAATTTAGCTTACGTTATTATAACTTCAACAGTATATATATTATTACACCGAACTTGTGATATCAACGTGTTATTCAAAATACTTGGATAGATTCACTTACATTGCTTTTGACTACTGTGTATATCAATACAAGAGATATACATATATACACACATACTATATCGACTATCAGGTTCTAAATGCATACTATATATACATCACATACACGAGTATATGACCCCGTAATACAACATATTTCATATATACTCTGATGAATTATCAGTTAGTTTAGCTTACGTTATTATAAGTTCAACATTATATTATTACCTTGGTCGTATGATATCAACGTATTTAATATACTTAGAAAGATTCAGTTAGCTTTTGACTACTACATACATCACTACACGAAATATACATATAGATCACATGCACGAGTATATTACCCCATAATACAACGTATTTCTTATACTCTAATGAATTATCGATTATTTACCTTACATTATTATAACTCCAACAATATATTATAATTACCTCAATCGTGTGATATCAACGTATTCAATATACTTGTATACATTCAATTAGCTTTTGACTACTACTTAAATAACTACACGCAATAGATGAGTATACATATATACATACATACATACATATATATATATACTCGATGGAAAATGTATTTATTTGATTGAAATGTACGTAAAAAATAAAGATTGTTTTTTTATGTTATTTATTAATTTTATTTAATATATTTAATATTTCTTAATTTATTTTTAGTATTTTTTATAAAAACCAACCATAAGTGGTAGGTTTTTCTTAAATCATTTTACAAAAACCGACCACTTGTGGTACGTTTTTTAACATTAATTAATTTTTATTATTATTTAAAAATAAACCGACCACACGTGGTCTCTAAATTTTAAGAAATATATTTAATATATTTTATCAATTTACGTTTTTCATTTATTTTAATTATATTAGGTTTTTGGGGAACCAAAAGCGACCACAAGTGGTCGGTTTTGTATAATTTTTTTTTTATTTTATAAATCTAAAACCGACCACAAGTGGTCGCTTTTTATAAAATATTTTATATTTTTTAAATCTTAAACCGACCACAAGTGGTCGGTTTTTTATAAATTTTTTTTAATTTTTTTTAAAATCTAAAAATGACACCAAGTGGTCGGTTTTTGTAAAATAATTTTCACAAAAATTAAATATTTTTTTATAAAAAATTAAAAAGAATTTTTAAATAATAATTTTATTTATTTTTTGTTATTACCGACCACAAGTGGTCGGTTTTAAGGAATTATATTTTCCCGGGTTAATTTATTTACTTTCCCGCAATTTTAAAATATAAAAACCGACCACTTGTGGTCGGTTTTTGATTAAAAAAATTTAAAAATAAATTTAATGAAAAACCGACCACATGTGGTCGCTTTTTGTGCCACCACAACTTGTGGTCGCTTTTTCGATTTTTTTTTGTAGTGTATTTACCTTACATTTATAACTCCAACAGTATATTATAACCTCGATCATATAATATCAACGTATTCAATATACTTGTATACATTCAATTAGCTTTTGACTATTACGTAAATAACTACACGAGATATACACGTATAAAAATATATACTCGATGGACAATATATTTATTTTATTGAAACGTAAGTATATACTCGTTTTCATAAACTTATTTTGAATTTTTTTTAACGAAACCGACTCTGTCCGTCGCTTTTAGTAAAAAATAAAAAAAAATTAAAAAAGCGACGGACAGTGTCGTTTTCATAAACTTTTTTTTTTAAGGAAACCGACTCTGTCCGTCGCTTTTAGTAAATAAATAAATAAAAATTAAAAATAAATTAAAAAAGCGACGGACAGTGTCGTTTTCATAAACTTACTTTTTTTTTTTGTAACGAAACCGACTCTGTCCGTCTCTTTTAGTAAAAAGTAAAGAAAAATTAAAAATAAATTAAAAAAGTGACAGACAGTGTCATTTTCATAAACTTATTTTTTATTTTTAATAAAGAAACCGATTCTGTCCGTCGCTTTTAGTAAAAAATAAAGAAAAATTTTAAAATAAATTAAAAAAGCGACGGACAATGTCATTTTCATAAACTTATTTTTATTTTTTTTAACGAATTAAAAAAGCGAAGGATAGTGTCGTTTTTAGAAACTTATTTTTTATTTTTCTTAACGAAACCGACTCTGTCCGTCGCTTTTAGTAAAAATAAAGAAAAATTAAAAATAAATTTAAAAAGCGACGGACATCGTCGTTTTTTCTAAAAATTAATTTTCTTTTTTTAAAAAATAATAGCGACGATGTCCGTCGATGTTTGTAATAATAAATAAAAATTTAATTTAAATTAAAAAAGCGACGGACAGCGTCGATTTTCTAAATTTATTTTTTTTAACAAAAAATTAATAGCGGCGTTATCCGTCGCTTTTATTTAAAAAAAACTATAAATTATCTGTCACGACCCAATTCTGAGTCATGATGGCGCCTATCGTAACCCACCAATAGGCAAGCCAAACCCTAGCCCGGAGCGACAAGCGACGGGCGGAATCTCATAAAATAGAGAAGTAGAAGTAACCGTATTTATAAACATGCTATAATGCTAAAGACAGAATCAGAATATGTATATGTACCAAGACTGAGAAGGAAGAGGACAGTATATAAAGTCAAGAACCCTTCCCAAGACCTGGTGAGGTCAGTACAGGAGCCACTACTAAACATACCCAAAATACAAGACAGAAACCAAATATGTATAACAAGTACAACAGTCTTGAGAGCAAAAGACTATACAGTAGAAGATGGAGTAGGATCTGCCTCAGACGTCAGTAAGCTCACCCTGCTCCGGAGTCAGTGCTAAGAAAAGAGTCACGTCACCACCGTCGACTAGTGCCTGGATCTGCATCGGGGAAAAAGATGCAGAAGTGCAGTATGAGTACCGGGCAACGGGTACTCAGTAGGCATCATCGGCCGACTGAGCTAAAGGTAATATAAACAGGCTAAAGTACGGGGGTGCATGCTAAGTCTGGTATAACTATAAATAATAAGTACATAAGTAGCGGTTGAGGCGTATAGACATGCTCAGGAGAAAAATAAATGCGATACTGAATAACGAGTAAATAAATGCATACGTAAACACACAAGTCAACCATAACCTATCTGGGTCCCCATAAACCCGATAGGCACACGAAAGAAAACAATAACCCAACCTGGCCCCCATAAACCGGTGGGACACACAAGAATAATAAATGCATAGTCACCAGTGTCTCGAAGCTGTGTCAGTATCCAGTAACCACAATAACCAACAAGGGTGCACCGGGCTTGAACCGGCACCAATGGGTAATAACAAGAGGCCAGACGCCGGAGTCGAACCGGAAGCAGTGGGTAATAACAAGAGGCCACATATATATCATATCTGCCAGACTCGAACCGGAACTCATATAACAACAGTATCATGATCACGGTACCCAGTACCAAAATTCTCCAATCATATAATAACCAGATGCCGGACTCGAACCGGGACTCATAATAATCAGTGGCCGGACTCGAACCGGAACTCATAGTGTATCACAATCCGGGGCCGGACTCGAACCGGAACACCCAATAGTCAATAACCAAAATCATCATACCAGAATCAGTAGCCGGACTCGAACCGGAACTCACAATAGCCAGTAACCAGAACAGAACCAAATATCATATCATATCAGATAAACGGAAAACATGCTAGTCCCAGGCCGAAACTGAAGTATAGATAAAGGAGCTAACCCATTACCTGCTACAAGGTAAGTCCCCGGGTCCTCCTAGGTCTATAGTCTACTATCATACAATATCTAAGTCAGTCCGGGTATCTAGAGTAGCTCATGACAAGGTGGGTCCTAATTCTAAGCTAAGACCAGCAATCCCGATCAAGTGCGGTGCTGTTAGGGACTAAAATGCTAAATAGGTCAATTTGGGTATATTCGGGGTGACTAAATGCCGTCACAAGTCTAACAGGTCACAGAGGGCTTAACCAAGCCCAAAAATGTCAACGTTCTGACAAGTCGGCAAAAAGGGTAACGGGATCCACTACCGGGTCCCGGATACCAAGTCTGGTTATACCTGTCTAAGTCTGGGCTAAGTCTGTCTAAGCCTGGACTAAGGTCCAACAATAATATTCCCCAATCAGTATTCCATAACAACAATACTATCCGACCCCAAATAGGTCATAAGTGGTGTACCGTAAGGATAACGGGCCTGGATTGTGTCCGAACAGCCCTATCCGGCCTAAAAAGGCCTAAATCACAGTAAACCACCACCTCCAAGTCTATAATTCCAGCCCACAATACCAGCACAATAGCATACATATATCACACATAAGCTCAATCTAAGTGTAAAGGAAGGTAAACCTAGCCTACCTGGACGCCTGCCGCAAGCCTGTCAAGAAAACCAGCTAAATAGGAGCCTTTCCCTTTCGAGAGGCCTCCGACTGCTGCCAAGCTACCAAAATAATAAACTACATGTCAAAACATGACTATTGACACCTATATTGCATTAGTTTGGAAAAATGTCTGAACCGTCCCCGTGGGGCCCACTTGCGGAATCGCAAAACCGAAACCGTCACAGCGTCCCAAATCACCCCGTGATCAATAGTCACAACTAACACCATTCAATTTGAGCTCAAAATATAGCTCAAACATCAATATCAATCCCAAAATATAACAATTTAAATACACAACTTTAAGCTAAGACTGACTGAAAACTTACTATATAAAGACGTTATACTATCAATCACGCGATCCCCGAGTTTGAATAACTGGATGTAGATGATTACTTTACCTTTTCGGAATCAAATTATAAACTTCCTTTCTATAATATCAAATTCGTAAAACGTCCTATCAATGTGAATTTGAAAAATGTATATAATACATTTGGGAGAGAAAACATTCGGCCCTTGCTTCTCTTTTTGATATTCACGAATGGAACTAGGACAAGGTTATTTAGGCAGAATTAAGTTTGCCTATTACATTGACTAAGTGCCATATTAATGGCCAAGTGGCAGCCTCCCCATTATTAAGCAATGTGTTGTCCACCTTCTAAATCTCCACGTGGAGTGGAGGTGGCACACTAATATAAATTTCATCCCGTTATATATGTATTCGGGTATTGCATAGGCTCGTGGTAAAATAAATATAATATTTTAAATATATCATAATTAATAGAAAATTATTTCTAACAAAACCTCTATAAAATAAAAATATTATTTTAACATATTTAAATTCACTATCTTCGTTTTAATTATTAATAGGTTATAAAACTATTATAAAATAGTATAGATATATCATAACTAAAGAAGTTTTTTATAAATTTCAAAAATATTTTCAAAAGGTAATTAACTATGTAATTTTACCAAATTTAAAATTTAATTTAATATGTTACAACGTGCTCGGTCTAAATAATATTCTCAAACGAACTGCCCGGAAACCGAAATGTCAGTCCCAGCAAGTCAAAAATGACTTGGGGCAGTTATAGAAAAGCTCTAAACGCTGAGAACACACGAAAATGAGGGAAATGACCGGGAAGGTCATTACAATATCCACTACTAAGAGGACTTTCGTCCGCGAAAGTCAAGAATAAGCATATACCTGAAGTCGTGAACAAGTAGGGATACTGGGCTCGCATGTCACGTTCAAGCTCCCAAGTAGCCTCCTCAACCGGACGGTGACGCCACTGTACCTTAACCACTGGAATATCCCGGGAGCGTAACCGTCTGACATTTCTAGCCAAAATGGATACAGGCTCCTCCACAAATGCTAACTTATCATCTAACTGAACCGAGTCCCACTGAAGCACATGCGACTCATCCGAAATGTACTGTCGCAGCATAGAAACATGAAACACTGGGTGGATAGCTGAAAATGCCGGAGGTAAAGCTAACATATAAGCGACCTCTCCAACTGTCTGCAAAATCTCAAAGGGTCCAATATATCTGGGGCTAAGCTTGCCCCTCCTACCAAACCGCATTACGCCCTTCATGGGCGATATTCGTAAGAAGACCCTATCACCCACCCTGAATTTCAATGGACGACGTCTACGGTTAGCATAACTCCTCTGTCTACTCTGAGCTGTCCGCAGCCTATCCTGAATTATTCGAACTCGGTCCAAAGATTCTCGGAGTAAATCTGTGCCACGAGGACTGACTTCTGAGGTCTCGAACCAACCCACTGGAGATCGACACCGTCTCCCATACAAAGCCTCAAACGGAGCCATTTGAATGCTGGAGTGAAAGCTATTATTATACGCAAACTCGGCTAAAGGTAAGAATTGATCCCACTGACCCCCAAAGTCTAACACACAAGCGCGGAGCATATCCTCCAATACCTGAATAGTTCGTTCAGACTGCCCATCGGTTTGAGGATGAAATGCAGTGCTGAGGTCCACCTGGGTACCCAACTCTTCCTGGAAAGTCTGCCAGAAACTGGAGGTAAACTGAGACCCTCGGTCTGAGATAATAGATATTGGCACTCCATGTAGGCGGACCACCTCCTGAATATATACACGAGCTAACCTCTCAGCACTATAGGAGACTCGAACAGGGATAAAGTGTGCAGACTTAGTCAACCGGTCCACAATAACCCAAATACTATCAAAACCACGGGAGGTGCGAGGCAATCCAACAATGAAATCCATAGTGACCCGCTCCCATTTCCACTCGGGAATGGGCAATTGCTGAAGCATTCCACCAGGTCTCTGGTGCTCGGCCTTTACCTGCTGACAACAAAGGCATCGGGCTACAAACCCTGCTATATCTCTCCGCATACCGCTCCACCAATAGTGCTGTCTCAGATCTCTATACATCTTAGCTGTCCCGGGGTGAATAGAATATCTAGAACTGTGAGCTTCACGCAAAATCAACTGAATTAAATCTTCAACCCTCGGGACACAAATACGACCGTCAAACCTCAGAACACCATCAGAACCCAAGGTAGCTCTCTCAGACTCACCCTTCAATACCTGATCTCGAATTCTACGGAGACCGCTATCCTCAAATTGACGACTCTGAATCTGCTCCAGCAAAGTAGATCTCGCACCAACACAAGCGATAACCCTCCTGGGGTCAGAAATATCCAAACGCACCATCGAGTTAACTAAGGACTGAATATCCAAAGCCAACGGCCGCTGAGAGACTGGAATGAAGGCTAAGCTACCCATACTCACTGCCTTTCGGCTCAAGGCGTCCGCTACCACATTCGCCTTGCTCGGATGATAGAGAATAGAGATATCATAGTCCTTTAACAATTCAATCCATCTGCGCTGCCTCGAATTAAGATCCCTCTGAGTCATTATATGCTGAAGACTGCGGTGGTCTGTAAAGATCTCACAATGCACACCGTATAGATAATGCCTCCAAATCCGCAGTGCAAATACTACCGCTGCTAATTCTAAGTCATGAGTGGGATAATTAAGTTCGTGCACCTTCAGCTGCCTCGATGCATAAGCAATGACACGACCCCGCTGCATTAAAACACATCCCAAACCGATACCAGAAGCATCACAATACACGGTGAAACCTTCACCCTCAACTGGAAGAGTCAACACAGGGGCAGAAGTAAGTCGATCCTTGAGTTTTAGAAAGCTCGCCTCACAATCCTCAGACCACTGAAATAGAACCTCCTTCCTAGTTAGTCTGGTCATAGGAGATGCAATAGACGAGAAGCCCTCAACAAATCGCCTGTAGTATCCTGCCAACCCAACAAAACTGCAAACCTCGGTAGGTGACGTGGGCCTAGCCCAACCACGAATAGCCTCAATCTTCGCTGGGTCTACCATGATACCGTGTCTAGACACAACATGGCCCAAGAAAGCTACAGATTCAAGCCAGAACTCACACTTTGAGAACTTGGCATAAAGCCGATGATCTCTCAAAGTGTGGAGCACAATCCTCAAATGCTGCTCATGCTCCTCGTTACTCCTCGAATAAACCAAGATGTCGTCAATAAACACAATCACAAAAGAGTCTAAGTATGGCCTGAATACACGATTCATTAGATCCATAAAAGCTGCTGGGGCATTAGTCAACCCAAAAGACATCACCAGGAACTCATAGTGGCCGTACCGAGTCCTGAAGGCTGTCTTAGGGATGTCCTCAGTCCTAACTCTCAACTGATGATATCCAGACCTCAAATCTATCTTTGAGAATACCGCTGCACCCTGAAGTTGATCAAACAAATCATCGATACGAGGCATAGGATACTTATTCTTCACCGTCACCCTATTTAACTGTCTGTAATGGATACACATTCGCATAGATCCGTCCTTCTTCTTTACAAACAGAACTGGAGCACCCCATGGAGATACACTTGGCCTGATAAAACCCTTCCCCAAAAGATCCTCAAGCTGACTACTCAACTCTCTCAACTCAGCAGGAGCCATACGATAAGGAGCCATAGAAATAGGTTGAGTGCCCGGCTCAAGGTCGATAATGAACTCTATATCACGCTCAGGAGGAAGGCCAGGTAGGTCAGTCGGGAACACATCAGGAAACTCACGAACAATCGGGACGGAGTCAAGTGACGGACTCTCAATGCTAGCATCCCGAACATAAGCAAGGAATGAATCACATCCCCTCGACATCAATCTACGAGCACGAACATATGAAATAATCCCTGTCGGTGTGCGGCTAACAGACCCCTGCCACACCACCGGGGGTATGCCAGGCATGGCTAAGGTCACAGTCTTAGCAAAGCAATCCAAGACTGCATGATGGATAGACAACCAGTCCATGCCCAGAATCACATCAAAGTCTACCATGGCCAATACAATAAAATCAACCCGAGTCTCAAACTCCTGAACAGTCACCAGACAAGATCTATATACCCGATCCACTACTAAGGAATCACCAACGGGGGTAGATACATGTAAGGGTACAGATAATAACTCAGAACATAAACCCAACCGTGGTGCATAATAAGTAGATACATAAGAAAACGTGGATCCAGGATCAAATAATGCAGAAGCTGGCTGATGGCATACGGAAATCATACCTGTAATCACCGCATCCGAAGCCTCAGCCTCCGGCCTAGCCGGTACGGCATACAACTGACGCTGACTACTACTAGTCTGAGCACCAACCTGACTACCAGTCCGACCTCCCTGCGCTCTACCTCGAGAATCCTGGGGACCACCCCGACGACCCTGTGCACTACCTCTACCCGCTGGTGGTATAGATCTGAGGGGCTGTGCTATCTGAACTGAAGGCTCAATCGCCATGCGCTGAGGACACTCACGTGCAAAATGACCAATAACCCCACAAGTATAACATGCTCCTGGCTCCCTGCTCGGCCTAGAAGGTCCGGCTGATCCGGTGTGACCCCCTCTAGTCGATGAACTGGGCTGACCACGTCCCTGAGGCTGTCTAACAGAACCACTATAGGCGGGCTGACCTCTATCAGATATTTGCAAAGCTGACTGTACGGGCCTACTGGGCTGACCCTGTCGCTGAAAAGACTGCTGCTGCTGCTGAGGGTACCTACCCTGAAACTGGAAACCACGACCTCTGAACTGCGAACCACTATGGCTCCCACTGAAACTACCCTGAACACGAGGCCTCTTATCGCTGCCCCCTTGGGCCTCGCGATCCATCTCCTCAATAGAGTATACATGCTCGGTAATCTCTGCGAATGACTTTCCTGAAGTCACTAAACTCTGGGTAGCTCTGCGGAGTGGCAATCTCAGTCCCCTGACAAAACATCTAATTCTCTCATACTCATCAGGCAGAATAGAGGTAGCGTGCCTAGCAAGATCATGAAACCTCGCCTCATACTCGGCCACAGATAATGAACCCTGAGTCCATCTGGAGAACTCATCCCTGAGTCGCTCTCGCATAGTACGGGGCATATACTTTCCCAAGAAAATCTCAGAGAACTGGGTCCAGGTAACCGGCGGAGATCCTGCTGGTCTGGAATCAAGATATACCCTCCACCATCTCCTCGCTGCAGTGTCAAACTGATATGCCACAAAATCAACACCACGAGACTGTACCAATCCTAAATTCCTCAGTCTATCCTCGCAGCTGGACAAGAACTCATATGCATCCTCACCCGGAGTACCAGCAAATCTCGGTGGAGTCAACCTCAAGAAACGCCCAAACATCCTCTGCTCATCGACAGACATAACAGGCTGATCTGCCACCGGCTGTGGAGCTACCGGCGCTGGCGGAATCTCAACTCTGGGTGCTGCAGCTGCAGGTTGTGCCCCAATACCAACTCCCTGTACTGCTGGTTGGGCTCCCTCAGCTGACGGACCTCCAACTATCCCCAGCAACTGAAGTAATGTACCTCGAAGTAAAGATGCATCAATAAATCCAGGTGGAGCCTGGACTGCTCCCTGGCCCACTGGCTGCTGTGGCGGCGGAGCATCTGGAGCTATAACAGGATCGGGTGGCTGATCCCTAACATGATCTCGACCTGGGGCTGCTGCTCTACCCTGCCCCCGACCTCTGGGTCGACCTCGGCCCCTCACAGGAGCCCTTGCTGCAGGCTCGGGGTCTCGACCCCTGGCTCTCGTATTATGCGTCCTAGCCATCTGCGTAAAGAGTGAACCAACTGAAGATCAGAAACTAATACAGACTCGACGCACGGACATGAGTCAAGAAAATGAGAGACTCCCCTAGAAATGTTCCGTAGCCTCCCGAGGATAGGATACAGGCGTCCCCGCACCGATCCACAGGACTCTACTAAACATTGGCTCATGTACCGACACTACCTACACAACCTAGGCTCTGATACCAAGCTGTCACGACCCAATTCTGAGTCATGATGGCGCCTATCGTAACCCACCAATAGGCAAGCCAAACCCTAGCCCGGAGCGACAAGCGACGGGCGGAATCTCATAAAATAGAGAAGTAGAAGTAACCGTATTTATAAACATGCTATAATGCTAAAGACAGAATCAGAATATGTATATGTACCAAGACTGAGAAGGAAGAGGACAGTATATAAAGTCAAGAACCCTTCCCAAGACCTGGTGAGGTCAGTACAGGAGCCACTACTAAACATACCCAAAATACAAGACAGAAACCAAATATGTATAACAAGTACAACAGTCTTGAGAGCAAAAGACTATACAGTAGAAGATGGAGTAGGATCTGCCTCAGACGTCAGTAAGCTCACCCTGCTCCGGAGTCAGTGCTAAGAAAAGAGTCACGTCACCACCGTCGACTAGTGCCTGGATCTGCATCGGGGAAAAAGATGCAGAAGTGCAGTATGAGTACCGGGCAATGGGTACTCAGTAGGCATCATCAGCCGACTGAGCTAAAGGTAATATAAACAGGCTAAAGTACGGGGGTGCATGCTAAGTCTGGTATAACTATAAATAATAAGTACATAAGTAGCGGTTGAGGCGTATAGACATGCTCAGGAGAAAAATAAATGCGATACTGAATAACGAGTAAATAAATGCATACGTAAACACACAAGTCAACCATAACCTATCTGGGTCCCCATAAACCCGATAGGCACACGAAAGAAAACAATAACCCAACCTGGCCCCCATAAACCGGTGGGACACACAAGAATAATAAACTCATAGTCACCAGTGTCTCGAAGCTGTGTCAGTATCCAGTAACCACAATAACCAACAAGGGTGCACCGGGCTTGAACCGGCACCAATGGGTAATAACAAGAGGCCAGACGCCGGAGTCGAACCGGAAGCAGTGGGTAATAACAAGAGGCCACATATATATCATATCTGCCAGACTCGAACCGGAACTCATATAACAACAGTATCATGATCACGGTACCCAGTACCAAAATTCTCCAATCATATAATAACCAGATGCCGGACTCGAACCGGGACTCATAATAATCAGTGGCCGGACTCGAACCGGAACTCATAGTGTATTACAATCCGGGGCCGGACTCGAACCGGAACACCCAATAGTCAATAACCAAAATCATCATACCAGAATCAGTAGCCGGACTCGAACCGGAACTCACAATAGCCAGTAACCAGAACAGAACCAAATATCATATCATATCAGATAAACGGAAAACATGCTAGTCCCAGGCCGAAACTGAAGTATAGATAAAGGAGCTAACCCATTACCTGCTACAAGGTAAGTCCCCGGGTCCTCCTAGGTCCATAGTCTACTATCATACAATATCTAAGTCAGTCCGGGTATCTAGAGTAGCTCATGACAAGGTGGGTCCTAATTCTAAGCTAAGACCAGCAATCCCGATCAAGTGCGGTGCTGTTAGGGACTAAAATGCTAAATAGGTCAATTTGGGTATATTCGGGGTGACTAAATGCCGTCACAAGTCTAACAGGTCACAGAGGGCTTAACCAAGCCCAAAAATGTCAACGTTCTGACAAGTCGGCAAAAAGGGTAACGGGATCCACTACCGGGTCCCGGATACCAAGTCTGGTTATACCTGTCTAAGTCTGGGCTAAGTCTGTCTAAGCCTGGACTAAGGTCCAACAATAATATTCCCCAATCAGTATTCCATAACAACAATACTATCCGACCCCAAATAGGTCATAAGTGGTGTACCGTAAGGATAACGGGCCTGGATTGTGTCCGAACAGCCCTATCCGGCCTAAAAAGGCCTAAATCACAGTAAACCACCACCTCCAAGTCTATAATTCCAGCCCACAATACCAGCACAATAGCATACATATATCACACATAAGCTCAATCTAAGTGTAAAGGAAGGTAAACCTAGCCTACCTGGACGCCTGCCGCAAGCCTGTCAAGAAAACCAGCTAAATAGGAGCCTTTCCCTTTCGAGAGGCCTTCGACTGCTGCCAAGCTACCAAAATAATAAACTACATGTCAAAACATGACTATTGACACCTATATTGCATTAGTTTGGAAAAATGTCTGAACCGTCCCCGTGGGGCCCACTTGCGGAATCGCAAAACCGAAACCGTCACAGCGTCCCAAATCACCCCGTGATCAATAGTCACAACTAACACCATTCAATTTGAGCTCAAAATATAGCTCAAACATCAATATCAATCCCAAAATATAACAATTTAAATACACAACTTTAAGCTAAGACTGACTGAAAACTTACTATATAAAGACGTTATACTATCAATCACGCGATCCCCGAGTTTGAATAACTGGATGTAGATGATTACTTTACCTTTTCGGAATCAAATTATAAACTTCCTTTCTATAATATCAAATTCGTAAAACGTCCTATCAATGTGAATTTGAAAAATGTATATAATACATTTGGGAGAGAAAACATTCGGCCCTTGCTTCTCTTTTTGATATTCACGAATGGAACTAGGACAAGGTTATTTAGGCAGAATTAAGTTTGCCTATTACATTGACTAAGTGCCATATTAATGGCCAAGTGGCAGCCTCCCCATTATTAAGCAATGTGTTGTCCACCTTCTAAATCTCCACGTGGAGTGGAGGTGGCACACTAATATAAATTTCATCCCGTTATATATGTATTCGGGTATTGCATAGGCTCGTGGTAAAATAAATATAATATTTTAAATATATCATAATTAATAGAAAATTATTTCTAACAAAACCTCTATAAAATAAAAATATTATTTTAATATATTTAAATTCACTATCTTCGTTTTAATTATTAATAGGTTATAAAACTATTATAAAATAGTATAGATATATCATAACTAAAGAAGTTTTTTATAAATTTCAAAAATATTTTCAAAAGGTAATTAACTATGTAATTTTACCAAATTTAAAATTTAATTTAATATGTTACAACGTGCTCGGTCTAAATAATATTCTCAAACGAACTGCCCGAAAACCGAAATGTCAGTCCCAGCAAGTCAAAAATGACTTGGGGCAGTTATAGAAAAGCTCTAAACGCTGAGAACACACGAAAATGAGGGAAATGACCGGGAAGGTCATTACATTATCTATTAATTGTTTGGCACAATAATCTGCGAAAATAAGCGACGGACATTGAGACGCTGTCCGTCGATTTTAATAAAAAATAAATAAAAATTTAAAATAAATTAAAAAAAGACGGACAACTTTGGTTTTCTGGAGCAAGAAATTAGACTTGAATCCCGCATCAGAAATTAGACTTGAAATAAATATCCGTCGTTTTTTTGCCTTTTTTTAGTAGTGTAAGTTACTATTGCAAGAAATTAGACTTGAATCCCGCATCAGTAATTTTTAGATTTGTGCGGCAAATAGTATCCATTATCTACCCTTTGGCTTTTCTAACTTTCGATTCTTGTGGTCCTTGAGTTTGAGTGACTTGAGAATCTTTAAAAAATTTCATCAGTGTCAAATTTATAAAATCTTCAAAAGTTTACAATTGCCTTAGTCTAGTATTTAGTTTGCCTTAGGACCCATGTTCAGATAGGTTTGCTTCTCACCAGATCTTGATCAAGATCTAGATTTGGTGATAGAAAAAATATTCAGGGGACAATACAAACTCAAAATAGTTAAGGTGTGCAATTTACAATTCAAGCAAACTTTAGGATGCTTAATATCAGGTTTCTTTTTTTAAAAAAAATAACTATCTGAACTAAAGATCGTACCTATTGAACATTTGAGTTTGAGCCAAATTGTGTTCTAACTTTGGAACTATGTTCATATACGTATGGTTCTCACAAGATTTTGGCCTAGAAAGATGATAGACACACTCCAAAAAATATATCCAGGGGATAATATCAAGTTAACATAGCTCAAGTATGCAACTTACAAATCGAATCAACTTTGGATATTTTGGGCTACATATATACATATGTGCACTTTGCCAATTTTTTTTTAGACACCTGGACAAAAGAATATAATTGTATTTATTGAACGCTTTAACTTGCGTCAAAGTATGTTAAAATGATTAATTCACTCGTAATATAAGTTTTCAAACAGGTACCATAAATGAAATAGTGTTAAAAAATTATTTTAGGTTACCCCTTCGAAATTCCGTGACATTTATCTTGGAGTACACATAAGTTTTGCTATAAAAAATTCGATTTTATAGTGAAACGTGGAACAACTTCAGGCTATGTTGGAATACGAAACTTTCGCAAGTAAAATTTCAGTACAATGTGTTGAATTTGAATAATTACCGGAAGCTTTAAATATGCAGTTTAAACTCTTGAATTTTTGAACTACACCTAATACAAATCTTGGAGTTGCAAATTTTAAGGCGAAAATAATACTACCTCCGTTCCTTTTTATTTGTCACTATTTTTCTAATTGAATTTCTGTTTTTACTTGTCACTTTTGACATATCAAGAAAACACATTTTTTTTCTATTTTACCTTCAGCATTAATTGCTTATTCCACAAACTATTTTAAGATATATTGCTGTAACATCATTTAATAGGGGTAGTATGGTAAAATAGTCATATCAATAATTGTTTTCTTAATGGGTGTGTCATGTCAAAAAGTAACAAGTAAATGTTGAATTTTTGTTTAAATTAAATTACTAAATATATTTTATGAAGAGGTGTCTTTTTAGAAAAGAGGTATCTTTTGAAGAAGATGTGTCTTTTAAATTCAAGGCTGTGTCCTTTCCACCAATTTTATTTGAACCAAACCTCTTGTGATTTTCAACATATCTTTTAACTTTCACCTAAGAACTCTTCTTACAACTTTCCCCAAAAAATCAAGTTCGATAAGTTTTTGCTTTCCAGAAAAATCTCTTCACTATTTGCTTAGTGCAAAATTTCATAGACTTGTCATATTCACTAAAACTATTTGCATATAATCTCATAGCAATCTCGCAGAGGAGAGGGAGCAAATATCGTTTTTAGAAAAGCATTTCGCGCGTGTCTCAAGCCTTTAATTATGTGTTCGTTGTTTCGAATTATTAACCCTTCATTTTGTGTTCTTCTTCGTGTATATTTGTGTTTATGGAACATATTTTCCAACAATCTAAAAATGATATTTGCCAAGAAGAAGAAGTTGGGGGAAAAGGGGCGTCCACCGATGAGGAGGACAACGAGCATGAGAGAGATCACCGTTGATCTAGAGACTGGCAGTGAGCAAGAGTCGTTCATTATAAGCCTAAAATTATGGGTGATGTGATTAAGGGTTTGTCAGAGAAGGAAGTAATAATAATGCGTGGAAACCAGGACTGCAGTTTGTCGTCGATCAGTGAAATTCGAGGAACTTGTGTCTGCTAAGGTTAATAGGTTTTCGATAATGGCGGATAACAGTATTTGAAGTTGAAACTTTTTACAAGACGATGAAGAAAAAAAAATAGTGCTATGTATCAGTAATGATTTTTCTTTAAGAAATAAAGAGAATCTTCTCTATCCTATTTCTCTATATATGAATGGGAAGAGCGTGAAATATTGATAAGCAGGGGGAGTATAATGAAATTTAGTACAAAGAATTGCTCTAGGAGAGTGGAGATTAGTAATGCCGGTTGCTGTAGTATGTGTTTTATGCAAAAACAAATCAGCATGGACAAAGAGATTGAGGGATGACAACAGTCAACAGTTTGTAATGCTGTTGCAGATGTTAAGGCGTGAAAAAATATATAAAGCAAGTGACAAAATCGGGTTCTACTTCTTTGCCTCTACTTGTTATTTAATTTTAAAATTTTTGCCCTTGTGATTTTTGTGAAATTTATTTTCATAAATTTAAGGGTAAATAATATATTTGTGATGATCTTCAAGTGCTTAATATTTTCTTATGTGATCATTGTGATTCGTTATTCTTGCATAAGGATCATATGTAAAATTTATTTTCAAGTTGTACAATGATATGGAATATTACATTGTTTACAAGTGTGTGTCTATACTTGAAAGTTGTTATAAGTGAATCTGAGATCTAGAGAATATGGTTAGTGAATTGAGTTTTCTCTATATGTGATATGAAAAGACACTTGATATGTTTAAAGTGTGGGGGTGTTTGCCATGTAATTAGAAGTCAATATTAGACTTAGCATTATTTAATATATATTTGAAGAGTATAAACTTGAGATAGTTAGTATACCTTCATTTTACAATTCTTGATGGATATGTGATATTGTGTGATAGTTTATCGATATGTGAATTGAAAAAAAAATTAATTAAAAAAAATCATAAGAGATTTTTATTTTCACACTTAAACGGAAGGATCTTGGATAAATTGGTACTATGATATGAGTATCAAGATTAAATAAAATAGTGGGGGTAATGTATTGAGTTAATCTCGCTACATTGAGAAAAGAGTGTTAAATAATTTTAGTCACTTAAATATAAAGTAGACAATACCCATTTGATCCTAGATCGAGTTAACTAATTATGATGAAAGAATTGTGACTTAACTTGTGTAAGCAAGTGCTATTGGAAGGGCCAGTAGTCGAGTTCTTCGTTTTCATTAGAAAACTAAAACTAAAGATTTACGGAAATCTAAGTTTCATACTATTTTATAAGATATATCGATACAAGTTGGTATCAAATATGTGAAAAAATAAATTTATCACATAACGAATGTTACCTTGGGAGGAGGTATAATTTCATTTCTTGAAACCAAGTAATAGACTTGCATTAGTGGAAGCAAGGAAAGGAGTTGAATGGTAGAGGAATTTTATCTTTTTAAAGTGAATCCGTTGATTTTGTAAAATATGAGCTCAATTTTGTGATAATCAAGTCACTTTAACTCGAGCATATAAAGATTATATAATGAGAAGTCAAAATGCATAAGTTATTGACATGAGTAGGTGAGAAAGTTAATTTAAGATGGAATAACTTCTATCACATTGATGGATTCAAATGAAATTGACTAATCTATTTACTAAACTTATTAAAAGGAAGTTATTGAATACAACTTCAAGTTTTATTATATTAAAACTCCTTAATTAGATCCACCAATAATGGAAACCCTACCCAACACTGTGACATGAATAGTTATGGGTTCAAAGGGTAATAACAAGTTATTGATACATGGATGTTTCAGTGCTTAAGTAAGAGATATACTAGTACTGGTTGTCATAGAATGGAGGGTTGGGTTCTAATACTCTTAATGAGGTTCAGTTCAAGGAACAAGTGTCTCAAATATGACAGACACTGAAAGAACTTCACCTATATGAACATAGAAGTGGTGCCGCTTCGATTGGGAGTTGGAGTTGCTCTCATAAATGTTCATGAATTTTGGATAGCACATGGCCATAAAAGTGCTAAGCATGTTGAGTGAAAAGCAGGAATGAAATGTTTGTTCGTGTAGTGTCAGCGATGTTATCACAAGGAATAACATGTTCAAAGCTATTATGCTACGTGGAATTTCGATTTTGTCTTGTGGCATTGCACTAAGGTACTATTCAAATCAAAAGATACATTACTTTATGCGTGAACATAACTTGATCTTTGTGTCCTAATTTATATTTAAACAAGTGGGGGATTGTTGAATTTTTGTTTAAATTAAATTACTAAATGTATTTTATGAAGAGGTGTTTTTGGAGAAGAGGTGTCTTTTATTAAAGGTTGTGTCCTTTCCACCAATTTTATTTAAACCAAACCTCCTGTGATTTTCAACGTATCTTTTAACTTTCACCAGAGAACTCTTCTTACAACTTTCACCAAAAAGATCAGGTTCAATAAGTTCTTGCTTTGCAGAAGAATCTCTTCACTATTTGCTTAGTGTAGAATTTCATAGGCTTGTCATATCCACTAAAACTATTTGCATATAATCCAATAGCAATCTCACAGAGGAGAGGGAGCAAATATCGTTTTTAGGAAAGCGTTTCACGCGTGTTTCAAGCCTTTAATTATGTGTTCGTTGTTCGGATTATTAACCTTTCATCTTGTGTTCTTCTTCTTATATATTTGTGTTTATGAAACATATTTTCTAAATGTAAAAGCGAATGGAGGGAGTAGTAGTACTTACTATGGAGTTCATACTAGTGTTGGAATTCAAACGTTAACAAGTAAAACTCCAGATAATATTTTCTCCATTCATTTTTACTTATCCAACAGATGCCAAGTACTTCCTCTGTTCATTTTTTACTTGTAACTTCTAGAGTTGGCACACTCATTAAGAAAACAATGATTTTGACATGGTTATTTCACCACACTACCCTTGTTTATTGATGTTTAGTATTAGTTATTGAAAAATGATTTGAAAAATAAGTAATTAATGTTAACGGTAAAACATCAAAAAAATAATTATCTTTTCTTGATATGTTGAAAGTGACAAATAAAAATAAAAATTTATTTATGAAATAATAGGCATGCAAAAGTGAACGAAGGAGTAATATGAAACGGAGGTAGTACTTCTTATTTAGAAATTTAAGATAAAATTAATTATTTTTTCTCATTCTACCCTTAGCAATTATTGTTCTTGAAAACTAAAACAACAACAACAATAACATACCCAGTAAAATCCCACAAGTGAGGTCTGGGGAAGATAAAGTGTATGCAGACGTTACCACTGCCTCGGGGAGGTAGAGAGGTTGTTTCCGAAAGACCCTCGACTCAAGTGTAGCTTCTTGAAAACTACAAACACCTCAATTATGACACATAAATAGAATAAATATTCAATAAAAAAATTATATCTTAAGACACAAATAAGAGTAAAATAGTCAAACGTTCCTTGTAATTAGTTTTTTTCTCAGGGGCGTATAAATAAAAAAACACGACAAATATTTTGAGACACAGAGAGTAATTACAAATTTTACCCAAGTCAGCAACACTTCCAAATGCCACTTCTTCCCGTCGCATCCGTCTTCAGGACGATATAGCCATGCCTAGAGCTTCGTCATTCTCTTCCACCGAAAGCAAGAATGGCATAATCAATCGCATCTGCAACCGAAACCCAAGCTGGCGAATAAGCAAGTGTAATTACAAATTTTACCCAATAATAAGAAAGGAAAAGGGTCAAATTTATCCCTCTACTTTCAAAAATGATTTATATTTAACCTCCGTTATACTTTTGGAAAAAATATACCCAAAGTTGTTAAAAATAACTCTTGCTTCTATTGCTCAGCTTTTAAAATGACAAGTGGACTCCACGTGTGTATTTGTTTTTAGCAATTCTTTAATTCTAATGTTCCACATGGTATGCTTAAAATTACAAGATTGACGGATATTTTGGTACATTTGTCATATTTTTAACCTAAATCACAAAATTCAAAAGTCTTTTTTATTTTCTTAAGTTTAGTACCGAGTCTAAACATGTCATTCTTTTTTAAACGGAGGAAGTATGTGAAATAAATAACACGTGGAGTCAACTTGTCATTTTAAAAGCTGAGTCATAGAAATAAGGGGTATTTCTAACAAATATTTGTTTCCAAAGTAAACAAATGTTAAATATAAAGCATTTCTGAACGTAGAGAGGTTGATCTGACCCCCTTTTCACTAATAAGTATAGCCTAGTCCAAAAAGATATATAAATGAAATATATAAATAGAAAAGAAAATTGAAATTGTGACTACAAATGTGGAAAATTGTAGCATTGACTAGAGAAATATTAGTGTATTTAAGCCTTTGCAAATGACTTTGACCTAAAATGAGGTTTCGTAAGAAAACCACAAGCTGTGCGTACATTTATTCAAGATAAGAATCATCTATTTCCTTTTCTGTTAACCAAAATAATTGACTCAAAATCATCCCTTCGTTCATTCTTTCCATCCATGGAGAATCTTCCCACTTTTTTCATAGATAATTATGCTTCATCTATGAAGAAAAAAGAATTGAAGAATCTAGGGTTTCTATTGTGGTTTTCTTGAAAAACCATGCTTCATCTATATGGTGTCTCGGAGAACTAGTTAAAATTCTTGAAAACAATTGAAAATCGTTTTGCCATTTTTTTAAGTGAAGCTTTGGGTAGGTGAAATGCTAATGACATGTACTGATTTCTTGATCCTTCTTTCTACTTTGTGAAGCAAACTCATACAAAATATTCCTCTCAATGAATATTCTATAGCTTCAATGTGCATATTTGAATTAGGGAAAAGGAATAAATTTTTAGTAATGTCATAAGATTAAAAGATATAATTTGATTGAAGAAACGTCACTTCAACTATTTCGGTTTATAAAATACAAAGTTAAGAAGGATGAATTTGTTGTTTTCCGGGTTTAGTAAAGTCTGTATTTTTTCAACAAGAACTTCAAACACATGTTCAACTTAAAGAATGAACAATTAAATGAAGCTTGAACTCTGTATTCAAAACTTTGAACTTCAACAATAAGTTCAACCCAACTTATGAACATCAAAGAAATGAAGTTCAAACTATTTTATGGAAATAGTAAAACCAAACTTATAGAAGATATGAAGATTAGAAGATTTAAGTACAACGAATTCACGGTGTGTCCTTAAGGAAATTATTCTCATCAAGTACCCGAGGTTATGGAATATATCCTCCCAGGATAAAATGAATCACTTCGATAGAATGACGGTACCTCAAACCCTATCGAACTACGAACGCACTCAACGATCGTAAATCGCACTTGAATTTTTAGGAAGAAGAAGATGTTTTTTCACTTCAAATTTCGTGCCTATACCTGAGGAAAAAATCAGGTATTTATAGCCAAAAGGTGGTGCTTTAAAAAGGAAGCAATGGTTCTTGAATAGATGCACTGTTTCGGACTGTCGGGCCACCTGCGCACACAGATGGGTCACCTGCGCTCGCAGGTCGACTTCCGTCAAAATATAGAAAGTTCCCCTTGACCTGCGCTGGCCAAATGCGCCCTCAAATGGCAATCTGTGCGCGCAGGTCATTGTTTCTGTCTTCAACCAGTGCCTCGAAGGGTCACATCCCTTCGAGTACATTGTGACATGCGTCCGTACTTCCTCATGTGCATCCGCAAATGGAGAATATTTTTGTATCAAATTTTTGGATTCAAAAGTCATTAACTCTCAAGTTTTAAATGAATTTTGTCTAAAAAGATAATCTCTCGATCTATCATTTTTCAAATCCAAATCCGAAGCCGAAGCCGAGCCGAGCGAGCGACGACGACGATGACGGGAGGCTTGCTTTCTTCTTGCCTCACTATCCACATGAAGGAATGCTTCTTAATTTAAGCATAAGGTTTTTCCTTTTTTCCACCAATGTGGGAGAACACTCCTTTTCTAAAGTGAACATACATTTCACTTCTCCTTCATTTTCTTTTTTCCATTTTTCATTCACATTTTCACTAGAACCCAACAATCCCCCACATGAATGGGGAATGACTATTTCATCAAAAAATATTGAGACAAGCGTGTGATCTACAGGCAAAGACTAATTGCATCTGGATAAGTAGGTTTTCCTTTGAATTTTTCATTGTGAACTTGCATCGGATGCACTCGGTCAATCTGTAGATGTGATATCTTTGAACCATCAAACTTTAATGTACACCTAGAAAACACAAGTCACATAACCAGCCTTTTACCATTTACGGTTTCATGATTTTTTTCATTTCAGCCATGAACACAACCTGGTTTCATAAAAGCTTAGAGAATTGGCCTTTACTATCATTATCCTTGAAGCGGTTTGCACTTCACCCTCACATAGGTGATTCCTAAAAATTTAATCCTATAGATCAAATAATTTGGTCAAACCTGCCAAACTTAGAAACTATTAAAAAACTTTCAACCATAAGCCTTATCTTTATTTCCTAAACATTGTCTTCATCATAAGAATGAATTGAGTTAATTGATAATGTTGAACTATCATTCACAACTTTGTTTGATCTCCTTGAACCTAGCTCTTGGGATCTCCAATCTGCTAGGTAGAGTTACCGCGTGATGACTTGTCCTAGGCCGTAAACCCATTCCCTTCAATGATCTCTCAACTCCCTCTATAGATAGGACTTTTGTAAGTGGATCTGACACATTATCCTTTGACTTCACATAGTCAATCGTGATAATTCCACTAGAGAGAAGTTCTCTAAAGGTATTATGTGTCCGTCTTATATTTCGAGATTTACCGTTATACATCATGCTTCCTGCCCTACCTATTGTCGCTCGACTATCACAGTGTATGCATATTGGTGCCAATGGTTTGGACCAATATGGAATTTCTTCCAAGAAATTCCAGAGCCATTCAGCTTCTTCACCGATTTTATCTAATGCGATAAATTCAGATTCCATAGTAGAGAGGGAAATACATGACTAATTGGATGATTTCCAAGAGACTGCTCCTCCACCAAGAGTAAACACATATCCACCTGTGGATTTTACTTCATTCGATCCGGTGATCCAATTTACATCACTATATCCTTCAATTACCACTTGATATTTGTTATAATGCAAAGCAAAGTCTTAAGTATGTTTTAGATACCCCAAAACTCTTTTCATTGTCATCCAATGAGTTTGATTGGGGTTACTCGTGTACCGACTCAATTTACTAATAGCACATGCTATATCTGGTTGCGTACAATTCATAATATACATCAAACTTCCCAAAACTCTTGCACAATCCAATTGTGAGTCACTTTCACCTTCATTCTTTTGAAGTGCAAAACTCACGTCTAATGGAGTCTTGGCAATATTAAAATTCAAATACTTGAACTTGTCAAATACCTTTTCTATGTAATGAGACTGTGACAATGTCAACCCTTGTGGAGTTCTATGAATTCTTTTTCCTAAGATAATATCAGCAACTCCAAGGTCTTTCACATCAAACTTGCTCTCAAGCATTCGTTTAGTCGCATTTATGTCAGAAATATCTCTACTGATAATCAACATGTCATCCACATAAAAACAAACAATGACTTTGTGATTTTGAGTGTCTTTAATATAAATTCATTTATCACATTCATTTATCTTGAATCTGTTTGCCAACATGGTTTGGTTAAACTTTCCATGCCACTGTTTGGGTGCTTGCTTTAGTCCATAAAGTGACTTAACAAGTTTGCACACTTTTCTTTCTTTACCAGGAACCACAAAACCCTCAGGTTGTTCCATGTAAATGTTTTCCTCCAATTCTTTATTTAAGAATGCAGTTTTCACATCTATTTGATGGATTTCAAGTCCATATACCGCAGCTAATGCAACCAATATCCGAATGGACGTTATCCTTGTTACTGGCGAGTATGTGTCGAAGTAATCAAGGCCTTCTTTTTGTCTAAAGCCTTTCATAACAAGTCTTGCCTTGTATTTGTCAATAGTATCATCAGCTTTCATTTTTCTTTTGAAGATCCATTTAGAACCTAAAGGTTTATTTCCTGGAGGAAGATCAACCAACTCCCAAGTATGGTTACTTAAGATTGAATCAATCTCACTATTGACTGCCTCTTTCCAAAAAGATGAGTCCGCAGACGATATCGCTTCTTTGAATGTTTGAGGTTCAGTTTTGAGAAGAAATGTTACAAAATCTGATCCGAAGAAAGTTGACGTCCTTTGACGTTTACTACGCCTTGAATTCTCTTGATTAAGTACATTCTCCCTTGGTTCATTCCTAGGTCATTTAGACCCTTCACTAGACAGTTTATTTCTAGTTTTATAAGGATAAATGTGCTCAACTCAGCATTGGTGTCTGGTGCACCACAAATATGACCCCTTACCGCATTTATGACCACCGCTTTTGCGGTCACCATATTTGCGATTACCACCACTTTTGCTCACATTCTATGATATTCCTCCATTGTTGAGACCTTGGAGCTGAGGAAATTGAGGGGAACTCATTTCTACAACTTGGGTAAGCTAAACTCTTGGCCCGTGACTTGATTCCCGTTTGTTTTTGCTTAAATTTTAGTTTAATTTCGTGAAATCCCTATTTTCAATCCTTGATTTTCGTAATCGTTATGGGTTGTTTTAAGCCCCATTTTGGGCTCCGATCATGCTGAATTTTGAGCGTACGATCCTTGTTCTACGAGGAAGCTAATGGCAGATCATTTTTGGATTCCATTAATGGGCCCCACAGGTTGATTCTTGACCCAATTTTTAGCCCAAAGTATAAAATTATACTATGGGTCTTGTTTTACTTGTATTGATATATATATATATATATAGTAGGTTTGTGATAGTGCGACAACTTTTAGAGGTCGAGTAGAGGGGACGAGCAGCTCGTGGTCTACTTTGAGGTAGGCTATGGTCTACTTTCTTATAGACTTTGCTCTATAAGATTATGTACGGTATAAATTTGCATGTAGGGTCAGGGTTTATAGGACAGTCATAGGGTTATTTTATCATTTCTCCTATTATTAGCCTTCTTTGGGGGACCTTAGAATAGAATATTTACCTGAGCCTTAGATTAGACTACTTTCTATAGTGTCAAAATTAGGTTAGGAATACTTATATGCTTGTTATGGTATTAGGATTAGGTTAGCAATCTTTATTGTAGGTTTGAAGGAGTATCTCGCGATAAGACTGCTATTTCTCAATGGGTTCTTATTTGTATCATGTTTACTCTTATTTTCCTAATTTTTACTTATATTGTACAGTGTGGTAGCGGGCTTGAGGCTTTGGATATGACTCAGTAGGACACCAAGTTAGTTTTACCTTGCTTTTAAGGTTGGTGTTATCTGTTGTATATACTTGTCATTTATGTCCTTATTATTTGTATACTAGTGATGACATGCATACATTCACATGTCCATGCATGCATTATAGTGAGATTCCAAGGAAGAACATTGATTTTTGTTTTTAAAAGAAAATAGGGAGATCGTACCACCCTTACTATTGATTAAAGGCTTTTTAAGACAAAAATATGTCACCCTTACTTCTATTTTTTGGGGAACTTTAAAGGATTTGAAACACTTTTATCACTGGTTTCATATTCTGTTTTCACAAGATTTGTTCTGATTTCCACAGACTATTTTGTACTTTAAAAAGGAATTTAGAGAGATTTTATCCATGCATTGGTTTTCCAAAAAGGGAAAAATGAATCATTTTAGTCCCGATTTGATTTCAGGTTCCTATCATACTCATGCGGACTTCTGTCTTAGGTCCGGATGGGATTTACTACTAATTATCACTAGGAACCCTCGGTTTGAGATCGGGTAGTGTATACGAATATCGCTAGTCCCTCATGTGTCCTTTCTTTGCAAGCCACAGATGCTGCTGGAGGGGTATTCACCATGGGTCCTTCCTTTGCGAGCCACAAATGCTAGAGGAGGAGTATACGCTAATGTTAGACATGGCATTCATCTCATATTCCATTTCATGACCTCCACTTACTCTCATTTATTCATATGTACTGCTTGTCACCAGTGTTGTTTGTTCTTTGTACTTGCCATACTTATGGAGCCCGATTAAGTTATTGTTTGTTGTTTTTACCTGCAGTGCTTATATGGGCCGGTTGGGTTATTGTCTAGTCTTTGTAACTTTTGGGCTTATAGTGGCCTGGTTAGGTTATTGTTTTTTATTATTGCTTAACTTTTGATAGAATAGTTACTTACGCTTTTACTCATTGATTAGATATGCCATGTTTCGATTTTTTCTAGTATTTCTATATTTAGCCTTAGATTGAACTACTTCTCCTTCAAGTTGAATAGGTACTCTGTGTATATTACTGTTACCGTCTTTAGTTCGATCCTTGACATGTTAGACTACCATGTTTGTTATTATGTGTAAGTATGTCCTTTCACGCTTTTTTATATTGTATATCATCTATTGAGATTAATCGGTATATGATGCCTACTGGACACCGCATGTTTTAGTATTCATACTACACTTCTGCATCTTTTTCCCTGATGCACATTCAAGTATGGGTTTACATTACTGATTCTGCTCATTCGAAAGTCGTTATTCAGGGTTGTGGTGAGCACTTGGCATCCTGTCGCTTACACTTCTCCCTCTTGTACTTAGTATCTATATTTTGTATCTGTTGTTTAGACTAGTATTAGTATACTTGTTTTTCCATAACTTAGTGGCTCTTGTATCGGTAACACCAAGTCCGGGGATGGTTATCATAGTATGTTTTGTCTTTATCATTTCTATAAAGGCCCTTGTGTATATTTTGTATCTGTTATGGTTGTATCTGTACTAGTGGCCCGTTGTTCTCATTTTTGTTCTCTTTATCATCTATTGACTATTACATACTGTATATGGCTTAGGGGTATAGTAGGTGCTCATGGACCGATTTTGAGTTGTGACACTGGAATTGGCTTTAATGTAAAAAACCAATTTCAATGCCACCTCTGATCAATCCTACCCTAGTTTCATTTGTAGGAGGAGTGGGACTTGGGGAAGGATGAGGTGAAATAGCGCTCTCAGTATGATTGGATTTAGATTAAGGCTTACTCTCTTGCTTTTCTTAATCATTGTCGATTTTGTTCTTCATATATCCTAAAAAAAAAGAATCATATTATTATATAATAAAATATGATATTTACTGCATTTAAAATACTTGGTTAAATCAAAACTCTTTTATTTACTACGTTCAAAATACTTATTAGCTAAGCTTTTAAAATACACGCAATTGACTATTATCTTCCCTTGGATCCATCTCAGCCATATCCTCCCCTAGTGTCTAACAAGGATAGATCTAACGACAATCTTCAACCACAATAGAAATATTATTTTACTTCTGTAATTATCTTTTAGGTCTGAGGACCAATTTTATTAATAATAATAAAAAATTTCAAAAATACCAAGGGTCCAGTCTAAAAAATAAAGCAAAAAAGACTAGAACTAACCAAAGACCCAGTCCTAAAGCTATTGAGGAAACAATTTCTTAATCTACACAGATGACGGAGTATATTAGAAGTGTCTCATGTACACTTTCTAAAAGCTTGTCGTCGCTATCTAAAAACATTGTCGGAATAGTGTTGGTGGATCTCCTAGCTATTAAGGCTCCTTCTCTAGGTCATCTTCAATCTCGAGCCATGGATATTGTGGTGGAAGCTCTTTCTATCATCTTCAATGTTCCAAGGTATACCCTTTCCCTCTTTTACTTCTTTTCCTTTCCTGTTCTGGAAACCCGATTCTTTGTATTTTGCCTCAGGTGATCGATGTTCATCCCTAAAGGACCAGAGAAAGATGCATACACCCATAATATTTGGTATTCTTTTAATTCCTCCATATTAATTTATTCGACTCTTCAAGCTCCCCTTTATGCGTTCCGTACCCTTTGATCTTCTTTTCAGTTGAGTACGAGTAGGTGGCATTCTCATTTCCTTAGATTCCTTTGTTGTGTGGTTCAGGTTAATCAAGACCCAATTACCAATCTTTTTGGTGAAGCTTTTTGATATCTAGAGCTTGTAGTCCTAGCTAGTTTATTCACAGTTTTGATGTCTTCTTCTAGGCATACTTTATTTATAATTTGGTTGTGTATTTTATGTCTTTGAATTCCTATGTCTCTGTAAATAGCTATGCCTTGCTTGTTTATCTCTGCTATGTGACTTAAATGTATTTATTATGGATAATCTCTTCTTTGCTGGCATTGTGGAATGATTTTGCGTGTTCTCACCCTTAGATTAGAAATTTGTGCCTTATCTATGTTTAGATCTCTCCTAATCTTGATTGGGAACTCTTGAAAATAATGGTACTCCTTTGTTGAATGTGATTTCATTACTTTATTAGCTAATCAATCTATAAAATTGCTCCCCTCCCTAAAAGTATGAATAATCTCGGAATTTAACTATTGTAATCTTCTCCTGATATCTTCTATTCTCTCCACTAGTCCCATGCACCTTTCATTGGTTTTGAATGATGTTCTTGAGGATGAATGAATCAGTCTCCATTGTGACATCCCTCAATCCCTTTTTCTATAAATACTCTAGTGATTCATCAGTGGCCAATGACTCAGCTTTTGTGCTTGTGGAAATGCCTATTCCTTTTGCTTTTGCATATACTAGATCTCCCATATCATTCCTTAGGCAGAAACCATATGAGCTTATTCCTAGATTTCCCCTACATGCTCCATTTGTGTTTCACTTGAGTTTTTTCCTATCAGGTAGCCTCCAAGTGATAG
Source organism: Capsicum rhomboideum (assembly GCA_031232105.1). Lineage (NCBI taxonomy): Eukaryota > Viridiplantae > Streptophyta > Magnoliopsida > Solanales > Solanaceae > Capsicum > Capsicum rhomboideum. The sequence goes on along the minus strand of CP124713.1, from coordinate 128,505,818 downwards.
TGATGTTTTGGCTTATAACCTTTGGCTTACTAATTATTTACGACCAAGTCCATGACACCCTCTTGATCATCTTCTTCATAATGTCCTGAATCTGCATCACCAGCTCTGTGAATGTAGTATTCCCTTCATATTTTCTGGCATTCCTCCTCTTCCATAGTGTCCACATAATTATGGCTAACATTGCTCTATAAACCACCTATAACTTTTATGGTGCATCAAGCTTCCACTAGGTGATTATGAGTTGTTGTAAATGCACCCCTTCCATGTTAAAACCTACAAAAATAGCAAACTACCTCCATAGCCACTCTGCTATGGGGCTGTGAGAAAAAGGTGTGACAAGGTCTCTTCTCATTAGTGTCACATCACTAGCATTTTGACACTATATTAATTTTCATATTCTTCGGGTTATGATCAGTGAAAATTCTCCTTTTCCACACTCTCCATAGAAAGAAATTATTCTTAAATGGCAACCCTTTAGCCAAATAAATTCATAATCTCTCCATGCTTTCCTTCTTGTGCCTCATTAATCTACATACAGACTAAACTCTGAACATTTCTTGAGGGTTACTATCCACCAGGGTACATCATTAGCATGTTCACTGTTTGGGGGATTGATTCTATCCATGATATATTTTGTCATCTTCTTTAATAATCTAGACAATAGCTTTTGTCTATCCCATTCTCTTGATTTGATGAAAGATTTGACCTCCAATTCCTCTTCGCATTCTCACCCTCCACATAATACAAAGCTCCTTGCTTTGTCCAGTTCTCAAACCTGAAGCTAAAGTTTATTACAGTTATCTGCGACCAAATATTATGTTCTACTTCTTCCTTAATTGTTATCATTTTCCTCCACAAATGGGATACTCCAAAACCCTAAGCTATAATTGGATGGAACTTTTTGCAGTATTTGTTCCATACATATGAACTCTATATAGAAGAGGTGGAGGTTCTAAAATTATGCCAGAGTTTGGAAAAAAGAGCCTTAGCAACATCATGTAGTGACCTAAATTCCAATCCCCCTTCTTCTTTAGGAAAACATATCTTCTCCAATTCTACCCAGTTCTTGTTTTTAGCACCATTAGTTTTCCCCCAAAAGAGTTTCCCAAATACCTTGTGCAACTGATCTATGATACATGCTATGGATTCATGGCTGATAATAGATATACTAGCATAGACTATAATACATAAGATATAAGAATAAACCTTTCACCAAAGGATAGTAGCTTATTCTCCGAGGAATACTTTCTCATCACCACCTTCTTGATCAAGTCTTTACAATAAGATTTGGTCTTCCTACCATAGAATTTAGGACACCCAAGGTATGTAAATGTAAATGATCCCTATCTAACACCTGTAATCCTTTTTATCTGGTTACAAACCCCAGTAGGCACCATTTCTGTAACACCCCAAAAGTCCCTAGGATCCTATCTCAGACTTAGAATAAAAACCAGCAGAAAATCCAACTTTTATCACAAAACGACTCACTCCACAAGTCGTGGAGTAAGGCCACGAGTCATGGGTATGTCTACACATAAGAGAATGTATACCTCGGTTCAAACAACAATGAAGCAGGACTATGTCAAATTGGGATGATACTTGTGATAATAACATCAGGGGCCTCAACCTTAGGTCTCTCGAGAAATGCAAACACTGACCATGTTTGCCTCCAGACAAAGCAACTTCTCATCCACCACCACAAACTCCCTGAGCTCTACCCATGGTACCCCAAGATCCACCTTTACCACTCTACGGACCCCTCTGACTGAAGGTACTAGTGTCTGGGGTAATCCCTTGCTAAGTGTCCAAACTCATCATACACATAAAATCCCCTGCTAAAAGAATCACATTGTAAGATGGGTCCAAAAGAACTAGATCTCTCTCCATGATGAAAAGAATCAAAATAATCCCATTTGCCTGAATGACATGACCTCTCAACACTGAAGTCTCAAAACCTGAAAAGCTATTGTTGGAACCCTACAGAGCTACCTGAATTGGCCTTTTGTGATGCCTATTAGAACATCTGCATGAAGACTTCTTACCTCAAGACGGCTGACCACTAAAACCACCCTGCCTATAGAACCTCTTAGCTCTACCACCCTAAGCCTCATGACGAATACCCTCAACCCACTTAGCATGATCCATAATACACTGAAAAGAACTACCTATAGTCACTAGCTGAGTTGTAGCCAACTGAAGATTACTAGTTAATCCTTTCATAAACTTTCTAATCGTCTTTCTCTTTATTGAAATACCCTAGACAAGACATTGAAACGAGCCTTATACTCAGAAACAGTCATGATGCCCTGCTCCGAATCATCAAACTCATCCCTCAGCCTATCCCTCAAACTGAAGGGCATATACCTTTCAAGAAAGTTTTTTAAAAATTGAGTCCATGTCAAAGGAAGAGTACCCACTAGCATACAATCCACGAATGACCTCCATCACTGCTTAGCTTCTCCAACCAACAGAAAAGTAGTATAATCCATACCATGTGACTCAAGCAAATCAATTTTATGCAACCTCTCCTGACAATAACTAAGAACTCATAAGCATCATTCATAAGAGAACCACTAAACTTGGGAGGAGCCAATCTCATGAATCTCTCAATTAGCTGACATCACTAGTCTAGGAACCACCAATGAAACAACAAGTTTGGCAAGTATCACCTCAATCTGTAGGGCCACAATAGCAGCTGGTTATGCCCTAAGAGTTTCAAAACCTATCCTGGTGGCTGAACACTCTCTCTAGTCTGAGAACCATCCGGTGTACCAAGTAGAGTGCTTGTTTAAGAGGTGCCATCCAAATGGTTCAATAGTCGAATCAGAACATCCTGCATCACTGAAGTAGCAATGAAACCCTGAGGGGCTTGGGCTAGTCCCACACCCTGTGCCTGACAAGCCATATTAACATGCTCGATCACTGGCTCAGGAGATATCGCTCTAGTACGTCCCTTAGTTAAAGCTGCTCCTCATGCCTTGCCTATAGCTCGGTCACGGGTATGACCCTTGTATTTTCCCCTGACTAAGGCTCCTACAGCAGGTGCCGGCTCGACACCTTCAAAATCACCTAATCAAGTCCTCACTATCTATGCAGAAAGAGTGAGATACAAGTTTTGAATACTAGATGTGAACAACCACGCACAGAAGGAATCAAAATAGAAAATTTTCCTAAAAATGTCCCATAGCCTCCTAAAGATAGATACGGATGTCAACGTATCAATCTGGGGGACTCTATTAGAAATTTTGCTCGTGTACTCAAAATATTAGTGAACCTAGCGCTCTAATACCAAGTTTTCATGACCCAAAATCCTAAGGTCATGATGGAACCTGCCTCGGCCCGTCCTTGGTAAGTAAGCCAAACTCAAGATAAATAAATTGAAATAAAGATCAAATAATGAAATAAAAACTCAAGAGTTTGGAATAAAGTCAAACCAACAATAATGCCAACTAAATATAGGGAAATACATCCCAAAATCCCAAGAAGTAGTTTTATAAATATAGAGAGACTCAAAACTGACATCCAATGTGTACATAAAGTATCTGTCTTTGAAATAAATTAAAGATATAAGTAGGATAAATGAAGCTGGGAACATCCTCTAGACGGGGAGCTCACCACGACTTCAATAACTCTGAACTACACGATCACTATCTATGGGTATCACTCAAACTAAGATCTACACCAAAGGGTACAGAAAGTAGGAGTGAGTACGATCCATTTTTACTCAGTAGGAATCGTAGGTTGACTGAGTTAGAGTAGATAACTAAATCAAGTAAAGTAATACTACGAGTGAAGTAACTGCCCTACACATAAAAAAGTCCCATGCGGATCAAGCCGCACAATTACAAAATATAACGATAAATGTTAACAACAGTATATATGTACACCACATATAAAGATATCCAAAGCACAATATCACCTAAATGAAAGAGGTGCAATGCAATGCAACACAATGATATGGAATGAATGCAATGGCCTAATGCACACCTCATAAGTACCTTCTGAGCCTAAGCTTCTAGAAAAGGACCCATGTGGGGTTCAAACCCATACACTAATTGTAATCTCATTATTCAACCTTGTCGGTACTTCACTCGACTAAGACATTTTATAAAATGGTTTATTTTCTTTGGTGAAGAATCCAAGTTTAAGAGTAGTGTCAGATCCATGAAAATAAGAGATGAATGAGTATGCTTGATCATGGCAATATCAATGATATACAAAAATTAGCACAACAATGGTATAAATGAATCCTAAATCTTCCAATTCTTATTAAATCATGATACAAGCACCCACACGGGCAAAATTAAGACAAAATCAAGTCAAGGTATTGACAGAAATCCACACAAGCCCCAACAAGGACATCACAATAGTAAAAGAAGCAAATAAGACACTAATAAGGTTAATACAAGCCCCACACGGGCATCATGATGATAATAAGGTCCACATAAGCCTCAACACAAGCATCATCATCATAATAATCAACTTAAATGATGTAAAAATGAGATTTCTCCCAACCCATAACATGTTTTACATGATCAGTTCCTTACCCAGCCAAGTCTGAAGGTAGTTAAGGCATAACCTACCTCAAAGCTAAAACACAACCCTGAAACACTCAACACAAAGCCTTCTCACTTTCGAGCAGCTTTGAAATGCTCCCAATCGATCAAAAATGGTTTTGACACGTAAATAGAGTCTATCGATACCCATATTGACATACTTTTATTTTGAGTCCAAAATTACCTCAAAAATCAACACTAAAGATAAAAGGGTAAAACTAGAATTTTGGTAGAAAATTAATTTGCCCATAGTTTGAGGGTCTCAAATCTAAAATTCCATTAAAACCAAAGTTGAAATTGAGTTAGAAATCATCAAAATATCAATTTTTTGCTTTACCAAGAAAATCCCAAAATCTCAAGTTCAAAAACCATGATTTGAAGATGATTTTACAATATAATTAATGGTTAATGATCAAATATAAGTTTAGAAGCTTACCAAATAGAAAAATGATGAAATTCCCTCTTAGATTCCCCCAACATCATGCTCTCAAACCTTGAAAATGGTTAAAATGGGGTTTAAGACCGAGAATGGGGCTTTTACACTGTTCCTTCTATGCATGCACACTCATCCTCCGCATGCGCGAAGGCTATCATTCTAGGCCGAGTGCGTGGGTCGTGAACCAGCTGTGTGCGCATGGAGTTATCTCCGACTGGAATTCGACTTGACTCTATACAAACTTTGTGACCCATGCATGTGCGAGATGACTAAGACACATGCTTCTTCACGAACGCGGCCATAGTCTTGCGCACGGTATGAAGGATGGCCTGGTGCACCAGTAACTCAGCACAGTAGAAAAAACATGTTTAAAATTCCTTCTAACAAACCCTGGAGATTCATTCAGGACTATGTAGAAATAAACTGATAATGCTATTAAGCTAATTTTGACATATAGGACTCAACAGAACCATCAGAATCACGAGTGGAGGTTCTTATCAACAAATTTCACCTGAAACTAACTCAAGGCAAATAAAACTAGCTTCTCACTCAAATACTTAAAAATCACAATGGGGCCTTAGAACCTGAACCAACGATGCTACTAATCCATACTCGACATTCTGGATCATATGAAACTCACAAAATTCTCATCTGATGCTCGAATCTACGAATGTTGACCAAACTAAACTATATCTACTTAAAAGATTCTTAAGACTAAAAGCTCGTATAAAACTCTTTAAAACACTTTGGGAACAATGCCACCCACTCTTACAACTCATAAATGCTATAAGGCAATATGGGGAGGGGAAAAATAGTCATAACACAGAAAAATCTAAAAATCACCATAAGGGTTGTTACATTATGCACCATAACACACGTGTTCATCCTCGAATGTAAATCAAAGAAAGTAACTGAATCGGTGAAAATTCGGGGGTATCTACTCTGCATGTCAAACTCAATATCCCATGTAGCCTCCTCAATCGGGCGATGTCTCCACTAAATTTTCAATAAGTTGATCTATTAAGAACTCAACTTTCTAGTCTGCATATCCAAAATTGCCATAGGCTCCTCCTCAAAGATCAAGTCACGGTCTAAATCAACCGAATCCCATTGGATCACATCAAAATCATCAGGACGGTATTGCTTGAACATTAAAACATGAAACACCAGATGAACAACTGACAGGCTCAGAGTTAAGGCCACCTCCCCAACTTTCTCAAAGATCTTAAAAAGCCAAATTAACCTCGAGCTAACCTCTCATTTCTTTCCGAACCTCATCACACCTTTCATGGATGACACTTTCAATAAAACCCGCTCACCCTACATGAACTCCACATCACAGACCTATCAGTTACTGTAACTCTTCTATATACTCTGGGCTGCCATGAATCCCTGCTGGATCAGTCTCACCCCATCCATCGAGTCTCTCAATAAGTCAATACCCCAAGGCTTAACCTCAAAGAAACCAAACTACACCACTGGGGATCTATACCTTCTTCCATACAAAGCCTTGAAAGGTGCCATTTGAATGTTAGAATGGTACCAATTGTTGTAGGCAAACTCTACTAATGGTAAGAACTGGTCCCAATGACGCTGAAATCCAAAATGCATGCCCGAAATATGTCCTCTTGCACCTGCAAAGTCCTCTCTAACTGGCCATCCTTTTGAGTGTGAAATGTCATGCTCATCTCTAGCTGAATGCCAAACTCCCACTACATAGATCCCCAAAAGTTCAAGCTGAACTGAGCACCTTTATAAAAAATGATGGAAATAGGCACACTGTACAATTGAATTATCTCATGAATGTAAATTTTGGCCAACTTCTCTGCATTGTAGTTCATCTTTACAGGTACAAAATGCACTTATTTGGTCAACCTATCCATGAATCGAACTTCCCTAAATTCTAAGGTAAACCAACAACAAAGTACATAGTAATCCTCCCCCACTTCCACTCGTGGACAAGCATCCGCTGTATAAAACCACTCGGTCATTAGTGCTCATACTTTACATGCTGATAATTAAGACACGTGACCACAAACTCCACAATATCCTTCTTCATCCCAGACCAGCAATAGCATTATTTCAAGTCATGGTACATCTTAGCTGCTCTTGGATAGATAGAATACCTCTAACTGTGAGCCTCCTCCAAAATTAGTTTAACTAAGTCACCAACCTTCGGCACACAAACTCGATGAGCGATCCTCAAAACACCCTATAAATCAAGGAATACCATCTTCGCCTCATCACTCAAAACTTTATCACAAATCATCCTCAACTTATCATCATCAAATTTTTGAGCTCGAATCTGCTCCGATAATAAGGATCTAGCCTCGACATAAGACAAAACTTTATCGAGTACCAAAATATAAAGTCAAATCAATTGGTTGGACAAAGACTGAATGTATAAGGCCAAAGGTCACTCCTCTGCCACAAGATAAGCCAAACTCCCCATACTCGACAGCTTATGACTCAAGGCATCCATTGTTGTCATGACCCAAATCATGGATCTTTCTAGGACCTACCCAGCTCTACCCTAGATAGGAGAACTCTTACCACCCTACCTTTAATCATTATGGAAAATATTGTTAAACCTTAAGCATTAGTAAATAATAACTCTTTCTTTTAAAACAAAACCTATTATAAAGTACACTGCAAAATTTAATTACACAACTTCCCAGACCCTAGTCTAAATAGGTACAAGAGCACTAAACAAATGAAGGATTAGTCAAGACACAACATTCATGTAAGAGTAGAACTAGAGGAGCTGCTGAAGAATGATCACCGCTGCACCTATAGAACTCCAACTGACCTGTAACATGACTATATCCCTAAAAGAAGATATAGTAAGCGTAGTATCAGTACAACTACATGTACTGGTAGGTATCATTGACCGACCAGGGTTATAAACACATAACAACATATAGCAAACAAGAAGAGATCATGAAAAGCATACAAGCTTAATGACTGAACAAACTTAACTTACTTCAACTTCCAACCTTACTGCCTTCCCTTTATTATAGCATTATTAATTTAACCTCAGAGCGTGACTAACTAACACAATTCCATGAATCAACCTAACCCACATCTCTTACGCACTCACCTTGTTACAACAACTCTACACCCCTCTCTCTCTCTCTCCCTCTTTCTCATTAATCATCTTTTGTGATAACCTTCACTCCCTATTCTACTACCATTAACCATTGGGATTGCTACAACCAAGACAATTAATAAAACATCAACAACTTCATAAGAAGGGACACTATAATACACATCATGTATATAACTATACACACAGGAGAATAATATTTATACATAATCCAAGACATACCTTATATTCACACTTTGCTGCAATGCACAATCATTACCATCAACATAATCGGTCCGCACAAGGAACCATCAAACTCTCCACATTATGGTGTACACATATACTAGGGTCAGTAGGGACCCTCAGTTATGACCTGCATGGGATGAGCTCAGTCCAAGTACGAGTATCGGCATGGTACCCAATCCAAATATCAGTGTCGATGTGACACTAGATCCCAGACAACTAGTGCCTGTTACCCTTATCCTAAACCAAGTGTTATACCATCCTTATTCCAATTCCCCCACCCTTATCCTCCCTAAAATCCACCAATTTTGTGAAGACCAACCTTTACCGATTCATCTCACAACAAAAAACAACACCACAAATAGTATAATCGCATAATAAGATAATTCAACCACACTTGTATATCAAACAAAGTCTTTTTTGCCAACCTCATTATAGGTTATCAATTTCCAAACTTGCATTTAATAATTAATAAGTTTATCATTCTAGGTAAATAACGAATATCCACTAACACATGAAATCACAAGTATGCCTGAAGGCCAATTCACCATTTATTCAAACGAGCATTATCAAACCCAATCATCAATTACAAATATGTCCGAAAACCAATCAATCAAGTATACATTTTAGGGGTGCACATTCCACTAAAATCGATATCTACACTTTAATTCAACATCCTATTTCATTCACCAATCTAACCCTTTTTTATTCCTATCGACACTGATAAATTCAGTTATTAACTCGTAGCCCTTACACCCAAGAATTCACTAAGTTCAAGACACTATTCCATTAACCGATTATTTAACCACTCAGCTCTATTTAACTTACAATTCTAGCTCGAGTCATACACCTTCACCCTCCTACTTCCTAACATTTAGCAAAACTTGACTTTAGGGTCTTAAGTTATGACACCACATCTTCTTAATACAATCAATTTTCCTAACTATCTTCCAGCAAGAATATTTCATACTCCAAACATACACAACATCAAATTCACCCTTTTTAGTGTATTAAAGACTAGTTGTATAGATTACAAGTTCACCTAATTCCTCTATTGCTACCCATATTCACATATTAAACTTATAAACCATCAAGTAAGTCATACAAATACAAACACCCATCAAGGAATCCACACAAAATACAACAACATGCAATTATACCTTTATTTTATTAATTTCATATTTTATCCATCCCAAATCTATGTCTGTAGGCCTAGAAATGAAGTCTCCCATCAAACTATAGTAATTACATGTATCTAACCCAAGTCTACTACATATTAAACCATAACCTACCTTGACCGAAGATCTTGGAATAAGCAAGCCACACCAAGATTGTTTTTCCTTTCCTTCATCCTTCCATTAACCCAATCATCTAGAAATCAAAAAGTTATAGGGGTAATTAATCAATTACTCTTCGAATAACTACTTTGAGAATTCAACCCACTAATTCTATCCTTATTCATGGTATAAAACATTACCCATTAATTAATGCTATCATACACAACCTATCTTTATTAATAGAGTTTTAAAGCTAAAGATTTCATTTTTAAAGAATTCAAGGTCCCCAACCATTAATTTTATGTTTTAGAATAACTATTTCATGCTAGCAATCATTAGTTAAGAATCTAGAAGTAATTCTAGGTGATATTACCTTAGCCCATGGATTTTCCCTAAAATCTCATGAAATTAGGGTTCTAATCCCCAAGAATTTTACCATTAAAGATCATTCTAATGATTCAAAGATGTTATTAGATTGAAAGACGGAGAAGAAGACGGAAGAACATACCTCAACGAAGAATTTCCACCCTAGAACTTGGAAAATCGCCTCCTAGGGCTTTGGAACGATTTTTTTGAGTTAAAAAACCAAAAAACGTCAAAAATAAGCTTAAGTGCTGCCCAGTTGTCGTTGCAGCTGCGCTACTACAACGGCCAACTTTTCAGTCCTGGCAGTCTTCAGTAAAATGGCCATAACTTTTTACTCCAGAAGCGGATTAACGAACCGTCGGAGGCATTAGAAATAAGACTCAAAGATCTTTCATTTGGTTGATATTGGGACCCATAACTCCTTATATTCTAGGAGTAGTGCTCATTTGAAGTTGACCCTAGTTTAAACTTAGCTCGAAACTCAATCGGTAAGAACACTTCCAACTTAACTTTATGCTAGGGGTATTGTATGACCTTAATTCATGTCTAATGCACTACGATACTAAGGAATTGATCCTATAACCTATGATGAATGAGGTTCTTATGCCTTTACCATAGATATTTTTAGTAATGATGGAATGGGTTGTTACAACTTCCATATTAGCCTCGCTAGGATGATAAAGAATAGTGAGATCATAATCCTTAAGAAACTCCAACCATCCATGTTGTCTCATATTAAGATCTTGCTGACTGAAGAAGTACTGAAGGCTATGATGGTCAGTGAAGATCTCACAATAAACCCCATACAAATAATGACGCCATAACTTGAACACGAATACAACTGCCGCTAACTCCAAATTATGAGTAGAGCAGTTCTTCTCATGGAAATTCAACTGTATAGAGGCATAAGCTATCACTTTATCTTTTTGCATCAGCACACCACTTAAGACAACTTCGGGAGCATTACAATATACTAATGAAACCCATGCCCTCCTTGGGTAAAGTCAAGATAGGAGCCGAAGTCAACAACATCTTAAGCTCTTGAAAGCTCTCCTCACACTCGTCCGACCACTGGAAAGCAAAAACTTTCTGAGTCATTCTAGTCAAAGAAGCTGCAATGGAAGAGATACCCTACACAAACCACTGGTAGTATCCTACTAACCTGACAAAATTCTAAATCTCGATATGGAAAGTAGGCCTAGCCCAACACAAACCACCTCCACCTTGGCCGGATCAACCATGATACCATCTTTGGTCACCACATAATGCAAGAAATTCATTGAATCCAACCAAAACTCACACTTGGAGAACTTGGCATACAACTGCTCATCTCTCAGCCTCTAAAGTACAATCCTCAAATCTCTCACATGCTCCGCCTCACTCTTGGAATACACCAGGATATCATCAATGAACATAATCATAAAAGATTCAAGGTAAGGCCGGAATACTCTGTTCATCGACTCCATAAATTCCATCGGGGTGTTAGTCAACCTAAAAGACATAACCAGGAACTCATAATGGTGATACCGCATTTGGAAGGCCATCTTTGGAACATCTGAAGCCTTGATCTTCAGCTGATGATACCCAGATTGCGAATCAATCTTAGAGAATACCAACGAACCCTGAAGTTGATCAAATAAATCATTAATGGGGGGAAGAGGATACTTATTCTTGATTGTCACTTTGTTCAACTAGCGATAATCAATACACATATGAATGGGCCTATCTTTCTTCTTTACAAATGAGTTAGGAGCACTCCAAGGTGAAACACTTGACCTAATAAACCCTTTACTCAATAAATCTTACAATTGCTCCTTTGATTCTTTTAACTCAACCGGGCCATTCTATAAGGTGAAGCAGAAATAGGCTTAGTGTCCAGCTCTAAGTCAATAGAAAAATTGATATCCCTATCCGAAGGAGCAGCAAGAAAGTCCGTAAGAAACACATCCATGAAATCCATAACTACTCTCACAGACTCCAAAGGAGATAAATCAACACTGGTATCGCTCACACCATCCGACGAGCACAAAGAATAGATATAACCCCCTTAGGAAATGAACTAAGAGTACCCCTCCACTCTACCCTTGGTGCATCAGGCATCACTAGGTAACAGCCTTGGCATGGAAATCTAAATTTGTGTGATAAGAAGACAACTAGTTCATACCTAATATAACATCAAAATCATCCATATCTACGACAATCAAATCTACCAGGTTGTCATGCCCTAAAAGAATCACTAAATAAGATCAGTACACCCAATCCACCACAAAAATATAGCCCACGAGGGTAGAAACATGAATGGGTACAATAAGGGGCTCACACGTAGAATCAAAACCAGAAGCAAAATATGCAAACATATAAGAGAATGTAGACCCTAGTTCTAACAATAATGATGCAGGACAATGGCAAATTGGGATGATACCTATGATAACAACATCAGAGGCCTCAACCTCATGTCTCCTGATAAATGCATAAGACTGCCCATATTTACCTTCGAATTGAGCAACTCCTTATACACAACCATAAGCTTCCTGAGATCCACCCCTAGTACCCCAAGATCTACCTTTACCACTCTATGTACACCCTCTGGCCAGAGATACTGGTGCATGGTAAGTCTGAAGCTATAAACTCTGTTGTAGAGAATAGGCCTGACACATCTCTAGTGACATCCCTTGTTAAGTGTCCAAACTTATCACACATATAACATCCCCTGCTAGAGGAATCATGCTATGAGGGTCCAGAAGAACTAGACCGCCCTCCATGACCAGAAGAATTAGAATGAGCCCTTTTGCCTAAATAACCTGACCTTTGACCACTAGAAGTCTAGATACCAAAAAACCCATTGTCTAAATGTTGCAAAGCTGATTGTATCAGCCTGTTGTGATACCTATTAGAACTTCTACCTAAAAACTCCCTACCTCAGGATGAATGACCACTAAAACCACCCACCCTACATAACCTCTCACCTCTACAACCCTGAGCCTCACTATGAACACCCTCAACCCTCTTAGCATAATCCACAATACTAGAAAAAAAATCCACATATAGTCACTAGTTGAGCTGTAGATAAGTAAAGAGTAGTAGTCAATCCCTTCATAAACTTTCTGATCCTCTCGCCCTCTATTGAAATACTAGCCATGGCATCCCTAGACAAGGCATGGAAATGAGCCTCATACTAAGAAATAGTCATGAAGCCCTACTCCAAATTATCAACTCATCCCTCAAACTGATGGGCACATACCTCTCAAAAAAGATCTCCGAAAACTGAGTCCATGTCAAAGAAAGAGAATCCATTGTCATACAATCAACAAAAAACCTCCAATCCATACCATGTGACTCAAGCAAACTGATTTTGTGCAACCTCTCCTGAGAGTTGACCAAGAACTCCTATGCATCCTCCTTAAGAGCACAACTAAATTTGGGAGGAGCAAATCTCATAAATCTCTTAAACCTCTTCTACTCATCAGCTGAAATCACTGGTCTAGGAACCACTAATGAAACAACAATTCTAGAAGGTAACACCTTAACCTATAGGGCCACAACAAAAGCTGGATGTACCCTGGGAGTCTGAAATACCTAAATCAAAACCTGTCCTAGTGGTTGAACACTTCTCTAGTCTAAGAACTATCCGGTGTTCCAGGTAGAGTGCTTGTCTGAGAGGTGCCATCCAAATGGCTTAATAATTAAATTAGAACATCCTACAACATTGGAGTAGCAATGAAACCCTAAGGGGCATAGAATGGTCCCATACCCTCTAGCTGATAGGCCACATCAATATGCTCGATCACTGGCTCAGGAGATGTCACTCTAATATATTTCCAAGCAGGAGATGCTCCTCGTACCCTGCCTATACCTCAATAACGGCTACAACCCCTGCCTTATCCCATAACTGGAGCTTCTATAGCGGGTGTCAGCTAGACACTATCAAAAAGCCTAATCGAATCCTCACCATTTACGCAACAAGAGTAAGATATAAGTTTAGAATATTATATTTGAACAACCATGCATGATTAGGAATCAAAATAGAGAATTTTCCTAAAAATATCCCATAGAATCCCGCAGATAGATATGGACGTCAACGTATCGATCTGTGGGACTCAATTAGATATTTTGCTTTTGTACGCATGAGACTGGTGAACCTGGTACTTTGATACCAACTTGTCATACCCCTAAATCTCAAGGTCATTATGGCACCTACCTTATCCTGACCTTGATAGGTAAGCCCAACTCAAACTAGAATAAATTGAAATGAAGATCAAATAATGAAATAATAACTCAAGACTTTGGAATAAAGTCAAACCAGCAAAAATACAAACTCAATATCTAGAAATACATCTCAAAATCCCAAGAAGTAGTGTCATTAGTATAGAGAGACTCTAAACCGACATCCAATGCTAGTACATAAAGCATCCATCTCTAAATTTAAATAAAGACATAAGTAAGATAGATTAAGACAGGAACATGCTCCAGAAGGAGAGCTCACCACAACTTTGATAACTTTGAACTGCACGATCACTGTCTGTGGGTAGCACTCAAACTAGGATCTTCACTAAAGGGTACAAAAAGTAAGAGTGTGTATGGTCCACTTATACTCAATAGGCATTATAGGTCGACCGGGCTAGAGTAAACAACTACATAAAGTAAAGTAATACTATGAGTGATGTAATCGCCCTCCACAAAGAAAGGCCCCACACAAATCAAGCCATACAATTAGATAATATAAGGATAAATCTCAACAACAGTATATATGTACACCACATATGAAGATATCCAAATCATAATATCACCCCAAATGAAAGAGGTACAATGCAATTAAACAAAATGATATGGAATGAATGCAATGTCCAAATGCACACCTCGAATATAACTTTCGAGCCTAAGCTTCCAGGAGAGGACCCATGGGGGGTTCGCTACCCAATTACTAATCACAATCTCATTATTCGATGTTGCTAGCACTTTCCTTGGCTAAGACATTTTATAAAATGGTTCATTTCTATTTGTAAAGAATCCAAGTTCAACAGTAGTGCCAGATCAATGAAAATAAGAGATGAATGAGCATGCATGATCATGGCAAAATCAATGATATACAACAATTAGCATAAAATTGTATAAATGAGTCCTAAATCTTTCAATTCTCAGTAAATCTTGATCCAAGCTCCCACACAGGCAACACTAAGATAGAATTAAGACAAGGTATTGACAGAAATACACACAAGCCCCAACATGGGCATCACAATAATAAAAGAAGCAAATAAGACACTAATAAGGTCAATAGAAGACCCCACACAGGCGTCATGATAATAATAAGCTTTCTAAACAACAATAAGGTCCACACAAGCCCCCAGAAAAGTTTCACAATAATAATAATCAACTCAAATAATTCAAACAATTAGATTTCTCCCAACCCATAGCATGCTTTACATGATTAGTTCCCTACCCATCCAAGTCTAAAAAAAGTTAAGCCATAACCTACCTCAAAGCTGAAATGCGATCCCAAAACACTCAACACAAAGACTTCCCCTTTTGAGCGGCTTCAAGATGGTCCCAATTTATTAAAAATGGTTCTGACATGTAAATACGAGTATATCGATGCCCATATTGACATACTTTTGTTTTGGGTCCAAAATTACCTTAAAAATCAACAAAGAAAAAAGGGTAAAACTCGAATTTTAGTAGAAAAACACTTTGCCCAAAGTTTGAGGGTCTCAAATCTAAGATCCCATCGAAAATAGAGTTGAAATCGAGTTAGAAATCATTGAAATATAAATTTTGTTGTTTACTGGGAAAACCCCAAAATCTCAAGTTTAAAAACCATGATTTGAAGATTATTTGCAATATAATTACTGGGTACTGATCAAATATAAGTTTAGAAGCTTACCAAATTGAAAGATGATGAAATTCTCTTAGATTCCCCCAAAATCGTGCTCCCAAACCTTTAAAAAGATGAAAATGGATTTAAGGTTGAGATTGGGGCTTTTATACTATTTAGTGGGCAGTACCATCTATCCATTCGCACTCAGCCCTCTGCATGCGCAAAGGCTATCAGTGCAGGATGAGTGTGTGCGTCGTGAATCGATTGCGCATGCATGGAGTTATATTTGATCGGGACCCAACTCAACTCTAAGAGAATAAAGTGACCCAGCCACATCTGAGATGACCAAGATGTATGCTTCTTCGAGGATGCGGTCATAGGCCCGCGCAGGAGATAAACGATGGCTTGATGCACTAGAAATTTAGCATAGCAGAAAAACCATGTTTAAAATTCCTCCTAGCAAACCCTCAGAATTTATTCAAGAACCTACCAAAATAAACTAATAATGCTACTAGGTTAATTTTGACATTCAGTACTCAACGGAGCCATCAAAATCAATAATGGAGGTCATTATCGACAAGTTTCACCCAAAAACAACTTAAGACAAATAAAATTAGCTTCTCGCTCAAACACTCAAAAATCACAATGGGGCTTTTGAAACTAAACCAATGATGCTATTAACCCAAACTCAACATTCTAGATCTAATAGAACTAACAAAATTCACATCTGACGCCAAGATCTCTGAATGTTGGCCAAAGTCAACCATATCAACTTAAATTCTTCTCAAAACAATAAACTCGTATAAAACTCTCCCAAACACTTTGGGGACTATGCCACCCACTCCCATAATTTACAAATGCTATAAGGCAACAATGAGGAGGGGTAAACTGGTTAAAATACAAAACAATTAAAAATCACCGTGAGTGTTGTTACATTATTCACGACTAAAATACGTGTTCATCCTTGAACGTAAAGCAAAGAAAGTACCTAAACTGGTGAAAATTGGGGGTATCTACTCCGTATGTCAGACTCAATCTCCCATGTAGCCTCCTCAATTGGGCAATGTCTCTACTTAACTTTCACTGAGTCGATATTCGTGGAACTCAAATTTGTAGTCTGCCTATCCAAAATAGTTATAGACTCCTCCTCAAAGGTCAAGTCACGGTCTAAATCAACTGAATCCCACTAGATTACATGAGAATTATCAGGACAATATGGCTTGAACATTGAAACATGAAACACCAGATGAACAGTTGATAGGCTAAGAGGTAAGGCCAACCAATAGGCCATCTCCTTAATTTTCTCAAGGATCTCAGAAGGCCCACTGAACCTTGGGCTAAGCTTTCCTTTCTTTTTGAATCTCATTAGACCCTCCATGGATGACACTTTCAACAAAACCTACTCACCCTGCATGAACTCAACACCACGAACCCATCAGTCAGTTTAACTCTTCTATATACTTTGGGCTGCCACTAGCCTCTGCTAGATCAGTCTCACTCAATCCATCGAGTCTCTCAACAAGTTAGTACCCCCAAGGCCTAACCTCGAAAGAATCAAACCATCCCACTGAGGATCTACACCTCCTCCCATACAAAGCCTTGAAAATCACCATCTGAATGTTAGAATGGTAACTATTATTGTAGGTGAACTCTGCTAATGGTAAGAACTAGTCCTAATGACAGCTGAAATTCATAACACATGCCCAAAACATATCTTCTTACACCTGGATTGTCCTCTTCGACTGGCCATCCATCTGAAGGTGAAATGACATGCTCATCTCTAGCTGAGTGCCCAACTCCCGCTACATAGAACTCTAAAAGTTTGAGGTGAACTCAGTGCCTCTATCAAAAATGATGGAAATAGGCATATTGTACAACTAAACTATCTTACAAATTTAGATTTTGGCCAACTTCTCTGCATTGTAGTTCATCTTCATAAGTACAAAGTGCACTGATTTGGTTAACCTATCCACAATAACCCAAATGGAATAGAACTTTCCCAAAGTCTGAGGCAAACCAACCATAAAGTCCATAGTATTCCGCTCCACTTCCACTATGGGACAGGCATCCGCTGCATCAAACCACTCGATCGTTGATGCTCATACTTTACCTACTGTCAATTAGTACACTTGGCCACAAACTCTACAATATCCCTCTTCATCCCAGATCACCAATAGTTTTGCTTCAAGTCAAATCTTAGCTGGTCTTGGATGGATAAAACACCTCAAACTATGAGCCTACTCCAAAATTAGTCTAATTAAATCACCAACCTTTGGTATACAAACTCGACCACCAATCCTCAAAACACCCACTAAATCAAGGAGTGTTGCCTTCACCTCACCACTCGACACTTATCACTAATCATCCTCAACTTCTGATCATCATACTTTCAAGCTTAAATTTTCTCTAATAATCAGGATCTAGCATAGACACAAGCCAAAATATGTCCGAGTACCAAAATATCAAGTCGAATCAATTAGTTGGCCAAAGACTGAATGCCTAAGGCCAAAGGTCACCCCTCCGTGTCTAAGGTCAAAGGTCGCTCCTCCGCCAGCAGATAATCCAAACTCCCTATGCTAGCTGCCTTCTGACTCAAGGCATTCGCTGCCACATTAACCTTGATCGAAAGATAAAGAATAGTGAGATCATAATACTTAAGCAACTCCAACCACCTATGTTGACTCATATTAAGATCCCACTGACTGAAGAAATACTGAAGATTGTGATAGTTGGTGAAAATTTTACAATTAACCCCATACAAATAATGATTCCACAACTTTAACATGAATATAACTGCCGCTGACTCCAAATTACGAGTATGGTAGTTCTTCTAATCAGCCTTCAACTTCCTGGAGGCATAAGCTATCACTTTATCATTTTGCATCAACACATCACCCAAGGTAACTCTAAAAGCATCGTAATATACTATGAAACCCACTCTCTCCTCAGAGAAAGTCAAAATAGGAGCCAAAGTCAACAACATCTTGAGCTTTTGAAAGCTCTCCTCACATGCATCCAACCATTGAAAAGCAACTTCTGAGTCAATCTAGTCAAAGGAGCTACAATGGAAGAGAAGCCCTATACAAACCGTCTGTAGTAGACTGCTAACCCAACAAAAATCTAAATCTTAGTAGCGGAAGTAGGCCTAGCCCAATCTCAAACCTCTGCCACCTTGGTCAGATTGACCATGATACAGTTCTTGGTCACCAGATAACCCAAGAAAGACACTGAATCAAACCAAAACTCACACTTGGAGAACTTGGCATACAATTGCTCATCTCTTAGCCTTTGAAGTATATTCCTCAAATGCCTCACATGCTTTGCCTCACTCTTGGAATACACCAAGATATCGTCAATGAACACAATCATAAAAAAATCAAGGTAAGGCCGAAATACTCGGTTCATTAAATCTATTAATATTGCTGAGGCATTAGTCATCCCAAAAGATATAACTAGGAACTCATAATGGCCATACCGCATTCGAGAAGCCATTTTTAGAACATCTAAAGCCTGGATCTTCAACTAATGATACCAAAACCACAAATTGATCTTACACAATACCATCGCACCCTGAAGCTGACCAAATAAATCAATAATGCAGGGAAGAAGATACTTATTCTTGATGGTCACTTTGTTCACCTGTCGATAATCAATTTACATATGCATGGTCCCTTCTTTCTTCTTAACAAACAAGGTAGGAGCACCCCAAGGTGAAACACTCGGTCTAATAAATCCATGACTCAACAAATCTTGCAACTGCTCATTCAATTCCTTTAACTCTACTGGGGCCATTATATAAAAGGAAACTGAACTGGGCTTAGTGCCCGACACTAAGTCAATAGGAAAATTAATATCCCTATTCAGAGGAACACTAGGAAAGTCCATAAAAAACACATCCATGAACTTCCTAACCACCCTCAAAGACTTCAAATGAGGCGAATAAACACTAGTATAGTGCACATAAGCCAAATAGGATAGACACCCTTTTTCCACCACCTAACGAGCATGAAGAAAAGATATAACCACTTTAGGACATGAACTAGGAGTAACCTTCCACTCTAACCAAGACACATCAGGCATCACTAGGGTAATGGTTTTGGCATGGCAATCCAAATCATATGATAAGGAAACACGAGTCCATACCCAATATAACATCAAAATCGACCATATCTAGGATAATTAAATCTGCCCAGGTGTCACACCTCAAAAAGTGTCACTACACAGGATTTGTACTCCAGATCCACCACTAATGAATCACCCACGAGGGTAGAACATGAATGGGTACAACAAGGGACTCATATATATAATCAATATCAGAAGCAAAATATGCAAACACATAAGAAAATGTACACCATGGGTCAAACAACATTAAAGTAGGACGATGACAAAATGGGATGATACCTGTGATAACACAATCAGAGGACTCTACCTTAGGTCTCCCAGAAAATGCATAACACTGCCAACGTTAACCTCTAGACTGAGCAACTCCTTTTACCCTACACGAACTCTATTAGCTCCACCCCTGATACCCCAAGATCTACCTTTACCACTCTATACACCTCCTTTGGTCGAAGATGCTAGTGCCTCATAAGTCTAAAGCTATAAATCCTGTTATAGAGGACCTAACATATGTCTAGGGAAATCCATCGAAAAGTTTATAAAATCATTACACACATAACATCCCCTACTAGAAGAATTATATTGTGAGGGTCCACAAGAATTATACCACCCTTCATGACCAAAAGAATTGAAACGAGCCCATCTGCCTTAATGATCAGACCTCTAACCACCTGAAGTCTCAGAACCTGAAAACCATTGTTAAAACTCTATAAAGCTACCTAAATTGACCTGATGTGATGCCCATGAGAAGCTCTGCCTGAAGACTCCCTACCTTAGGATGACTAACTACTAAAACCACAATGCATGCAGAACCTCTTACCTCCACCACCTTGAGCCTTATGGAGAATACC
The DNA here is from genome assembly GCA_031232105.1 of Capsicum rhomboideum. NCBI lineage: Eukaryota > Viridiplantae > Streptophyta > Magnoliopsida > Solanales > Solanaceae > Capsicum > Capsicum rhomboideum. The sequence continues at coordinate 128,485,073 of CP124713.1, read as the reverse complement.
CTCAACCTTCTTAGCATGACCCATAATACTCTTAAAAGAACAATATGTAGTTACTAGATGAGTTGTAGACAACATAAGAGTAGTAGTCAATCCCTTCATAAACTTTCTGATCCTCTCACCCACTGTCAAAATACTAGCCATAGCATGCCTAGATAAGGCATGGAAATGAGCCTCATACTTTTCAATATTCATGGAGCCCTACTCCAAATCAGCAAACTCATCCCTCAAACTTTCCCTCAAACTGAAGGACACACACCTCTCGAGAAAGATCTCCGAAAATAGTGTCCATGTCAAAAGAAAAAAACCCACTAGCCTACAACCCATGAAATACCTCCACCACTGCTTGGCCTTCCCAACAACCTGAAAAGTAGTATAATCAACACCATGTGACTCAAGCAAATCAAGTTTAAGAAACCTCTCCTAACAGCTGAAAAAGAACTCATATGTATCCTCTTTGAGAGCAACACTAAACTTGTGATGAGCCAATATTATAAATGTCTTAAACCACTTCTACTCATTAACCAAAATCACTGGTCTAGGAACCACTGGCGGAAAAATAATTTTGATAGGTAAAACCTAAACCTGTGGGGCTATTGTTCCTCTGGAGTATAAAATCCCTAAATTGGAACCTGTCCTAGTGGTTTAACCCCCTTTCTGGTCTGAGAACCATCTGGCATACTAGATAGAGTGCTTGTCTGAAAGGTGTCATCCAAATGGCTCAACAGTCAAATCAGTACATCCTGCAGCACTAGAATAGCAATGAAACCATGAGGGGCCTGGCCTAGTCCCACAGCCTCTGGTTGATAGGCCACATCAACATGATCAATCACTGGCTCAGGAGATGTCACTTCAGAATGTCACCTAGCTGGAGCTTCTCCTTATGCCCTGCCTCTACCTTGGGCATAGTCGCGACCCCTGCCTCTTCCCCTCACTAGGTGCCCTGCAATGGGTGCTAGCTTGACAATATAAAAAGTATATGATCAAGTCCTCACCATCTATGCAGTAAGAGTGAGATACAAGTTCAGAATACTAGATGTGAACAACCACGTATGATAAGGAATCAAAATAGAGAATTTTCGTAAAAACATCCCATAGCCTCCCAAAGATAGATAAGGATGTCAATGTATCGATTCATTGGATTCTATTAGATATTTTCCTCTTGTACTAATGATACTGTTAAACCTAGTGCTCTAATATCAACTTGTCATAACCCAAAATCCCAAGGTCATGATGGCACCTACCTCGAATCAAATTTTGTAGATAAAATAAGTCAAAATGAAGATCAAATAATGAAATAAAAACTCAATACTTTGGAATAAAGTCAAAACAACAACAATACCTACTCAATTTATGGAAATACATCTCAAAATCCCAAAAAGTAGTGCCATGAGTATAGAGCGACTCTAAACTGACATCCAATACTAGTACATAAATTATCTATCTCTGAAATAAAATAAAGACATAGGTAGGATAGATAAATCCAAGAGCATGCTCCGGACAGGGATCTCACCACGACTTTGGTAACTCATAACTACACGATCACTGTCTGCAGGTACCACTCAAACTAGGATTCACACTAAATGGATACTGAAAGTAGGAGTAAGTATGATCCACTTGTACTCAATAGGCATCATAGGTTGGTTGAGCTAGAGTAGATAACTAAATCAAGTAATACTATGAGTGAAGTGACCGCCCTGCACACATAAAAGTCCTATGCAGTTCAAGCCGCACAATTACATAATATAAGGATAAATCTCAATAACAGTATATATGTACACCACGTATGAAGATATCCAAAGAATAATATCACCCCAAATGAAAGATTTACAATGTAATATAATAAAATGATATAGAATGAATGCAATGTCCAAATGCACACCTCGTATATATATTTTGAGCCTAAGCTTCTAAGAAAGAGCCCATGGGGGGTTTGCAACCCATATACTAATCACAATCTTATTATTTGACCTTAGCGGAACTTCCCTCGGCTAAGGCATTTTATAAAATGGTTCATTTTTATTAGTAAAGAATCCAAGTTCAACAATAGTGCCAGATCAATGAAAATAGGAGATGAATGAGTATGCATGATCATGGTAAAATTAATGATATACAACAATTAGCATAACAATGGTATAAATTAATCCCAAATCTTTGAATTCTCAGTAAAGCATGATACAAGCCCCCACACGGGCAATGCTAAGATAGAATTAAGTCAAGGTATTGACAGAAATAAACAGAAGCCCCAACACAGGCGTCACAATAATAAAAATAGCAAATATGACACAAATAAGGTTAATACAAGCCCCTACACGGGCGTCATGATGATAATAAGTTCTCTAAATAATAATAATATCCGCATGATCCCCCACATGGTTATCACAATAATAATAATCAACTCAAATTATGTAAATAATGAATTTCTCCCCCATAGTATGCTTTACTTGATTAGTTTTCTACCTATCCTTGTCTGAAACCAGTTAAGCCATAACCTAGCTCAAATCCAAAATGCTAAACACTAAGCCTTACCCTTCTTAGCAGCTTCATAATGCTCCCAATCTATCAAAAATGGATTTTACAAGTAAATATGAGTATATCAATGTCAGGACCCAACTAACCAGATCATGCAGGTACCTACTCTACTCTACCTAGATAGAAGAACCATGACCACCCATTTTGAAGACATACAAAAGTTATAAAACAATTTCACTAATCTCATCACAATCATAAAAACTTATTACAATCTCTTTTCAAATATAACAAGAAAATATTTTTCCAGGGACCTAGTCTAGGCATGTACACATAAATTCAATTTGAGTCTTAACTCTAATTCAACCATAACCTACTCAACAGACATTAGTGCCCGAGGACCAAGCAACATCAAATAAATGAACCTACACACAATCAATTTAGGTTGACTCTCTATGTTACAAACACATAGGGATGCACATAATTTCTTATAAGCTTCTTCTTTAAATAAGCATTCGACCCTAACTAAACACCTACTATCCCTTAACCCCATACGTATTTCACTACCACAATCGATTACTAAGTCAGAACCCATTTTACTTCCCAAGTCCTATCTTTTCCTAACACCATAAATATTCATCTTAATACTCAACTTTTCATAATTTCTTGTAACCCGAAACCTTAGTACAAAGAGTTTCCCAATTATCATAAAGAGCTTACCTCATGAGAAAATCATCAATAAGTCTGGACAATTCAATAACCTTAAGCCAGAATAATACGACTTCACTTCAGTTCATCGATTTCATACCCCAACCCTACTTTATTAATCAATTAACATGCCAACATAGTAACAGAAGGTACCAACTACAACATAATCAATCAATATACTTACGCTCAGGAAAATCCATGTCTAACTTAATTTAACTATTTTATCCAACCAAACATCATTCCTGTAGGCCTAAACATGAAATCTCCCACCATTCTATATCAAATTCATGCATTTTTAACCATGGTATACAACTACTCAATTAAATCTAGCTTACATGGGTGCCAAGCTACTGATATAGAGGCATAAACTATTATTCCTTAACCTATTCTAGCAATTTCTAGAGTGGATTCCTCGAGAAAACTTTCAAGATTTGCCCTCTCAAAGTGTACTCCTTCATTCCCATTGTTCTCAAGTCTAGGGACAATCCTAGGGTGTTTTTCGAAGGAGGCAACGTCATAAGTTAAAGTTGGGAGAGAAAAGGGTTTTAAAAATGTGGAGTGACTTTTTGATGTCCCGCTGTAGTCGCCTATCTTTCGCCACAACAGCACTGTTATAGAGGCAATATTCCTGCTATGGCGAGTGATATTAGTCCGCCTCTTCCAAAATTTCCAACTCCTGAGTTTGTCTACTAATAATTTTTAACGAGCCTCTAGAAGATTTTAAAATTTACCCTTATCTAGTGCCCTTCAGATGCGGTAATTATAGTAATGACTGGATGGGTCTTTATAATCGATACTGACATGTTTTTGCTCTGGGTCCTAAATTAGCTCAAAAATTAACCCCAAAAATAAAAGGAAAAAACTAAAATTTTAGTAAAAAAATCACTTTAACCATAGTTTGAGGGTCTCAAATCTAATATCTCATCAAAAATAGAGTTGAAATTATCAAAATATCAATTTTTTGTTTTATCGGGAAAACCTAAAAATCTCAAGTTCAACAATCATGATTTGAAGACGATTTTGCAATATATTTAATGGTTAATGATTAAATATAAGTTTAGAAGCTTATCCAATTGAAAGATGATGGAATTCCCTCTTATATTCCCCCAAAATCATGCTCTCAAACCTTGAAAATGGGGCTTAAGGATGAGAAAAGGGCTTTTATACTGTTTCAGTAAACTGTACCTTCTATGCATGCGCACTCAGCCCTTCGTGTGCGTGAAGGCTATTGGTCCAGTCCGACTACGTGCACAATGAACCAGTCATGTGTGTATGGAGTTATCTCAGGCCCGAACCTGACTCGACTCTACGCAAACATGGTGACCCATCCATGTGTACAATGACTAGGATGCATGCTTCTTCATAGACGTGGTCCTAGGTCGTGTACGCGATGAAGTATGGCTTGGTGCACCAGTAACTTAGCACAACAGAAAAACTATGTATAAAATTCCTCCAAACGGATCCTTGGGAATTTTTTAGGACCCCACAAAAATAAATCGATAATGCTACTAGGCTAATTTTTGATATTTTAGACTCAATGGAACCATTAGAATCACTAATGGAGGTCTTTATCAACAAGTTTCACCAAAAACCAACTCTAGGCAAATAAACCTAGCTTCTCACTCAAACACTCAAAAATCACAATGGGACCTCAAAACCTGAATCAACCATGCTACTAACCCAAACTCAACATTTCAGATCTAATGGGACTGATGAAATTCTCATCTGACGCTCGGATCTCCAAATGTTGACAAAAGTCAACTATATCAACTGAAAAGCTTCTCAAAATAAAAATCTCACATAAACTTATCTTGAACACTTCAGAGACCATACCACCCACTCTCGCAACTCACAAATGCTATAAGGCAACAACGAGGAGGGATAAAATAGTCAAAATAAAGAAAAAATATAAATATCACCATGAGGGTTGTTATAGGACTTCTAGGGTTTACTAGTTGAGAGAAAGAGAAGAGAGTGTTAGGTGAAGAAAGAGTCAGGTGGATTAAAGAGTTATTGGGCCAGGTTTGGGGATTGTTTAGACTGAGCTATAAATTTTTGGGCTGCAAATATTTAGAAAATAATGTATTGTTGCAAAGGGTTAATACATATGTATGGCTGTAGAAACTTTGATTTGAGATATGGTCAAGAACTTTTCAATTGAGGCAAAAATATATTATGATTATATCCGCTTAGAAATGAATAGACAAAATTGAGATGAATTAATCAATTAAGCTTCCTGACACTAACAGGGTAAAACATTTATATATAAAATAGACTTACAAAAATCGTAACAATTAAAATATAATCAACTTTAAGTGAAAAAATATGATACATACTTTAACCAAAAGCTTTTTTTTTTTGGTATGAATTGATTTTCAAGTTAACAATATTCTAAAAATAATATATGATTAATTGGTAAAAATATAACTAGTATTCCAAAATTATAATTAACATATATACATAATATGTTAAAGTACTTTTTCAAATTAAATGGTAAAATAATCCTAAAAATTTATTGAGAAAAGACATCAAAACACCCCTAAACTTGTCCGCCCAACTTACTTTAGCACTTTAACTTTATGTTCATTTAAATACCCCCTTAATAACTTTAAGTGAATTATATACCACCCAAAGAACATAACACCACTCTCACAATGGGAGGTGTATTTCAAACGCACCATATCATTGCCACATCAGTGCCATAACAAAAATTATTTAAAAACGAATATGGTCCCATTAATATATATTATACATAAAAAAAACTACTCTAGCCTCTTTCTTCTTCAACCCCTCCCCCCCTTTCCATCTGCAAACCTCCCCCATCCTCTTTCTTTCTTCTTCTTCAACCCCCCCTCCCCTCCACTATTTTTTCTTCTGCAACCTCCTCCCCGCCCCACTCCATGGAACCACACAATCCCTCTTTCTCAAATCTCCTCCAATTTCTTCTCTCTATATCCCCAACAGGCCACTAAGAACCCAACAATGTCATAGCACTTCAACTCCAATCACCTCCATGTTTACTGGCATAGTTGAAGAAATGGGTCAAATCAAGCAACTGGATTACGATAAATTCAACAGTTTCACCATGATAATCCAAGCTAAACTCATTCTTGATGACATTAATCTTGGCGACAGTATCTTCGTCAATGATACTTGTTTAACGATGGATGTTTTCGATACTGAGAAATTGGAATTTAGTGTTGAATTGGCTCCGAAGACATTGAGAATGACTTCTTTGGTTAACGGTCATTGATTAATTTGGAGAGGGCTTTGAAGCTTAGTACTAGAATGGGGGTGACGGTCTGATGAAGAAGGAAAAAGGGAGTGGAGGGGCTATTTTTTTTTAAAAATTATTATATAATATATAAATCAGTGGGGTCACTTTTTTTATAAAAAAAATACGCTCTTTGAAATTGTTTTTCTCTTTTTTTATGCCACGTCAGTATTAGGGGTGATATTAATTCACTTGAAAGTTGTTTAGGGGGGTAAGTAATTGCCTGTAAAGTTAAATGGCCAAAGTACGTTGGGTGGACAAGTTTAAGGGTGCTTTGATGTCTTTTCTCAAATTTATTTAGAAACTATATTGATTCTTTTAAATGAAAATTTTGCTTTGTTTGAAATTCTGGAAACTTGACCAATTAATCGACATGTGAAGGACCAAAATTGAGTGTCAATTAGGGTTGGACATAAAATACCAAAAACTAAATTATCGAACCGAATTGGAAAATTTGGTATTTATTACTTCAGTATTTGGTGCATTTTTGTGAGTAAAATTACAAAATTATGGTATTCGAGTTTGAATTTGGTACAAGTTATTAATATCGTTTGGTATTCAGTATTTATACATACACACACACACACACACACACACATATATATATATATATAGAAAAATAATTGACCCATCATCCCAAAGAGTCTTGTTTTATTTCAATGAAGTGTAAAGTGTATAGATATTTGGTGAATTATGTTTGCATGTTTGATCATAGTGGGTTTCTACAACTTCAATATGGTATTACCAGATACCTTACCGAACCGAATTTTAATTTACCAATTAATTATCAAACCGAAGTTTAAAAGTATAGTATTTGTATTTACTTTCAATTATCGAGTACTGAACCCAAATTTTAAAAATATCAAACCGAATACCAAACACCTAGCCCTAGTGTAAACAACTACCCCCCCCCCCTTGGGTAGGATTGATATAAGTTATCTTGGGCAAAGGGAGTTGACGAATCTAATTTTGTACGACCACTAATTAATCTCCTAGAAATGGTTGGTTTAGGCATGAATTTCAAGAAATTATGGCAAACCATAGTGTTGGATTTTCTTCACATCTTAGGTTATATGAGAATTCAGGCCACTTGTAGTACAGGACATTTGATTTTTTGCAAGATTTTTAATGACTCAAAAGTTGTCCCAAGTGTCAGACTATTGAGACGCTGGAAACTTGAGGATATGAGGAGTGGATTATTCTTTGATTACAACTGAGATTTCAACATCAATCTCTCCTACATATCCCTGAAACTGGAATCAGGCTATTTGTAGTTTGACTCAATCAGTTAAAAAGGTAACCCCTTTATGTGAAGATAACCTTGGGCTCTGTAATGAGCCTCTAGGTCATTTTACTCCTTTTTGTGCATTTTATGCATTTAGAGCTTTCCTATAGCTGCTCCAAGTCATTTATGACTTGTTGGGACTAATAGTTTAGTTCTTGAGCAGTTTGTTTGGTTTTTACGTTAGTTTCTCTATTTTGGAGCTTTTAAAGTTGAGAAAATGGTCTTGGGACAAAAAATTAGGTAAATGGCCTCGGATGATAATTCCAAAAGTTCTGTTAGCTCTAAAATATGAATTTTAGGTTAGAGGGACCTTTGGTTCAGGTCTAGTGGCTTTCGAGAGTCCTTGGTTGGAGTCCTTTTGGGACTTAGGAAATTACTGGTGCAACAAGACCTGGTGCAGACAAATATGGCCTTTGAGTTTGTGGGCTATTGGCCGCATTTATGAGGATCAAGGATTCTTTATCACGACCTCAGTCTACACCCTAGACGTAACACAGTGCTTAGGACTACAAGAGGCCCCAAGCTAACTCTTGATACAGTCATAAGTAATGAGAAGCTAAATAGAAACATATAAACTGGAAAATAGATATTTAAACACTATGCAGAAGGTTAAGCATGATAACTGGAAAAAACTAAAATTTAACTGAACGTCAATAAGTTTAATACAACAACTATATCAGAAAGAAATTGGAAATTCGAGTACAATAATTAAGACTGACTATTTGTCAATGAAGCCTCTACTAACACTAACTACAGTTACCCGAGACATGACCCTCAACTATCTCTAATCAATGTATAAGAACAAAAATAAAATGTTGTGACTACTAAAGTCTGACTGGAGTTATCGAATGAGAAGAACTCATCACCTGTTGACTAAAAGTTGTGATATGTCTGACCATGATCATGTGAGCTAGCACTGATATCTACATTATGAAACAATGCAGTGCAAGGAAAGTATGTGGTCAGTACTTTGAATGTACTGAGCATGTGAGATATGCAATAATCATGAATAATACTTAAACCATGCTTTTAAAACTGAGGACATAAACTATTTACTAAAATATGAATTTAAATCATGTCTGTACTAAAAAGTTGTCAGACTGGCATGATACTCAACCCAATATCATAACATATCATATTATACTGGTGTAGTACCCGACCCATCACCTCAACATCTTATTACAAAGCATATGGATTTGTGCAAGGAGTCAACAATCATAATTCATGCAAAATATAATCACAAGTGTCAGCCCAAAATGCATCACGATTCAATCCAATCTGCCGTTATGTCAACTGTCTAATTTATTTATACAATGACCTTAGGCCTCACATAAATGTCACAATCACAACTTACTAAGCACCCGAACGGGGCTGTCATCACCCAAATTCACATTATTAAGTTCTTTTCCTCTGTCCATACCTTAACCTCGAGATTTCACATTACCTTTTAACTATGGAAAATGCTAATTGCGACAACATAACAAGTAATGCCAACATTGCAAACTAGTCAACCTCAATACCATTTTACTCACTATCTCATCTTCTAACAATACCTTTTTACTCACTATCTCTTCTTCTAAACTCCGAAAATCATCAATCATGACCACCAATACATTAGGACTAAATAAGTTCCCCTAACGCAATACAAACATTTAAGCATTTATGCACTATCGGGTCTCCTTAACTTTCCTTTTTACCATTTTATAGTATTTTGTTCAACTTCCCACCATGAGTGATAAGAACAATACATCTCTGCCCCATATTCCTAATCGTCACTTATTCCGACCAACCTTAACATAAGATATAATAAAAAATTAATATATTTAAGCCTATCCGGATTTTAACATGTCCATCCAACCAACTCCGTGCCCAAAGGTCTAATGCATGATACTCCCGATATTACTAATAATATTAAATGCATCTAGCCCAAGTCTAGTAGCTACAAATTATACAGAGAGGATTGAGTTGTCCCGCATGTGCTAGGCATATTCCCATGTCGGGTTCCCTCTAGATGTGCTTCAAAATTGATCTTATGTACCTTAGCCTTTGAAATATCATGGTTGGGGAGTTAGGGATTTTTAGAGTGTTTTTGGCGGAAGGGGGCAACCTAGGGAAATAAAAAGAAAGAGGGTTTTTAAATTTCCCCCTGCTGGCACACTATTTTCTAACACTTTAGCAGTTAATTTTCCACTATAGCTGCTATCAACAGTCCGACCTAGCCCCATTTTAGGCCTCTTTGCTAAGTTGTCTTAGGCCCCAATTTTCTCCCCTGAGCATGGATCATAAGTCTAGCAATATCCATATCCCCAATCAACACAGCTTCTTTACCTCCCTTAGCTGAAAGGTGGGAAAGTTCAAAACCAAATATATTCATCTTGTTTCTTATATCAGCAATCATATCCAGAGCATAATGAGACAACTGGGTGAACTTGAGGCTTTACTCCCTTACACTCATAGAACCTTGATCTAGATCAAGAAACTCCCGAGTGTTTCCCTTCCTCATCTCTCAGGGGAAGAAACACCCTAAGAAAGTTCCTTAAACATAGCCCACTCAGGATGTGAATCACCTTCACCCCAACTTTCTTACATTTATCAAACCAAATCAAAGCAACATCCTTAAGATGGCACATAAAAAGATCAACATTATTAACATCATTCACACGCATCACACGACAAATTCTCTAAACCTCATCAATAAATTTCACTGGATCCTCACGCAGCTTTGACCCAAAGAACTTAGGTGGATTCATCTTGAGAAACTCATTAATCCTAGTAGTGTCTGTAACACCCTGAGGACCTGTAAGTACTGCTCTCTGATGATCACCTTGGGTTGTCACAGCCTGAGCAAGCATTTGGATAGTATTTTAAAACTTTACATTAGTAACATCAACCTAAGGTAGCAACTGAGAATTTTCATTCCTGGCTTGTCTTAGGCGTCCTATGACTCTACATGGAGGCATAATCAGAAACACGTGCAAAGTTGGAGTTAGTAAAGATTCATATAGTTAAACTCTATTGTATGAAATTAAAGCATGAAAGAAGGGAAAGTATTTCCTAAATGCTCTGTAGCATCCTCGTTATAAGTGTGGTGCATTTCACACCTCTAAAAAGGACTCTCCTAACTATGGCTTTTTAGACATCCTAAGACTCTTGAACCTATTACTCTGATACCAAGTTTGTCACGAACCGAGTCTACACCCTAGACTCGAAAAGGCACTTGAAGTCACTAATAGCTCTAAGCGTACCCTTGCCATAACATTGAAGCATAATCTGAGAAACGAAGCACAAGCTATAAACTAAAACCATAAGTGAAATAGAATTAAATGACAAGTTTATTACAACTAAATACTAATGTATGCAAGCCTCTAAAACTGAGTAAACAATGAGTGGGGACAAGGACCTTAGCTACCTATAAAACCAAGTCTGCAATGAAGGAAAAGAACAACTAAACTATGTTCCCGAATAAGGAGGAATTACCAACTACTGAAGTATGAACTGCTACTATCTAGCCACGAGCTTGAGAACGATCGCCCGTATCTACACTAATGAAAATATAGTGTAGAAGAGGTATGAAGTCAGTGCAGGGATGATACTAAGTATGTAGAAGTAAAACTAAATAACTAAAATCATAGGTATACATTATGAGGAAAAGACTAAGAGGTAACTTTCATAAATATAAGTATCAAACTGATAGTAAAAGTAGTTAAAGGCCATAAATAAGGATTTATAGAAACAATGCATAGTTGACATACTATCTAAAATCATATAGTGATCATATCAAGTAAAGTATTAAAATAGAGTAAAGCCTTTAGGTGGGAGTTTTTTACAACCGACATACATCACTTGAGCTAGTGATATGCAGTGTCATACACCTACACTAGAAAAGGTTATTCTATCTAGCCAAGGTGTAGAACCATAACATAAGGATCCTAAAATTGTGCCATAAAGGGGACAAAAACCTACAATGGCAACATAGTTATGGAACTTCAGTTATCTATGCTCTTGTTTTCTTGGTGTTAAATAATCCTCCCAAAAATGGTTCATATAATCATATGCTTATAACATATTTTAATCATATCTATCCATATATAAAGCTTGAATATTTACTAAAATTCATATTTCAAAGCAATCATGGAATTTATCCTTCCTTGGGTTTATTCTATTTTTTTGAATGTTCATAATATCATAAAGACTCAAAGAAATCATAATATGGAATATAAGCTTCAAGAACAATATTCGAAATCATGTCAAGAATCAAAAGGTAAACAAGGAAACCTTACTAAGCTTTAAAATAAATACAATATTCATAAAATTTATAATCAAAGATAAATACTTCAGAGAACATACATTTTGTAAAATAAAAAGGTGAATTTAGAAGTGGGTTTATAAACCCTAACTATAAACTTAGGTTTATGAAAAACCATAGAGTTTTGGACATGATGGATGAAAGAAGATCCTTATTGAAGTTCTACATACCTAAAAAGGAAAAGTTCTTGGAGAGAATCTTGAACTTGAAGCTTTGGAGCTTTGCAAGTTGAGAAATCCTTCTATTTGTTCTTGAGTTATGGGAGAAAGGGAATGAGGAATTTTAGAATGATTATGAGTGTCTTAGGATAATTTTAGGATTATAACTAGGTTTGGGGAAGTTATGCAAGGGGGTATGGATGAGATTTCCATTAATTTAAAAGAGAAAAGTGGACGTTTACTCCTAGGAGGGGTCGTGCGTGCCGCACTCCCCAATGCAGAGGAGTACCCTGTACGGTGCATGAACGATTACACAGGCTTTCTAGTGAACTCCTAACATGTACTTTATGGTGTATATACCAAGAGAAAGGGCACCCATGCGTGGTGCATGGTCCTATTTCTCAGTCCATAATATCCTTTTACGACCCAATACTCAATCCAAATAATTTCTAACCTCCCTAATTGCCAAATGACCTTATTTTATGATTCCTAATGCACAAGAAAGCTGCTACGAACATGACAGAACCTTAAGTATGCTGTAAAAATCCTAGTGTTGGAAAACAAGTATGCATATCTTTTAATATGCATTATTTTTTGCCTCATCAATAGCTTTTCTAGGAAAATCCGGCGGGACAAAACCTTAATCAAGGAAAAACGAGTACAGTACATATTATACTCCTCCCAATCAAAACATCACTTAATTCTTATAATGATGTCTTCCAATCTTGTATGCCAGTTTTTCAAATATTGATATTGACAGTGTCTTTGCGATCAAATCATATTCATGAACAGGTTACAGTCTTGAACTCATTCAGATATCTTATTTTCTTGTTTCTTAGATATGTTGAGTCTTTTAGCTACTCAAATACATTTTTGATAATCACATTATTCATGACCTTGTCTTTGCAAGCAAGTTATTCATTCAACTTGTTCGTAGAAATAATTAAGTTGTGGATACGTTCATTTGCATGATAATAAAATTGATTTTCTTCTAGAATAATATGATATGACAATAATCTCATATGAAAACAAATAACTTTCGTGTGCTCAAACTTTATAACCTTCCTATATTTGCAGAACCAACAATCCTTTGACAATATTAGTTAGAAATAATAAATTAATATCAATGTTTATTTTCACCAAAATATCTTCACATAAAAGTGAAATTATATCTTTCCATTCTCATGAGATCGAAATTGATCTTTCTTTATGTTAAGCAATCTTACAACCATTAGGGTACTATTCAATGGAATCGCTTAAAATCTTTTAAATTCTTCAAAAATTTATATATAACCTTTACCATCTAGCTAAATATGATAACCCATTCATTATACATATTTATGTTTTTTATCTATTGTCAGATTAGAATAAACCTCATTGCATCCACCACAGAAAAACATTTCTCCAAACAAAAATGTAAGGACTTCTGCAAAAAATCTTTATGCCCCAAGGCACAAGTCGTACCATATATTTTATGATTTCAATTTACTTTTCACACAATAACCCATTTGTACCCCATTGACATTACACTTTGAGGTCATTGGATCATGAGTCAAATGTAACAAACCACGTGGTGATAGTTGCTTTATGTCATTTATGAGTTGTACAGATAGTTGAAATGATCCCCGAAGTATTCAAGAGTGATTTATGTGAGTTTATGGTTTTGAGTAGCCTTTAAAGTGGTATAGTTAACTTTGGTCAACATTCTGTGATTCGAGTGTCGGATGAGAGTTTCATCATTTCCATTAGATTTGAAATATCGATTTTTGATTAGTAGCATGGTTGGTTTGGGTTCCGAGGTTTTCAATTTGATTTTTAGTATTTAGATGAGAAGTTGGTTTTAGGATACCTAGAGTATATTTCGAGGGTAATTTGTTGATAACAACCTCCGTTGGAAATTTTAAATGCATCGTTAAGTACAGAATGTTGTTTCCAAACTTTTAGCATATTTGGTTTGTGTTTGGGATGTTTCGGATGAATTTTGGATGAGTTTTTAAATATTTTGGGTGCTTTGGCCCTGTTTAAGTACAATCGGTCGACAAAAGGTTCATTATTTGTTTTAAAGATCAAAAATTTATTCTGAAACTTCTGAAATGTTATGCGTGAATTATTGGATTGATCTAGAATTAAGTCAAGATCAAGTTTTTATTGAGTTCTGACTGACCGAGTAGATTCATATCACTATTTAGAAATTATTAAAAAAATGAATTAGTGCATTTCGTTATAGTATGAGGGACTTATGGCATTGTTTTCGTATAATCGCTCGGTATGTGATTCTACCTTCATTTTATTCATTTTTTCAAGATTATCCATATAGTTTTTCGTTATTTTGATTCATAATATTGAGATTTAAAATCCAAAGTTATGAAATCAAAAGTTTTTTATTTGAAGGTCGATTTAGAATGGGTTTTCATTAATTTTTGAGATTTAAGGTCCTTGCATTATGGGGTAAACTAATTTTAACAAAAGTTTTTCAAAATTTCTCATTTAAACCGCGTTCGATAATGGAGATTTGGGGTTTTACGGTAGAGTGAAATATTGATATTTTAGTGATTTCCAACCTTTTTTCTACTCAATTTTCATTGGGTTTTAATATTTATAACCCTTAAAGTATGAGAAACATGATTCTTAAATAACATTATGAGTTTACCCTTTTGTTTTTGGAACCAATTTTCGAAGTGATTTTAGACCCAAAATCAAAATATATCGATATGGGTATCGATGGTGTAACACCCCATACGTTTTTAAGTCTAGCTAACAACCATAACACCTATGGAAATATGAAGACATGAGAGAATTGATGAATTTGTATTGAATTATGGGCATTAAAAGTCTTATATAATTGGGCCCTTAAATGATGCCCAAAGTAATAAGAAGACATGGCCCAAAAGGGATATTTTGACCCATTCTTCAAATTTGATCCATTTGACCAAATCAATATAGCATTAAATGCTAAGGAAAAAGATACGAGAGACATGAGGGACTATATAAAGGAAAAATCAGATTTTTATCTCATTGAACTCTCATCTCATTTCTAGATTTTTCCAACAATAACTCCTTTGCTCTCAAGAATCCTAAGTCACTCTTTGGGCCAAGATCATCAATTGGTAAGACTTGTTAAGTGTTTATTATGATGGACTAATATATTTTAGGCATAATAGATGGTGTATATTATGTTGGTTATGTGGGTGGAATATTGAGAAGTTCACAATAAGTGAAAGGTTATATGTTTGCTTAAATCGGAGGTTGGTTTGTCTTGTAAACTTGGTGATGGACTTGTGGTTGTGAAGGAAGTGAACTTGGTGGAGTTAATATTGACATGTGAGATGTGATTATGGTCTTACTTTGTTTTATTCTTGTGCATAACATTTGGAATTGATATTGTGAAATTGGTTATGGTTTTGGTGCCGTATTGGCCGTGAAATGTGGTTTTGGGTGTCTTTATGTGTGTTGTGAGACCATGGCTGAATGTTGATGATTAAGAGGATCAAAAATATGTTCAAATATGTTTGATTGTGATCATGGACCATTCATGGCATTAAAAGACCCAAAATAAGTCATTTCAGACCAAAACGGGCATCCGCCCCCGCAGACGAGGGCATCTGCGGGAGCAGATGGCACTGGCTGCTGTCAAAGGCCATTTGCGTGTGCAGTTGGCTGACCTGCGGGCGCAGGTGGCTGGGCAGGTCAGCCCAGAATTGTGTTTTGTTTGTTTTCGTATTCCTTTGATCCCCGAAATCCCCGATACCCTTTTTGGATATAATTATCAACTTGTGGTGTCATTTTAATGACTTTAAAGTATCGTATGGAGGTGTGTTGGACTGTATGAAGTATATAAGGTTGTTCATATGTTGTTATAAAGGAGTAAATGCGACGGAATGATAAAGGGAAAAGCGTAAAGGGTACGTGTGGTGTGAAATGCCTTTATAGTTATAAGGGGGTGACATGACGTTATATAGTAGTCACATGGTTCATTGTCTTCTTGTACACCTTTATAGTGAATAGTTGCTAATGTAAGTTCCGGTATGAACTTGTATTGTAGAGTGAGACGTAAGGAAGAAGCTGGACTACTCTGTTCATACATAGGCTTGTATATTCGTATTTGGAAGTGAAGGTATGTAAGGTTACCTTGTCCCATAGTACTCATATTTATGTTACACTTGTCCTATTCTGAAATGTGCTATGGCATCCTATTTTCGGCTACCAAGGGTTATTATCACATGTTCCCTACTTATTGATCAATTGCGAATCTCATGCCTCATATCTCATATTCATTGATAACATTCCAAAAGTCCAATAAGGTTATGTTCCAAAGTTCCAATAGTGATTATACTCATGTATCTTGTTCATTTATTATTGTCTAATGGTTCCAACAGTGTTATGTTTCCTCAGAGGCTATGTTTCCAATAATTCTATTCATATGTTTCTCATTCATTAGTTAATGACCTAAAGCTTCAAGTAAAGTTATGACCATCATTGTCTCAATCTCAAAGTAATGAACAAAGTAATGCATATGTGGTTAATGTTTGAGTACGGGTGGTAGCTTTGGGGGCAAAATGCCTAGCTCAAGCCGATCCTGATATTATTGGATCAGGGGGCAGCTTTAGGGGCGAAAGCCTAGCTCAAGATGAACCTGACAGGGTGCAGCTCTAGGGGTGAACACCTAGCTCAAGCGAACCTGGTATGCATTGATTTATGGGTGGCAGGTCTAGGGGAATAAGCCTAGCTCGACCCGATCCCAACATGATGATATGTTATGTAAAGACCCACTGATCAGTAGGGGCCCGGGTACATTGTGACACATGTAATGACAAGTGAGCATTGAAGTAAAGAAGAAATGTAAGTAATGAAAGTAATACACATGGTTCCCAAAATACAGAATGGTTACTTATTCATTTGATTATTCATATACATTTGAGTTCCATTTGAGTTCATAGAACATAGAAGTATTCATGTGTTGTACAGTTTCATCTGAGCCATACATACTCAGTACTTATTTTGTACTGACCCCTCTTGGGGAATTTACCTTACTTGCTGCAGGAGCAGGCACCAGTAGGCCTCCTCAGTAGATTTCCAGCTGTTAGTGGTTCATTGGTAAGCTTCAGCTAATCCGAGGCTTCTCCGAGTCAGAGTGTATATACTTTTGGTGATGTACATATTGTAAAGCGGGGACTTGTCCCGACTTTCAATTTGTTTTGGTCAATGCATCTGCTAGAGGCTTTTGTAGACGCATATGGGTATATGTATATGAGGTGACTCATGAAGTCTTGTTTTGATGGCCTCAACGGCCAAGTTTCTCAAATGTATATATATATATGTCACATGTTCCATGTTTTCCATTATTTGTCTTTCATGTTGTTACGTGATGATGGGGTTGCTTGATATGCATATGGTGAACATAGGTAAAGGTTGGTTCTCTCGAGCCTTATCGGCTACGGGTGCCAATCATGTCTCGATGGGATTCGGGGCGTGACAGATGGACTCCTTTTAACTTGTAGATGTCATATTTGGTTAGATTGGACGCGTTTGGTGTTGATTCGAGGGAGCAGAGCTTCAGGTTGATGCTTCGGATTGTGTTTTGGCTTGCGAATCTTCTTTAAAGGATAATTGAGATGTACTTGACTCTTTTCTTAGGTGTTTATGTGTTGTATGCTTATTTGCTTATATTTTGTGAATCACTTAGGAATTAGGGGTCCCACTTAGATGAAATGACGAGCATCTCCACGAGTACCAGAGTCTTTTGATGATTTGTAGTTGTATTTGTAGTTTATCTTATTTAGTCTTGTCACTTGAGAATACGCTTAGAGTAAATTGTAGATAGACGACTTGTTGATCTTGGGTGAATTGATAGTGGATAGATATTTAAGAGCTTGAACCATAGTTAGTGAATAGCTGATGTAATTAATGAGTTATAGTATCTCTTAAGATATGACTGATGGTAATATAGATAAGCACTTTAAGATAGGAATCTTGACTTAGATATCAGTAAGCGAAAGAAGACAAACCTTGGAGTATATTGTTAACTATCATAGCTCTCTTTTTAGTTACTTAGTATAATGATGTCATCTTTGGGAAAGATGAGACTTATTGTTTTGAACAAACAAGATTTTGGGTAAGTTCGCTATATCTGCATTATTTGGATTGTGCATTATTATTATGTTGCCCGTGTGGGGGCTTATATGCATATTATTATTGACTTGAGAGATTATATTGTTGTGATGCCCGTGTGGGGGCTTGATTTAATATCATAGGCATTATTTGTGCATTAATTACCATTATTATTGTTGTGATGCCCGTGTGGGCGCTTGAATAGATATTATAGGCCTATTTGAGCATTATTTGCCTCTGTTACTATAGTATGCCTGAGAGAGGGGCTTGAAATGATATTATTGATGTCTTACATGACTATTTATTCTAGTGGTGCATGCGGCGGCTTATATCATGAATTATTGTCATATGAAGTTGATTATGAGCTTATTTATACCTGTATTAAATTGATTATGATATTCATACAGATTGGTTGTGAGCATTACATCCGTATTTCATCCATACATATTTATGAGATTGATACCACTGACAAACACTAATTTTTAAAGAAAAGATATTTTATAAGACCCTTGGCCGAGGTTATTTACCGACAAAACCCTTGGCTGAGGTTATTTCTCAGCAATGTTGATTGAGATTGTGAAAGTATATGGGTTGCGAACCCTCCATGGGTCACATCCTAAAGGGTTGAGGATTGAAAGGTGTGTACGAAACATCCCACAATCATCACTACATTGAATTGCATCACTTGCATTGCATTCCTTGGTATGGTTTGACACTGTGTTTGAGTATTTACTTTTGTATTGAATTACAGCAATTGAACCTTGTTTATGCTATTGTGTATTCTACATTCATTTTACTACATTACATCATATTATACTACTTCTTTATTGGATTAGTAGTTGAGATAATTATGAGACGTGGGGTATGGCTATGGCTTGATAAGTGAGACATGTAGTATTGTACCTATTGGTAGCATGATATACACATAATTATACACTCTCTCTACTTTATCCCAGATTATTGGTTGAATGTGGTAATTGAGCCTGATATACTGCATTAGTGAGTCTCCCTTATAAACGACTCTTTTTACTTGTTAATCATAAAAATGACTAGTGTTGACTCACCTAGATTAATTTGCCTACCCTGCATACTAACATTCTTATGACTGATGTGTTGGGTTACCCCGTTAGGATAAAGTAGTATATCTGCTGGTTGTAGATTGTTTGGGTGATTTGGGTAGTTGGGGTGGTGGTTCTCGCCATCATTTTAGATTAGGTTATCGACGATGCTTGCTGAGTAAACGTGTTTCGTACTCACTCTTGATTTTCTTTTCCTTTTCTTTTTCTTCGACACCCATGC
Source organism: Capsicum rhomboideum (assembly GCA_031232105.1). Taxonomy (NCBI): domain Eukaryota; kingdom Viridiplantae; phylum Streptophyta; class Magnoliopsida; order Solanales; family Solanaceae; genus Capsicum; species Capsicum rhomboideum. The sequence goes on along the minus strand of CP124713.1, from coordinate 128,465,469 downwards.
AGGTATTAGTTTGAGTAGTGAATCATAGATTATGTTCCCTCAGTGTTGACGTTGTGGAGATCAGTGTAGTGGCTGACGAACCTTAGAGCTTACCCAGATCTCTCATTTTTTTATCTTGTGCGTTATTCGCATTTAAGATATTTTAGACTAATCGATATTATTTTGTATTAGAGGCTTGTAGTAGTGACAACTAGACCTGGGATGTATCTTGAATCATTATTTTATCTTTAATTATTTTGGGATTATTATATTTTTTTTTTTGCTTCTGATCTACTTTGGGTATTGAGTTTGGGTTTGGATAGGTTTACCTATACAGGAGGGTGTGACAGGAGCCATCACGTACTCTATTTTAGGTCGTGACAGCAAACCTTCACCTTTTCAAGTGAAACAAAATATACATGAATTGCATATTTTATTTGGCCAACTATTTATTTGTCCATACATTTGATAGATTTGAATTTAAGATCCTCGTTACCATTTATAATGGTGAGCGCTATATTATATCAAAAATACCATCGATAGTTATTTGATATCGGTTCCAGTATGACATAAATTTATCAATAACTCTTCACTTTTCATCATTTTCAGGTACCTGAACCTTTGTAAAGGTTTTTTATGAAGTGTTATTTCCTAGTGCTCTTTTAAAGTACTTACCTCATTATCATGACTATCTTGACCATTTGCTCTTGTCCTTCTTTAAGGAGTTTTATATTTGGAGCTGGTTGGTCTATGTCACGACCCATATGGTCATAATTGGCACCCACCTTAAACTATGGCAGGAGAACCAAACTTAACCCAACCTTCACTAATCAAGGGTAACAGTCCCATTTACTTTCCACTAACCTTATCATTAATAAGTCCTAAACTTAATTATTCATTAAAGAAGTAAAAATGTCAAATCCAACATAATCATCAAATCACTAATAAAGTACGAAAATCCACTATTTATTACATCCCAGGGACCTGAAGTCACTGTACAAGAACAACTAAGAGTACTCAAGTCTATAGTTAAAAGATTATCCAAAATATGGAATAAAACAGGAGAGTGTCTTAGTCCCGAAACAAGGGACATGAACATAAATCTTAAGATTCAATGACTGCCTGTTCATGGTGCTCATCCTTAAATCGAAGTCAGTAACTGATGGCTAGAGTCGAGGTCTCATCTCAAATGCTGAAACACACTCTGCACTCAACAAAAAGAAGAGCACATGTAGCATCAGTACATCAACAAGTACTGGTAGGCATCATACGCTGACTCAACTCAACACCATACAAATAAGCAACCCAAATAAATATCACAGCGATTATCATAGAACATATAATCAAAGACAAACAACACATTTATGACACTTCACTTTAGAGGGAATACAGACTCATAATCATGTATTTTTATACTTAGCCAATTTCAGCAATAAGTTGGGTCACAACATATAATCATAACCGAACATTTAATGTATATGGATGAATGTATGAATGCAAGATGCGTGCATCATCTCTTTCTTTTCTCAATCTCATCAACATCATTTTCAACATCGTGATTTCAATATCATTATCATTATTGTTAACTCATCATAATCAATATCATCTCAACATCATGAACATCATGATCTCAACATTATACTCAATATCATCAAATACTCAATATCATCAACTCATCATCATTAATAGAGTCAAGCAAGTGTAATTGCTACAAATAAATCGTAACCTACATTGATTCCATGCTCAAAATCACTTCTAGGCCATAAACTTGACTTTCCTTTCTCTTTCACCTTGTTCTTGATCTATAACAACAAGGTTACATACCCAATTCAATCATTTCATCCCTTTTAACATCTAGGGATCAATAATTAACAACTTTAACCATGAAATTGCCCTAGTTCATCATCTTAGGGTTTTCATAACTTTTAAACCTGATAAATTTTACTTTATTTAACATGAACAACTATGATTCTACTCCAAATAGTATTTTCTAACACCCTAGAATTATTATCAACTGATTTTACACATATTCCCACCAATTTGTATTAAGTTCATGAATTAGAGCTAAACTCCAATTTCTACCATGAACAAGATTCTAACGATTCTCAATGATTCTAAGAAATAATTCAAGTTTAGAATGTAAAGAACTTACCCCAAAAGATGAAAGCTTTCAAAAAATTATAGATTATCACCTTCCCAAGAGCCTTGGTTCGTTTTTTAGAAAGTGGGGAATGAAAACCTGTTTTTGGCTTTAAAAACTGTCAAAATTATGTTTTTACTGATGCAGCGGTAAAGTTATCGCTTTTCATGACCCAAACTCGCCATGAGTGGCACCCACATGGAGAACCATCTAACCCCAAACATACAAACCAACACTTGCAAAATATAAAGTAAACTAGATGTTTTGCATAAATTAAGATAATGTCATCGACAATCAAAGGCAACCCTGCAGAAATAATCAACAACTAACAATCCCCTAGAATCTAAGAGTCACTATACCAAAACTACTACAATGTCAATAAATGAGTTCAACCAAAAATAACTGAAAATGTTTAAGTCCGAAATACTGGACTAGAAACGGAATAAAGAACTCATGGAAGCTCGAACGATGTGGCTAACCATTGAGTTCAAATGTTATCAGTTCTACAGCTAAGGTCTTGAAACAATTTTTGGAAAATGTTCTACACTCAACGAAAAGAAAAGTGCATGCAGTATCAGTACACAAGAAACAATGGTGTAATGGTAGTATCATCGACCAACCCAAAATGAGAACTATGAACATGTAATCATAACTTAGTGCAGCAAGAACAGCCATGAACACCTACTATATAACCTTACCTCAAGTTCACAACATTTAACATTATTCGACAATATTATAGAATTTAGTCATTACTACTCAACATAGCTAACAAGTCAAGTCAAGACCATGACTACCAATAAGACTCCAAGTAAACGACCATGACCTAAACAATTATATCAACCATGTCTCAATTACACAAGTAAATAGATAATATAGAGTTATGCCAATCTTGTAATTAAACCAGGACCACTCAAGGATCCATTCCAACAACACCTATGTTAACAATCATGAATCCTGGTTTACATAAGGAAACCAAATACAGCCAGTGAGTACGTAAACCTGGTTCACTCAAGGAACCAATATAATAAGTCAACACTTAATCCTGATTTACTTAAGGAACTAACATAACAAGTAAATACAAAATCACCGGTTCACTCAAGAAACTGCCATACTTACCTGTACCTTGTACATATATTCTAAGGTCTTATGGTCGCCCTATAGCCATGACCTGCAGGGGACGATCTCTTGTTCATATACCAAATCCCATCTATCAAGTGGCTGCAAACCTTATATCAACCAATTTTATAAAGATGCCAAAATACTGGTACTTCTCATAATAATGACAGATATCACAACAATCACAACAACAATGATAACAGAAATAATACTTGAAAGAACCAACAAGCTTTTCATATAATTTCATTGCATGCGATTAACACTTAAGATATCAAACAATCATTCACTTTCCTTGAACATTCATTTTAACAAACAATACGAAGGAACATTTATCATGCACACATAAAACAATTGGGTTTCAACTACATTAAACCATCACCTACCTAGATCTAAGCTTGAAATGCTCTAGTGAACTTGAGTCTTCCATTTTCTTGTAACCTCGGCTTGATTGTGGTATAAGAATAGGAATATAACCCGTAATCAACCAAATGAACTACAATATCGAGGATTATAACCTAACCCAAACCCCAAGGCTAAATTCATGATCATTCCTTCCATTCTAAAGTTTTTCTACCATAATTCCACCTTAATCCTACCAATTTTATGGTTATAATAGTGAATTATGAACATGCAGGAGTAAATTAGAAATTTTTAACCAAAACCCAAGGGTATTCTACCTAATTCACTTAATTGCACCAGAAAATTAGCTAGGTTAAGCCAAATCATCCCCAAAAAACCCAAAAACTAATGATTTCTAGTAGTTTACAATTGAACTAAGAGTTAACAGAAGGAATTACTTACCTTTACATGGAATTCAGATGAAAATTGAGTGGAATTAGCCCAAAATTTCCCTTGCTTTTCCCAAAACAAGTTATGAAATAATAAAATATTTTGGGGTATTTTTTTTTGCATAAATCCATGTATATCATGCTATATTAGCTATCCTGCTATAGCGGCCTCCCTGTAGCGAAATTCACCCGCTATGGCAGAATTAACCAATGTTGAGTCACATTATAGTTGGAATTTTTTCACTATAGGTATCAATTAGTCATTTAGCTCATCCAGATTATTCTCATAGAGTTTTGGCACCTTTGGTTAGAGGTAGTGCACTTAGTGCCTCAGTTGGTCATTCAGATGCTCAGTCCGGGTTTGGACGCATTCAAATTCATACTTTTTCAGAAATGCCAGGACTATGAATTCAGATTTCCACCGTGATATCTGCACCTTTGATTCCCTACCTTTAGTTTCTATTTGAGTTAAATTGGGTTTTTTATATCCATCGATGATTTTATGCCTTGGTATTTTATGTTGGTTGTTGTATGCCTTTGTGTAGATTTGTGCATATGTGACTACCCCTATATATGAATTATTTTAGTAGTGGATTGAGTGGATCAGTGTGATAATTTCCTAGGGGTGTAGCTTTTGGGTTAAAGTCCCTTTCTTTTGGCATATTGGCCTTGTCATGGTTGTAGGGTGGTAATGGTTGTTTCTTTTCATTTTTGATGCCACCTTCACTTTATACAATTGTTATTATTGTCATTGTTTTGATGTCGATTGATTCTTACTTTATAGACGACTAGACTAGCATTATCTAATTAGTATCCCCTTCCTTGCAATTCTTATTCATTGGCTTTGACGGCTAACTCGGTTGGTTGGTTCTCACTCTTTTAGTAAGGTGAGGTTGGTTGTTTTCCTTCTCTGTTAGCAAAGTTAGATCAGTTTTTGAGAGGGAGTGAAGAAATATTTGTCCTTCCATGGTTTTGTTGTGGTTCTAGAGTTGGTAATTCGGTTCTATTGCTCACTTCTATCATTGATAATCTGAGGCTTGTGTCCTAGTTTGTTGGGTTAGTCTTCTAGTAGTGGTCTTGATCTTGATCTTAATATTGGGTTGGATACTCTGTTCTTTTTGTGATATGGTTCATGGTTCAGCCGATTTAAAGTTGGTGTAAATGGGTAAATTCAAAAATTTCTCATCTCGGTACTTGTTCGGCCTAATGTAACTTCGTGAAATATGTTTTATTGGTGTTATGTTCTTAGGTATCAGTTGTTGGTTAAAAAGGCAGGTGTCTATTGAGAATGAGTATTCGTTGCCATGTATTGATTATTGGTATGACCAAATTCAGGCTAAGATTAGGATTTTCTAAGTTGGTCAAGTTTTAGCTACCATTAGTACCCTTTGTACCTTGGTGAGTCCTGGGTTATGCCTTGTTGTGTTATGTCCATAGTGGATGTGGATTTGATTGCGCGTATCTTCAGCTTGTGGTTTTCCTCAGTTGTGGTTATGTTCTTCGACAACATTTTAGTTCCAATTCTTGCGGGAATCGTTAGGGGATATGCGTAATTTTCAATAGTGAAGATTGATTTGAGTATTTGATCACAGTGAAGACTTGTGGGCTTTAGTTTTGGATTTTGACTCTTTTGAATGGCGGACTTAAGGTTATGATAGATTTTGGAATATGAATGCTTACTCGTCAGTAGGATCGGTTTGGATAACTAAGATCGAGTAGCTCATCATTAATGTAGATATTACAGCTATGAGTTGAGTAACTTGATTGCAACCCCATTTTTGAAGTTTGATTAGGTTGGGACTTTATCGACAGGTTGCTAGATTAACTCATTACCTACTGGCTCAGTTTTCTCCAGTTCAGATGGATTATGCTTGATAAATGCTCGAGGGATAGTCTATTGGCATATGGTATTGACTTTTACTTCTTTTGGCTTGGATTCTCAGTTGTCGTCAGAATTTTGTATGCCTACCCAGCAGAAGAAATGTGCCCAAGTTTGGCTTAGCATAGTTTCACCCACAGTCGGTGGGGTATTCTAGAGCGAACCATTCAGTTTTGAGAGATTGTACTTCAAACTCATGACTATTAGTTTCGAGGGTCATCTAGACAAGTTGGTGTCTTGGCAAAGATACTAGACATTAGTCATCACTATTTGAGCATTCAAGTAGAGCATTATGGGTTTGATTCTTCTACTAGTCCGTGCAATTTTTAGAAGATCAGCTTTAATCTTTTGAGATTAGTGTGAGGAGATTTTACAGATAGGACTCGTATGATGTTGGGGAGATTTTGGATAATTCAGAGTTGACATCAGGTTTTGAAAGGAAAGAAAATATTAGATTTAGAGTATGGAGTTGGCCGTATGGTTCAAGCCTTGGGTTGTCTTTAGATTAGTCGAGTATCTTTTGGTTGTGCTTGTTTCAGTATGATGTCAGTGTTTGCATGCTTCAGTCGTGTTCAGTTCAGTTGGAGGCCAGTTGGTTTTTGAGATTGAGTTTGTGGCATTTCGGAAAGTGAAGTAAGGAAGTTGGCAAAAATGGGACACCTTTGGTGAAATACCTTAAAAGCATTTTTTTACCTTAGATATTATCTAAGGAGTCTTTCTTGGAGCATGTAGGAGTACCTCATCCTTTTGAGCTTTTGGGCTCCTTTGATCTATTGACTTTCTCAGACGGAAGTCCTTTTAGTAGTGGATATTGTAATGACCCTCTAAGTCATTTTCTCAATTTCTATGCATTTTTGGCATTTTGAGCTTTCCTACAGTGGCTACAGGTCATTTATGACTTGCCAAAATTGTCGGTTCAGTTATCAGACAGTTCGTTTGGCTTTTAGTCTTATTTTCCTATTTTAGAGCTTTTGATGTTAAGGAATTGGCCTCGGATCAAAACTCCAAATAAATGGCCTCAGATGGAAATTTTGACAACGCCGTTAGTTCTGGAACATTGATTTTAGGCTAGCGGGACCCTTGGTCTGGGTCCCAAGGCTTCCAAATTCATTTTGGCCTATTGGGTAGAATTTGGTTAAAACAAAACTAGATGTGGGACCCATATTTAATCGAAATGATCTCGGATGAAAGTTTCAATGGTTCTATTGAGTTTGGAATATCGAATTTGGTATACTAGCATAGTTAATTTGCATGCACGGGGTTCAAAACAAATCTCGAGCACCCAGTTGGAGTCTGTTGGTACTTAAGTTTTTGGTGGTTTTAGAGCATCTGGTGCAACCAACTTTTGTTCTTCGCATTCACAAGGTTTAGGTCACGTTCGCGAAGAGTCAAGTTTTTGACCTTCTAAATTGCTAGCCTTCCCTCTTGCGTTAATGATGAAGGAATGAACCGACTCGATTCCTTCTATTCATCGTGTTCTCTATCCTTGTCGTCGCATTTGTGATGGTCTATCCTGCTAATCCTTCACGTTCATCCTTCCTCTCGTGAAGGGCAAATCCTTAGAAATATATATTTCATCCCCCCACTCCTCCAATTTCCCTTTATTTCATAACCTATTTTATACTATTATTGGAGCTTGGGGCATGGGAAATCGTCCATTGAGGCTAAGGTAAGCAAATTCTACACCAGTTGATCATTTTCCATTGTTTATCCCCGTCAAATTCCATTCTTTTCCTCATGAATTACTAGAAATTAGGTCTTAAATTCTTTTAACTTTTGGGGCTGATTTGAGCCCCGATTTGTGTCCAAATTTTGAGTATGCATTCCTTGTCCTTCGAGGGACTTTATGACGGATTCAATTTTGAAATCTTATTTGCGGGCTCCACGGGACCGTTCTTGACCCAAATTTCCACCCGAGCTATTATATTGCAATATGGGTCTTGTTTTACTCGTACTAATGCACAAATTATGATTTTTATGATGTGACAATACTTCTGGATTGTGGAGTGAAGATGAGAGATTCATGGACGGTTCGAGGTTGCGATTCTACTTTGAGGTAGGCTTCGGTCTACTTTTCTCTATGAGATTGTGTATTGTATAGATTGCATGTTAGGTAGGGTTTATAGAGTAGGTTTATACCTAGCGGTATCATGACTTGACCTATTTAGGGGATTTAGGATAAATATGTGACCCAAATCTTAGCCTAGAATACCCGTTATGGTCGTAGGATCCTATTACAGTTGATTATATGCTTGTAGGACCTTAGGTTGACATTAAGGATCCCTTAGTATGAGACTTATGGTATTACCGAGTGATTTGGACCATATTCCCCGATTAGCTCCTTCTAGTAGTTGTATGCCCTAATTTACCGTAGTTTTCCCGGTTCATGGTGTTATTATTAAGTTAATTTATATATATTATTGGGCCCAAGGCTGTGGTTATGATAACAATTGGACATCAAGTTAGTACTTTATCCTTAAAAAGGACGTGATTCTAGTTTATAGATGCTTAGGCGCTTATGGTTGTATTGATTGGATACTGGTGATGGCATGCATACTTTTAGGAGAATTTATGCTCACTTAGTAGTATGATTCCAACCAAAATATTGATCTTACTACTGTTTTCTAAAATGGGATTCATTTCCACTTTTCACCTTTAAAACATATTTTTTTACCATGGGAACCATACCACCTTATTTAATGAATTATGAGCTTTTGAAACTAAGTGTGATATTTTTGTAATTTGAACGAGGTTGATTCCGGTTCATTATTAATCATCTCTTTTTCCACTACAATTTACTTCAGTCGAGGGAGATTATGAGCCTTTCTATATTATTATGTTGATTTAGTCTCAAATTTGATCTCGGGCAATGGGTTTACAGATTTATACTCTTTTAGTCTCGGTTCGATTTCGAGAACTTATTATACTTATATTTCTCTTCGGTACTGGATGGATTAGATTGGTTATGATAGTTATTGGAAGTATTGGTCTGGGACCAGACAGTGTATACAATATCTCGAGTCCTCTATAGACCCCTTCGTCTGATTAGCCATATTACCGAAGGAGGATGGTCGCTGTAGGTCCTGCCTTTATGAACTACTGAGTTAGAGGAGGTGTATACACTTGGTATGTTGTGGTACCCAAATTGGATTTGCATTCATTCATTCATATGGACCTCCTATCACCAGTATAATTGTTTGGTGCTTATATCTATCGTCCTTATAGGGGGTTGTATAGGTATAAGCTATAGTTAATGTTTGTTGAGTGCTTGATTGACCCTTCCGGGCTTATGGGGCCCTAGTTAGGTTATTATTTGTTCAGACTATTATGGTTACTTCGTTGCAGGATGGTTATAGACTTGTACCCGAGATTTTTGGTGCATTTTTGATTCCTTTTCTTTATGTAGTAAGATACCTTATTGTTAGATTATCTCATAATTAGTCTCATTTCGATTAGAGACCTGGATTATTCTAATATTAGCTTTCCTTCTTGGTTATGACCCTCGAAATGTTAGGTTGGCTCCTTCAAGATATTACCTTTAAGTTTAGTCCTATTTATATATATATATATATATATATATATATATATATATATGGTATTTCCATATATCCCTCTCTTTCCTTATATATTCATATTATATATGTATCATTTGGCCTTGTATTACTACTATATATCCTTGTTTCACTCATCAGTTGTATATTGGCTAGTGATATAAAGTATTGCACTTTAGTTCCTGAATACTATTAGAATAGGCTAGTTTATCCTAAGTGATCCATTAGCATTATTATGTTTAGTTTCTTGGATAGCTGCCGGTAGTTATATTCATGCTTTACATGTTATTTATGCTTGCATTATCTTTGCAGCTCGGTCGGCTGATGCTTATTGAGAACCACGTGTTTGGTATTCTACTACACTTCTGCAGCCTACAGATCATATTACGAGTTCTCTCCGTTGATGTATGCATCATGTGGAGCAGCCATGGATTGGAGATTTAGGGTGAGTTCCTGACGTTCAGAGTATTCCTGCTCTCCCTCATATTGTTAGTTTGATCTCAATTTTTTATTTCAGAGATGGCGTTATATATATGTTGACTCTGTATTCCACTTTGTAATTCTGTTGTATTAGAAGCTCTTGTACTGACTTCTCCAAGTCATGGGGTTGTAATCTATATTAGTCTCCTTATTAAATTCCTTTCCGTTGTTTTCGTCATTTCATTGTAGTTTGTTACTAGTTGTTCCGTACTACGGGTTGGCTTACCTATTGGTGGGTCATAGTAGGTGCCATCATGACCTGAGAAATTAGGTTGTAACACGACCTAAACCCGTCATGAGTGGACCCATACTAGCTCCCGTTGGGAGAACCATCTAACCACAAACATACAAACCCCACACTTAGCCAAATATAAGGCAAACTAGCTGTTTGGCATACATTTAGATAATGTCATCAACAATCTAAGGTAATCCTGTAGAAATAATCAAAAACTAACAATCTTGTTGAATCTAAAAGTCATTGTACTAAAACTACTACAATGTCAATAAACGGGTTCAACCCAAAACAATTGAAAATGGCTAAGTCCAAAACAATGGACAAGAAACTGAATGAAGAACTCATGGCAGCTCGGAAGATGTAGCTCACCCTTGAGTTCAAATGTTATCCGCTCTATAGTTAAGGCCTTGAAACAGGGCCAGGAAAATGCTCTGCACACAACAAAAAAAAGAGTAGTATCAATACACAAGAAATAACGGTGTACAGGTAGGGTCATCGACCAATCCAAAATGAGAAATATAAACAAGTAACCATAACTTAGTAAAGCTAGAACAACCATGAATACCTACCATGTAACCTTACCTCAAGTTCATAACACTTAAAATGATTCGACAACATTACAGAGTTTAGTCAATACTAGTCAACGTGGATAACGAGTCAAGTCAAGACCATGACTAACAACAAGACTCCAAGTCAACAACTATGACTCAAACTAGTCTCAATTACACAAGTAAATAGACAATACAGAGTCATGTCAATCTAGCAATTAACCCAAACCACTCAAGGATCCATTCCAACAACAACTAAGGCAACAATCAAGAATCTTGGTTGACATAAGGAACCAAATACAACAAGTGAACACATAAATCCGGTTCACTCAAGGAACCAATATAACAAGTCAACACTTAAGCCCGGTTCACTCAAGGAACCAACATAACATGTAAATACAAAATCCCCAATTCACTCAAGGAACCATCACACTCACTTGTACCTTGTATATACATGCTAAGGGTCTTATGATCACCCACTAGCCATGACCTATAGGGGATGAGCTCTTGTCCATGTACCAAATCCCATACATCAAGTGTCTACCAATATTATATCAACCAATCCCATGAAGATGACCAAATACCGGTACATCCCATAATAATTACAAATATCTCAACAATCACAACCAAAATGATAACAGTGACAACACTTGTAAAAACCAACAAGCTTTTCATATAAGTTCATTGCATGCTATTAACACTTAGGATATCAAATAGTCATTCACTTTCCTTGAACATGCAATGTAACAAGCAATACGAAGGAATAATTATCATGCACACAGAAACAAGTTGGGTTTCAACTACATTAAACTATCACCTACCTCAATCCAAGCCTGAAATGCTTTAGCGAACTTGAGCCTTCCCTTTTCTTGCAACTCAAGTTGATTATGGTCTAAAAACAGGAATATAACATGTAATCAACTAAATAACCTACAACATCAAGGATTATAACCTAATCCGAAACCCCAAGAACTAATTCATGATCATTCCTTCCATTCTAGGGTTTTTCAACTATAATTCCACCTTAATCTTACCAATTTCATGGTTAAAATATTGAATTAGCAACATGTAGGAGTAAAATAGCAATCTTTAATCAAAACCCAAGGGTTTTCTAGCCAATTCACTTAATTTCACAAGAAAATTAGCTAGGTTAAGCCAAAACCCAAAAACTAACGATTTCTAGTAGTTTACAATCGATCTACAAGTTAATGGAAGGAATTACTTACCTTTACAAGGAGTGTGGATTAAAATTGAGTGAAATTCGCCCAAAATAGCCCTTGCCCTTCCCAAAATGAGTTATGAAATAATAAAACATTTTGGGGTATTTTACTGCATAACTCTATGTATATCCCTCTATAACAGGCCTATCCCTCTATAAGGGAATTCGTCCACTATGGTGGGATTTACAAATGTTGACTCCTACTATAGCGGGAATTTTTCCACTATAGTGGTGTCATCATAGCGGCCTGCCACCTGTTATAGCGGGTTTGACAAGGAATAAACACTAGATTGCTCCTAGTTTTTCCTTTTTTTCGCAATTCATCCTCAAACCATGACATTCTGGACTAACCCCTTTATGTCAAGTTCTATATCAGGAGTTCTACTTACCCAAATTCACTTTTGAAAGATCCTATAGATTCCTTATCGTCTTAGCTATCATAAAAACACATTAAATATTTCCACATTTACCCAATCCATTCCCCGATTGCCCTAGACCATACATCATTCGAATTTCATCCATTAGCCTAAAATTTCTAACTCCCCATTCAGGGAAAACCTTAACCCAAATTCTTGTATGCTAGACTCACCCATAACGATGGAAGTAGACATTACACCACTGCAGTAACTCACAACAAAACTGAGGCTACCGCTGTAGCGGTTCTTTTTTCTATTGTAGTGGTCTCAAGGTAGAATCTCAGGGTATGTTCTCAATTGGGTCTATTTTACAACACACCCCTCAAAATATGACATCGCGAACCAACCCTTTCACGTTAAACTCTATAACCAGAGTTCTATAACTCCATTTTACATGCCAGAAGTTGCTACGACTTTCTAAACTAGTCATCTATCTAAAAATCAAGTTAAACACCCCCACCAATTCTCACATTAATATCAAATTTACTTTGAATAGTACACCCTAAAAAATCATCTAACACTAGTATAACCCTGAATTTCTTAAAAATTGTCTAAGAGAAAGTTTGGAGAAGGCTCTACTCCTTATTTTAGTGTAACGACGGTTTGGGTCATTAGAGTTTATCATGCTTCAGGTGTACTATAGACTCTGTCTTTTAAAACTTCTCATTGAAGCATTTACAACTGGATTATAGTATAGGGTCAGCAAATACATCCAACAAATAATTTGCTACATTGTGCAAATAAATTTTCTCTTGAACTTCAAGTTCATATTTTTATGAGGATCTAGATAATTCAATCCGCTCATTTTTAGTTGTTAATTATATGTCCCCCTAGTGTTAGTAAATCTTATATCCACACCAATCTTATTTGGGGGCCCATATCTGTTCGTGATAAAGCAACTAAATCAGCTACCGTATATTCAAATTTTTAGATAAAAATAATTTAGTTCTTGATGTTGAATCAATAATATAGGGGAACCTTGTTGGCTTGATGCGTCTAAGTGTTGCTACATTTAAAATAACACATTCCATATCATTGGGAGATTTGTTCTAAAACCAATGATTTGGCTATAATTGGAGGCATACAATTTCTGCTAAATTAATACAAACATTATCAACATATTTTATATTTTAGAACCATGCTCTTAATTTAACAATTTGATCAAACAATCTTGCAAAATCAAATTAAAAGTTGATAGTAAAGTATATGTGACCAACCATAGATGTATCTATTCAATCATATACATGGAAAGTGAACGGGCCCATATTCACCTTGTTATACGTTCTAAAAATTCAGGAATACAATCCCAACCTTAGTTGGCACAATGATAAATTTATCATGAGAACAAGCAGCACAAGAGAATTCGTGAAGAACCTTTTATTTCTTTAATATATAACCACGTGAATTCTCAATTATTTACACATCACTTTTGAACCTGTATGGTCAACCGTTCATGCCAACAAATATTTATTTATGTAAACTTCTAGTTTAATATTGTATGGGATTCCATCACCATGCCCATATTTGTGTACTACAAACGGGAAAAAAAGAAGAGTAACCTTTCACATAAATATTTATAACCTGCTTCGATTGTAGTAATATGAATATATAAAATCATCTCATAATTTATAGTCTTAATATAATAATAATTTTTTCTTGTAAATTGCCTTGAAACTTAAAGAGTTTCTTTTGAGACTTACTACAATTTCAATATTTTTATTCTTTCGAGCAGTAACACATTAGCTCTTTCAGGGCTATCAAAAAATTATATACTACCACATATTTCATAACATCATTTATATGGTTAACATCTCAATTTATGGAGAAAATATTTATCATCATGATAAAAAATACTATAAGTGAGACCCCTTTCTTGCTTTACTTTTGCCTTTAATAATTTATTTTTATAAGATTTGAGAAAATCTTTTAGGTGTACCTTATGTATGCGATCAATGAAAAATCCATTCGGCCACACCATAATATCCATTTTGGTCATGGTAAAAAATTTTATAGGCAAGAATCATATCTTGCGTTTGCCCTTTGATGGATCATAATAAGACATACCACAATATGTACTAAAATTACTTGATCAATGACCTTTAATATCAAAATATTTTCTTTTCATTTCTCTCAAGAGGTGAATTGTGGTATTTATCCAGCCAAAAATGAGCATGTTCTTATCCATAATTTTAATCAAATATTTACACATTCATTTTCAAGAATAGTCGAGCATTTATAATGCTTATCATAGGTCACATTCTTTTTAAGGAATGGACAATAATCATATGTATGCCCTTTATAAATTTGTATTATAAGCCCATTATCATACCTTGACATTTATCATATAAATATGACACACGCCGGCATCACATTGAAAGGTCAAGTACACCACCACTTTATATTCCTTTATTTTGATGGTGGATTTTTCAAATTAGGTTGCATGAAAATCTATGTCCAATCCCTTTCATATCACTTTGATGGCAAAAGAACCTTCACATTTTTGAAAAACTAATTGGAGAATGTAACTCATAGTATTCTTCCCATTATTATTACCATAATGATGACTATTTTTATTTTTATACCTTCATTTCCATAATCATACATTCAATCAATTGTTTTCTTTCAGACGTATTATGCACTGCCACTTCTTTCATATAAGAGAATAGAGAAATTCAATAGTGCAGAGTTCATGAATTTTATTCCAAAGCATATTATTTTGCCTTAGTCATTATTTTATCATCACTATGGTGCATTAGGACTCAAGCCCAATTTATTACCCATACATCAATGTCTTAGTCCATAAATCGGTGGGAGTTGAACCCAATATTTCATCAACATGGTGCATCGAGACATGTAATGACCCTCGTATTGGTTATTAGAATTTTCTGTGTTTGGACCATTTTTCCATTCCCTGTGGTTGCTTTATATCATTTATGAGTTGTGGGGATAGTAGGCACGGTTGCTGATGCGTTCGAAAGTGTTTTAAAAGAATTTGTGGTTTTGAACACCCTATAGGGGCTACTTTGATTTTGATCCACATTTTGTGATCCGAGCCTCGGATGACGATTCAGACAGTTCCAATAGATTTGGAGCGTTGATTTTGGGTTAGTAGTGTGGTTAGTTCGGGTACCAAGCCTTTGTTTTACATTTCTACCCTCCGTTTGAAAACTAATTAAATTTGGCCTAAAGGGATCCTGGGGGGTAATTTATTGTAAACAATCTCTTTTCAAAAATTTGATGGTTCCACGGAGTCCGGAACATTGAAATTAGCCTACTAGTATTATTAGTTTTTTTCTTACGAACGAATCTCGAGGATCCGTTCGGAGAATTTTTGGACTTAGAGTTGTTGTATCAGGTACAGGTCACTCCTTCTTCACATTCGCGACCTCCTCTATCATATTCGCAAAGCACTTTCTTCCTTCCATTCGTGTTAGTGATCCCCAGGTTACATTCGTGAAGGGTAAATTAGTCTTCACCACGATCACAACGGTGGGTATCGAGATCGCAATGCACTATCGATGGATCGGGTCTGTCTATTATTCACGTTTGCGGTTGAAGGCTTATGTTTATGAAGGTATGGGTAGTGCAAAATTCGTGATCTCTACCAGGGGTCCCACGTTTACGAAGGCCAATGACCTGGACAGATTAAAAACCCTCTTTTCGGCCCCAAATCGTATTTTCTCCATTGTTGGACCTAGAAACCTCCTAATTGGGCGATTTTGAAGGGTTTTCGAGATTTCTTCCGTGGGTAAGTTTCAAAATATTTATTCCATCATTTCCAAATATTTTCATCTTCAAAATAACTTGAAATCCTTGATTTTAAATGTGATTTTTAGGGGTTTTGTCGGTGAAGCTTAAAAATGGTCTTTATTCGAATTGAACCCCGTTTCCAACTCATTTTCGTGTGAGTTTTCAACTATAGACTACTCTTGGTTTTTAGAACATTATTCTTAAGTAAAATTTAGGTTTTACCCTTTTTAATTTTTGAACTCATTTTTAGGGTCCATGTTGGACCCATCCAAAATATAGTCGATATGGGTATTTTTAAGTTTTTTTTGACTTATAGATGTCATAGTTGGCTAGATTGATCATGTTTGGTGTGGATTCAAGGGATTCGAGCTTCGGATTGAGACTTTGGACTGTGTTTGGACTTGTGGATCTTCATTTTAAGGCAAGTTGAGTTATACCTTGACTTTTTCCAAAGTGTTTATATGTTGTATGCTTGTTTGTTTGTATTTTGTGATTCGTTTAGCATTTAGGGACCCACTTAGGTATAATAGCAAGCATCTTTGTGGATACTAGAGTCTGTTGGTGGATTGTAGTTAGATTATTACATTTCATAGTTAGTATGGCTACTTGTAATTATCCTTAGAGTGGAATGTGGATAGATAACTTCGTGATCTTGAAATATTGGTATTGGATGCCTATTTTAGAGCTTGAATCTTATTTAGAGGATTTTATTGAGATTATTGGGGATTAATGACCTTTAGAGAATACTTAGAGTATAAGTGGACTTATAATAGTAGATAAGTCTTATCATACAGAATAAGCTAGGTTTGGGTAGTTTCAAGATATATATTGTTATTGGCATTGTTGTTAATTTCGTGTTGCCTTTGTGGCGCTTACGTGAACTTTACTATAAACTTGAGTAATTGTTTATAATCATGTGTCCGAGTTGGGGCTTATATGCATATTTCTTCTGAATTGAGGGTATGTATTATTGTGTCGCCCAAGTAGGGGCTTGACTTGATGTTACTGGTTATGTTTTGTGCATTAAATGTTTTATCTATTATTGTGTCGCCCGAATGGGGGCTTGACCTATCATCATAGGCCTTGTCTATGTAATAGAATGACATTTCTGTTATTGTGTTGCCCGAGTTGGGGCTTGACTTGACATTGAAGGCCTTATCTGAGCATTCATTTGTATATTCATCATAGTGATGCCCGAGAGAGGGCTTGGAAAAATAATATTGATGACTACATGACCATTTATTCTGTTGGTACCAAGTGGAAACTGATATCATGAATTATTGATACATTGAGTTGATTCTGAGCTCACTTATACATGTATTGAATGGATTTTGATCTTCATGCTGATTAGTTGTGAGAATTATATCCTCATATTACACATGTATATTCATGAGACATTGGTACTACTGAGATATTCTAATTTTGTAAGAAAATAAGACACTTTATAAAACACTTATACCGAGGGATGTGTCGGTAATGTTGATTTGAGACATGAGTTTGAGATTATAGAAAGTATATGGGTTGCGAACACACCATAGGTCCTACTCGGGGAGCAGCGTTGCTCGGTAGGTATATACAAAAAGCTATGCGATAACTTTCAAATATTCATCATCATCCCATCATCACCACTACATTGCATTGCACTATCATCCTTGGTTTGGTTTGATACTGTGTTAGTATTTACTCTTGTACTGTATTTTTGTGTTAGGACCTTGTTTGTGATATTGTGTTTGAGCATTTATCTCACTTCATTACATTATCTTACATCATCTTATATTGATTCAGCGGTTGAGATATTACAAGACTTGGGGTATGGCTGTGGCTCAATCTGAGAGATTGTTGCATCACAATTTTTTGTAGCATGTTATACATTTTTATGTAAACTCTCTCTATTTTTATCCCATATTATTTGTTGATTATGATTGATTAAGCCTTATATATCTTATTACTGAGTCTTCTTAATAAATCACTTCCTTTACATATTGATTATGGAATGAATAGTGTTAACTCATCTAGATTAATGTGCCTGCCCTGTATTTGGTAAATATGTTGACCATTGTGTTGGTTTAGCCTTATAGGATAAAGTGTTGTCATTGCGGGTTATTTATGATCATGTAAATCTTGGGTAGTTGGGGCGGTGGTTCTTACCATCACTTTGGATTAGGGTTGGTTATCGATGATGCTTGCTGGGTATATGTAGTTTCATACTCACCCTTGCTTTTCTTTTCTTTTTCTTGTTTTTCTACACCTTGTGCAGGTATTGGACCGAGTAGCAGTTTGTAGATCATCTTTTTTTAGTATTGGCATTGCAGAGTTTGAGGTAGTGGCTGATGGACTTCGAGCTTTCTTGGATCTATCTTTATTAATCTTATGCTTATCCTCTTTCTATAATTAGAGGACTGTACTATTAACAACCTGATCTGGGATATATCTTGATCTTTACTTTTTCTGTATATATGTTTTGGATTTATTCTCTCTTCTTTCGCTTCTATATTACCATAATTATTAATTTGGGTTGGCTTAGGTTTACCTGTATCGGAGGGTGTAACAGGTGCCATCATGTGCCTATTTTGGGTCGTGACAAATTGGTATCAGATCCCCTGGTTCATTAGTCTCATTAGTATAAGCTGAGTTTAGTAGAGTCTTATGGATCGGTGCGGAGACGTTCATTATCTATCTTTGAGAAGCTACATGACTTTAGAAGAAATCCATTTCTTTATTCTATTTTGTGCATTCATAGCTTTGTATAGTTCAGAATATCTTATTAACTATCTTATAGAGGGTGAGCATGCGTTCTTTCTTGGGTGGAGATTCAGAGTCCATACCTTCAATGTATGGTAGGATCTGAGTTTGTGACAGAGGTTGGATGGAGGAAGCTAGAGGTCAGGTGAGAGTTGCCTCTCCAGGTTCTAGAGTTGCTAGTGGTAGTAGGACTAGTGAGTTAGAGGGGTTAGGGCCAGTGTAGACACCACCCGTGACCATACCTATGATTGAAGATTGGTTGGTTCGAGTGTTGGATTTTCTTCAGAGGGTGTCTCTTATTTTGATTAAATATGCTACTTCAGTGCTTCAGACTCTAAATGCATCTGCGATTCCTACTGGTTCTCTTAGTGTTGATGAGATATTGCTAGGGATTTCTCCATATCCACTGACCTCACCCTTTATATCTATGAAAGGACAGGTTAGATTTGTAGAGTTCATGAGGAAAGATCTACCTCGATTTGATGGAGATCCTAGGGTTGATTCTTATATATTCTTGCTTGGTTGTTGTAAGATGTTGTACGGGTTGGGTTTGGTGGATTTTAATGGAGTAGACTTTACTTTCTTTAAGTTCTTTCGACCAGCTAGACTATGGTTAAGGACTTTTGTATAGGGTAGACCAGTTGAATCACCTCTTCTTTCGTGGGATCAGTTTACTCGAGTGTTTTTAGGGGAGTTTGTGTAGGGGTATGAGAGGCTTGCGGGCCAGAGGGACCAGGAATTTGATGGTCATAGAGATATGTATGATGAAGGTAAAAATCTTCATAGCTATGCTTGGAGAGGGTTAGATCATGGTGGTCGTTTGGGTTCTTTAAGCCTAGTTCAGCGGGCTTCGACTTCTTTGGGTTGATTCTTATTTGGGAATCTTGGACGCTATAGGAGGGATTTCCCATAGCTTAGACAGAGAGATGCTTCATCAGTTGCTCTAAGGGATGATAGATCCCAGTGTCATGTTCCACAAGATGGTCTCGAGGCAGGAGTTTTCAGTGCGGTAGCCACAGGTATGGTTCTTGGTGCGACATTGTTATGCCTTAGTGGTATTTGACTGTGATTCTAAATTCTCCTATGTATTTATCTATTCAGCGTTGAGTCTTGATATGATTCGTGAGCTTTTACTGGAGCTGTTGATGTTTGCTATCCCGTAGATATTTCCTTAGTGGTGGACTGAGTGTACTAATCCTATGTTAGGACTCGTTCAAAGTATATTGATGGATTTGATTTAATTTTTTTGAGTATTATGGATTTTGGTGCATTTGGGTATGGTGTTCTTGAGGGTTATGTCGTGTAATAGTGGTGGATCAATTCTAGGTTTTGATACACCTTTAGATTATTGAATGGATTAGTCTGGTGGTTTTGGCCTTTCAGATAGTAGTATTCCTAGTGGTAGTGATTAGTGGTAGACCTTGTGAAAGCCTAGACTTGTGGTGTGATTGATTCAACAGGATTGCAAGTAAAGTATTCTAGTTGGATAAGGAAATATTTCAGGCATTCGGGCCTTGAGAATTATTACTTCCTTAGTGTTTAGCCTTTGTTTGCATGAATTAACTTGTTGGCACTGAGATACTCCTCGATCAGATTTGAAGGATTTCAGCTCACGAGGATTTTTATATTTGATTTGGAAAGATTAAATTGAAAGGAGTACGTAGTTGTAGCATTTGTTACTCTTGTAGCTAAGTGCCTTGGTGGAATGTTCTTGCTCATAAGCTTCGATTTGAGTATATGTTATATTCTGTGGACTTTGTGCTAAGAAATATCAAATCAGAATTGAGCCGGTCTAAGTTTTACCTTATTAGTCCACGAATTAAGCCGGTCTAAGTTTTACCTTATTATTCCACAACTCCTGTGTTAAAGATTACTGAGTGGGAATAGAGTTAAGGGAAAGGATAAGGATTTCTGTACATAAGGAAAATTGTTATATTCAGAGTTTAGCCATTAGGCTTGAGATAGAAATTTGAAGTCCTGATAGTGAGGTTCATTGATAGCTTATGCTGAGTCTAGAGGTGGTTCCTCCCGAGTTTTGATTTGTGATTTAGGCGTCAGTCAGTGAGATATAGTGGTTGTTGTACTTCTTCTGTGGGTTGATTTTCCTATTACCATGGGTTGCTTATGTGGGTGGGATCGAAAAAACTCCTTGTTCTACCAGATTATTAAGGACTTTGAGTTGATTGATATCTCCTGTGTATTGAGGTTGCATGGGTTATTGTGATGGGTTGCATGAGAGATTAATGTTATTTCTGTGTTTATGTCTATGGTATATAGATTCTTATGGTGTTTTTTATTTGCCTTGAAGGGGTTGAGCATGAGGGTGTGATAGTGGACTGGTGATCTAGTGTGCTAGGTGTGACTTGTGGTTTTGAGTAGTTTAGATACCAGTTTTTGGCCTAGTAGCTTTAGTCTGGGGCCATGGTGTGGTTTGATTTGATAGTGATATTATCGGCCTAAGGTAGGTTGATTCAGTGTTTTGGTGGGTAGTTATGTGATTTATAGGTTCCTTGGCATTTTGCAGGCCCGAGGATGATATTTGGTCGTATGATGGTAGTCAGTGTCTTGTGGTGCCTTGGTCAGAATTAGGTTGGCCAGGTATGTTCAGAACTCCATTTGTGTTAGACTCAGATTTTGGGTATAGAGGAAGTTCAGAAATATAGAATTCGATTTCATTGAGAATTTGGACTTAGATGCTAGTGTTGTGAGTTGGTGAGTCTTTATGTGGCAGGTATCTGGTTATATGGTAAGACCAGTAGTTATGACTCTGAGTTGGAGTGCTTGTTTGATGTTTTTCAAGGGTATTTTTCTATCCTTTACCTATTTTGGCATTTTCTTGCTTGCACGTTCGAGGATGAATGTGAATCTTAGTAGTGGATAATGTAATGACTCTCGTATTGGTTTATAGAAATTTTTGCATTTTGATCATTTTACCCTTCCCCGTGGTTGTTTTATCTCATTTACGAGTTGTGGGGATGGTTGGCATGGTTCTCGATGCCTTCGAAAGTGTTTTAAAAGAATTTGTGGTTTTGAACACCCTAAAAGGGGCTAGTTTGACTTTGATCAATATTTTGTGATTCAAGCCTTGGATGATGATTATGACAGTTCCATTAGATCCGGAACGTTGATTTTCAGTTAGTTGCATGGTTAGTTCAGGCCTCAAGCCTTTGTTTTACATTCGACCCTCTATTTGAAAACTAGTTAAATTTGGCCTAAGGGGGTCCCAGGGGCTATTTTGTTGTAAACAATCTCTTCCTAGGAATCTAATGGTTCCATTAAGTCTGTAATGCCAAAATTAGCCTGGTAGCATTATTTATTTGTTTCTGTGGGTTTCGAACAAATCTCGAGGGTCCGTTCGGAGTATTTTTGGACTTATAGTTGATGTATCTGGTGCAGGACATTCCTTCTTTGCATTCGCGAAGCACTGGCATCCTTCCCTTTGCGTTCGTGATCCCCGGGTCACATTCATGAAGGGAAAATTAGTCCTCACCACGGTCGAGATAGTGGGTACCGCGATTAAGATGCAATTTCGATGGGTCGGGTTGATTTTCTTCTTTGCATTCACGGCTGAAGGCTTGCATTCGTGAAAGTCTGGTTCGAAGCAACTTTGCATTCGCAACTAAGGGGCCCAAGCGTTCGCGAGGACCAATGACCTGGACAGATTAAAAACCCTCTTCTTGGCCCCAAATCGTATTTTCTCCAATTTTGGACCTAGAGACCTCGAAATTGGGCGATTTCAAAGGGGTTTTCGAGATCCTGCTGTAGACACGTGATTTTTGACCCTCCCCGGGCTTTAACCTATTTTTGCATTCAATATTTATTTTACGTCTAATTATTATTTTAGCTTTTATCTCATTTTTATAGGTTTTATTTGTAAAAAAGTTTCAATAAATGAGTCACATTTTAAGATAAGTTTTGCTTTTACTTGTCAAAAGAAAAGAAAATTTTCAAAAATATATTTTTCTTTTAATAAATAATCTAGCGGTTTAAATATTTTCTTCATCAATATTTTAGGACTAGCTATTTAACTTTTTATATTTTTTTAATAGTTAGCTAATACTACTTTTTACTACTATATTTTTATTTATTTCTTTAACTAAAAATAAATAAGAAATAAAAAAAAAAATCAAAAATCCTAAACTACCCCTCCCCACCTGCACGCCCCCCACTTTTCCCTTTTCCCCCAACTAACAACAAACTACACTACATACACACACACTACACTACAACACACACACACGTACTACTACACGCACACCCTCACCTGCACACTACTCCACATACACACACTTAGAAAGAAAAAAGAAGAGGACCTCCTGATTACTCCCTCACGTCAAAATATCCTACCACCAACCAAATTACATCCCTCACGTCGAGAAGAAAAGCAAAGCAGAAAATTACTTTGAGGTTTTATCCACGGTTCCGAGTTCGTGGCTCTTGAAAGTTAGCTAATGGTTAACTTTCAAAAATCTGTAGATTGTAGCGGCTTTGTTGTTATGAATTATCATTCGCAAGAGGTAACTCTCAACCTTTCTTTGTATAATTAAAAATCACGATTATGCGAGACTTGATCCCAATATTATGAAGTTGTTCAAATTTTATGTGTTTAAACTATTAATATATCTTTTTTTTGGATGATTATAATATGAAGTATGTTGAGATTTTGGTTTCATTAATGTGAAATTGGTATAACCCATAATTATTTCTTCCACACTTAATGGTCCCTTTTCTCATTCTCTTCCTTAATTAATTGTGACAGTTTTTTTTTATTGTGTGTTACCAAGTTAAATAAATTTTTTATTTAGTATGTATTTAGATAAGTGATAAATTGTTACCATACTATATTATATATGTGTGTAGTTTTGATCTTTGGATGAAAATAAAAAAAAACAAAAAAAAACATTAGTTTATTTAAAACTAATAATAAAATTTCAATGAAACTGCAACTAATAGCCTAGTACTAACTAATGTTTGTATGTTTAAGTTGAATAATGTTTTTTAATAACTGAGACAGTAATAAATGTTGGTTGAATAGTTATAGTTCAATACACAATTGATTCAGTATCCATGATTAGTTAAAATATTGTAGTTTAAGCGATTGATTTAAGTAACTGTTGGTGTTCCAAATAAGTTAGATCAAATATAGTATTTTAATCATTTTTGCTTACTGTTTTGCTTTAAATTTCTTGTCACAACATGCGGTTTAATTTGATCGGATACATTATGATTTTATCAAGAGTCTTAAACGAAATTCGATTCTAGGTTCGGCCAGTTTTTAGCCTCACAACTTAAATGGGTCACGAGTTTAAACCCAAGTAAGGCCTAATCGATTATCTAGTTGTGTAAGGATGAGCGGGATGTGTTGCAAATTTATTCAAGACCTATTGTTAATAAGAAGAGAAAAGAGGGGAAAACTCATTTGTGAGGGAGCGAGGTGAGTTGCGGATTAATCCAAGACTCGTTCCAAATTTGAAAGAATAGAGCGAAAGAGATAAGAAAAAATGGTCTCGAGTTTACAAGAGACGAGCAAATGCGTTAAACGCTAGATAAGCTTTGGGCCCGATAAATTTGGTTTTGATTAGAATGCAATTATGCATCTTTCTCGATACGCTTAATAGCAAATATGATACTCGAGGATGCAATTGTGCACCTTGGCAAATATCGTCCTAAAATTAACTTTTCCTAGCTTAATCCAAGAAGTATAGACAGATATTATTAGTACATTGAAAATGAGCGAATCAAGGTTTACAAACACAATTTATCCAAAGTAGTTTAAGTTAAGTATAAGTTAATAAAAGCGACCGTGCTAGAACCACAGAACTCGAGGGATGCCTTATACCTTCCCCTTGGTCAACAGAATTCCTTACCCGATCTTCTGTTTTCGCAGACCAATAAAGAGTCATTTCCTTTTGATTAGGGATTCAAAAAGGTGACTTGGAACACCATAACTCAATTCCAAGTGGCGACTCTGTAAATAAAAATAATCCCTATTCAATACCGTCACTTTAATTGGAAAAACCCTTTCGACCCCAACGAGCGAAAAAGGGGTGTGACATCTCTGGCGACTCTGCTGGGGACCTTTTACTAGAATTCGAGCTTTGTGTATTGACTTATTTTTGACTCTCTTTAATTCTTGGATATATTGCGGTTGTTGCCTAATGTGCTCTGTGCTTGCTTGTTTACCGCTTTAATATTATCTGAATTGCAATGTAAACTGTCTTCTTTCACGCGCCCATCTGAGTCTCTAAATATACCTATCACTATTTACTGTGTGTGCAGCTACGCTCCACAAAACCTTCTATCTGAGACAAATCAGTGTTCGGTTACGCTCCTGGTTTAAGGAATATTAGCCACACATGTTAGGCGGGGTTGGATCACCAGTAGAACCGGAATAGCTCTACTATCGGTAAACTGACCCTCCCCGATCCGAGTTGTCTACTTGGATAAGCCAGTCTAGACACCATCTCCATCAGGTTAAACTTAGTAGAACTGAAACTCAGATGCGGCCATCCCTATTAGGATCCGCTTTATCTGCATCATATGCATTTGACTTAGCAGGACTCGGCACAGGAGCCGAGTCCGTCTAGGACAGGTGTCCCTCTTTATATGACCAACATGTGCATCCTATGTGCTCTTTGACATTTATTTGAAAGGCATGTATGATTGTTGACCGGCTTTAGGCAGCTTAGTGAAACAGAAGATAGATAGTAACTTTTTCTTCAACTCTTATAACAGTTTCTTAGAAAGAAAAAAAAAAGAAAAAAATATAAATTTGGTTTTGTTTATGGTCTTTATGAACGACGCACGCCTGATTCTCACCCTAATGAGATATGTAGGCAACCCTTATCGGGTTCGGTGATCCTAAAGAAAAAAAAAATCAAACAAAAAGTTTCCACTTTATTTAAAAATTCAAAAAATTCAAAAAAAAAAAAAAAAGTTTGTTACCTTTTATTTGAAACTTTCTGAACTACGTCTGACCTGATTCTTGTTTCAACAAGACACGTAGGCAACTCTTCGTTTGAGTTCGGTCCCACTTAAAAATATATATATATATGTAAAATAATAATCTCTTGATTTGGTTGGTACCAACATACTTAGAAATGTGCATGACAAAAGAATAAGTATTAAATTACTCGGCATAACGGATGGGACAACTTTAGTGTGAACCATAATTTCTTTTGCTACCTCTCGATTATACTAAAGTGTCACTTGAGAAATTCTTCCTTAAAATCAGGGTAAAAATAAATCTAACCTCATTGTTTCATGTGTATTGTGTGGTGAGCTTTAGATAAGAAATTCAATGACATAGCTTCGTTGATCTAGAACTTGGCCCGAATGTTTGTTGAGGCAAAATTTTGAGAAACACTTGACTTGAGAAAGGATTGTAGGCTTTCTTTGCTCCGATTGTGCCTTTGAAGCCTACCAAATGAAATTTAATCCATAGACTTCCCCTTTTGAGCCTAAAGCCTTTTTATTGGACAATCAAATTTTAACCTATATCTTTTTCAGTGCATAAATGCATTACCCCCCCTTTTAACCCTACCTTCTTGAGCGCACTAACAAAGTTCTAAGTTGGATGAAAAAACAAAAAAGATAGAAATGTGAAGGTTCAAGAAAAATGCAAGACCAGAAGAAAAAAAAAGCAAGAAACAAACTCAAAAAAAAAAAAAAAAAAACCTCAACAAAAAGTGAGGTGAAAAGTCAAAGAAAATGAGAAGCATCAAAGAAAATGAATAACAAGTGCGAAAATGTAAAATATTGAGCGCATAGTGCATAGTGCAATGCTTAAGGAGGAAATAGTCACTCTATCCCAAATGAATATCCTACCAATCCCTTAAGCTTATATTACAAGCCAATAACAAGCCCTACTTGATCTCATTTTTAGTGTGCTCATATTAGTGGATACTTACATGACGGCCAAGCATATGGTATCTCTGTTGCATGCATTGAATATCTTTCTGAGTGTGAGTGGCTTCACAATGTCCTAAGATTTTAATCGATTCTTTTGTGAGTAAATTAGGACTCTATTTTCAGTAAGGGCATTTGAAACATGAGGATAGAAATAATTCTAAACCCTTGATTAAGGTAAGGTGAACATATCTTGTCAATACATAAGTATGTTTGAGGTACCATTTGAAACTATAGGAGTTACTTCTAAGGTGACCCCGAATTTGGCCGAAAGTAACTGGTGGGGATTCCTATACATAATACTAATTGTTGGTACCAACTGAAGTCAAAAGATGTTTTGCCTGAACTACGTTTGACCTTATTCTTGCTACGACAAGATACGTAGGCAGCCCTACTCTGGGGTTCGGTCCAACCAAATAAAAAGTTCAAGTTTCCCATTTTAAAAGAAACTGGGGCAAAAGTTATTTTCTTTGTGAGTCGATTTAAAAAGTTGTAAGTCTCACCCTATGTTAAGTGTCTTTTGAGCCTCACGCCACCCTTTCTTTTTAACCCTATCCAAAAGCCACGTTACAACCAAAGAAAGACCTTCAGATCAATCTTTGAAAATGTCGAGGCTAAGCATGGTATGGTGACCTGATGTTCCATATTTTGGGCCGCACTTGTCTTTATCAGCATAAAGAAAATATGACAGAAATGAAAAATGAGTGAGTCTTATTGGTGAAAACCCTCACAGGCACCATAAGGCGATGGTGAGATGAGAGAAACAAAAATGAGAGAGTCTTATGGGTGAAAACCCTCACGGGCACCATAAGGCGATGGTGAGATGAGAGAAACAAAAATGAGAGAGTCTTATTGGTGAAAATCCTCACGGGCACCATAAGGCGATGGTGAGATAAGAGAAAATAAAAATGAGAGGTTTGCTGGTGAAAACTCTTTGGGGCTTCGCTAGCCGGATGAGGCTTGTGATTTAGAGGCGACAGGCTCAAAGCAAAATCCAGTTTTCAATTCAATAGGTTGGCAAAAGTTGATAAATGGTTGAGATTGGAAGGTCTGGTTGCTTGATCTCAAATGCATGTCATAATCACTAGAGCCGGCTATAACATTCAGATAAGTTTTCTTTCCTTCATTCTTTTGGAAATAGGGACGCTTGTTGCCTTTCTTTCTGTTCAATATTTCTATTTTTATTTCTTGTCTTTGTTATCAAAATGGAAAATCACCGTCCTCATTTTTCTGTCGTCTTTGAGTCAAGTCCATGGAAAAACATGTAAGAAAGGACTTCAAAACTTGTTGCCAACTCCTTCAATGGTGCAAAGCAGGGGAAAGGGCCAACACATAAAACAAACATGATTCAAAGTGAAACAAAACACCTAAGAATTGTCATCATCTGACAGTTTTCGGATTCGTAAGAATACGAAGGTGCGATGGAAGTTAAAATTCAGAGGCTCTATGAAATGAAAATATGGTTTGAGTTACAGTCATTAGGTAACCAGAATTTTTGGGTCGATAGTACAACAAGTTAAAGATACTCATCAACGGCTCGAAACAAAGCTGAACATGACAAGTGCAGGAGCAATTGCATCAAAAGTCAAATGTCATGAACCAACCACCATGTTGTTAAACTCACAATTTTTCTTTGTCTGAAACAGAGATAAGTGTTGCCTGCAGATCAAAGGCTTTGAATCCTGGATATCAGAAAGGGGCAATTCTTCACTCCTACGAATGCAAGAAGCTATGTTGCAACACAAGCTTGCTAGATTACAGTCATAGTAAAAAATTATTAGCTTTTACCTTTGCGAGATGCACTTTTGGGAATGGGGCAGGTCTTGGATTCACCCTCTTCGTTTTTCAAATAGTTATGATTTTTCAAGCACTCACGAAAAATTTTGGTATAAACTGGGGCAAAAAATTTTTTCGTGTTATTTGGGATTTTACTTTTCAGCTCAAGACCCTTCTGAAAAATGGGACTTTAATTTTCAGCTCAGGATCCTGGAAAATGGGATTTTATTTTTAGCTTAGGACCCTCCTGGAAAATGGGATCAACAGGACCCTCCTGGAAAAAGGGACTTTACATTTTATCTTAGGACCCTCTTGGACAATGGGACTTTACATTTCTGCCTAGGCCCCTCCTGAATAATGGGACTTTTATTTTCTGTTCAGGACCCTCCTGAAAAATGGGATCAACAGGACCCTCCTGGAAAATGGGACTTTACATTTCTGCTCATTGGGACTTTACATTTTTAGCTCAGGACCTTCCTGGACAATAGGACTTTACATTTATGCCCAGGACCCTCCTGAATAATGGGACTTTTACTTTCTGTTCAGGACCCTCCTGGAAAATGGGATTAATAGGACCCTCCTGAAGAATGGGATTTACTTTTCTAGCTCACTATTCATTTTGAGTTCAGGAACACATTTAGAGAACAAGGATTACTCTCAGTTTTGAAGCTCGAGTGCTCGCCTGGAGAATAGGGTCAATTTTCATTTATCAAATTCAGGAGCCCGCATGAAGAATAGGGTCAAATTTCAATTCAAGCTTAGGAGCCCGCCTAAAGAACGGGGCGATTTTCAAATCCAAAATCAGAAGGAGCAAGTGTCTGCCTGAAGAATCGGGACAATTGCCAAGTTCATCTTCATTACTCAAAATCGACTGAAGAAACAAATTACTTTTGAGTGCAACTCAAGTGGAAAGCTGATATCTTATCATTCGAGAAAACATGAAGATTCAAGTCAAGCCTCAAGAGAAGCTAAATAGATAGGATCTTGTACTTGAAGGATCATTTTTGTTCTTGTCTTTCATTTTGATGTAAAAACAGGAGCCGCGAATTGGAGACTCGACGGGACCCCACTCGACCTCTAACTCATCGTCTCACCTTTCCATCTCGTTGAACTACACGTGACCTGATTCCCTTATAACCCGGGATATGTGGGTTGTCCCAAACCAGGACTCGGTCGTATTTTTCCCTCCTTTTCTTCTCCATTTCAAATAACAATAGGGTCAAAACTTGTCTCGTTGTCTACTTCTTTGTCTGAAAACTCTTTCGTATTCACAGACAAAGAGGGGCAAATGTAGACACATGATTTTTGACCCTCTCCGGGCTTTAACCTATTTTTGCATTAAATATTTATTTTACGTCAAATTATTATTTTAGCTTTTATCTCATTTTTTATAGGTTTTATTTGTAAAAAAGTTTCAATAAATGAGTCACATTTTAAGATAAATTTTGCTTTTACTTGTCAAAAGAAAAGAAAATTTTCAAAAATATATTTTTCTTTTAATAAATAATCTAGCGGTTTAAATATTTTCTTCATCAATATTTTAGGACTAGCTACTTAACTTTTTATATTTTTTTAATAGTTAGCTAATACTACTTTTTACTACTATATTTTTATTTATTTCTTTAATTAAAAATAAATTAAAAAAGAAAATCCTAAACTACCCCTCCCCACCTGCACGCCCCCCACTTTTCCCTTTTCCCCCCACTAACAACAAACTACACTACATACACACACACACGTACTACTACACACACACCCTCACCTGCACACTACTCCACATACACACACTTAGAAAGAAAAAAGAAGAGGACCTCCTGATTACTCCCTTACGTCAAAATATCCTACCAACAACCAAATTACTCACGTCGAGAAGAAAAGCAAAGCAGAAAATTACTTTGAGGTTTTATCCACGGTTCCAAGATCGTGGCTCTTGAAAGTTAGCTAATGGTTAACTTTCAAAAATCTGTAGATTGTAGCGGCTTTGTTGTTATGAATTATCTTTCGCAAGGGGTAACTCTCAACCTTTCTTTGTATAATTAAAAATCACGATTATGCGAGACTTGATCCCAATATTATGAAGTTGTTCAAATTTTATGTGTTTAAACTATTAATATATCTTTTTTTTGGATGATATAATATGAAGTATGTTGAGATTTTGGTTTCATTAAAGTGAAATTGGTATAACCCATAATTATTTCTTCCACGCTTAATGGTCCCTTTTCTCATTCTCTTCCTTAATTAATTATGAACAGTTTTTTTATATTGTGTGTTACCAAGTTAAATAAATTTTTATTTAGTATGTATTTAGATAAGTGATAAATTGTTATCATACTATATTATATACGTGTGTAGTTTTGATCTTTGGGTGAAAATAAAAAAACAAAATAAAAATCATTAGTTTATTTTAAACTAATAATAAAATTTCAATGAAACTGCAACTAATAGCCTAGTACTAACTAATGTTTGTATGTTTAAGTTGAATAATGTTTTTTAATAACTGAGACAGTAATAAATGTTGGTTGAATAGTTATAGTTCAATACACAATTGATTCAGTATCCATGATTAGTTAAAATATTGTAGTTTAAGCGATTGATTTAAGTAACTGTTGGTGTTCCAAATAAGTTAGATCAAATATAGTATTTTAATCATTTTTGCTTACTTTTTTGCTTTAAATTTCTTGTCATAACATGCGGTTTAATTTGATCGGATACATTATGCTTTTATCAAGAGTCTTAAACAAAATTTGATCCTAGGTTCGGCCAGTTTTTAGCCTCACAACTTAAATGGGTCACGAGTTTAAACCCAAGTAAGGCCTAATCGATTATCTAGTTGTGTGAGGATGAGCGGGATGTGTTGCGAATTTATTCAAGACCTATTGTTAATGAGAAGAGAAAAGAGGGGAAAACTCATTTGTGAGGGAGCGAGGTGAGTTGCGGATTAATCCAAGACTCGTTGCAAATTTGAAAGAATAGAGCGAAAGAGATAAGAAAAAATGGTCTCGAGTTTACAAGAGACGAACAAATGCATTAAACGCTAGATAAGCTTTAGGCCTGATAAATTTGGTTTCGATTAAGAATGCAATTATGCATCTTTCTCGATACGCTTAGTAGCAAATATGATACTCGAGGATGCAATTGTGCACCTTGGCAAAGATCGTCCTAAAATTAACTTTTCCTAGCTTAATCCAAGAAGTATAGACAGATATTATTAGTACATTAAAAATGAGCGAATCAAGTTTTACAAACACAATTTATCCAAAGTAGTTTAAGTTAAGTATAAGTTAATAAAAGCGACCGTGCTAGAACCACAGAACTCGAGGGATGCCTTATACCTTCCCCTTGGTCAACAAAATTCCTTACCAGATCTTCTGTTTTTGCAGACCAATAAAGAGTCATTTCCTTTTGATTAGGGATTCAAAAAGGTGACTTGGAACACCATAACTCAATTCCAAGTGGCGACTCTGTAAATAAAAATAATCCCTATTCAATACCGTCAAAATTGGAAAAACCCTTTCGACCCCAACGAGTGAAAAAGGGGTGTGACACCTGCCGTGGGTAAGTTTTTAAGTCTTTATTCCATCATTTACCATTGTTTTCATCTTCTAAATAACTTCAAATCCTTGACTTTAAATGTGATTATTTGGGGGTTTTGCCGGTGAAGCTTAAAAATGGTCTTTCTTTGATTTGAACCCTGTTTCCAACTTATTTTTGTTTGGGTTTTCAACTATAGACTCCTCTTGATATGGAGAACATTATTCTTAAATAAAATTTTGTTTTTACCCCTTTTATTTTCGAACCTATTTTTGGTGTCCGTGTTGGACCCGTCCCAATTTTAATTGATATGGGTATCGTTGGGTTTCTTTTGAATTATAGATGTTATATTTGTCTTGATTGATTGCGTTTGGTATGGATTCGAGGGAGTCGATATTTTGGTTAAGGCTTTGGATGGTGTTTAGACTTGCGGATCTTCATTTTGAGGCAAGTTGAGTTGTACCTTGACTGTTTCTAAATTATTTATGTGTTGTATGCTTGTTTGTTTGTATTTTGTGATTCGTTTAGGATTGGGGGTTCCGCTTAGGTGAAATGAAGAGCAACTCCACGGGTACCAGAGTCTGTTAGATTATGACCTTTCTTTGTTAGTATTGCTGTTTGTAATTATCCTTAGAGTGGAATGTGGATAGACATCTTAGTGATCTTAACATATTGGTATTGGATGCCTATTTTAGAGCTTGAATCTTGTTTAGCGGATTTTATTGAGATAATTGGGGATTAATGACCTTTAGTGAAAACTTAGAGTATAAGTGGACTTATAATAGTAGATGAGACTTACCGTTAAGAATAAGCTAGGTTTGGGTAGTTTCCCGATGTATATTGTTACTGGAATTGTTGTTAATTTTGTGTTGCCTGTGTGGGGCTTATATGAACTTCACTATAAACTTGAGTAATTATTTATAATTGTGTACCCGAATGAGGGCTTATATACATAATGCTTATGAATTGAGGGAATATATTATTGTGTCGCCCTAGTGAGGGTTTGACTTGATGTTACTGGTCATGTTTTGCGCATTAAATGTTTTATCTATTATTGTGTCACCCGAGTGGGAGCTTGACTTGTCATCATAGACCTTATATATGCATTAGAATGCCATGTCTATTATTGTATAGCCCGAGTAGGGGCTTGACTTGACATTGTAGGCCTTATCTAAATATTTATTATCATATTCATCATAGTGATGCCCGAGAGTGGACTTGGAAATGATAATATTGATAACTACTGATGTCGCACAAATTACACCTCTAAGAAAGTATAAAGTGGTTACTGTTCAAATATAGAACCCAATTGAGGTTGGGGTCGATCCCACAAGGAATAGGTCGAAATCCAATCAACTTTGTTTGTTTGAGTTATTTGGTAGATAAGCAAATAACTAAAAGAGGGGGTTTATTAAGTAAGCTAGTAATCATTTGTTGAGGTTGAAATCAAGATGAGAGAAGCACTAGAACTGTGTTCCGTAATGACTTCATAACTTCATAGGTTCTCTGTACTTGGTGTTCTTTTCAGGTATCCAACAAGAAGAATTGATAGGCTAAGTATCGTCTAACCGATTATGTTACGCCCCTTGCAGACGACTATCCTCAAGACCAAAGTTTAATACGTAATGAGTGTTGCTATGTAGCCCCCTATCAATGATCCCAATACAGCCTATCCCGTATTATGGCTCAAAGCTGATAAAATGAAGATAACTCTGAGTCTTGTTATTGAATCGCTAGTCCTATCCTACTAGGCTTGATACAGTCTAGGGTAGAGACAGGATGAGTCCTAATGCGTGCACTAGTCAAAAAACAATCACTTCAAAAGAAACAACAATACTTGCCCTAATACCTTTCGGGAAACATCTTGTACTTCGAACTCTACTTTGTTAATCTGCTACGGTTCCCACAACCTTAGTTATGGGGTTTAGTTACTCATGATTGTATGAACAAAATAATCACTCATGAATGAAAACATTAATTTAAGCATACAAGAATGAATAAACTCCAAAATCTCAACTGTTATTAAAACCGTAAAAACCAATATTCGTGAAATCCATGAAGGTGCCTTAGAATCCCACGAAATAGTTTTATAGAATTATCATAATGTCTAAATCGTAAAAATAACCCTAAAAAGTATTTATAGACTTAACAAATCCTATCCTAAATAAAACAGGAAACTGGTGTCGTCTGCCTCAGACGAGAAGAACATATGATTGTGGGTTCAACCCAAGATCGTGGCTTGCCCTATGCTAAAAGTCCTGTAACTCTTCAAATTTAGATCTGCTTCCCATGACCACATGGTACGATCGTGCCTTTAAGGCACAGTCGTGGGATCCATCATCTATTTTTCTTACACTTAAATCCTACAGGTTAATTTTCCCCTTTCATCTCACGACACCATTGCACGATCGTGACATCAACTCACGATAGTAGGGTCTGTCGTCAATTTGAATCCTGCATATGGCATCTCTGATTCAACCTACGAAGGCCTAGGCACGATCATGACTACATACCATATCGTGTTAAGGCTCGTCTGTTGCCCTTCATGTCCATTTTTCAGCATTTTCTTCTCTAAGTGCTCAATAATTGCAAACACTAAACAAACACATCATATCCACAAAAAATACCCTCGAACTTACAAATATTCCTCGTTTTAAGCATCTCAAGTTCCTCAAATCCATGGTACATCAACACCCTCAACATAGAACGTTTACATGTCCTCGGGAAAACAAAATCCTAACCAATCTAAGATGCTTAACCTAGAGTACAATAAAGGTCACCATGGCAGTCAACTTCCTTAAAGTATACATGTAAACCAATCCATGTGTTGAACACCCTCCGTTCTCATCAAAAATAACCAATGTAGTGTATATGCTATACAGTACTAAAACACAGAGGGATTAGGATATGGTAGTACATTATAACTAGGCAATCTAACACATTGACCAATACATTACCTACATAAGCAACAACTAGATTATAGCCCCTATGCCCTCACAACAAAGAAGTCCCTAATCACTAAGTATATGTAATGAAATATACACCGGGACTAAATCAAATCTCTCACTCTAATAAAGAAGTCTGGTTATATGCATTTTGATACCATAGGCTTGCCCTTATTTTCTACACTTCAGCTTTCAGATGTCGGGTTAGGATCACTATAGGTCTTTCTAGGCTAGTAATGAAGGTTCGGGGACAAGTGTGGTACATTTGGTTAAAGTAACTCAATCCTCCTTGGCACTCCACTATTTTTGGATCCACTTTTCCTCCTCTTCTTTATTTACCTCCCTTTTCTCCATTTATTTCTTTTTCTTTTTCGGACACCGGGTGCGTCTTTACTTTACACCTTTCACAACTATTATTTTTTATTATTCTTTTTTTTTTCTTACCGCACCCACGTCCCTTTTCTTTCTTTTCACTACTCAAACTTCATACTCAATTTTTATGCACCCCTATAGAATAGCCACCCTCAACTTAAATGATTTGCCTTAGTTGAGGTGCACAGTTTCCAAGGAGGGACCAGGGCCAAAGAAGGTTCATTGTAAAATCGGGAAGAAGTAATAGATAGTTTCAAGAACCAGGCTATGGCTCAATGTTGGGGTTCAAGGGATACAACATTATTTGGTAGGTCATTTAGGATAAAGTGGGCTAAATCAAACTCAACCTATGATCCTTTCCTAACCTTTAATCCTAAAGCTTTTAGTGAGACTAACCGGGCAAGTTCTAGATCGCACACATAAACCGACTAGGTAATACATCTCACTCACTCATGGTTCAGGGCTTTTATCTAAGTTGCTACCTATTCAATACATGCAAATTCAGTCAGGTTGTCCCATTTACAATACTAATTCCATATCTAGATCCTAATATCAATTTTCGTATAGTCTATGCACACACTACATCACAAAAACATATTTTCGGAGGGGTATCAATTATATCCGATTAAAAACTGATAAGCATGCTTGATTAAGCCAGAATGCACCAAGTTCTCTTTTATTACTCTAAGTACACTACAATGACTAAACATAACATAGTAACACATAAAAACACCTAAACTTGCCGGTTCTAACTATGATAGCCAGCCGAGGGAAAAGAAACACGACAATAAAAACCCTCAGCTGTGGTATACCCCCACCCCCAACTTTGAAATTAAGCAATGTCCCCATTGTATGAAATCACATTAAAGAAATAAAAAAAATAGGGTAAAGGACATACCTGGGTTGCTCTAGGCACCGGTGGAACTTGGGTCACGTAGGGATATGGCTAGGTCCCCCACAATAACATCAGCAGTAGTGGGCTCGATTGTGGCCACGACACTCACAGTCTTATGGGCCCCAATGATGGTAGGGGCACTCAAAGGAATAGATACGGGGGTCGTCTCTGAACCCCCTCCCATAGTCTCACCCTCCGGAATAACTCCCTCGGAGGTATCCTCAGTAGCTCTCTCCTTCCTTCTTCTCTTCCTTCTAGATCTATCTCTCCTTAAAACCTGGGCAGACACATCCTTCCTCAGCCTCTTTCTAGGCTCAAGACCTCCGTTCTCCTCCTCATCATCATCGACCTCAATCTGTGGGATAGGAGGAGTGTAGAATGGGCTGACAAGTAAGGAAATATCCACCTGAATATATGCCATGGAAGGCATAGGTGGTGGTAGAAATAGAGGTGCCAAATCAACTCTATCAGCTAAGGCTTGGACCGCGTCCCTCAAGTCGGTCAACTCTCTCCGGATAGAAACCATGTCAGGTGGCTAAACTACGTCAATTTGGGTCATGAGTTGACCCTCTATACTATCCATCCGTGATTGCACCAATTGTATAGCCGCCCAAATCTTATCATCTACATGGGGCTTTACCCCTACTTCAAAGTTCCAGATCCGGGCATCATGTAAGACTTTGGTTCCTGAGAATCTCCTCCAACCGATCGACTGAAATCAATGTGTATCCTGTCCTAACAAATGTCCTAGGCTGAGAACCTACTGGTGGGGAGGAATGTGAAGTGCCCACATCAAAAGCTAACGGTATATCACCACTCAGGGCATCTTGACCTACCTCTGGGATCCCTAAACCTCAAACTGAGGCTGCTGGGTTGTGTATGTACTTTATCATGGCTAGGTTCGCAATCTTAGTGGGCTAGAGAAATTTGTCCACTAGCGGAATTTGTGGTACCTCCGCATTTTGCATCAACTGAGTAACCAAACATGGGAACGAAAGGGTGGAGCCACTCTCTAAGGCTCGATCTCTGATTTCTTGAGCGCTAATTCACAAAATGTTCATTTCCAACCCTGCTACAAATGCGGCCACCAGGCAGGCATTCATCATACCCAATGTATTATCATTTGCTTTGAGTGCTATCCAGTGCCTCACAATGGACCACCATGCCTTGGAGTGTTATCCGGTGCCTCACAATGGACCACTATGCCTTGGCAGCAAACTTGAAATTCTTTTTTGTAATATATGATCTGTTTACCCAAGAGGCATTTATGCCAGCCTCAGCAATATGTCCCTTTTGCCAAGTGAAGTGCATCGTCTTCTCCTCAGTGGATAACTATTTAAATTTCTTCAATTCTGACATCTGGTAATCATACTCTGGAGTCTTTGTAGGTGGTGTAAAATGCTCTCCAAACAAGACCCTAGAAATAGCCTCCATAGAAATATCAACTGCCTTTTCCCGCACCATTATCATATCTAAGTGAGGTTGCTTCTTCATATCCTTGTCCTTTCCAAAAGGCGTCATATTCTTGAGGGTCACATCATAGTTCACGTAGAACTCCCTCACTATCTCTCTACTATAAAGGTGGAGTGGCATTGTCATCCATCCTAACTGATACCACTGGAAAACCTATACCACCTCCGACATCATCTATAAATACTTATTCAATATACGTGGTTCCTCTTGGATGCTTATCTGTTAGTTTCTATTATCCTTGAGAGTGACCCAGTCCACAAAATATTGTCAAGAGTTTGGAATAAGCCAACGTCATGGACCAGGCCCCCTCTGACTCACTTCTATCGGAGCGTCATTGGTTAAAAGTGTCAAGTCTGTCTCCACAGATTGGGACTCATCATCATCATCCTTACTCCCACCTTGTTGGGTGTCTTTCATTCCCTTGTCAGACTGGGAAAAGTTGACTAGAGCGGCTGCTACAACAATAGCCGTGGAGGTTGTATCCTCCTTGGCCTTTTTCTGGTTCATGGTCTCCCTGGTGGTTACTTGGTCATCGGAGGAGCTATGTCATATTCCTCCTCTGACCCACTCACACTTGACCCACTCTCCAAGGTACTTGATGGGGCCCTCTCCTTTGAAATTTATTCTTGGAGAGCCTTGTCAAAAGCAGCCTTAGACTTGGGTGCCATGGTACCTGTATTTGCAAAACCTGTTAGATCACAGTGCAGTATATGTACAGGTTCAGATTCATAAACAGACAATCCAACCTACGATCGTGCAATGAAGGTAAGATCGTGCCTTCTGATCGTGAGTTGATCCAGTAAAATTTGACTTGTTGTATATCCATCAGACGATCACAACCTACAATCATGTAATAAAGGTACGATCGTGCCTTCTTATCATTGGTTCGATCCCTAAAACAAGTAAAGTCATGTCACATCAAATGAACACATACCACAATCGTATGTTGATATTACGATCGTGGGATGTGTTTGTTTGATGTACTTCTGAAGATCATCAACCAATATCCTACAACAATCCAACTTATGATCGTAAGTAGAA
Organism: Capsicum rhomboideum; assembly: GCA_031232105.1. Classification (NCBI taxonomy): domain Eukaryota; kingdom Viridiplantae; phylum Streptophyta; class Magnoliopsida; order Solanales; family Solanaceae; genus Capsicum; species Capsicum rhomboideum. The sequence continues at coordinate 128,426,685 of CP124713.1, read as the reverse complement.
CTCACGATCGTAGGTTATGACGTGGGACCTCAAACACTACAATAATTAACCACTTAACATTTGGACCTATATTTTGACCCTTTGTGACCCCACTTTTGACTAGAATTTTAAAGTGCGTAAACATAACCGGGTACTCAGACTTCCCCTGTGTTGTTAAAACCAAACATACCCATTTTCATCTTTCCCCACTTAAAGCAAAACAACCCATCGATAATACTTAATAAAATACCCAAAAACTGTTGTTTAATGAGTGATGTACACTTACAGTGTGAGATAAAAGTGTTAAAAATAGAAGAAAATGGAGGAAATGATGAGATCCGACTTGAAATCAAAGGTAATAGTCCTTTTTAGCCTTTGAAATACTTAGGGTTTGCTATATTTTCTCAATAAACTGTTTTAAAATCGTAATAAGAGGTCAAGGGATGGTTTTAACATGTATTTATACCTTTACCCTTATTTTTGGGTCGGGTTGGGTTATGACCTTTTAACTGTCGGGCCTTTCAGACGGAGGGATTGTACGATCGTGGTTTGATTCTATGATCGTATAATCCTATCGTAGATTGGTGAAATTAGAAAACTTACCTGAGAACATACGATCCTTATGTGTGATCGTAGGTTGTACTCACGATCGTAACTCACGATCGTAACTCAAGATCTTATGTTTGATGCCCTATTTTGAAGGTTTGTAGGAGTATCATCAGAAGATTAAGACCACGATCATTCCTTCATGTTACGATCATGATACCAAATCATGGGATGACTCCTTGTCACCTTGCAGAACTCCCATCAGATGACACAATTCAAGTTAAGATCGTACAACCCTGTCGTGGGTTCAGTATAGAGTTCAGTTCAGGACCAATATTTCTTCTATGGTTTCCTGCACCAAAACAAACATTACCCTATAAATTTAAAGTACAAAACATGGGTTTCCTCCCATGAAGCTCTTGATTTAACGTCATGGAATGATGTGTCTATGTCGGTTACTCAGACTTTACCTACAAACCCATGGGTTGCCTCCCATGAAGCGCTTAATTTAACATTGCGACACGATTCAGGTTGTCTTGATTACTCAAGCCTCATTCAAGTCAACATCACAAATCATTTGGGCCTCCTTTCCTTCGCCCATATAATGTTTCACCCTTTGGCCATTGACTTTAAATTTCTTTCCATCCTTATTTGCCAATTTACTTGCACCATGGGGGAACACCGTGATCACTCTATATGGTCCATTCCATTTTGATCTTAGTTTTCCAGGAAAAAGTTTTAGCCTTGAATCAAATAATAGTACCAAGTCGCCCATAGCAAATTCTCTTCTCTCAATCTTGAGATCATGATACAATTTTATCTTTTCCTTGTACAAGGCTGAGCTTTCATATGCACGAAGACAAAACTCGTCCAACTCATTCATCTGCTCAAGTCTCAATTTTGTTGTATCTTGCCATTCTAGATTTAACCGCTTCAATGCCCATAATGCCTTATGTTCAAGTTCAATAGGTAGATGGCAAGCTTTTACATAAACAAGCTGATACGGAGATGCACCAATTTGTGCCTTAAATGCGGTCCGTTATACCTATAGTGAATCATCCAATCTCCTTGCCCAATTAGTCCTATTGGCATTTACAGTCTTTGCCAAAATGGAATTCATCACACGATTTGAGACCTCAACTTGCCCGTTTGTCTGAGGATGGTAAGGTGTTGCCACCTTCTGTTTTACACCATATTTCTCAAGCAGGGCTTTGAACAATTGATTGCAAAAATGGGATCCTCCATCCCTAATGATAATCCGAGGTATTCCAAAACGTGAGAATATGTTCTTTTTCAGGAAAGTCGTGACACTCTTACCTTCATTATTAGAAAGCGCAACTGCCTCCACCCACTTCGATACATAGTCAACGGCTACCAAAATATACTTCATACCATGAGAACTGACAAATGGACCCATAAAATTAATACCCCATGCATCAAATAATTCGAGTTCAAGGATCACAGTCAATAGGAGTCCATGCTGTCTTGAGATATTTCCTTGCCTTTAGCATTGGTCACATGCCCTAGCATAATCATGAGCATCCTTATGAATGGTTGCCAATAGTAACCACATTGCAAGATCTTGTGCACAGTCCGCACACCTCCATGATGACACCCAACTAGAGACGAATGACATGCTTCCAATATACTCATCATCTTGACCTCATGAATACACCTTCGAATAAGACTATCCGCACACAAACTAAAAAAATAAGTCTCATCCCAGAAGAATTTTCTCCCCTTATGCATGAACTTCTTTCTCTGCTGATACATCATATCTTCTGAAACTAGATCACTTGCCAAAAAGTTGGCAAAATCTGCAAACCATGGGATTAAGTCTTGTGATGCTACCAACACCTACTCGTCTAGAAAAGTTTTATCAATATCAAGGTAATCCCTCAGTTTTTGCATGATAAATGGTCGACAACTTGATTCTCTGTCCCTTTTTGGTCCTTTACCTCAAAATCAAACTCTTCTAACATAAGCACCCATCTAATCAACCTTGGTTTGGCATCCTTCTTTGTCATAAGATATCTCAGAGTTGCATGGTCAGTATGCACAATCACCTTTGTGGCAATCAAGTAAGACCAAAATTTCTCGAATGCAAAGACCACCGCAAGCAACTCTTGCTCAGTTGCAGTATAATTCTTCTAGGCTAGATTAAGTACTTTCCAGCCTAGTAAATAGAATACAAAATCTTCTCTCGCCTTTGGCCATGGACTGCACCCAAGGCCACCCCACTAGCAATCACACATGAACTCAAATGGTAAGGTCCAATCTGGAGATACAATGATGGGAGCTGAAATCAATTTCTCTTTTAAACACTCGAATGCTTTTAGGCATGCCGCGTCAAACACAAACTTCACCTTTTTCTCTAAGAGCTTGCACAATGAATTTGTAATCTTAAAAAAATCCGTAATGAACCTTCTATAGAATCCCTCATGGCCCAAAAAGCTACGAACTCCTTTCATAGAAATAAGTGGTGGTAACTTTTCAATTACCTCAATCTTCGTCTTATAGACTTGAATTCTCCTTTTTGAAATCCGATGTCCCAGCACTATGCCCTCATTTACCCTAAAATGGCACTTCTCCCAATTCAACACTAAATTGCATTCTTCAATCTTTTCAGAACATCAGCGAGATGTGCCAAGCAGTCCTCAAATGAGTCACCAGCCATAGAGAAATCATCCATAAATACCTCAATAGTATCTTCCACCATGTCGGAAAATATAGCCAAATGGCATCTTTTTGAACACGAAGTCCCTTATGGACAAGTGAAAGTGGTCTTCTCTTAGCCTTCGGGGGCGATGGAAATTTGATTGTACCCCAAGTAACCATCAAGAAAGTAATACCATCCTCTACCAGCAAGACGGCCTAACATCTGGTCCATAAAAGGCATATGAAAATGATCCTTCTTGGTCCAAGAATTTAACTTTCGATAATCCATGAAAAATCTCCATCCGGTAACCAGTCTCATCGGGATTAACTCATTCTTCTCGTTCGGGACCATAGTGATTCCACCCTTCTTCGGTACATACTAAATAGGACTTACCTACTTGCTATCCATAATAGGGTAAACTACACCTGTATCTAACCACTTGATGATTTCTTTCTTCACAACCTCTTGCATAGGTGGGTTGAGACGACATTGATGCTCAATGTTAGGTATATAATTTGGCTCGAGTTGGATTTTATACATGCAAATTCCAGGTGGAATCTCGATGATATTAGCAATAGACCAACCAATGGCCTGCTTAAACCTCTGTAAAATAGAAACTAAGGCCTCAACTTGCCAATCTAACAAATTTGTTGAAATGATAACCGACAAAGTGTTATTGACCCCCAAGAATGCATAACAGAGATGTGAAGGAAGATCCTTAAGCTCTAAAATAGGGGGCTCCTCAATAGAAGGATGAGCCGATGGGGTCACTCTGTTCTTCAGATCAAGATCGAGCTTCTTTGGCACATAAGTGTAGGAAACGTTACCAATAAGTACTTTTACCATCTCATCGTATTCATCAATACCAACTCTCAAAATTTATGATAACTGTCACAAGTGTCTCAACTCCCAGTCGCTCTTAAAATGGAACCACAAGTGCCTCCTCATCCACAGTATCAATGACTGACACAACATGCATCTCCTTCGAGAGGTTCATGGATTTACAGACATTGAAAGTAACATGCTTATGATTCAATCGAAACTTCATCTGCCCAGATTCCAAATCAACTAAATCATGGACAGGTACAAGGAATGGTCTTTGTAAGATGATGGGAACCACGAAATCCACCTCACAGTCTAGAATTACAAAATCAGTCAAAAAAATAAAAGATGCCACCTTTACCAACACATCATACAAAATTCCCACTAGCTTTTTCACAGTTTGATCTGCCATGAGAAGTCTTATAGAAGTCGGCTTAGGTGACCCCAATCCCAACTGCTTGAAAACTGCTAGCGGTATCAAGTTGATGCTAGTACCCAAGTCACACAAAGCCTTTGCAAAATTGAATGACCCGATATTACAAGGAATCATGAATGCTTCTGGGTCTTCCTTTTTATCAACAAGGGAACGGGAAGAAATTGCACTACAATGATGCAAGTTATCAGCAGGCTTAAAACTGACTGTCCTCTTCTTTGTTGCTAAATCTTTCATAAATTTTACGTAACCTGGCATTTGCTCTAAAGCCTCAACAAAAGGGATATTAACTGATAATTCCTTCAACATTGAAATAAATTTTTGATATTTTCCCTTTTCGACTTTCTTCTTCAACCTTTGTGGAAAGGGAGGAGGAGGTCATGGAATAGTCTTTAATAATTACGAGGCCTCTTTCACCTTCTTTTTATAAGACTTAACCTCCTTTTCAGCAACTCAAGGCCCTTGAGCTTCCTTTTCCTCAACCACCAAGTTTTTAATTTCATTCTCATTCTCATCATCAAGTATTACGAGCTCATCATCAAGTACTATAGGCATAGGTAGATCAACAGTAGTCTTACCACTTCGAGTAGTTATAGCTAAGCAATGATCGTAATTTTTAGGGTTTTGAACTGTGTTACTTAGAAGAGTGCCTGGTTGACGCTGATTCAATATGGTAGACATCTGTCCAAATTGTTGCTCCAGTTGTTTTATGGTTGTCTCATGAGATTCCACCTTTTGTCTTATCCCTGAAATATCTACCCTAATCTCCTTAAGGCAATTTTATTGACTTTATGAACCCTTAAAAAGTTTTGCAAGCATGGCTTCCATTCTTGAATTTCTAGATTCAGCATCACGGTTCCCTGGTGGAACATACAAACCACTTTTTTCCTTGTAATCATCTTTTTGCCTCCAATCACCATCATGATCTTTGTCTCTGTCTCTATACCCGGACTTTTTATAGTTGTCTCCATAATAGTTCCGACCTTAATTCCCTTGCCTCAAGTTCCAATTCTCTTGATTAGACCCTTGGCCCTTGGCTCGAAAACCCTCTACTTCTCTATCCAAGTATTTAGCCTTCTCTTCAGAATCAGATTCTTCATACCTAGGTGTTTTTCCATGTGCACTCACCGCATTGACTCTTTCCACACCTCTAGCTACAATCTGTTTTGCTAGCAAGCTAATTTCCATTCTCAGTTATGCTACCTCTTGAGCCACTAATTCATCCAAAGCTCTTTGTTCCGCCAAATCTCCAATAGCATATGTACCTGCGGGTTTGTCTGCTTCTCGAGTATGCCAACCTCGGTTTGTTTTAGTGATCCTATCTTGAATCTCTGATCCATGCTCCCAGCATAAATTCATAAATATACCTCCAGTGATGGTGTCTGCTACAGCCTTTGTATTTGAGTTGAAAGATCTATAGAAGATCTTAAGTAGTTTCCTACCACACATCCCATGGTTTGGAACATTCTGCAACTTTTTCTTGAACCTCAGCCATGTTTCATAAAGTGCTTCTGAATGTAGCTATCTAAAGTTATAGATCTCATTTTTCAATTACAGCATCATAGAAGATGGAAAGAATCATTCCAGAAATTGATTTCTCAACTCTTGCAAATTGGTATTAGAACCTCGTGGTAATTCAGCCAACCATAAAGTCTCCTCCCCCATAAGAGACAACGAAAATAGCCTCAACCAAATTGCCTCTTGACTCACTTCAGGTAGATTATATGAAGTACAGATTCCCACAAAATTCATCACATACATGTTCGCATCATCAGTAGGGAATAGGTAAAATATAAATCGGTCTCTGTTCAAATATAGAACCCAACTGAGGTTGGGGTCGATCCCACGAGGAATAGGTCAAAATCCAATAAACTTTATTTGTTTGAGTTATTTGGTAAATAAGTAAATAAGTAAAAGGGGGTTTTATAAAGTAAACTAGTAATCATTTACTGAGGTTGAAATCAAGATGAGAGAAGAACTAACATTGTGTTCCCTAAAAACTTCATAACTTCATAGGTTCTCCGTACTTGGTGTTCTTTTCAGGTATCCAGCAAGCAGAATTGATAGTCTAAGTAACATCTAACCGACTAAGTTACGCCCCATGTAGACGACTATCCTCAAGCACAAAGGTTAATGCGTCATGAGTGTTGCTATGTTGCCCCCTATTAATGATCCCAATACAGCCTTATCCGTATTACGACTCAAAGGTGACTAAATGAAGATAACTTTGACTCTTGTTGCTGAATTGCTATTACTATCCTTATACCCTTGCTATAGTCCAGGGTGTATACTGGATGAGTCCCAACATGTGCACTCATCAAAAAGCAATCACTTACGAAGAAACAATGATACTTGCCCTAATACCCTTCGAGAAACACCTTGTACTTCGAACTCTACTTAATTAATTCGCTATGGTTTCCCCAAACCTATTTATGGGGTTTATTTAATCATGATTGTATGAACAAAATAATCATTCATGAATGAAAACATTAATTTAAGCATACAATAATGAATAAACTCCAAAATCACAACTCTAATTAAAACCGTAAAAACCAATATTTGTGAAATCCAAGAAGGTGCCTTAGAATCCCACAAAATAGTGTTATAGAATAATAATACACTCTAACTCATAAAAATAACCCTAAAAGAGAATTTATAGACTTAACAAATCCTATACTAAACAAAATAGGAAACTAGTGTCAGCTGTCTTGGTTTGTCTTGATACTGTGTTAGTATTTACTCTTGTACTGTATTTATGTGTTACGACCTTATCTGTGATACTTTGTTTGAGCATTCATCTCACTTTATTGCATTATCTTACATCATCTTATATTGATTGAGCGATTGAGATATTATGAGACTTGGGGTATGGCTTTGGCTCAATCTGAGAGAATGTTGCATCGCACCTTTCGCTAGCATGTTATACCTTTTTATATACACTGTCTCTACTCTTCTTCATAAATAACTTCTCTTACATATTAATTATAGAATGAATAGCGTTGACTCACCAAGATTAATATGTCTACCCTATATTTGGTAAATATGTTGACCGTTGTGTTAGGTTATCCTGATAGGATGAAGTGTTGTTATTGTAGGTTATAGACTGTCTGGGAAACCTTAGGTAGTTGGGGTGGTGGTTCTCACATCGCTTTGGATTAGGATCGTTTTCGACGATACTTGCTGGGTACATATGGTTTCGTGCTCACTCTTGATATTCTTTCCTTTTTCTTTTTTTTCTGCACCCTGTGTAAGTATTGTACCGAGTAGCAGTTTGGAGATCCTCTTCTTCTATTATTGGCATTACAGAGATCGAGTTAGTGGCTGATGGACTTCAAGCTTACCCAAAACTCTCTTTATTTATCTTATGCTTATCCTCATTTAAGATACTTTAGTTATTAGTGTCTTTCTATATTTAGAGGCTTGTACTAGTGACAACCAGACCTAGGATGTATCTTGATCTTTACTTCTTCTATATATATGTTTTGGGTTATTCTCTCTTCTTCTGCTTCTATATTACCATAATTGTGAATTAGAGTAGGGTTAGGCTTACTTGTACCGAAGGGTGTAATAGGTGTCATCACGTGCCTATTTTGGGTCGTGACAAGAATCCAACCTGATGTCTTACCCTTTTGATGTGATGGAACTTGAATATACTGGTTTACCCTTAACTAATAATAAAGTAGGCCAAGTGCAATAGACTAATTAGGCCCTCTCTCTCTCTAGTCTCTCTCTAATCTCTCTAGTCTCTCTCTTACTTTGTAAAGTTTTCAAATTTTGTGAATAAAAGAAAAAGAAAAGCTCGACTTTTGAGCACCACATCTTAGCCCTTGCATATCCGGGCACTGACCTTTGCTTGCAGGTCACTGAGGTGATACCGCTTTTCCTATCTTCCTTTCTCCTAGCTGTGACGATGTCCGACTAAATTCCATATCTATGTTGAATATCTAACTTCTCTGCATATTAACCATAAAGAATCTGGCTTTATCAAAATATAAAGAAATTATATAGCAACTTGGCTTGGTTTCGAGATGGTAGTACAGTCAGATCTGATACTACTCTTATTGGCTTTGTCTTAGTGACTACGTCTAGCAAGCCGGTTTCCTGAGCCCTTATTATTATTATTATTATTATTATTATTAGATATAATAACAATACTTACAAATTGATGAAACTTTCTTTTATCCGGAAAAGAATTCCTTGTTTGTTACAAAAATGATTTTCAATTCTTCAATGTATCACTATGATAACTCAAAATATCATAAAAACAACAATAAACATATTTAGGTAAGATGTCCATTAGACATTTTTTTAATGAAGCATACTAGTAACTAGTAACAAGGGAAAATAGATAGCATAGTGCCATTTAATAATCGGAAAATGGCCAGAATTACCCTTCAAGTATTGAAATTGGTTTAAAACTACCCTCCATTTACCTATTGGGCTAAAAATATCCCTCCATTCACCTTTATGACTCAAATATACCCAGGGCCGACCCAACAGTGAAGCAGCCCAAGCAATTGCTTTAGGCCTCACCATTATGGGAGCCCCAAATTTTCTAGTAGATGCATGTATATTAAAAAAAAAAAATAATTAAAAGTACAATTTTCATTTTTAAAAAAAAAGGACTGATGAGATTTGTGACATAAATTGGGAAGTAAAATAATTACTTTGGGAATCTCTCCATCATCTACTTGTAAATCGCTTTTTTTTTTCCTTCTTTATATAAATTTATCATTATTACTTTCTCGGTTCGCTTTTACTTGTCACATTTTGACTTGACAACCCATTAATAAAATAATTATTAACATACCTATTTTACCGTAATATCTCTATTTGTTGGTGTTTACTATTGTGTCTTGAAATTAGTTTGGATGATAAGCAATCAATGCTAAGGGTAAATAGGGAAAAAAATGATTGTCTTTTCTTGATATATCAAAAATGACAAGTAAAGCTGAAAATTCAATTAGGAAATAAGTGGCTGGTAAAAGCGAACGGAGGGAGTACAATTTATAGGCCACATTTATTTTTATTTTTTAATTTTGTCTTCCTTCTTGTACCTTACTTTTATTTATCTTTATATTTCACTTTGCTCTTTCTCTATTCTTCATTAGAGAAAATTCAATTATCAATTTTAATTTATTTTTTTTGTCTAAGTTCTAGCGTTGCATCGAGAGTATTCAAGTAGTAAAAATAATAACAAGTTTTCTACTTATCGAAAAAGGTTAGATTGTTCTATATTTTGTTATTTTATATTTTTTTCTTTGTAGTATGTATATTGTCTTTTTTGTTATTTTTTAGAATTTAAAACTGTCCATCAAAAAGTAGATTTATTTAAAAATCAAAAGCGTCAATAGAAATTGTATATATAGAAGATGATATATTAATCGATAAGCTCAATCATGTAAAAAAACATGATTCTTTTTCAAATGCCTATATTACTTCTAAAATAACGTTAACAATTCTCATCAACGGAAATAAATTTTTCAAAAGTAAAATTAATAAAAACTTATCTAAGATTAACAATTTCTCAAGAGAAATTAAATGAACTAACTATATTACCAATCGAAAACGAACTCTTAGAAGAAATCAATTATAAGCATATTATTAATAATTTTGCATCAAAAAGAGCTAAAACAAATAATTTAAAATAAATTATAAATAATATTTTTTTTAACGAAAAATTTAAAGGCCTCTTGTTGAAGTTTCGCTTTAGGCCACAAATATCGTTGAGCCGCCCCTGAATATACCCTTACAACTAACAGACAAATCTTAAACCATGGTTAAAATTTTAGTTATTACGTGTCAGTTTTCTATTGCTTGCAAATTAAATTAATTAAAATGTTATTATCTTATAACCAAACCCGGATCCAACTAAAATTACCCAACCTATTAAATAAAGAGGCAAACCCATTTCTTATATATGGATGCATTTTATATGTGGATGTTGTTTTTGATATATGGATGCAGTCTTATATGTCGATAGCAACCTTTAGATATAATATTTGTTAGCGTGAGCTGTTCGTGTTCAACCCTAACTCCATTTAGACAGGGGTAACAGATTCATTCTGATGATATAAGCACAGGAGCAATATATGCAGTTGTAATTGCTAGTCCCTTGCTTAGCATGTATTCGACCTATGGATGTCTTAATGTAGATGCAAGGAATTTTGAGGAATTGGGAGACACTGATATTGTTTTGTGCATTACTATGATTTCTACTTATGGGATTTTTGTTATGTGTAATGGGTCAGTTCCTGCGAGTTTGGTTGCCACCTTGGACTTCATCCAAGATATTATCGTGCTACTATCAGGTTCGAGAAGAAATTAGGTTTAGAAGAAATGGGTTTGCCTCTTTATTTAATAGGTTGGGTCGGGTTTGGGTCGGATTGTTTTAGTTGGATCCAGATATGGTTATACGATAATAACATTTTAATTAATTTAATTTACAACCAATAGAAAGATGACATGTAATAAATAATTTTTTTAATTATGGTTTAAGAAAGATCTGTTTGTCGTGAGGGTGTATTTGAGCCATAAAGATGGATGGAGGGGTATTTTTGGCCCAATAGGTAAACAAAGGATATTTTTGAACCAATTCGAATACTTGAAAGGTATTTCTGGCCCTTTTTAGTTTAATAATGTAAGAATTGGTGAATGTGCAATTGAATTAAGTACAAATAACCAAAGCTAATAGATAGATGCCTTTTCCTCTTCAAGATGTGGATATATCAAATATTACATAAAAATAGTGAAAAATGAATTCATACCTTGAACGTAAGCAAAGGAGATTTACCCATTCAAAATTGCTAATATGATTTCATGGACAATACTTTTATCTTTCATCTTTGAGTTTCGTACTGATAACGTGTTACAAAACTAAACTAAAAGAGTAATAATATGAAGCAAGAAAGTAGACAAGAAATGAGATATCAAGACAAGAGAGGAGAGTTTTCTTATTCTTTCCAAGTATATTTCATGTGTCTACAAGTATTTCAAGTGTATACAGTATGAGATCATATGCCTCTATTTATAGTCTTCATAAAGGCATACAAAAGGTTGTAATAACATTACATTAAACAAGAAGATTATGAGGGAGGTTAAAGGGTGTGAGAGTTATACCCATAATGGTGTGGGGAGTAGTGGAGAAGTAACTACGCATCATGGAGAAGATTAGTGAGGATATATTCTTGGAGTGGTAGGCATCCACACTAACTATAATATTTTATAACAATTTATCTTTTTTGTAATTTCACCTTAAAATTAACAATTTTATAAAATACTACAAATTGCTATATTCATTCATTTCATCATCAATGTTAGGGGTGTTCATGGTCTGGTTTGACTCGATTTTTTATTAAAATCAAACCAAACCAATAAAGATGGTTTCTTTAATATTAAGTATAAATTCTATCAATTTGGTTCAATTTTTATGGGTTTTAACTAAGACTGGCCGGACCAGTATATGTCGGTACCGTTCCAGTCCATTCCGATACCGTTATCGGTTCGTAGCGATCCAGCAGAAACCGGTATAGAATGGTATGGCATCTACCGGTTCTTACTGATCCAGTAGAAACCGCGGTTTCGTACCGAGAAATTGGTACTGGTTCATTTTTGATCCGGTCCGATCTGGCATGTAATGGTAACTAGCTGTTGGGGACCATTGGAAATGGCTAGTGGGGCCCCCAACGGCTAGTTTGACCCCCCAGCTCGCCAGCATCCCCAACCCCAGCACCCCCAGCCCTCCCAACCCCCCTAACACCCCATCCCTTTCCAAAATCTTATAAATACCCCTTCCCTATTCAAATTTTTATTCACAATTTCAAGTTTTCAACTCTCATTCTCTCTCAATTTTCTACTCTCAAGTCTCAATAACCATAAATTCTATAATTATTATTATTATTTTGCAATTGAAGTATAATTTGGTGACTTTTGGAGGAGCAATCTTTTTCAATTTTCAAATTTCGGTTATAATCATCTGATTTTGCGGCAGACATTTGGTACATTCGTTCCACTCTCTAGTCTTTTAATGTATTTTTTGTATTTCTTAGTTTTGTTTTGTTTGTTTTAATTTTCTACTTTCATATTTTATTTCATTATATTATTGATTCCTCTCAAAAAAAATTCTGGCAAAAAAAGGATTGCACAAAGCAAAAGGTTTAATGAAATTTGGTAAAAAAAAAATAAAAAAATCAAGGTTCTTCTAGTTCTTCTCACTTTCCTCAAGTTAGATTTAATATGGATGATTTTACGCATGTTAATGAAACTGATTTGCCCATCCCTCTATCATAGAAATTAATACTAATACCCCTATTCCCCATGAAGCTTTCAAAAGATTGTATAATGATTTTGAAGATGAATTAGATGAAGAAGTAGAATTACATGTGGATGATGGTTAAGATGATACACCGACTATTCCCACTCCTGCCCCCGCTAGTGTCGAAGCTCTAACTCAGGATAATCCTCAGGCTGGAGATAGTCGTCCCTCTATTTGTTCAGTTAGGGGTAAGACCACAATACAACGTACTTTAAAATCATATGTGTGGAAATTTTGTTATTTTAATGATGAACAAACTATTACTACGTGTGGTATTTGTAAACAATAGTGGAAATATGTATCTGGCGGGTTTGGAGGTTCAACTGGGGGGTTAAAAACCCATTTGCTTAAGAAACATCCGAGAGAATAGAATGCATCTATGGATTCCAGTCAAACTGCCGGTTCTGGCACTGGACCCTCTGTTGTCGGGTCAAACATGGTTCAAACTGAACTAAACCCTTCAAACCCGACTGGTCCTGTTACACAACGACCCTATAATAGGGATCGTGATCTTGAAAATTTTGCAAAAATGATTGTTGTTTGTGGTTTGCCTTTTAATTTTGGAGAAAATGAAGGTTTTATAACATATATTTTGGATACATATAATCCTAGTTTTGAAGGTTTTTCAAGAAGTATGGTAAAAAGAGATATTTTTGAATTTCAAGAAAAACATATGCAATTTCTTCGTAGCTATTTTTACATGATGGATTGTAGGGCTGCTATTACCACTGATATGGGTCGTAGTCCTAACGGTAATGATTATTTAACTGTTACTGCACATTGGGTTGATTATAATTGGAAATTGCAAAAAAGAATTATTGCTTATAAAATTTGTGAACATAAAAAGACTGGTGTTTATATTGCTTTTACTGTAGGTCAAATTTTAGAATTTTATTGTCTTTCTGATAAAGTGATTAGCATTACTTTAGATAATGCTTCTGCTAATTTAAATGCTATTTCTCATCTAGAAACTAGAATTTGTCCAATTAGTAAATATGCTTTTTATGTTAAATGTGTTGCACATATATTAAATTTAGTTGTGAATGATGGTATTCAATTATTTGATAATACTTGTGATAAAGTTGAAAATGCTATGTTTTGGATTTTTCATATGCATAATAGTAGTAGAATTAGACAATATAAAGAATTTTGTCGTGGGTGTCAACTTCCATATAAAAAAATTCCAAAACAAGTTAAAATTAGATGGAATTCTTTTATGAAATGATTGGAGATGCTTATACATATAGACAGCCTATTACTATGATGTTTAATTCTCATAACGCTTATCCTAGTCATCAACTCAAGTAAAATGATAGGGATCAAATAGAAGCACTTAAAGGTTTTTTAAAATCATTTTATGATGCTACAAAAGTTTTTTCTCGATCGTATTATCTCACTATTTCTGAAATTTTAATACATATATGGTCTATTTCATCCCTTTTTGTAGAGTATAAAGAAAATGAATTTTTTAAGAATGCTATTGTAGCTATGGTTGAAAAAAATTTAAAATATTTTTTTCCTATCCCCCAAATTTATTTAATTTGGTGCAAAAGCTTTGGTTAAAGGAACTTATCAAAATTTAAATATTCAATCGCATGAAAGATAACTTGTCAAAACAACATTCATACTTGTGCTAAGGAATTGTATGACAAATATTGCACATTCGATAATGTTGAAGTTCCTCAAACTTCTATGCCTCGACTAGATGCCCATCGTAGAGCACAATCATCACTTGGTCTTCATTCTTCTCATAAATGTGAATTTGTTAAATATCTTGACCAGTGTTCTGATACTATTACAAATCAAGAAGGCGTACCGCAACTATTGAATTGGTGGAGGGCTCGTGTTCATCAATATCCAAAACATAGCAAGATAGCGAAGGACGTACTAGCTATTAAAGGATCATCCGTAGCTTCGGAGCAAGCTTTCAGTGCGGCAAGATTTCAAATCGGTGATCATAGATATTCATTAGCAGAAGACAGTTTGGAGGTATCGGTGACTTTTAGAGATTGGATCAACGCCGAGCAAAGAAATTAAGGAGTTCCAAAGTTAATTAAATTACAAGAAGATTACTTAGATGCAGTCATTGGATGTAATAGTGACGATGACATTGAAATTGAAGATCGCCAACAAGTTTTACCAAGACCGGAGGATATTGATCAAAATTTGCAAGAGTTAGAACAAAACTTTATAGGATTATACAACTATTAGTTTACATTCGAGGCTTAGTTGAAACAGAACCCTTCCTAGAAGGTGGCTGCGTAAATTAGGCGCTCTACTAATAGTTGTAATTTGTAATACAAATTTGAAATTTTGAATAAATTGGATTGATTTTTAATTTTATCTTGCTTTTACTTAAAGCATTTCTTTTTTGTTTAGTTTTAGTGTTTAAATTAGCAACTTATAAACTTAAAAAAAAAAAAATTAAACTTACAAACTTATAACATATAAATTAAAAAAATTAGAAAAACTAAAAATTTTGACAAACTAATAAACTTCAAATATATGAACTTCAAAAAATATAAACTTAAAAACTTATACAACTCATAAATTGAAAAACTTAGAAAAAAAACTTTAACAAAGTTATATACTTTTATATATACTTCAAAATTCAAATATATAAACATTTATTCGTTAACTAAAATGTAAAACTTAATTTATTTATTCAAAATATAAAATTTTATTTTTTTAAAAAATTAAAATTAAAATCGCCCATACCGATTATCCCATTCCAGTCCATTTCGGTCCGGTCCGGTCCATACCGGTAGTATACCGGCAACTAACGGAACAAAATGAAACTGCGGTTTCATACCGGTTATTCCGAACCGGTACAACCCGGTACCGGTTCCATCCCGGTCCGGTACAGGTCCATTCCGGTTCGGCCATTCCATTCTGCAGAATGCCGAGTCTTAGGTTTAACGAAGTGTTTTTAGCATATAAAGTAATATGGCCAGCACACAGTAGCTAATGGAAACTTCAAGACAACAATAATGAGAACTTCAAGCATGAAAACTTCACGTTACATAAATGCCAACACTTTGCTAATTACATATCTAAAGATTGATAAAGAACATAAACATCAACAATTACGCCTCAGATGGGCCAACTTTTTATTTGAGGACATTTCTTGAATAGAAAACATGACTCCATAATTAAGTCTTTCGTAGCAACACTTTGCTAATTACATCCCGTAGCAACTGGCCTCTCTCCCTTATTTTTTCCTGATTTTCTCTCTTTCTCTCTCTTCTATCTCTAGCCTCTATTTCTCTTTCTCATTTTTTTTCTTTATCTTATTTGTATCTCTTTGTATTTTATGTTTTCACCTCTCTCTTTGTCTTTTATTTTTTGTACTTTATATTTTATATTTTCACGTCTCCCTCCCTTTTTGTATTTTATATTTTCACCTTTCTCTCTTTCATTTTTTTTTTATTTTATATTTTTATAATTTTTTGGTATTTTATATTTTCAATATCAAATGATTCTATTTATATAAATTTATGATTTGTGTTTGGATGATTTAGCCGTGAATATGTATAATTTATCATTTGTATTTATAAACAATAATTATATGCATTATTATATTTACTTGAGTCCATCATATACTATTATGTAATGTATCATTTAATACAAATGTATCGTTTGTGTTTTGACTGTTTGTATGTCAAATTTATCATTTGTATTTATAAATAAACAAGCATCATTTGTATTTATATGGTTCAAGTTGTATAAACATGTATCGTTTGATACAAGTGTATCATTTGTAAGATTCAACTTGTATCAATAAATACAATTCATATCAATGAATACAAATACAAGTATTCAGAGAAAGAGAATTAACTGTTTCTTTTTAATTATTTAAAAGTACAAATGACGCACTCAGTTAACTACAAATACAAAACAAATGAAACAATGAAAATACAAATAATGCTGTCAAGTATAAATACAAAAATAAATGATGCAGTCAACTACAACTACAACTACTACTACTAATGCAAATAATGCACTTAATTACAACTACAAATAGTTCAAGAATTCATTGATATACAAAATATAAATTCTAGCCATGGAAATTTATGTGGCTCAACATTCAAACTCAATTTTGATGAGACCTGGCCATGAAAATTTTAATTTTTTGTATGATTGAATTCATCTCGTTGTGACGCTTGAGATGACATTGCTCTTGGTCGGAGAAAGAGTATTTTTGGGGGGTTTTGGATTTTTTACCCAAATCCATTCATAAATCCTACTTTTGCAGTTCATGGTCGAGGGACAAATATAAATACAAAATAAAAAATTGTGTTGGTCTGCCATTAAAGCAGACCTCAACACTATGAACAGATGAACTGAAAGAGAGAAATTGACTATGAAAACTGCAAGCACGATTTTGATAGAGAAAATCAAATGAATTACAAAAAAAAATATTTAAGTAAGAGAAAGGTAGAAATTGAAATAAAAGTGATAGGTAAAAGAGGAGGAAAAAAAGAGCATGAAATGTGGAAAAAAATATTGATGTAAGAGAGAGGTCAAAATTGAAATGAAAGTAATAAGTAAAAAAGGAGGAAAAGAAGGAGCATGAAACATGAAAAAAAAATTAAGTAAGAGAAAGGTAAAAATTGAAATGGAAATGATAAGTAAAAGAGGAGGAAAAAAACGGAGCATGAAATCAGTTGACAAAATTGTGCCTTATTAAATTATTGCTACAGTTGTTGTGTACAGTAATTTTTTAATTGTTGTTATGTGGCATAAATAAGGACTTAAGTTTTTTATTCACCATAGTTTTTCCTTATTTTAATTAGTTGAATAAGTTTTGCACTTGGAATGATCCAAAATTATGAAGAAGATAGATAAAATTTAATTAAAGGATATATATATACATATATATATATAATTAATGAAAGATAGGCCACCTAGGACCTTTATTAGAACAAAAAATAATAAGATCTGTACACAAATGGGTCCAAGCCCAAAAGTGGTGCAAACCCGAAAAACATAAGGTCCACGAACGCAACAAATATCTACAGAAAAGGAAACATAAAAAATTTGATGGTTTCATTGAGTCCGAAACGTCGAAATTAGCCTAGTAGTATTACTGGTTTGTTTCTGTGTCCTGAATGAATTCCGAGGGTTCGTTTGGTGGATTTTTAGACTTAGAGTTGTTGTATCTGGTGAAGGTCATTCCTTCTTTGTGTTCGTAACCTCCTCTATCGCGTTTGCGAAGCACTAGATTCCTTCCCTTCGCGTTAGCGATCCCCAGGTTGCTTTCGCAAAAGGTAAATTAGTCCTTCACCACTATCGCGGCGGTGGGTACCGCGATCGCGTTACACTATCAATGAGTCAGGTCGGTCTCCTTCTTTGCGTTAGAGCCCAAAGGCTCATGTTCGTGAAGGTCCAGGTCGGGGAAACTTTGCATTCGCGACCAGGGGGCACAAGTTTGCGAAGGCCAATGGCCTTGATAGATTAAAAACCCTCTTTTTGGTCCCAAATCGTATTTTCTCCATTTTTGGACCTAGAGACCTCGAAATTAGGCGATTTCAAAGAGGTTTTTGAGTTTTCTTCCGTGGGTAAGTTTTCAAATATTTATTCCATCATTTCCAAATGTTTTCATCTTCAAAATAACTTCAAATCCTTGATTTTAAATGTGATTTTTGGGGGTTTTACCGGTTAAGCTTTAAAATGATCTTTCTTCTATTTGAACCCCATTTCTAACTCGTTTTTCTGTGGGTTTTCAACTATAGACTCCTTTTGATATAAGAGCATTATTCTTAAATAAAATTCTAGTTTTACCCCTTTTATTTTTGAACCCATTTTTTGGGTCCGTGTTGGACCTGTCCCGAATATAGTCGATATGGGCATCATTGGGTTTATTTTGACTTATAGATATCATATTTGGATAGATTGCTCACTTTCGGGGTGGATTCGAGGGAGTCGAGCTTCCGATTGAGGATTTGGACAGTGTTTGGACTTGCGGATCTTCATTTTAAGGAAAGTTGAGTTATACCTTGACTTTTTCCAAAGTGTTTGTGTGTTGTATGCTTGTTTGTTTGTATTTTATGATTGGTTTAGGATTGGAGGTCCCGCTTAGGTAAAATGGCAAGCATCTTCGCGGGTACCAGAGCCTATTGGTGGATTACAGATAGATTATTACCTTTCTTAGTTAGTATTGCTGCTTGTAATTATTCTTAGAGTGGAATATGGATAAATAACTTAGTGATCTTGAAATATTGGTATTGGATGCCTATTTTAGAGCTTGAATCTTGTTTTGCGGAATTTATTGAGATGATTGGGGATTAATGACCTTTAGAGAATACTTAGAGTATAAGTGGACTTATAATAGTAAATGAGACTTATCATACGGTATAAGCTAGATTTGGGTAGTTTCACGATATATATGGTTATTGGGATTGTTGTTAATTTTGTGTTGCCTATGTGGGTCTTATGTGAACTTCTGATGTCGCCCAAAGTATACCTCCGAAAAAGTACAATACGGTCGCTGAGTAAAATATAGAACCCAACAAGGTTGGGGTCGATCCCACAGGGAATAGGTCGATGTATGAGTGGACTACTGGAAGGAATAACTGGCAAGTAACTAAAACTGGGGGATTTTGCTAGTAAATAGTAACGATGACGATTGCTGACTGATATTGAGTTTGTAAATAATAAGAGGAATTCACTAGGACTGTGATCCCCAATGATTCCTTAACTCCACCGGTGACTTGTGCTTAACAAGACTGCCCCACTGCGCTGCGTGAAAAGTCTAACAAGTTAGGTTCATCTAACTGTCTCTCGACTGTCATTAGACGAATTTCACTCTTCTCCTCTCGGTCTCCAAGTGTCGCACTACTAACCCTTGTCCTGGACTTCAGGTAACCTTTCCCGCTAAGGCTCCAGTTATCAGATGAAGGTTGATATCTTCAAATCTCTGTTGTTATCTCCTTTTCCCAATCTCTACCTCTCTCTCGAGCAAGTTTAGAATACAGGCGAGTTTCTAACGTTTGAAACCGTTAGAAAAGCAATCAATATGAAGGAGACAACAATACATGCATACACAGCAGTACAAAGTTGTCTTGCACGTCATAGGTTTTGTTAATTCGTCATGGTTCACACAACCCTAGTTGATGGGTTTAGCTACTCATAGTTGCAAGAACACAATAATAACCCAAAGATGAAAGCATAATTATGATTTCACAAGAATGAAGGAAAACCCAAAATTTCAATTATCAATCAACTTCAGAATTGGGGTTTGTGAATACAAAACCAAAATATATGTCTCAAACAATGTAAAATAACTCTCAAAATAGTAAATTGTCCAACTCTCTCATTTAGGACTACCTAGGGGTATTTATAGATACAAAACTAGTCCTATCCAAAACAAAATAGGAGAACAGAGTCGGCAGCTTTCACGATGTCATGACTTGGTGTCGTGGAACCAAGTCACGGCACGTGACTTGTATCGTGGGAATCAGGCTCTTTTCCTGGATCTCTGAAGTGAATTCACGCCATCAAATCAGGCCACGTGGATGTCAGTCACGTGGCCTGAGTCCTGTCATGGAACTCAGGTGAAATGTTAGTCCTCTGGAAGCCATTTCACGACACAACCCACGGCTCGTGAATGGGAATCACGGCTCGTGAGTGATGCCGTGGGTTACTCCATAGTGCAGATTCATTCTTTCCTCATCAGACACATCATTTTTGGGCTTGATTCTTCCTCTTTTGGTTATTTTACCTTTAAAACCTGTTTTCCTGCAAATTAGGACAGAAACCACATCATACCTACAAAACACATCCAAGTTATTGCATATTTTCCTTGTTTTAAGCATCGAAAGTGCCATATAACCATGGAACATCAACACCCTCAACTTAGAATGTTTGCATGTCCTCAGGCGAACAACATAAAACTACACCAACACAATGCTTAACTAAGAGAAACCTAAGGGAATTATGGCAGTCAACTTGTTGCTTTTTGATACAAAAACTTTTCTGACCCCTCCTATTTTCAAAGTAGAATCAACGTGTGATTGTAAACAATGCAGAATCATGACATAGCAGGGATCAAGTGACGGCACCAAATTATGCACAAACAACTAAGCGTATATGCAATTTGTCATTTCCAGAGCAACTAGCAGCTAATTATGCAACCCATGTGCCCTCACAATCAAAGAAGTCCCATGCACCCTCAGTAGACTAATGAATATCAACATAGGGATGAGGTCAATACACTCACGCTCAAAAAGAAGTTAAGACAGTGTGCGTTAAATACCATAGGCTTGCCCTTATTTTCTACGCCTTAGTTTTCAGATAGTTGGACTAGGATCACTATAGGACTTTACTTGGCTTGCAATGTAGGCTTAGGGACAGGTATGGTGCATATGGATATAGTGACTCAACCCTCCTTGACACTACACTATTTTTGGCTCCCACTTCCAACCTTTTTTATTTTTATCCTCCCTTGTTCTTCATTCTTTTATTCTCAGACTTTGGGTGTTTTTTTTTTCTCCTCAACTTTAAACACATACACATATTCTTTTTTTTTTTTTTTATACCCAAATCCTTTTTTCTACTAACCCTTCTTCATACCCAACTCAATCTACGCACCCCTATAATAGCCACCCTCAACTTAGGCCATTTGCCTGAGTTGAGGTACACAGTGTCCAAGGAGGGACCAGGGCCAAGACAGGTTCATTGTGATTAAAATGGGAAGGTGAATAGGCTAATGAAGGAATAGGACAATTATGGCTCAAAAGTTGGGATCAAGGGATACTTATTCTTTTGGTTTGGCATTTAGGCTAATAGTGGACTTTTTCAACAACGGCCTATGATCCTTTCCTAATCCTTATCTTCTAACTTAGGCAAGACTAACCGGGCAAGTTTTGGATCGCACACACACAGCTAACTAAGTAGTGACCTCACACGCACATAGCATAGGGTTATATTACCAACTACTACCTTTCCGTTCATGCAATGCTAGCTACGGTTGTTTGCCTATAATTCTAGTGCCATAACAAGATCTAACAGGAGTCACACATAAAGCATGTTCCAAAAACCAAAATTTCAGGAGGGGTATCCTTAGCAACAAAAACGCATAAGAAATTTTTCAAAACTGAACTGCACTTAAAGTTCCCTCATTTTTCTCCTAATATAGCAAGAAACATAAAAAAAAAAAACATCAACAATATCATCCTACACATGCCGGTTCTACTATGATAGCACACTCGGGGGAAAAGAAACACGGCAACAAAAAGCCCCAAGTGGTGGTACACCCCCACCCCCAACTAAGCATGGTGCAATGCCCTCAATCACTGATATCATATCAAAAATAAGGGAGGGAAGACATACCTGTGGCGCTCTAAGCACCGAAAGTGGGCTCGCCAGCCGCGGGAGCATCAGACTGTGCAGTGGTCGCATCCGGTGGGGGAATAGTCTGACTGGCAGATGCACCACGCGCCCTCTGCTCTGCCTCAATCTGGCTCACGTGGTACTCTACCCAGGAGGCTTTAACAGCCCTCCTCAGATCACTATCGAACTCATCATCACTATCACCCCCATCCGCCGGACTACGAGGTCTCTTTCCTCTATCCATCTCTGGCTCCTCATCAGCAAACAAATCCACCTCAAATGCTGGGCGTACGGAGGTTGAGATAGGCATAGGTGGTATAATCGGCGTGCTAGTCGATGCCAGTGTCCGAACCTCCTCCCTTAATGCAGTAACCTCCTGGGTCAAGCCGGCCAGGTCAAGGCTCGGTATAGCACTCAAGCGGGAGGCCATACGTGCCTCGAAACTGTCAATCCGCCCAAGCAGGCCCCGCATAAACTTGTCCATAACTGCAGTCATCCGAGCCTCCACCCTAGTCTCAGCAGCCTCAACTATAGATCGAACCCAAGGCTTAAGTTGGGATACCAGCTTAGCCATCTGAGTCTCAGTATGAGCCTAGCGCTCAAACATATCTGTCTGCCTGTCAACTAGCTGCTGCAGAAAGTCTCGAGAGATGGACACCATCCCAGCAGGTGTCGGTGGGGCACTAGTACTGGGTATGCTCTCATCAACAGGGCCAGTACCCTCAGTCGGTGCCGGTAGTCTAACTGGTGCAGGGATATGCAAAGGTACACCACACACCTCGTCCATGGCAGCACCCGACGCCTCAGACGGCTGTGACCCTCGGGGAAGAATGGGGTGCAAACCCCTCTGCTGAATCATTGCAATATCTGCCAAATGAGTCACCTCTATAGAATTATCGATGGCAGGAATTCTAGCAACCCCAGCTCTATCACACAGACCCTGAATCAGACATGGGAAAGGGATGCTTGTGTGATCTCGGAATGCTCGCTCGTGGATTTCTTGGACGATGTATCTGGCGAAATGGATCTCATAACTAGCCAAGATGCTAGCTACTACTACCGCCCTGTCTAGTGTGAGAGAGTTATCAGCATTGGTTTGACCCAACCTATGACGAACCAGTGACCACCAGAAATGACCAGCGAAATGGAGCGTAGACTTTTTGATGTCCAGCTTCCCAGTCACCCAACTAGCCTCTACACCCTCCTCGGCTATGTAACCTGCAATCCATTTAACTAACTCTAACTTCTGCTCGGCATCTCTCATCCTAACTCTATCTCTGACCGTGGCCAGCCTGTGATCAAATTCAGCTGTCGAAATCGGAACTGGACGGTCAGGCCCAAACAAGAAGCGGTGAATGGTCTCTTCTGAAATGTCGACTCAGGTATCGCGCACCATGACATGAGGTAATACTGGCTGCAAAGTGTATCGCTGCCCCACTGGGGTGCTCAAACCAACAGATGCAGCATAAGAAGCATAAAATTCTCAGACCACCTCCGAGCTATACCTGCCAGACGGCTGCGCCATCCAACCCAAGCCATATCGCTCAAACAGAGGCCAAATATCCTGCAATGACCTCAGTTCCTCCATTCTATACCGGGGCTCCTCCATAATGTTTCTCCGACACACACCACGCTCTGTCAGCTCAGCATCTCGATCATAGATAGCACGCATGCCCTGGACACACCACCTTTGAACTCCCCTATCCTGTGCAGTAGTCGAGGCACTCTCGGCACCAGTACCAGAAGGAGAGGCTGTAGCCTCTTTCACGGATGTATCCTGACCCGTAGCCTCATCTGCAGACGTACCCTGGCCAGTAGCATCAGCTGCCGACCCTGACTCAGAAGCATCCTCCCCCTCTTCAGACTGGGGGGCCGACTAAGAAGATATGGCTGGTACCACAGGCTCAGCAGGTGGTGGGACCGGCTAAATTGCAGCCCGGGCAGCCGCTCGGGCACGCGTCTGTAACCTAGTAGCCCGTGGGATTAAGGTCGTGTCGTCCTGACTAATCTCAAACTCTTCCACGAAACCACTTGGTTCAGACTCAGTGGGTTCATCCCTCAGAAGGGTCGGTAAGTCTGGATTTTTGGTACGAATCTGGGATGATGCATCAAGGTGGTCACTTTTGGGATTGGATTTTGGAGGCATAGCAACGGCTTTGGATAAATTTTTGGGTATGGGGTCGGATTTGGGTCGGGTTGTGTATAGTGAATTTGAATTTTTGGACCTATTTGGTAATGGGGTTTGGGTTTTCGAATATGGAATGGATTTGGTGAGTGTTTGGGATATGGTTTTTGGATTTTTGGAGTTTGGGAGAGATGTGATTCGGATATAATGGGGAGAAGTAGGGGGAATTGGAATTTTAGGGTTTGAGTTGAATAAATTGAAAGTGGGAAAGAAAGGGTTTTAATCGGGTATAAATCGGGTGAGGAAGAAAGGGTTTCGGGTTTATTTGGAAAAACTGGGCTCGGGTCGGGTCGGATTCTGATTTCGAATGTTTTTATGTTTCACGACACGACCCACGCCACGTGACTGACACCCACGTGACGTGGAGTCTGTCGTGACTGGTGTTCTGTAACTGGACTGAATGTCTGATTTCAACGACACCAGTCACGTGGTGTGGATCCCATCAACGTCACGTGAATTACTTCTGTGGAACTGATTCAGAACCTGGAAATCTTTCTCTGAGTTTAACGATGTCATCTACGTGGCGTAGAACCCCCTCACATAGCATGATTCATGTCGTGGATGAAATTTCACCACTTCTCATAGATTTTGTGATTTTCAACTAACTGCTACTCAATAATCCGATCTCCACATAACAAAATCTTGGGTTGCCTCCCATGAAGCGCCTGATTTAACGTCGCGGCACAACGTGGCTAACTTGGATACTCAGACTTCCCCAAGTAGCCCATGGGTTGCCTCCCATGAAGCGCCTGATTTAACGTCGCGGCATGACATGGCTAACTTGAATACTCAGACTTCCCCAAGTTCAAGTTCTTCAATCGTCCTTATCTCTTCCGAAACTCCTACATAGTGCTTAACACGTTGTCCATTGACTTTGAATAGGATATTATCTGCTCCTTTTAGCTTAACAGCACCATGTGAGAATACCCGAACTACCGTGAATGGGCCAGACCATTTGGATTTTAGCTTTCCAGAAAACAGGCAAAGCTTGGAGTTATACAGCAACACCAAATCTCCCGGATAAAACTCTCTATTCTCAATTCACCGATCATGATACAATTTCATCTTTTCTTTATACAATGTTGAACTTTCATAAGCCCGGAGATGAAATTCATTTATCTCATTCATCTGTTCCAGTCTCATTTTAGCCGCTTCATCCCAGTCTAAATTCAACCTCTTCAACGCCCACAATGTTTTATGTTCCAGTTCGACGGGCAAATGGCAAGCTTTTCCAAAAACCAACTGATATGGTGAAGCACCAATTGGTGTTTTGAATGCTGTCCGATATGCCCATAATACATCATCTAATCTACGAGCCCAATCAGTCCTATTAGCATTGACTGTTTTTGCTAAGATAGACTTGATTTCACGATTTGATACCTCAACCTGTCCACTTGTCTGCGGATGGTAAGGTGTGGCCACCTTATGCTTTACACCATATTTTTCAAGAAGAGCTTTAAACAGCCGGTTGCAAAAGTGGGATCCACCATCACTAATAATAACTCGAGGTGTCCCAAATCGTGAGAAAATGTTCTTTTTCAAGAAAGCTGTGACACTTCTTCCTTTGTTATTAGGAAGCGAAATTGCCTCCACCCATTTAGAAACGTAGTCAACAGCCACCAAGATATACTTCATTCCATGCGAGCTCACAAATGGACCCATAAAGTCAACTCCCCACACATCAAATAATTCAAGTTCAAGAATTGTAGTCATGGGAAGTTCGTGTCTGCGCGAAATATTACCTTGCCTTTGACACCGGTCACAAGCGCGGGCATATTCATGAGCATCCTTCTAAATGCTGGGCCAATAGTACCCACATTGCAAGATTTTATGGGCAGTCCTTACACCTCCATGATGACCCCCAACTGGAGATGAGTGACATGCTTCCAAAATACTCATCATTTCGACCTCTGGGATGCATCTTCGAATAATACCATCAGCACATACTCTGAACAAATATGGCTCATCCCAAAAGAATTTTCTTACCTCATGCATGAACTTTCTTCTCTGCTGGTATGTCATATCCTTCGGGACTAGATCACTTGCCAAAAAGTTGGCATAATCAGCAAACCATTGTATTAAATCTTGGGATGCTGCAAGCACTTGCTCATCTGGAAAAGTATCATCGATTTCAAGATCATCTTTCAATTTACGCATGGCCTCCTCCTCAAGGCGTGACACATGGTCAGCCACTTGATTTTCGGGCCCCTTTCGATCCTTGACTTCAAAGTCAAATTCTTGCAACAGCAGTACCCATCTAATCAGTCTTGGCTTAGCATCCTTTTTCGACATAAGATACCGAAGAGCCGCATGGTCTGCGTGCACCATCAACTTAGTGCCAATCAAGTATGATCTAAATTTTTCGAAAGCAAAAACTACTGCCAACAACTCCTGCTCAGTCACAGTGTAATTCTTTTGAGCTGGATTAAGCACTTTGCTAGCGTAGTAGATAGGATATAATATCTTCTCAAGTCTCTGACCCAAAACTGCTCCCAAAGCTACTCCACTAGCATCGCACATAACCTCAAAAGGCTTTGTCCAATCCGGTGACACAATGATAGGAGCTGACACCAACTTTTCTTTCAGACACTCAAATGCTTTAAGACATGCTTCATCAAACATGAACTTCACCTCTTTCTCTAAAAGTTTGCACAAGGGATGAGCAATCTTGGAGAAATCTTTGATGAACCTTCTGTAAAAACCAGCATGACCCAGAAAACTCTGAATACCTTTTACAGAGATAGGTGGGGGAAGCTTCTCAATTACTTTAATTTTCGGCTTATCCACCTCCATGCCGTTCTTTAAAATCTGATGCCCCAATATGATACCTTCATTGACCATAAAATGACACTTTTCCCAATTCAGCACTAGGTTGCACTCCTCGCATCTTTGCAGCACATTAGCAAGGTGTGCCAAACAGCCTTCAAACGAGTCACCTACTACAGAGAAATCATCCATAAACACCTCGATAGTGTCTTCCACCATGTCAGAGAAAATAGACATCATACAGCGTTGGAAGGTGGCCGGTGCATTACACAAACCGAAGGGCATCCTCTTGAATTCGAACGTCCCATATGGATAAGTGAAAGTGGTCTTTTCTTGGTCTTCGGGGGCAATAAAGATCTGGTTATACCCTGAGTAACCATTGAGAAAACAATACCATCCTCTGCCAGCAAGTTGGTCTAACATCTGGTCCATAAAGGGCATAGGAAAATGATCCTTTTCATTCCATGAATTTAGCTTCCAATAGTCCATGCAAACTCTCCATCCAGTCACTGGTCTCATTGGAATCAACTCATTTTTGTCATTAGGAACCACTGTGATTCCTCTCTTTTTCGGCACATACTGAATTGGGCTCACCCACTTGCTATCGGCAATAGGGTAAACCACTCCTGCATCCAACCACTTGATGATCTCTTTCTTTATGACCTCTTGCATAGGTGGGTTTAGACGACGCTGGTGTTCAATGCTAGGGACGCATTCTGGCACAAGCTGAATTTTATGAGTGCAAATGCCGGGTGGAATACCTATGACATCTGCAATGGACCAACCAATGGCCCTCTTGAATCTTCTCAGAACCAAAACCAAAGCCGCTACTTGCCATTCCGCTAGCTTAGCAAAAATAATTACTGGCAAAGTGTTATTGGCTCCCAAGAATATGTAGCGAAGGTGGGCCGGAAGAGCCTTAAGCTCTAACACTGGAGGCTCCTCTATAGATGGGCGAGCTGGTGGAGTTACCCTATTCTTTAAATCAAGATCCAGTTTCTTGGGCGCATAAGTGTACGCTCCATTACCAGTGAGCACATTCACCATCTCGCCATAGTCTTCTATACCATCATCTTCAAAGTTCATAATCACTGCAGCCAGAGGTTCTACTCCCAACCTTTCTTCAATAGGCATGGCAACTTCAATATCATCGACCGCATCTATCACTGAAATGACTCTCTTATGTTTTGGCTGCTTCATTGACCGACAGACATTGAACGTAACCTGCTCATCATTCAATCTAAATTGCAGCTGTCCGGTTTCCATATCAACCAGTGCGCGACCAGTGGCAAGGAATGGTCTCCCAGTATGATGGGAACCTCAAAGTCAACCTCACAATCGAGGATCACGAAATCAGCCGAAAATATGAAAGAAGCAACCTTCACCCAAACATCGTACAGAATGCCCACTGGCTTTTTCATAGTTCTATCAGCCATTAGAAGTCTCATGGAGGTTGGTTTTGGTGCACCCAACCCCAACTACTTAAACACAGCTAATGGCATTAGGTTGATGCTAGCCCCCAAATCGCACAATGCTTTAGCAAAGTCGTATGACCCAATAGTACACGGGATTATGAACGCTCCTGGATCCTCTTTCTTTTCAACTAAGGACCGTGAAGCAATTGCACTACAATGACGAATGCTATCTGCGGGCTCAAAACTGACCGTTCTCTTCTTAGTCACCAAGTCTTTCATGAACTTGGCATAGCCTGGCATCTACTCTAATGCTTCTACAAGAGGGATGTTAACTGACAACTCCTTCAGCATGGTGATGAACTTCTGATACTTTCCTTCCTCCGTCTTTTTCTTTAACCTTTGAGGATAGGGAGGAGGAGGTCATGGAATAGTTTTGAGTACTTTTGGTACCTCATTCTCCTTCCTCTTCTCAGATTTTGCATTGTCGCTATCATCCTGCTGATTTGGAACCTTTTTACCCTTTGCATTATCTGACTCTATCTCAACTTCAACATCGATAATCACTGGATCCTTAGGCATACCACTGTCGGCCGACATAGGTGTATCTGTCGTGCACTTCCCGCTTCTAGTAGTGATGGCGAGGCAATGACTATCATTTTTAGGATTCTGGACAGTATTACTTGGAAGGGTGCCTGGCTGACGTTGATTCAGCGCCACTGAAATTTGCCTAAACTGTTGCTCCAACTGTTTGATGGCGGTCGAGTGAGACTCTACTTTCTGACTTATGCCCGAAATATCAGTCCTAATTTCTTTCAAACAATTCTTCTGACTTTCTGCTCCTTTCACCAATTTATTTAGAAGTGCCTCCATCCTTGAATTTCCAGACTCCTCGTCACGTCTTCCAGGCTGTACATATGTGTCATTTTTTTCTCTATGATCATCTTTCCGCCTCCAATCACCATCACGGTCTCGTTCACGATCCCTGTATCTCGATTTGTTGTAGCTGTCCGCATAATAGTTTCGACCTTGATTCCCTTGCCTTAAGTTTCAAGAGTCTTGATTAGACCCTTGGCCCTTGGCTCGAAAACCTGCCACTTCACGATCTAGATACTTCGCCTCTTCATCTGACTCACTATCATCATGTCTAACTGATTTGCTTTGTGCACCAACAGCATGCACCTTTTCTGCATCTCTAGCAGCTATCTGTTTGGCCAGAAGACCAATTTCTGTCCTCAACTGAGCAACCTCTTGCGCCACAGATTCATCCAATGCCCTTTGAGCTACTGAAGCTCCAATAGCATAAGTCCCAGCCGGCATATCTGCCTCCCGAGTATGCCATCCTCGGTTGGTCTTAGTGACTCGATCCAATATCTCAGAAGCTTGGTTCCATCCCAGACTTATGAATGCTCCACCAGTGATAGTATCCGCTACCCCCTTTGTGTTGACATTCAAAGCTCTGTAGAAGATTTCAAGTAAATTTAGACCACTCATCCTATGATTCGGCACCATCTGCAGCTTCTTCTTGAACCTAAGCCATGTTTCATAGAGTGCTTCTGAATGAAGCTGTCGGAAATTGTAGATCTCATCCTTTAACTGCAGTATCTTGGATGGTGGAAAAAATCTTTCCAAGAATTGGTTTCTCAATTCCTGCCAAGTGGTGATAGAACCTCGTGGTAGCTCAGCCACCCACAAAGTGGCTTCTCCTGTAAGAGAAAATGGGAACAATCTCAGCCGAATCACCTCTTGGTTAACTCCAGGCAGATTGTATGACGTGCAAACCTCCACAAAATTCATCACATGCATGTTTGGATCATCAGTAGGAAGGCCCGCGAACACACCTTTCAAGTTCAGCAGATGGATCATGGCACTGGTAATGTCAAACTTAGTGCCTGGGGGTAACTCAGGTGGAACAATAGCACCATTCTCAATCGGCTCAAAATAGGCCATATATTCATCTTCAGGATCATCATAAACAGGCACACATTGTCTTTGTTGTTCTCTTAATTGTCTTTGTCGCTCTTCAGCATCAGCCAGACGTTGTGCTGCTTCCTGCATAGCTCGATTATCTCTTTCTGCTTGTCTAAGAGCAGCTTGTCTAGCATGCTCTTCTAGGGTCAATCGAGCAGTAGTTTACTCCGCTATTTCCTGACCAGCCGGATGCAATGGCTGATTGTGAACATCTCCCGCAACTGCGGGATTCTGGACTCCTTCAGTATTCACCATTCTTCGATTAGCTCTTAAAGTCCTTTCGATCTCAAGATCAAGTAGAATCAGGGGATTGCCTTGACTCCTAGTATTTGGCATACACCGGCGTATGCCCTCGAGAGTATGTAAGAACACACCCAATCAACTCCAACCAATAATGTTCAACTTCGTAATCGTAATTCCCCGGCAACGGCGCCAAAATTTGATATCGCCCAAAGTATACCTCCGAAAAAGTACAATGCGGTCGCTGAATCAAATATAGAACCCAACAAGGTTGGGGTCGATCCCACAGGGAATAGGTCGAAGTATGAGTGGACTACTGGAAGGAATAACTGGCAAGTAACTAAAACTGGGGGATTTTGCTAGTAAATAGTAATGATGACGATTGCTGACTGATATTGAGTTTGTAAATAATAAGTGGAATTCACTAGGATTGTGATCCCCAATGATTCCTTAACTCCACCGGTGACTTGTGCTTAACAAGACTGCCCCACTGCGCTGCGTACAAAGTCTAACAAGTTAGGTTCATCTAACTGTCTCTCGACTGTCATTAGACAAATTTCACTCTTCTCCTCTCGGTCTCCAAGTGTCGCACTACTAACCCTTGTCCTGGACTTCAGGTAACCTTTCCCGCTAAGGCTCCGGTTATCAGATAAAGGTTGATAGCTTCAAATCTCTGTTGTTATCTCCTTTTCCCAATCTCTACCTCTCTCTCGAGCAAGTTTAGAATACAGGTGAGTTTTTAACGTTTGAAACCGTTAGAAAAGCAATCAATACGAAGGAGACAACAATACATGCATACACAGCAGTACAAAGTTGTCTTGCACGTCACAGGTTTTGTTAATTCGTCATGGTTCACACAACCCTAGTTGATGGGTTTAGCTACTCATAGTTGCAAGAACACAATAATAACCCAAAGATGAAAGCATAATTATGATTTCACAAGAATGAAGGAAAACCCAAAATTTTAATTATCAATCAACTTCAGAATTAGGGTTTGTGAATATAAAACTAAAACATATGTCTCAAACAATGTAAAATAACTCTCAAAATAGTAAATTGTCCAACTCTCTCATTTAGGACTACCTAGGGGTATTTATAGATACAAAACTAGTCCTATCCAAAACAAAATAGGAGTACAGAGTCGACAGCTTTCACGATGTCGTGACTTGGTGTCGTGGAACCAAGTCACGGCACGTGACTTGTATCGTGGGAATCAGGCTCTTTTCCTGGATCTCTGAAGTGAATTCACGCCATCAAATCACGCCACGTGGATGTCAGTCACGTGGCGTGAGTACTGTCATGAAACTCAGGTGAAATGTTAGTCCTCTGGAAGCCATTTCACGACACAACCCACGGCTCGTGAATGGGAATCACGGCTCGTGAGTGATGCCGTGGGTTACTCCATAGTGCAGATTCATGCTTTCCTCATCAGACACATCATCTTTGGGCTTGATTCTTCCTCTTTTGGTCATTTTACCTTTAAAACCTATTTTCCTGCAAATTAGGACAGAAACCACATCATACCTACAAAACACACCCAAGTTATTGCATATTTTCCTTATTTTAAGCATCGAAAGTTCCATATAACCATGGCACATCAACTTCACTATAAACTTGAGTAATTATTTATAATCATGTATCCGAGTGGGGGCTTATATGCATATTTCTTCTAAATTAAGGGTATATATTATTGTGTCGCCCGAGTGGAGGCTTGACTTGATGTTACTGGTCATGTTTTACGCATTAAATGCCTTATCTATTATTGTGTGGCCTGAGTGGGGGCTTGACTTGTCATCATAGGCCTTATCTGTATATTAGAATGCCATGTCTATTATTCTGTCGCTCGAGTTGGGGCTTGGCTTGACATTGTAGGCCTTATCTGAGCATTTATTTGCATATTCATCATAGTGATACCCGGGAGAGGGCTTTAAAATAATAATATTGATGATAATATGACCATTTATTGTGTTGGTACCAATTGGAAATTGATATCATGAATTATTGATACATTGAGTTGATTTTGAGCTCACTTATACATGTATTGAATGTATTTTGATCTTCATACAAATTATTTGTGAGAATTATATCCTCATATCACGCATGCATATTCATGAAACATTGGTACTACTGAGACATTCTGATTTTGCAAGAAAATGAGACACTTTATAAAATGCCTATTCCTAGAGATGTGTCGGTAAGGTTGATTTGAGACATGAGTGTGAGATTATGGAAAGTATATGGGTTGCGAACCCACTATGGGTCCTACTTGGGGAGCAGCGTTGCTTGGTAGGTATAAACAGAAAGTTATGCGATAACTTTCAAAGATTCATCGTCATCCCATCATCATCACTACATTACATTGCATCATTTGCATTTTATTATCATCTTTGGTTTGTTTTGATAATGTGTTAGTATTTACTCTTGTACGGTATTTCTATGTTAGGACCTTGTTTGTGATATTGTGTTTGAGCATTTATCTGACTTCATTACATTATCTTACATCATCTTATATTGATTGAGCAGTTGAGATATTATGAGACATGGGGTATGGCTGTGGCTCAATCTGAGAGACTGTTGCATCGTACCTTTTGGTAGCATGTTATACATTTTTATATATACTCTCTCTATTTTTATCCCATATTATTAGTTCATTATGATTGATTAAGCCTCATATATCTTATTAGTGAGTCTTCTTCATAAATAAATTTCCTTACATATTAATTATGGAATGAATAGTATTGACTTACATAGATTAATGTGCCTACCCTGTATTTGATAAATATTTTGACCGTAATGTTGGGTTACCCTGATAGGATGAAGTATTATTATTGCGAGATATATACTGTCAGGAAAACCTCGGGTAGTTCGGGCTGTGGTTCTCTCCATCACTTTGGATTGGGTCGGTTATCTATGATGCTTGCTGGGTACATGTGGTTTCGTACTCACCCTTGTTTTTCTTTCCTCTTTCTTGTTTTTCTGCACCCTGTACAGGTATTGGACCGAGTAGCAGTTTGTAGATTTTCTTTTTCTAGTATTAGTTATTAGTTTCTTTCTATATTTAGAGGCTTGTACTAGTGACAACCAGATTTGAGAGTTATCTTGATCTTTACTTTTTTCTATATATATATATATATATATGTTTCGGGTTTATTCTATCTTTTTCTGCTTCTATATTACCATAATTGTTAATTTGGGTTGGGTTAGGCTTACCTTTACAAGAGGGTGTTACAGGTGCCATCACGTGCCTATTTGGGGTCGTGACAAATTAGTATCAGAGCCCTAGGTTCATTGGTCTCATTAGTACAAGCCAAGCTTAGTAGAGTCTTGTGGATCGGTGCGGAGATGTCCATTATCTATCTTCGAGAGGCTACATGACTTTAAGAGAAATCCATTTCTATATTCTATTTCATGCATTCATTGCTTTGTACAACTCAGAATCTCTTATTCACTCTCTCACAGATGGTGAGCATGCTTACTTCCTTGGGTAGAGATTCAGAGCTCGTGCCTTTGGTGTGTGGTAGGATCAAAGTTTGAGGCTGAGGTCGGATCAAGAGGTCTAGACCAGGTAGAGGTTAGGTTAGAGTTGCCTCTCCAATTTCTAGAGTTGCCAGTGGTGGTAGTCCTAGTGAGTTAGAGGGGTTAGGGACAGTCAGACACCACCAGTGATCATACCTATGATTGAGGAATGCTTGGTTTGAGTGTTGGGTTTCCTTCAGAGGGTGGCTCTTATTTTGATTTAACATGCTACTTCAGAGCTTCAGACTCCAGATGCATCTGCGCTTCCAGCTGGGTCTCCTAATATTGATGAGATATTGCCAGGGATTACTCTACATCCAATTACCTTACCTTTTATGTCCTTGGAAGGACATATTAGATTTGTAGAGTTAATGAGGATAGATCTACCTCAATTCGATAGAGATCCTAGGGTTGATGCTTACAGGTTCTTGCTTGGTTGCCATAAAAGGTTGCACAAGTTGGGTTTGGTGGATTCTAATGGAGTAGACTTCATTTTCTTTCAGTTCTTCGAACCAGCTAGACAGTGGTAGAGGACCTTTGTAGAGGGCAGACCAGTTGGATCACCTCCTCTTTTATGGGATCAATTTGCTCGAGTGTTTTTAGGGGAGTTTGTGAGGGGATATGAGAGGCTTGTGGGCCATATGGCTTAAGTATTTGATGGTCGTAGCAATATTCATGATGGAGGTCAGGATCTTTATAGCTATGCTTGGAAAGGGTTAGATCATGGTGGTCTTTTGGGCTCTTCAAGCTTAGTTCAGTGGGCTCCGACTTCTTTATGTTGCTTCTTATGTGGGAATCTTGGGCACTATAGGAGGGATTACCCACAACTTAGACAGAGAGATGCTTCATCAGTTGCTCCAAGGGATGATAGATCCCAGTATCATGTTCCACATGATGGACTCGAGGTAGGAGTTTCTAGTATGAAAGCAACAGGTATGGTTCTTGGTGTGCCTTTGTTATGCCTTAGTGGTATTTGACTGTGATTCTAAATCCTCCTATGTGTTTAGCTATTCATCATTTAGTCTTGATATGATTCATGAGTTTTTGCTGGAGCTGTTGATGTTTGCTACCTCATATATATTTCCTTAGTTGTGGATCGAGTGTACCGATACTATGTTGGGACTCATTCAAAGTATATCACTAGATTTGATTTGAACATTTTGAGTATTATGGATTTTGGTGCATTTGGGTATGGTGTTCTAGAGGGTTATGTCTTGGAATTGTGGTGGATCGATTTTAGGTTTTGATACGCCTTTAGATTGTTGAATGGCTTAGTATGGTGGT
Source organism: Capsicum rhomboideum (assembly GCA_031232105.1). Classification (NCBI taxonomy): domain Eukaryota; kingdom Viridiplantae; phylum Streptophyta; class Magnoliopsida; order Solanales; family Solanaceae; genus Capsicum; species Capsicum rhomboideum. Next base: position 128,391,225 of record CP124713.1, on the reverse strand, counting down.
TTTGGCATTTCGGATAGTAGTATGCCTAGCGGTACTTATTAGTGGTAGACCTTGTGATATACTAGAATTGTGTTTTGATCGATTTGAAAGGACTAAAAGTAAAGGATTCTAGTTAGATAAGGAAAGATTTCAGGCATTCGGCCCTTGCGACACTACTGTAAGATAGGCCTACTGTAACACCGAGAAAATTATTGCTATAGGCCTAAAAACTGTTGTATCAACACTATGGTAACGGGGGATATGCTCGCCATACCAGTTCGCATGACATAGGTCAATGGCAACGGTTTTGGTAACAGTTTGCAAAACTGTTGCTTAAAGTGTACCTATCGTAACGGGTTTTCAACCCTCAAGAACGACTATTTTTTATATTAATTGGAACGGGTAAAACTGTTACAATTAACTATTTGCAACAGTTCTCTAATCCATATTGCAACGAAACTATTAGCTCAATGGCAACAGTTATTGTACTTTTACAACCGTTATTTTAGCTATTTGGAACAAATCTTTTAGGTCATTTGCAATGGTTATTATAGTTTTGTATCAGTTGCTTTGTCTATGTGTCACACCCCAAATCCCATTGAGGCGTGATTGGCACCCGAAGCCGATATGGCCCGAGAGAACCAATCTTTATTCATGTACCTTCATATGCATGTCTCTAACATACCAATGGCGGAAGTCTTGGCTAATATCTACTATATATGAAACTTGGCTGTTAGGGCCACCAAGTCAACATGGACATACATCTCTTACATTGTCTTCCCACAACCATCTACAAAGCCTCTACAAATACATAACCATAACCAACCTAGAGTCGGGACAGTAACCCGCTCTATACTTTACAACATCGAAATAATATACAACTGTGACTCGGAAAGCTCCGAACCAACTGGAGCTCACCAAAAATCTGCAAATGATCCACAGTCTACAGAGGAGATCTACTACTGCCTGCACCTGCAACATGTAAGGTAAGTTCCCCCGAGGGGGTCAGTACGAAGAATGTACTGAGTATGTAAGGCTATAAGAAACTGAATGATACATAAATACATCATGAAATCGAACGTAAGAGAATAGACAATATGGATAGACCTCCGTTCTGAAATATGTGGAACTATATTCATTACTTCCATTATTCTCATTACTTAATCACTCATTCTTATCATCATCATTCTTATAACAACCTTCATAATTATACAATCATGCAAGGAATATACTCTCATTTCTTTTACCACTATCTTCATTACTGTTCATCTAACTAGTTAGTGGTTCATAATATAATACCGGACATCCAGCTGATCAGTGGGCTATAATATAAACCGGACATCCAGCTGATCATTGGGTTATAATAGTATATAATAATAATAATACCAGACATCCAGCTGATCAGTGGGCTATAATATAAATCGGACATCCATCTGATCAGTGGGCCATAATAAATAAATATAATAATAATAATACCGGACATCCAGCTGATCAGTGGGCTATAATATAAACCGGACATCCAGCTGATCAGTGGGCCATAATAAATAAATATAATAATACCATAGCATGATATTGGGATTTTTCCATCCGAGTTTATGCCTTTTTGATTGGATCCATACTCAATGAAACATAAAGCAACCATGCGTACATTACTACCAGGCATACTTCTTTCCTTTTCATTGATGTGAGAATGATACATTGATGATTGAAACGTTATTGGGAACACATATATACATTACTTCATTCTCTTATGGTCATGAGATTGATTCATTCACTTATGAGAGATTGATACAATGATAGTCATAACATTATTAGAACTTGGAACATAACATTATCGGAACTTGGAGTCATCATATTGTTAGAACTTTGGAATAATGTCCACCCTACATCCCTTATTTTCCTTCACTCTTGCAACCAACAAATATACGTTACTAAATTCCTTTCTTATGAGAGATTGGTACTATCGCTATTGGGAGATTGAGAGATTGATACATTGAGGATCGTGACACTGTTGGAACACAACCACTTTACTTCACGCCTTAACTTCATGAGATTGACTCCTTTACTTGTGAGGGATAGATATATTAACTCGCACATTAATCTTATGAGATTGGTACCCTTACACTGGTGAGAGATAGGTACAAACACAATCATGATATTGTTAGACTTTGGAACATGACATGAATGGAAAATGCTTTTCAAGAATAAATAGATTCTCTTTACATCTTACTCTCTTTGAGATGGTTCTCTTAGAATTTACCACGTTATGACAGCTTTGGAACTTCAGTCAATGAATAAGTGATACGTGAATCATAATTCATCTAAGCATAGGGAACATATGAATAACAATATATCTCAACGTGAACTGGGATACTTTGGAACGCTTCGGACATGAGCAAGTAGTACCTTAACAAGGTGAATACTCTATGCTGCAGAAAAATACGGAAAGAGTAACCTTACATACCTTGTCGTCTTACTACGATTACACAAGCCTATATGGGGATACAATAGTCCAGCTTCCTCTTTATGTTTCACTCTATAACACAAGCATACATCAGAGCTTACATTAGCAACTAGTTACTATACCAACGTATAAAACGACAATGAGCTATATGACTGCCGTTTAACGTCATTTCATCCTTTAGAATACAATCCACTTCATTGCTATGACAACAAAATCATCACATTTCATACATTGACGTAGATATCATACATCAATAACATTTTACACCAAGTTTACCCTCCACACTTCCTCATTCACACTACGTTACCTTTTCTCCGTCAAGTCACTCGATAGCTTTCACAATAGCACTTTAACATCAATACATATTTTATACCATTCAAAATACCTCCGAGATACTCCTTTATAGTCATTTAAAAGGTACCATAAGTTGGTAATTGCATCCATGAAGGGTATAGGGGTTTCGGGGGCCAAAGGGATGCAAAAACAAGCAATTCGGAGTTCTGGGCCGACCTGCTAATCCACCTGCGCCCGCAGGTGGATGAACTGCGTCCGCAGGTGACCTTTGCCAGTAGCCAGAGGCACCTGCACCCGCAGGTGCTTCGTCTGCGAGGGCGGGTGCCTGCTTTGGCCAAAAAGGGTCTCTTTTGGGTCTTTTTATGCAATGAATGGTCCATGATCATAACTAAACTTCTTTTAACATATTTTTGATCATATTATATGCTAAAAATCATCCATGGTCTCACAATACACATAAACATCACCAAAACTTCACTTTCTTTTCAATCCGTCACCAAATCCATAACCAAATTTACAACAACCATTCCAAACGTTATACACAAGAATAAAACAAGGAAAGACTATAATCACATCTCACATGTCAATATTTAATCCATAAAGTTCACTTCTTCAAGACCACAAGTACATATTCAAGTTTACAAGACAAGACCATCCTCCGATTTAGCAACATGTAACATTTCACATTTTGTGAACTTCTCAATACACCACCAACATAACCAACATAATATACACCATATCTCATGCATAGAATATATTAAACCATCATAATAAGAACTTACCAAGCCTTGTACAAAGATGATCTTGGCCAAAGGAATGACTTAGGGTTCTTGAGAGACAAAGAGAAAATTGTGGAAAAGTCTAGAAAAGGCATGAGAGTCCAAATGGAATAAAAAACTGATTTCCTTGGCTTATATAATCCCTTTATAATGATCCTCATCCACACACTTGGTGTGTTTACTTGGTCAATGGAATACTAAGCAAGAATGGGTCAAAAATCTCTTGTGGGCCATGTCTTCCTCATGAATTTGGGCTTCATTTAAGGCCCAATTGCACAAGAATTTTAAATGTCCACAATTTAATACATAAAGCCCACAATTCAATACATAATTAATCAAATCTCTCATGTCATCATATTTTCATAAATGTTACGGTAGTCAGCTAGACTCCGAAACGTACGGGGTGTTACACTATGTTCCAACAAATTTCTAGCTCAGTTGTAGTAGTTATTATTGTTCTTGCAACGGGTACGCACAGTGATAATAATGCTACAACAACAATTATATTTTACCTATTGGAACAATTCTCATGTGTTCCAACTATAGGTACCCTGTGCTTTAGAAAAAGTTATTGCAACAGTTGTTTTTTACCTATTGGAACAGTGCATCTATGTTCCAATAGGTTGGGCTGTATATATATATATATATATATATATATATATATATATAATTGAAATCACGAAATTGTATATAACATAAAAGATGATAATTACCTAACAAAACTGAATGATCATAATTCAAAATATAGCAGTCAGATAATATCATCCGCCATAGTAGTAAAATATACACAATACCACCAGTCCTAATGTGTCATCCGCCATAGGCACAAACTAAACAAAATATCAATCTTAACTGACCCACATATAGGCATAATATACACAGTTGCACATGAATGTTTCAACTGTACACTGAACAAAAAGTGAAGATCCATAATGTCACCAAAATATCAGAGTTGATCAACTTGCAACCAAATCTCAAATGTCCTTCATCAATGCTTTCTTCTTCTCCATGATTATCATCTCCACCTACAAAAATCTATAAATATAAGTTATGAACTAATTTTATTTAGGAATTTGCTGAAACTGTAATTTTAGTCAAAGATAGGCAGAGAGATGGAAAATGCAATAAAGGTTCCTTCAATGTGCATCTGAGAGAATTTTACAACATGAAACCAACTTCTAGGCTTTAGGAAACTTTGAGCCAAAAGATTTATGGGTTCTTAATCAACTCCACAATTTATTAGCATCCAGAAGTTATCTAAATATTACCATCTCAATTCATATGTTCAGAAATTAAAATGGTGAATGGAGTTGCACTAGAATTGTCAATGCATGTTATGTACCAGCAAAACACTACAATGGAGATGGAGTTTAACATACTATAAATGCCAAGGTAAAGTGCACAACATACTTCAACACTAAAAGAAATGGTCAAGCTTTTAATAGATGTAGTACCACAAACTCCTCTCCTTTTATCCCACCCCATAGTTCTACATATTTTAAAATTAAATTTGAACATAAAAAAAAAAAAACTTTGAAGTTCAGTTACTCAATATAACTTCATAGCAATTCAATTATTCAATATACCTTTGTAGTAGTTCATTTTCTCAATAACTCAATAACTTTGAAGTTCAGTTACTCAATATAACTTTAAGATTTTAAGCAAAGTAACTTTAGAAACTATTCAACATACAGTCAAAACACTAACCTCCTTGCAGACGGATCAGCTTAGCTCCTTTAGGAAGCATATATATTCAGTTTTTTAAAAAACACAAAGCATCACCCTTGTAGTAGCATCAGGCTGCTAAATCTCATAGTCAATTGATTTTCAAGATTACACGTGACATGATATGAGTAACTTTTAAGTATTCTCTAAGTTTCTAAGAGTATTCATCAACAAATGTATGTATGTATATCATGAAGATATATACTAAACATACTTCAGTTAAGCAGACTTTGAAGTTAAATAGTACAACACCAAAACAACCATAATAATCAAGTTCAATAATATCTTCAATAGCACCATAATATATAATCTCTCCATCAATGAGACTCTGATCCCGAGCACTAGTAAAACTGTCAGTTGTTGCAGCCAAAAACACTCCACTATTTTGAGACTTCCGTGTGGAATCTCATTTTAAGATATGAAATCGGTATCCATTAATGAAGTATGTCATATAGCTTATAGTTGCCACCTTATAAGGCCCTTTAGCTATCCATCTTAACTGATTAGGAACTTCAGTAGTTTTCACTTTATCTTTCAACCAATTGCCAAATTCTAGACTATGAATCCTTATTCTTGTCCATGCATTTGATCTAATAGTACCCTCAATTAAAGCTTTATGTTCCCTGCAAGTATGAATAATTCAAATTCAACCAAGAATAATTCAAATTCAGCCATTAAACATTTATAATTGAAATTTATAGTATAATAACAAAATATATAAAGTTCAAAATATAAAGACTTACTTGATAAAATCCTCTACTTGTTCATCTCCAGTATTGAATAAAACATATTGATGTGCTTCACTTGATAACTGTTCATCAATCGTCAAACCCTTCCCTTTTGTTTTCTTCTCTTTTCCAATTGGATAACCTATCTTACGAAATATAGTTGGTACATTATCTTGCTCTTGTTCAGAATACTCATCGTCCTTGATTTGGTACCTACTGAATGTTGTATTCACTCCATCATGTAGGTATCTTGAACAAAAGGTCAAGCACTCTTGGGCAACAAACCCCTCTATAATTAATGCTTTCGGATAAATCGATTACGAACAAAGTCCTTCAACTCACACAGTTCTCTCTCCATTGGATAAATATATCGAAGATGGTTTGGAACCCCCAACTTAATTTTATCTACCAAATGAATAGGAAAATGCTCCATTAAATCAAAAAAATTTGGAGGAAAAATCTTTTCAAGCTCACATTCAACTTCTTTGATTTTAGCCTGCAATCCCTCTAGATCTGCCCTCTTTATAACATTACTATAAAATGGCTTTAAATAAGTTCCCCAACCTAATAAGACTACTACAACATTCTTGGGTAATTCTTTTCCGACTGCAATTTGGAGCATGTAATGCATCATAATATGAGCATCATGGATCTTATAACCTGATATTTTCATTTGTTTTACGTCTACACACTTTGATATATTTGAGGCACACCCTTTTGGTAACTTGGCATTCTTAAACATACTGCAGAATATTTTTTTTTTCTTTTGGTTTCATGGAAAAATAGGATTTAGCTTAAAAACCTTTTCCCCTTGTATTATCTTTTACTGGATGAAGCTCCTTCCTTATCCCCATTTCTTGAAGTTACAACGAGAATTAATGTGATCCTTTGACTTTCCTATAATATCCAGCAAAGTAGCAATCAAACTGTCAAAAAAGTTCTTCTTAATATACATCACATCTAGATTGTGCCTCAACAAATTTGTAGGCTAATATGATAATTGAAAGAAGATGGATTGTTTATTTCATGTACCCTCTGTAGTTCGACGCCTTTTATTTCGGCCCTTTCCAAAGACATTGTTAAAATCTTGTTAATTTTCAAGTACCCTTGTGCTTGACAAGAGTGCAGATGCAGGTTTGTGATCCTCTGCACCATTAAATGATTTCTTGTCTCTTCTAAATGGATGATTAGGAGGTAAATGTAACACCCCGTACCTTACCAACCCTACTTGACGATGTTGAACAATGTTTACTTAGGTGTCGAGAGCCATAACTATGTATTTTGTAATGTTATTGATGAGATAATTGATATTGGCCCTCGTATATGCGATGAGACCTTCGTAGGAGGTGTTTTGTGACTTCATGGAGAATTTGTGGGGTTAAAAACGAGTCTTGGAGGACCTCCAAACAAAGGATATTAAAGTTAAGAAGTAAGTTAAAGAATAGAACTTGAAGTATCTAACCAAATCCGCAAAGAAAAGTCGAAGAACAAAATTTTTCAAAAAAATTAGGCCCAGGCGTGCCAGGCCGCTAATTGCCCAAATTTTTTGGTCACAGGAAGCAATTTGGCGCACCCAAGGGTGTGCCAGGCTGCTTGTGCGCACCTTTCAAATGTTGGAATTTTTTTTTAAGTCCCAAGGGTGCCCGGGTATGTACCGGGCCGCTTTTTGTCATATTTCTTCTACAACCACGAGCATATATATGGGATAATTGAAGTATTATATTGGCATTCATTTTGATAAGGTTATTCGTGGACGAATTTGGCATCCAAATGACGTTTTTACCCTTTCGGTCAAAATAAGCCATACGTGGCTAGAATCACTTATTTTTGGGATTGAGGCTACGAATATGAATCGCGTGAGTGAGAATATTGTCATTACACGTATGAAATGATTTAATCATGAGAAGTTATCGATTTTATTGGGTTAAGTGAATTGGCTCAATAAAAGGCCCAAAATAAGGAAAAAGACATGGGCCAAAATGGGTCAAATAACCCATTCTTCTCTTGACCTTCTAGACATAACATTAAATGCCAGGAAATGAACAAGAAGACTTGAGGACCTATATATATATGTGGAAAATCTGATTTTTATTCAAAGAAACACACATCACATTTCTAGAAATTTCCCAAAATTTCTCTCAAACCCTAAGAACCCTAAGCCATCTTTTGGAGCAAGATCATCATTTTTCAAGCTTGGGTAAGTGATTATTCTTATTGATTAATATATTATATGCATGGGAGAGTATGTAGATCATGGTGGTTATGTCTATAAGTGTAAATAATGTATTCATGCTTTTTGCTAAAAAATGTGTTATCCATTGATTGTAACTTAAAATATGACTTGTGGGTTTGATGAAAGAGCATGGTATGGATGAAATATCAACATGTATGGTGTGATTGTGTTATTAAACTTGTTATTTTTGTATAAGTGTAAATTATGGGATTTTGGCCGATATGTGCTATGAGGTGTATTAAGGTGACGTGATGGATTAATTTTGATATGGTGTGAATGAGAAAGTGTAAAGGAGAAGCTTTGTTGTGAAATGTTATTGGTATATGATGTTGTGGTCAATGTATGGCATGGTTGGGTTATTGTTGTTATGGCAATGCCGTAAATGGTATTGTAGAGAAGGGAATGACATTTCTAAGGCAAACATGTAACTCATTGACATCATATGCATTTGTAAGGTAGTTGATGGTTAATGTAAACTCCGTTATATATTTGTGTTGTAGAGTAAGACGTAAGGAAGAGGCTGGACTATTGTATTCATATCTAGGCTTGTATATTCATACTTGGAAGTGAAGGTATGTAAGGTTACTCTTTCTGTATCCTTCTGCAGCAGGTAGCTTCCACCTTGTTATTGTACTTACTTATTTCCGAAATGTCCTAAGGCATCTCATTTCAGGATATCATCTATTGTTAATCATATATACTTTATTCTTGGTCTATTCTCATTCATGGATCACATAATTATGAGCATGGTTCCAAGTTCCAAAAATGTTACATTCAAAAGTTCCAATATTAACATAACCACCGAATGAGCTATTTCTAAGATTAAAGAATTGAGGTAGTGAAGTATGTATTCTTGGGTGGTATCCCATGGGGTTAAAATACCTCACATGGGTCGATCCCCATATCTTTGGGTGGTATCCCATGGGTACAAAGAGCACCTAGCATGGGTCAATCCCGCTACTACCGGTGGTATCCCAGGGGCAAAAGAAAAGCCTAGCATGGGTCGATCCCAAAAACTATTGAATACCCACTAATCAGCTTGGGGCCCGGGCATTGTAAGAATGGAAGGATGAGTAGTGAATGAAGAAGTAAGTGACGAACAAATGAATGAGCGTAAAAGTAAAGAAAGTAATCCATCTAATGTACATATTTCCATACATATAGAATAATGACTTATCCATATTGGTTATTCAAGTAGAGTTATTTCCATTGAAGTATTTATGTATCATATAATTCTTATAGCCTTACATACTCAGTACATTCTTCGAGGGGGACTTACCTTACTTGCTGTAGGCACAGGTGCTAGTAGACCTCCACAGTAGGTTGCGGATCTTTTGTCGATATTTGGTGAGCTCCAGTTGGTTCGGGGATTTTTGGGTCTCATATGTACATTGTTTTGGTACTGTAATGTTGTGTAAAATGGGGACTTGTCCCGAATTTAAGATGGTTATGTTTGTACTTCTGTTAGAGGCTTTTGTAGACATATGTGGGTATATGAACGAAGAGATGTATGTCCACCTTGACTTGATGGCCCTGACGGCCAAGTTTCTTATATGTATATATGTTATGTTCCATGATTTCTGCTATTAGCATTTTTATGTCCTTACGTGTTGGTGATGTTTCTAGTGGCATGCATATGAAGGGACATGAGTAAAGATTGGTTCTCTCGGGCCTTATCGGCTTCAGGTGCCAGTCCACCTCGTAGGGATACGGGGCGTGACAACAGTGGTATCAGAGCAGGTCGTCCTAAGGGTGTCTAAAAAGCCGTGTCTGAGTAGAATCTTGCTTATGGATGTGTTGTGCACCACATTTATAAGTAGGAGGCTACGGGACATTTAGGAGTTGTTTCATTCTTTCATTTCTAGATCGTGCATTAGAGCCGAAGTTATAGGTGGGATTATTTCTGACCATAAAAATTGTTGTTCTTGTATATTATAGAAAAATGTCGATGACAAGAAGAGGTCGAGGTAAAAGTAAGAGAATAGACAAAATTGCTGGAGAAGAAACTAGTAGAGCCCTGCCTGAACCAATTAATCAAGGCGGCGCTGAACCAGAGCTGGTATCACAGGCTTCTTCTACTCTTCCAGTTTCAGAAGAGTCAAGAGGAAGAGACGTACCTGTAGAACCACCAGTAAATACTACTGATCAGGACTTAAAGAATGCAGTGCAGATGTTAACCCAAATAGTTGCTGCACAGGTTCAGGGACAAGGTGGTCCAACGACAGGTGATGATAGTGCAGCAAGAGCAGCTAGTCAACGGACCCAGGATTTCTTGAAACTAGATCCACCTACATTCACTGGATCAGATCTGAACGAAGATCCGTAAGATTTTATAGATCAGATTCAAAGAGCGTTAGATGTGATGCATATAACTGGGGTAGAAACAGTTGAACCTGCTGCCTATAGACTGAAAGGAGAGGCGATATTGTAATATAAAGATTGGAAGAAATCTCGTGGTGTCGGTGCAAATCCGCCTAATTGGGAAGAATTTAAAGTGGCTTTCCTTGATCACTACCTTCCGTATGAGATCCGAGAGGCTCGTGCGGATCAATTCTTAAATCTGCGCCAAGGGAATCTTAGTGTCAGGGAATACAGTCTACTATTTAATTCGTTGGCTCGATATGCTCCAAACGTAGTAGCCACGATGACAGACAGAGTCCATAGATATGTGGACAGATTGGAACCATATATGGTAAGAGACTGCACTATTGCTGCTTTAAATCGAGATATGGATATAGCGAGAATTCAGGCCTTCGCCCAGAAAATGAAGGATCAAAGACAGAGAAGAAGGGTACATGAAACTAAACGAGGATAGTCCAAAAGAGCGAGACCTATGGGACAGTCTATGGTGTCCCAAGGAGAATCGAGACCTCGAATGTTTCCTAGACCGCTGAGACCGTCATTTTCTTATTCCGCAGCAGACACTCAAGCTCAATTTTGAGGATTTAGAGGTAGTAATATGGGGCAGAGTAGTGGGATTCATGGTTTGCAGACTACGGGATTCTCTCGTCAGCCATGTCAGCAATGTGGACGATTTCAGTTAGGTGAATGCCGGTATGGGTCAAATGGTTGTTTTTGGTGCAGTATGACGGGGCATATGATGAGAGACTGCCCACGAAGAGGCTTGGGTAATGTGGCACGACCTGCGGGATCAACCGTTGAGTCATCATCATCGGTTCCTCCCCTAGGCAGAGGTGTACAGCCTACAGGTCATGGTAGGGGTGCCAGAGGAGAAACCAGTACCAGTGGAACTCAGAATCGTACTTATTCCCTTGTAGACCGACAGAATTCGGAGGCCACTCCAGATGTCGTCACAGGTACATTATCCATATTTTCATATAATGTATATGCACTGATTGATCTGGGTTCTACATTGTCCTGTGTTACTCCATCGATTGCTGTAAAATTTGCAAAGGCACCAGAATTATTAATTAAATCAATTGAAGTGTCTACACCATTTGGTGAAAATATTTTCGTAAAAAGAGTATATCATAATTGTGCAGTAACTGTGTGTGGTTATGATACACTGACCGACCTCATCGAACTAGACATGGTGGATTTTGATGTGATAATGGGAATGGATTGGTTGGCTTCTTGTTACGCAACGGTAGATTGTCGGGCCAAGAAGGTGCATTTTAGTTTTCTACAAGAAAATGTTCTTGAATGGCAGGGTAATGTGGGGGCACCAAGAGGGAAATTTATTTCCTATTTGAAAGCAAGGAAAATGATTGCCAAGGGGTACATATGTCACTTAGTACGAGTGAAAGATAATGATGTGGAACCACTAACTCCGCAGTAGGTTCCAGTGGTCAACGAATTTCTTGATGTATTTCCAGAGGATCTTCCAGGCTTACCCCCAGAACGGGAAGTAGAGTTTGGCATTGATGTAATTCCAGGCAGTCAGCCTATTTCTATTCCCCCGTATAGAATGGCTCCAGCAAAATTGCGTGAATTGAAGGAGCAATTGAAAGATTTGCTGGACAAGGGTTTCATCAGGCCGAGTATGTCTTCGTGGGGTGCACCAGTATTATTTTTACGGGAGAAAGATGGCACCCTGAGAATGTGTATTGACTATCGGCAATTGAATAAGGTAACGATCAAGAACAAATATCCCCTCCCTCGAATTGATGATTTGTTTGATCAGTTACAGTGTGCCAAGTGTTTTTCAAAGATTGACTTGAGGTCGGGTTACCATCAAGTCAGAGTTAGAGAAGAAGATGTACCCAAGACAGCTTTCCGAACACGATATCGCCATTATGAATTTTTAGTTATGTCATTTGGACTAACAAATGCACTAGCTGTGTTCATGGATTTGATGAATAGGGTGTTTAATCCATTTCTAGACGTGTTCGTCACGGTATTTATAGATGACATCCTGGTTTATTCAAGATCACCAGAGGACTATGCTAATCACTTACGGCAGGTGTTACAGATTCTCCGTGAACGTAAGTTGTATGCAAAGTTCTCCAAATGTGAGTTTTGGTTAGAATCAGTTGCATTCTTGGGTCACATTGTGTCAGATGAAGGGATACAGGTTGATACACAGAAGATTGAAGAGGTGAAAAATTGGCCAAGAACTACGACACCCACAGAGATTCGTAGTTTTCTTGGATTGGCAGGTTATTACCAAAGATTTGTGGAAGGTGTTTTCTCCATTGCTGCACCGCTAATAAAGCTTACACATAAGGCAGTTAAATTTCAGTGGAATGATGCGTGTGAGAAAAGCTTCCAAGAGTTGAAAGATAAATTAACCTCCACACCAATTTTAGTACTTCCCGAAGGCACCGAAGGTTATGTAGTGTATTGTGATACTTCTGGGGTTGGCCTCGAATGTGTATTGATGCAGCACGGTAATGTCATAGCATATGCCTCACGACAGTTGCGGCCACATGAAAAAATTTATCCCACACATGATCTTGAATTAGCAGCAGTGGTTTTTGCTTTAAAAATATGGCGTCATTATTTGTATGGAGTTCATGTTGATAGCTATACTGATCACAAAAGTTTGCAATATATCTTTAAGCAGAAGGAACTCAATTTGAGGCAACGAAGGTGGTTAGAGCTCTTAAAAGACTATGACATTGACATTCTCTATCATCCAGGCAAAGCAAATGTGGTAGCTGATGCATTGAGCCGCAAGGCAGTAAAAAGCACTAGTGGCCAGTTGACTGAAAAGCAAGAGATAATAAAAGATCTACATCAACTAGCCAGCCTGGGAGTTCTCCTTATTGAATCTCCAGATGAAGGGGTTATTTTACAAAATGCAGTGGAATCCTCCTTAATAGCTGAAGTAAACGGGAAGCAGTTTGCGGACTCTATGGTGTTGCAACTGAAAGAGAATGTACAACAGGGTCTGACTACGGCCTTCGATCTTACACAAGAAGGGGTACTTCAATGTAAAGGAAGACTATGTGTACCGGATGTAGATGAGCTGAGGAAACGAATCATGATAGAGGCACATCATTCGCGCTATTCTATTCATCCGGGTGCTACTAAAATGTACCATGATTTAAAAGAAGTGTATTGGTGGGGAAATATGAAGAAGAACATTGCAGAGTTTGTTGCTCAATGCCCGAATTGTCAACAAGTGAAAGTAGAGCACCAGAAACCAGGAGGTTACATGCAGTGTATCAATCTTCCAGTCTAGAAATGGGATATGATTAATATGGATTTCATCACAGGTTTGCCTCACACACTACGGAAATTTGATTCTATATGGGTTATAGTGGACAGGCTTACCAAGTCAGCACATTTCCTACCAGTTAAGACCACCTATACAGCTGAGGATTATGCAAGATTGTATGTTAAAGAAATAGTGTGGTTACATGGGATTCCGATCTCCATTATATCAGACAGGGGAGCTCAGTTTACTGCGCATTTTTGGAGATCTTTTCAGCAGAGTTTGGGTACACAGGTGAACTTGAGTACGGCTTTCCATCCTCAGACAGATGGACAAACGGAGCATACTATTCAAACACTTGAGGATATGCTACGAGCTTGCACGTTGGATTTCCAAGGCAGTTGGGATGACCATTTGCCTCTTATTGAATTTGGTTATAACAATAGCTATCATTAAAGTATTAAAATGGCACCTTATGAAGCTTTTTACGGAAGGAAATATAGATCACCAATTGGATGGTTTGAAGCGGGTGAAACTGCTTTACTTGGGCCAGATCTTGTTCATCAGGCTATGGAGAAAGTTAAAGTAATTCAACAGCGGCTACAAACGGCCCAAAGTCGACACAAGTCTTATGTTGATGTTAGAAGAAGAGGGCTTGAATTCGCCATAGGTGATTGGGTATTTTTGAAGGTGTCACCGATGAAAGGGGTAATGCGATTCGGAAAGAAAGGAAAATTGAGTCCACGTTATATAGGCCCATATGAAATTATTAGAAGATTTGGGCAAGTTGCGTATGAATTAGTACTACCTCAAGAACTTTCCTTAGTCCATCCAGTATTTCATGTTTCGATGCTTCGAAAATGCATAGGAGATCCATCTCGTATTGTTCCCGTTGAAGATGACCAAGTTACGGAGGATCTTACTTATGAAGAGGTACCCATTGCTATTCTCGATCGACAAGTAAAGAGGTTGAGGAATAAAGACATAGCTTCCATAAAAGTCCTTTGGAGAAATCAACAAGTAGAGGAGATCACATAGGAAGCTGAAGAAATGATGAAATCCAAGTACCCCTATCTATTTCAAATGGACGCAAAAGTTCAAAATGCGGAAGTGGAGCAATAAAAAGTAAGTATCCATGAGCCTTAAGTGTTTATGTATATGTATGCTAATATAGAAATGCATTTATTGTAATTGAAGCGATATCGTTACCATTCGAGGACGAATGTTTCTAAGGGGGGAAGAATGTAACACCCCGTACCTTCCCAACCCTATGTATTTTGTAATGTTATTGATGAGATAATTGATATTGGCCCTCGTATATGCGATGAGACCTTTGTAGGAGGTGTTTTGTGATTTCATGGAGAATTTGTGGGGTTAAAAACGAGGCTTGGAGGATCTACAAACAAAGGATATTAAAGGTAAGAAGTAAGTTAAAGAATAGAACTTGAAGTATCTAACCAAATCCGCAAAGAAAAGTCGAAGAACAAAAAATTACAAAAAAATTAGGCCCAGGCGTGCCAGGCCGCTAATTGCCCAAATTTTTTGGGCAAAGTAAGAAAGTTGGCACGCCCAAGGGCATGTCAGGCTGCTTGTGTGCACCTTTCAAATGTTGGAAAAAAATTGTAAGTCCCAAGGGTGCCCGGGGACGTACTGGGCCGCTTTTTGCCATATTTCTTCTAAATCCACGAGCATATATATGGTATAATTGAATTATTATATTGGAATTCATTTTGATAAGATTATTCGCGGACAAATTTGGCATCCAAATGACGGTTTTACCCTTTCGTTCAAAATAAGCCATACGTGGCTAGAATCACTTATTTTTGGGATTGAAGCTACGAATATGAATCGCGTGAGTGGGAATATTTTTATAACATGTATGTAATGACTTAAGAATGATAAATTATCGATTTTATTGGGTTAAGTGAATTGGGCTCAATAAAAGGCCCAAAATAAGGAAAAAGACATGGGCCAAAATGGGTCAAATGACCCATTCTTCCCTTGACCTTCTAGACATAACATTAAATGCCAAGAAATGACCAAGAAGACTTGAGGGCCTATATATATATATATATATGTGGAAAATCTGATTTTTATTCAAAGATACACACATCACATTTCTAGAAATTTCCCAAAATTTCTCTCAAACCCTAAGAACCCTAAGCCATCTTTTAGAGCAAGATCATCATTTTTCAAGCTTGGGTAAGTGATTATTATTATTTATTAATATATTATGTGCATGGTAGAGTATGTAGATCATGGTGGTTATATCTATAAGTGTAAATAATGTATTCATGCTTTTTGCTAAAAGATGTGTTATCTATTGAATTGTAACTTAAAATATGACTTATGGGTTTGATGAAAGAGCATGGTATGGATGAAATATCAATATGTATGGTGTGATTGTGTTATTAAACTTGTTATTTTTGTATAAGTGTAAATTATGGTATTTTGGCCGATATGTGCTATGAGGTGTATTAAGGTGACTTGATGGATTAATTTTGATATGGTGTGAATGAGAAAGTGTAAAGGAGAAGCTTTGTTGTAAAATGTTATTGGTATATGATGTTGTGGTCAATGTATGGCATGGTTGGGGTATTGTTGTTATGGCAATGCCGTAAATGGTATTGTAGAGAAGGGAATGACATTTCTAAGGCAAACATGTAACTCATTGACATCATATGCATTTGTAAGGTAGTTGATGGTTAATGTAAACTCTGTTATATATTTGTGTTGTAGAGTAAGACGTAAGGAAGGGGCTGGACTATTGTATTCATATCTAGGCTTGTATATTCATACTTGGAAGTGAAGGTATGTAAGGTTACTCTTTCTGTATCCTTCTGCAGCAGGTAGCTTCCACCTTGTTATTGTACTTACTTATTTCCGAAATGTCCTAAGGCATCTCATTTCAGGATATCATCTATTGTTAATCATATATACTTTATTCTTGGTCTATTCTCATTCATGGATCACATAATTATGAGCATGGTTCCAAGTTCCAAAAATGTTACATTCAAAAGTTCCAATATTAACATAACCACCAAATGAGCTATTTCTAAGATTAAAGAAGTGAGGTAGTGAAGTATGTATTCTTGGGTGGTATCCCATGGGGTTAAAATACCTCCCATGGGTCAATCACCATATCTTCGGGTGGTATCCCAGGGGTGCAAAGAACACCTAGCATGGGTCAATCCCGCTACTACCGGTGGTATCCTAGGGGCAAAAGAAAAGCCTAGCATGGGTCGATCCCGAAAACTATTGAATACCCACTGATCAGCTTGGGGCCCGGGCATTGTAAGAATGGAAGGATGAGTAGTGAATGAAGAAGTGAGTGACGAACAAATGAATGAGCGTAAAAGTAAAGAAAGTAATCCATCTAATGTACATATTTCCATACATATAGAATAATGACTTATCCATATTGGTTATTCAAGTAGAGTTATTTCCATTGAAGTATTTATGTATCATATAATTCTTATAGCCTTACATACTCAGTACATTCTTCGAGGGGGACTTACCTTACTTGCTGCAGGTACAGGTGCTAGTAGACCTCCACAGTAGGTTGCGGATCTTTTGTCGATCTTTGGTGAGCTCCTGTTGGTTCGGGGCTTTTCGGGTCTCATATGTACATTGTTTTGGTACTGTAATGTTGTGTAAAGTGGGGACTTGTCCCGAATTTAAGATGGTTATGTTTGTACTTCTGTTAGAGGCTTTTGTAGACATATGTGGGTATATGAACGAAGAGATGTATGTCCACCTTGACTTGATAGCCCTAACAGCCAAGTTTCTTATATGTATATATGTTATGTTCCATGATTTTTGCTATGAGCATTTTTATGTCCTTACGTGTTGGTGATGTTTCTAGTGGCATGCATATGAAGGGACAGGATTAAAGATTGGTTCTCTCGGGCCTTATCGGCTTTGGGTGCCAGTCCACCCCGTTGGGATACGGGGCGTGACAGAAAAAATGCTCGATGACCTAAGTAAAACATCTTACGACTATGTTTGAGGTACTGAGAGCATGTGTTATAGTTACAAGTTGGGCATGCCAATCTCCCTTTTGTGCTCCGTCCGGACAACATTACTAATGTTGGAAAATCACTAACTATCCATATTAAGGCTGTATGCATTTGAAATGTTTGCTTTGAATGAGCATCATATGTTTCTATCCCAAATTCCTATAGCTCATTCAATTCATCAATTAATGGTTGTAGGTGCACATCAATGCCATTTACTGGAGATTATGGACCTGGAATGATTATTAATAGCATTATGTACTCTGGCTTCATGCAAATCCACCATGACAATTTATAATTCATCAACATAACTGGCCATGTACTATGGGAAATGCTCATGGTTCGAAATGGATGAAACCCATCACTTGAAAGACCTAATCTGATGTTTCGAGGATTATTCAAAAAGTTTGGATGCAAAGAATCAAAATGCTTCCAAGATTCTCCATCAGAAGGGTATCTTAAATTCTCATCATTAGGTCGTTTAGTAGTAATCCATCTCATTCCAACTGCAGTTTCAGTACACATAAAAATTCTCTGAAGTCTAAGCTTCAAAGAACAGTATCTCAAAACCTTTGTCGGTATTTTAGAGGTTGCATTGGGCGAACTATGACCAACATTCATCCATCTAGAAGACCTACATACATAATAATTATTTGCCTCTACCTTGTCTTTCCAAAATAACATACAATCGTTAGTACATGCATGTATTTTATCATAACCGAGACCCCACCCAGATCTTTAATCATCTTCTTAGCCTTATTGAAAGACTCAGGCAGTTGAGCAAAGGGAAAAGCTTCTTTTAACAAGTCTAACAGATCTTAAAATGCCACATTACTCAACCCATGTAGGCATTTATGTAAGTATAACCAAATGACGGAGCTCATCTTGCTGAATTTCTCACACCCTGGATATAACTCTTTTTTCCCTTCTTCAACTAATCTAAAAAACTTCTTTGCATCTTCAGATTGTCCTTCTCTCACTCCTTCTTCATTCCCTGTATCATCCTCTATATTTCTAAATGTATCATGAAGCAATCCATCAATATCATCATGACTATTACAATCCTCATTATTACTGCTTGGGTGTGGTGTACTGGAGGATACTCTTTCCCCATGAGAAATCCACCTGTTGTATCCTTCAACAACTCCTCTTGCAAACAAGTGATCCTCCACCATATTTCTGTAATGCCAATAACGGTTCTTGTAATCATCACAAGGGCACAATATTTAATTTCCCTTAGCAGCTAGTTCAAAAGCCTTTTCAAGGAACTCATTCACTCCATTTATGAACTCAGGGGAGCTTATTCTTAATCTCATCCAACTTCTATCTAAATTATTCATCATAATCTATGTGACACATGAAATCAAAGCATTTATGACTTATGATAAACTATGAAACATAAAAGGCAACAATCTTTAGCAAGCACAATATCATTTTCAGCAACCACTTCATGGTTTTACACATTCTTAATCCAAAGAGAAAACAGATTAACAGCTAGGAAATCAGTAAATTAAATTTTCACAAAAGACACACTAGCAGACCAACAGTTCAGCAAATGTTTGGCACTTCATGAAAAGACATTTTCAGACTTATGTTTTTTGAACAAACAATGGAGGTCATTTTCTTAGTATGAAACTGATACATGTTGATCTAATTTTATTATCAAGACATCACTAGGGTGCTACACTTTCTTATAACAGACATGTACAATTCTAAAGGGGTGGCCATCATTCCAGTAGCCAATACTACAAACTCTTAGTCATAATAACTTTAAAGTGGCTTAATTAAAATAGTTTAAAGAATAAATCTCAAGGAAATAACTAATTATATTAAAATAGCCCTAAGTTTCTTACTATAATTTCAACAAGTTTATCATGCTTCACAAATTTATTTTGTCAATGACTTATGGACATTCAAGAAAGGCGAGATAGTCAGACAAACTATTATTAGAATAAAAAAAAGATTCAGGTTTAACTCATACTACCTAACTTAATAGCTCATGCATCGAAAAAGACAACATCAATGGCATGGGAGATATGGTGTATAGTAAACAATTCCACCATAGCTACCATCAAAATTTAGTCACACCAATCAATTATCGCAAAACAAAAAGAAACAGAGATAAGCCACACTACCAGATTTATTAATAGCTCATGCAACAGGAAATCCAATATCAATGACAAGAGAAATAGGGTGTAGAGTAAATAATTTCACCCCAGCTACCAAGAAAATTATTTCACCATAGATACCAATAAAATTAAGACCCACAGAAGCAACACTCTAAACAAACTTAAATTAATATATATTGAGAATGCACAGATTTCAAGAGGGAACAATAGAGGGTTCAACTAACCAGATCACGAATTTGTTGGATCAACAAACAAAAGTTACTTATAGGTCTCTGACAGATGAAAGTTCTTCAACAATCAATCGACAAACGATGAAACTTTAGGAAATGTGAGATGTTTGGCTATAAAAATGAAATAGCCAAGGAAAATGAGTAAAATTAACATGTCTATGTACTAATTAAAATACTTGTGGCATGCAAATTGTAAGCAGAAGCTTTATACAATCCAAATAATAATAAATTCTATCTTGCTCGAACTCTTCTAAAATATCACAGTGTGTAAGTGTATGATCATCCGCAGTTCGAGCAACAGAGAACACAATACTTGCCATATGTAGATTTTCATATTAATAAGAGGCCAAATTACATTCAACTAACAATAAGAAGCTTCACATCCATGCCAAGCCACAAATACATTACATATAAACTTTGGCAAAAAGATAAACTAGTTCGATAGTTTCTTTTGATTATGATCTTTGTCACGCCCCAAAATCTGAGTGAAGCGTTACACGATAACTAATGTCCTTTAACTTTGACTGAGCAACTAATTAAATATGGCTAACAATTCCCATAAAAGTATATGTTATAGTTTAAGATTGTACACAGACTCAATGAAGAAATTGTCAGTGAAGCGAATACTCTTGAAAAGAAAAAACTGATGCCTTTTAAAATTTCATTAAAACACTTAAACATGAGAATACTGGACCAAACAGTCCTTTTTTTAATCAATAGCACCATCTTTCAATCAAGTCTTGAGGAAAGCATAGCCAAAACCAGTAGATGACACTTCAATAAAATACATTCCACAGTTAAGTAGACACATTAAATAAACCAACAACTTAGCCAAAATCAGTAACTTAAATGAAATAAATGACCCACTAAATAAATCGATAGTCTAGCCAAAACAAGTAGCATAAATAAAAGAAAATAAGTAACATAAATAAAGGAGATGTCACACTAAGTAAACCAATAGCTTAGTCAATGTTTGGACGCTAAGAGATGTCACACTAAGAAAATAGATTCCCCAATTAACTATTTTGAATAAACAATGGTCATTCCTTACAAAGAAGCTGATACATTTTAATAAAACATACAATAACAAAATTCCACAATTATACCATACCTAACAACAACAAATTAACACCACAAACAATATCTAATTTAATAGCACATGTAACAGCAAAATCCCACATTTATATCGTACCTAACAACAACAAACTAACACTAACACACAGCACCAGTTGAATTATACATGCAATAGAAAAATCTAATAATTTTACCACACCTAACAACAACAAATTAACACCAACACACAACACCAACTAATTTGTACATGCAACAGAAAAATCCCACAATTTTACCATACCTTACAACAATAAATTAACAACAATAACTAAATTCTAACAACAAAATCCAACAATATCACTAACCCCCAAACAAAAAAAATAAGATCCACTCACAGTAACAACCTAACAGTACATGAAATAACAAAATCCAACAATTTCACCAACCCTATAGCTCAAAACTTAAATAGAAAGCAAGAGATTACAGAAAAATACCTTAAAAGATCAAACTTGTTGAAGAAATTTAAGATTTCTCACATTAAGCTCCAGTCACAAATAGATTTTTCTAAAATTTAAGAGATTAAGCTAAAATCAGTTCCAGCTCCAACTATAATAACCAAAACACCAACTAAAATCACACAAACCCTCAAAGAGATGAGAGGGGTTTGCCAATTTTAGCTTGTCATAGTCAAATATGAGTAGATATTAGCACAAATCTAAGAACATTGGCTTAGATTTGCAGCGAAGATCTGGTTCGAGAAGAGAGAGGTCTGCTTCGACCTAGAGAGAGGTTAAAAAGATAAGACAGTGAGCGTTGAGAGATGAGTATAATTTCCAAAATAACTTTTCTTTCTATATACCTATTTCTAAAATCTATCTTATGAAATAAAGAAAACTTGAAAAATATATTATTATTGGTAGGTAGGCCTATTGTAATGTTTACATTCCAATGGTTATGTCTTAAGAACCGTTGCTATAGGTAGGCCTATTGCAATGGTTATATTCCAATGGCAACGATCATATATTTAATCAATATCAATAGTGACCAAAACCTTTGGCAATGGTCATAACCATTGCAATATACTATTTTTAGCAATAGTTTTAAAATGGTTACTAGCATGTCTGTTCCCGTAGGCCCATTTTCTAGTAGTACGAATTGTTAATTCCTTAGTGTTTAGCCTTTGTTTGCATGAATTAACTAATTGGCATTGAGACACTCCTCAGTCAGATTTGAAGGATTCAGCTCACAAGGATTTTTTCTTTTGATTTGGAAAGATTTTGAATGGAAAGCGGTACCTATTTGTAGCATTTGTTACTCTTGTAACTAAGTGTCTTGGAGGAATATTCTTGCTCATAAGCTTCGATTAGAGTATGTGTTATATTCTGTGGACTTTGTGCTAAGGAATGTTGAATGAGAATTGAGTCGGTCTAAGTTGTACCTTATTATTCCACGACTCCTGTGTTAAAGATAACTGAGTGGGAATAGAGTTAAGGGAAAAAATAAGGATTTTTGCACATAAGGAAAAATTTTATATTCAGAGTTTAGCCATTGAGCTTGAGATAGAAATTCTAAGTCCTAATAGTGAGGTTCATTGGTAGCTTGTACACAGTCTCGAGGTGGTTACTCCAAAGTTTTGATTTGTGATTTGGGCGTTAGTCAGTGAGATATAGTGGTTGTTGCACTTCTTGTGTGGGTTGATTTTACTATTACCATGGGTTGCTTATGTGGGCATGATCAGAAAGAATCCTTATTCTACCAGATTATTAAGGACTTCGGGTTGATTGATATCTCCTGTGTATTGATATTGCTTGGGTTATTGTGATGGGCTACATGAGAAATTGATGCCATTTATGTGTTCATATCTATGGTATATAAATTCTTATGATATTTTTTATTTGCCTCGAAGGGGTTGAGCATGAGGGTGTATGGTAGATTGGTGATCTAGTGTGCTAGGTGTGAATTTTGAGGTTTTAAGTAGTTTAGATACCGGTTTCTGGCATAGTAACTTTATCCTGGGTCCATGGTATGTTTTGTTTTGATAGTGATGTTATCGGCCTAAGTGAGGTTGAGTCAATGTTTTGGTGGTTAGTTATGTGATTTATGGGTTCCTTGGCATTTTGTAGGCCCGAGGATGACATTTGGTCTTATGATGGTTGCCAGTGTCTTATGGTGCCTTGGTGTCACGACCCAAAATAGGATCATGACCGGCGCTAAGGAGGTTAGAACTCCAAAGCAAGCCTCGTCAGA
The DNA here is from genome assembly GCA_031232105.1 of Capsicum rhomboideum. Lineage (NCBI taxonomy): Eukaryota > Viridiplantae > Streptophyta > Magnoliopsida > Solanales > Solanaceae > Capsicum > Capsicum rhomboideum. Next base: position 128,367,728 of record CP124713.1, on the reverse strand, counting down.
ATTCTACAGAAAATCGGACAGAGTTTCCCCTATTTTTGGGCCTATCAGAAATTTCCCTGTCTCAAATCAACAACACCACAACCAACTTCACCAGAATAATTCACCAATATCATCAACAACCCATTCACCACAAAATAACAATGCGAAATCCATCTCCCAACACGAGAAGGATTCAAATACTCCACAAGTCCATAATAAACAAAGAATATTCAAACTCAAATGGAGTGACTATGGAGCGACTCTAAGAGTTCAAATAATAAGCCATAATGAATAAATAAATGTGCTGCCCTCGCGAACAAGTGCGGGGCTCACCAGGAATAAGCCAACTCGAATGCTCTAGCTAACGAAATCCTCACCGTCACCTGTGTTCTCTAGAAAAAAAATAGCGAGGAGTGAGACGCTAGCTCAGTGAGTAATAACACTTAACCACAACCGATTTAATGGGGCCAAGTCATAAAACATGGTAGTATGATAATCAGAAAATATCATGAAATAATGCTCTTTCAAAAAATGTTAACCATCATATAAGAAATTAATTTAGCAATTTAGTAATAACCAACAAATACTATCATATCAAGTTTTATCTTTTGGGAGGTTTCCAAGAATGAATTATGTAATCAGTGTGGCATTCTACTTCAAGAAATAGCCAATAACAGTGAACCCCTCATAAAGGAGTCAAATATCTTATCAATAGGTCCCCACTCGAGGGAAATCAGTAACAGTATGCTAGTTCTACCTTCCCACTAGCGAGGGTTGTAACAGTAATCTGTAAATACAAGGTGCACCAGGTCTAACGAACCCGCCGTTAGCTACGGAATTCAAATCAAGGTCTACTCCCATTTAAACTTTCTTTGTAAGCAGTAGGTACTAATATGAAAGCATTTTCAAAATAGTACATGGCACTTAAGTTCATATCAAATCATATTTCATATAAACTTGAACAAAACACATGTCAAAATACTTATTCCTCAAGTAAGTGAAGAACCTTCACAATAATAGTAATCATGTCTCAAATAATGGTAATTATGTCTTATAACAGTAAGAATATCTCAAATAACTACTTCAATATCATATCAAGTAAAAGACTTGCCCCACATGCAATTTCAAAGCATTCGAAAACTCTTGTTTTCATCAAAAACATGTATAAACTATGCAAGTTAAGAAACACAAATTATGGTAAGATTACTACTCACAGTACACTTGTCGAAATACCAAACTTGTCACTTCAAACAATCCGTATGACCTCCTTCGATCGAATCTATAATCATATCATATCAATCTCGTGTTAATTTCCTCTTTTAGGCTAATTCGTAATTGATAAAATTAGAATGCCCAACCTTAAGAAATTTAAGTTTGACTCCCACTTCATCGGATTAATTCTATCCCTATCTCGGTAAGCTCAATAGTCCAATGTCTATCAATCTTGATTTATCATATTATTTATTCACCCAATTTTGTACACAAATTATATAATTTGTGCCTAAAACAAACTAACCAACCTACTGTTTCTTTATGTGCTAGAATACAAATGTCTTACATTGCAATCCTTTAATGTACTCCTCAATTCGTGGAATTCATGGTGCCTTTATTTCTTTAACCCTTGTTTCTCAACTCTCAACCCAATTAATAGCCACGAAAATATGAATGGAATCTATAATCTATATTCAGAACTTACCTTGCTCTTCTACTTCTTTCTTTAATTGCTTGTTAATGCCTTGATTTGTTTTTCTTTTCCTTCGTGCTCCTTCTCTAGATACCAACACTTCCTCTTTTTTTTTTTCTTCACTAACGTGAAAAGGTTAAGAGGCTCATAGGTTTTTTTTTTCTTTTACAATTCTGCCAGACCTTTCTTTGGGCTAAGCCCATTAATCCTTATTCTTTTGCTTGGCAAATGGGCTTTGGCCCACTATATCCCCTTTTTTTTTTTTTTTTTTTTTTTGATGCATTATTATTATTAAATTGTATGGGTTATTACATTCTCCTCACCTTAAGAAATTCAGTCCCTGAATTTAAAACAAGTGCGTACCTAAAGACTGAAACAAATAAGGGTATTTGACTCGCATATCATTCTCCGACTCCCATGTAGCCTCTTCAATGGTATGGTTCCTCCATCTGACTTTCACGGACACAAACTCCTTTGACCGCAACCTCCTTACTTGTCTATTAATAATAGCCATTGGTTCCTCCTCATATGTTAAATTCTCATCAAGCTGTAAGGTCGGTGCTTCGAGCACACGAGAAGAATCAGATATACACTTCCTTAGCATAGAGACATGGAACACTGGATGGATGAAAGACATCTCAGGAGAAAGTGCCAAGCGATACGCCACACCTCCTACTCGATCAAGTATCTCATATGGTCCTATATATCGTGGACTCAATTTACCTCTTTTCCCGAATCGCATCACGCCTTTTATAGGAGAAACTCATAGAAAAACCCTTGTCCCCAACAGTAAACACTAAATTTCTTCTTCTCTTGTCTGCATAAGACTTCTGTCTGCTTTGAGTTGTTAGCAACCTCTGTCTAATCAATTGGACCTTGTCCGTAGCTTCATGTACCAAGTCTGGTCCTAAAACCTTATCTTCTCCAACTTCAAACCAGCCGATAGGAGAACGACATCGCCTACCATACAAGGCTTCATATGGAGCCATCTGAATGCTTGACTGAAAACTGTTATTATAAGCGAATTCAGCTAAGGGTAGGTAAGTATCCCAACTGCCTCCGAAATCAAGAATGCAAGCTCTCAACATATCCTCCAAAATTTGTATAGTACGCTCAGACTGCCCGTCTGTCTGCGGATGAAATGCAGTACTAAGATCTACACGGGTACCCAATACTTCTTGGAAAGATCTCCAAAAGCGTGAAGTAAATTGTGAGCCTCTATCAGAAATGATGGACAATGGAACTCCATGAAGTTTGACAATTTCATCCATAAATAACTGAGCATATTTCACTCCACTATAAGTAGTCTTTACTGGCAAGAAGTGTGCAGATTTAGTAAGTCGGTCTACAATTACCCATACAGAGTCATAACCTCTAACGGTTCGTGGTAGCCCGACCACAAAATCCATAGTAATTCTTTCCCATTTCCAATCCGGAATCCTGATCTCTTGCAGTAATCCTGCAGGTCTCTGATGCTCCGCTTTAACCTGCTGACAAGTCAAACAACTAGAAACAAAGTTAGCAACATCTTTCTTCATACCTTCCCACCAATACAATTGCTTCAGGTCATGATACATCTTAGTGGAACCAGGGTGTATGGTATATCTGGAGTTGTGAGATTCCTCAAGAATGGCTCGTCTCAACCCCTCTGTATTTGGTACACATAACCGGCTACCCAATCGGAGAATACCATCACAATCAACACTCATCGTCTTACTCTGACCAGCTAAGACCTCATCTCGATATTTACATAACTGGACATCCTCATATTGAGTGGCCTTGATGCGCTCTACCAAAGAAGATTTTGCTTGCACACAAGCCAACAATGCCCCTGAATTTCCCACACAAAATCTGACGCCTGATCCTTCAAGTTTCTGTATATCCTTCGCTAACTGTCTCTTTCCAAGAGATATATGTGCCAAACTACCCATAGATTTTCTGCTTAAAGCATCAGCTACAACATTGGCTTTTCCAGGATGATACAAAATAGCACAATCATAATCCTTGAGTAGTTCCATCCACCGACGCTGTCGAAGATTTAGATCTCTCTGCTGGAAAATATACTTCAAACTCTTATGATCGGTATAAATCTCACAAGTTTTGCCATATAAGTAATGCCTCCAAATTTTAAGAGCAAAAACCACTGCAGCCATCTCCAAATCATGCGTAGGATAGTTCTGCTCATGCTTTTTCAACTGTCTCGAAGCATAGGCTATAACATGATCATTTTGCATGAAAACACATCCTAACCCCACTCTCGAAGCATCACAGAATACCTTGAATCCTCCAGAACCTGATGGTAGGGCTAATACTGGTGCGGTGATCAAACATGTTTTGAGTTTCTGAAAGCTCTTCTCACAATCTTCCGTCCACTGGAACTTCACATTTTTCTGTGTCAACTTGGTCAATGGAGCTGCTATTTTAGAGAAATCCTGCACAAATCGCCTGTAGTAATTAGCCAAACCCACAAAGCTACGGATCTCTGTAGGTGAAGTAGGTCTAGGCCATTTCTGCACTGCTTCTGTCTTCTTAGAATCTACCGTAATTCCTTCTTTGGAAACAACATGCCCCAGAAATGATACTGTGTCTAGCCAAAATTCTCACTTTGACAACTTAGCATAAAGCTTATTTTCTCGCAACGTCTGCAACACAATCATCAGATGATTCTCATGTTCTTCCTGGCTATGAGAATATATCAGAATATCATCAATAAATACTATTACAAATTTGTCCAAGAATGGCCTGAACACCCTATTCATCAAGTCCATGAATGCAGCTGGAGCATTAGTTAACCCAAAAGGCATCACAAGGAACTCATAGTGCCCGTATCGAGTTCTGAATGCTGTTTTAGAAATATCTTCCTCCCTTATTCTAAGCTGATGATAACCAGACCGAAGATCAATCTTTGAAAAGTGGACAGCCCCTTGTAACTGATCAAACAGGTCCTCTATACGAGGCAACGGGTACTTATTGCGTATTGTTACCTTGTTCAGCTGCCTGTAGTCAATACACATTCTTAGAGACCCATCTTTCTTCTTCACGAACAAAACTGGTGCTCCCCATGGTGATACACTCGGTCTGATGAAACTCTTATCTAGTAAGTCCTGCAATTGTTATTTTAGCTCTTTCAACTCTGCAGGTGCCATACGATATGGGGGTATAGATATTGGCATAGTGTCAGGTGCCAAATCGATACCGAAATCTATCTCTCGTACTGGAGGTAATCCTGGCAAATCCTCAGGAAATACATTAGAAAATTCCTTCACCACAGGCAGATTCTCCAAACTAAGTATTCCCTCTCTAACGTCACTTACCATAGCTAAGAGGCCCATGCAACCTTTCTTCAATAATCGTTGAGTCTTCATGAAAGATATAACTTTACTAACATCTGGGACTTGACCCCCTTTTAACACAAAACTAGGTACATTGGGTATCTTAAATCGAACTATCTTTGCATGACAATCTACAGTAGCATAGCAAGGAGATAACCAATCCATGCCCATCAACACATCAAAGTCAATCATATCAAGTACAATCAAGTCAGCAAGAGTATTCCTACCTTCCACTGTAATTTGACAATCACGATACACATGCTCAACTAATAGAGAATCTCCCACAGGAGTAGCAACAAGAAAAGGACAATTTAACATCTCTGGCTCTCTATCAAATCTCACAGCAAAGTATGAGGACACATAAGAGTGAGTAGAACCCGGATCAATCAAAGCATATGCATCAAATGAACAGACTGAAAGAATACCTGTAACCATTGCATTCGAGGCCTGAACCTCCTGTCTGGTAAGTGCAAAGACCCTCGACTGGCCTCTACCAGCATTTCCTTGTCCCTGATTTCCAGTAACACGATCTCCATTTCCCCGACCTCTATTTCCTGTGCCTGTAGTATTACGAGTAGTCTGAGTAGGTGCAACAAACTGACCGGAAGCCTGATTGACATTTCTCGAAGGTTGAGGGCAATCCCTAATGCGATGACCCAACTGACCACACCGAAAACACTCTCCAGTCAAAACACGACACTGTCCCACAAGTGATTTACCACAAGTTTGGCAGGATGGAGCAGTGGCATATATCTGTCCAGAACTGCGATTTCCATGAGATACTGAAGATCCCTGAGTACCCTGTCTATTAGGTGGATTATATGCAGACTGTGAAACTGAATCTATCCCTGCTTGATAGCCCTGTTGTTTTCCCTGATTTCCTACTCTGCGATTTGCACTAAAGTCACCGCTGAAAGATCTCCCCATTTTAGCCTTCTTACGAACATCATAAGCTGCACGTTCTGCACGACCCTTGTCCTCAATTCTTCTAGCAAGATCAACTGCCTCATAATAAGTCACAACCTTCATCTGTGGGGCTACTGCATTATAGAGACGAGCAACCAGCCCATTGACAAACCTCTGGACTCGAGCTGCTTCTGTGGACACCAAGTACGGAGCATATCTAGCCAGCTTGCAGAATTTGGTATTATAAGTCGACACATCCATATCTGGAGTCTGAATTAATTTCTCAAACTGATCTGCATATTTCTGCCTCTGACTGTCAGGAAGAAAAGTATCCATGAAGAACTTAGTGAACTCATCCCATGTCAGTGGTGCTGCCCCAGCAGGCCTTCCTAGCAATAAAGTATCATACCATGTGTTAGCCATATCCTCCAATTTGTATGATGCAAGCTCCACAGCCCTCTCACTAGAACATCCTAGCGCACGCAGTGCCTTGAGTGTGCCATCTAAGAAGCTTTGAGGATCGGCTGAACTATCTGAACCAGTGAACCTTGGAGATCTCAACTTTAGAAACTCCTGCAAAGATACTTCTTTGTTTCCAAACTTGTAAGTCTGTGCAGGTGCCTGGAACTGTGGCTGTGGCGGTGCAATATTATGCTGACCAACCCTCTCTTGCCTATCCATTCGGTCGGCCAAACCCTCTATGACTCTTTGCATGGAAGCAAGTGCCTCAGCAGTATTACCCTCATGTGATGGTGGAGGTGGGCTAGCACTCATTTCAGGAGTGGGCTCTCTTGAAATTCTTGAAGTGGTAGTGTGATTCCCTATGGTAGCACCACGACCCTTTCTGTGAGCTCCGCCTCTTCCCCTAGTTGTGGAAGTTGGCTGCCTGCCAGAAGTGGCATTAGCTGTCTGAGGTGCAGCTGGTGTAGCTCTGCTATTAGTTGTTCGAATGCGAGCCATCTGATTAACAAAACAAATATGGTTAGATTCATCTAATTGGTCCTAAACGTCACACACGTAAGGAAGAATGAGAAAGAAAGACAAGACACATCCTATCACGCTCTCGCAGAATCTCGATTATAGGAATGGCCGGCAACATAACCATAATTGAGATTCTACTACTAACGTGTGCTCCAATAGTCACAGAAATAACCTGGCTCTGATACCAACTTTGTCACGACCCAAAATAGGATCATGACCGGCGCTAAGGAGGTTAGAACTCCAAAGCAAGCCTCGTCAGAATTCTACAGAAAATCGGACAGAGTTTCCCCTATTTTTGGGCCTATCAGAAATTTCCCTGTCTCAAATCAACAACACCACAACCAACTTCACCAGAATAATTCACCAATATCATCAACAACCCATTCACCACAAAATAACAATGCAAAATCCATCTCCCAACACGAGAAGGATTCAAATACTCCACAAGTCCATAATAAACAAAGAATATTCAAACTCAAATGGAGTGACTATGGAGCGACTCTAAGAGTTCAAATAATAAGCCATAATGAATAAATAAATGTGCTGCCCTCGCGAACAAGTGCGGGGCTCACCAGGAATAAGCCAACTCGAATGCTCTAGCTAACGAAATCCTCACCGTCACCTGTGTTCTCTGGAAAAAAAATAGCGAGGAGTGAGACGCTAGCTCAGTGAGTAATAACACTTAACCACAACCGATTTAATGGGGCCAAGTCATAAAACATGGTAGTATGATAATCAGAAAATATCATGAAATAATGCTCTTTCAAAAAATGTTAACCATCATATAAGAAATTAATTTAGCAATTTAGTAATAACCAACAAATACTATCATATCAAGTTTTATCTTTTGGGAGATTTCCAAGAATGAATTATGTAATCAGTGTGGCATTCTACTTCAAGAAATAGCCAATAACAGTGAACCCCTCATAAAGGAGTCAAATATCTTATCAATAGGTCCCCACTCGAGGGAAATCAGTAACAGTATGCTAGTTCTACCTTCCCACTAGCGAGGGCTGTAACAGTAATCTGTAAATACAAGGTACACCAGGTCTAACGAACCCGCCGTTAGCTACGGAATTCAAATCAAGATCTACTCCCATTTAAACTTTCTTTGTAAACAGTAGGTACTAATATGAAAGCATTTTCAAAATAGTACATGGCACTTAAGTTCATATCAAATCATATTTCATATAAACTTGAACAAAACACATGTCAAATATACTTATTCCTCAAGTAAGTGAAGAACCTTCACAATAATAGTAATCATGTCTCAAATAATGGTAATTATGTCTTATAACAGTGAGAATATCTCAAATAACTACTTCAATATCATATCAAGTAAAAGACTTGCCCCACATGCAATTTCAAAGCATTCGAAAACTCTTGTTTTCATCAAAATCATGTATAAACTATGCAAGTTAAGAAACACAAATTATGGTAAGATTACTACTCACAGTACACTTGTCGAAATACCAAACTTGTCACTTCAAACAATCCGTATGACCTCCTTCGATCGAATCTATAATCATATCATATCAATCTCGTGTTAATTTCCTCTTTTAGGCTAATTCGTAATTGATAAAATTAGAGTGCCCAACCTTAAGAAATTTAAGTTTGACTCCCACTTCATCGGATTAATTCTATCCCTATCTCGGTAAGCTCAATAGTCCAATGTCTATCAATCTTGATTTATCATATTATTTATTCACCCAATTTTGTACACAAATTATATAATTTGTGCCTAAAACAAACTAACCAACCTACTGTTTCTTTATGTGCTAGAATACAAATGTCTTACATTGCAATCCTTTAATGTACTCCTCAATTCGTGGAATTCATGGTGCCTTTATTTCTTTAACCCTTGTTTCTCAACTCTCAACCCAATTAATAGCCACGAAAATATGAATGGAATCTATAATCTATATTCAGAACTTACCTTGCTCTTCTACTTCTTTCTTTAATTGCTTATTAATGCCTTGATTTGTTTTTCTTTTCCTTCGTGCTCCTTCTCTAGATACCAACACTTCCTCTTTTTTTTTTCTTCACTAACGTGAAAAGGTTAAGAGGCTCATAGGTTTTTTTTTTCTTTTACAATTCTGCCAGACCTTTCTTTGGGCTAAGCCCATTAATCCTTATTCTTTTGCTTGGCAAATGGGCTTTGGCCCACTATATCCCCTTTTTTTTTTTTTTTTTTTGATGCATTATTATTATTAAATTGTATGGGTTATTACACTTGGTCAGGTTTAGGTTAGCCAGGTATGTTCAGAACTCCTTTTATGTTTGACTCAGATTTTGGGTATAGAGGAAGTTTAGAAATATAGAAATTCGATTTCATTGAGAATTTGGCCTTAGATGCTAGTGTTGTGACCTAGTGAGTCTTTATGTGGTAGATATCTGGTTCTATGGTGAGACCGGTAGTTCTGTGGTTGTGACTCCACGTTGGAGTGCTTGCTTTATGTTTCTCGAGGGTATTTTTTTTCCTTTACCTATTTTGATAATTTCTTGCTTGTACGTTCGAGGACAAATGTGAATCTTAGTGGTGGATACTGTAATGACCCTCGTAATGGTTCTTAGAATGTTTTGCATTTTGACCATTTTCCCTTCCTCGTGCTTGTTTTATCTCATTTTGTGAGTTGTGGGGAAGGTTGGCACCGTTCCCGATGCGTTCGGAAGTGTTTTAAAAGAATTTGTGGTTTTGAACACCCAAAAAAGGGGCTAGTTTGACTTTAGTCAATATTTTGTGATCCGACAATCGAATGATGATTCTGAAAGTTTTATTAGATCCGGAACATTGATTTTGGGTTAGTAGCATGGTTAGTTCAGATCCCGAGCCTTTGATTTACATTTTGACCTTCTATTTAAAAATTAGTTAAATTTGGCCTTAAGGGCTCTCGGGGGATAATTTGTTGTAAACGATCTCTTCTCGGAAATTTGATGGCTCCATTGAGTTCGGAACATAAAAATTAGCCTAGTAGAGTTATTGGTTTGTTTCTGTGGGGTCCCAAACAAATCTCAAAGGTCTATTCGGAGGATTTTTGGACTTAGAGTTGTTGTATCTGGTGCAGGTCATTCCTTATTCGCGTTCACAAAGTACTAGCTACCTTCCCTTCATTTTAACGATCCCCAAGTCATGTTCGCAAAGGGAAAATTAGTCCTTCACCGAGGTCGCGATGGTGGATACCTCGATTACGATGCACTATCGATGGGTCGGGTCGATTTTCTTGTTAACATTCGCGACCGAAGGCTCGCGTTCGTGAAATTTTGGGTCGGGGAAAATTTACATTCACAACTAGGGGGCCGATGTTCGCAAAGGCCAATCTCCTGGATAGATTAAAAACCCTCTTTTTGGCCCCAAATCTTATTCTCTATTTTTGGAATTAGAGACCTCGAAATTGGGCGATTTCAAAGGGGTTTTCAAGATTTTGGCCATGGGTAAGTTTACAAATCTTTACTCCATCATTTCCCAATGTTTTCATTTTCAAAATAACTTCAAATCCCTGATTTTGAATGTGATTATTGGGGGCTTTGCTGGTGAAGCTTAAAAATGGTCTTTCTTCGATTTGAACCCCATTTCCAATTCCTTTTTATTTGGGTTTCTAACTATAGACTCCTCTTGATATGGGGAACATTATTCTTAAATAAAATTTTAATTTTACCCTTTCATTTTTGAACCCATTTTTGGGGTCTGCATTTGACCCATCCCGAATATAATTGATATGGGTATCGTTGGGTTTCTTTTGACTTATAGATGTCATATTTGGTTAGATTGATCATGTTCGTTGTAGATTCGAGGGAGTCGAGCTACTGATTGAGGCTTTGGACGGTGTTTGGACTTGCAGATTTTTATTTTAAGGTAAGTTGAGCTATAACTTGACTTTTTCTAAAGTGTTTATGTATTGTATGCTTGTTTGTTTGTATTTTGTGATTCATTTAGGATTAGGGATCCCTCTTAGGTAAAATGGCGAGCATCTTCGCGGGTACCAGAGTCTGTTGGTGGATTGTAGTTAGATTATTACCTTTCTTAGTTAGTATTGCAGCTTGTAATTATCCTTAGAGTGGAATCTGGATAGATAACTTGGTGATATTGAAATATTGGTATTTGATACCTATTGTAGAGCTTGAATCTTGTTTAGCGTATTTTATTAGGATGATTGGGGATTGATGACCTTCAGGGAATACTTAGAATATATGTGAACTTATAATTGTAGATGAGACTTATTGTATGCAATAATCTAGGTTTTGGTAGTTTTGTGATATATATTGTTACTGGAATTGTTGTTAATTTCATGTTGCCTATGTGGGGCTTGTGTGAACATCACTATAAACTTGAGTAATTATTTATAACCGTGTACCGGAGTGGGGGCTTATATGCATATTGCTTTTGAATTGAGGGGATATATTATTGTGTCGCTCGAGTAAGGGCTTGACTTGATGTTGCTGGTCATATTTTTCTCATTAAATGTTTTATCTATTACTATGTCACCGAGTTGGGGCTTGACTTGTCATCATAGACTTTATCTGTGCATTAGAATGCCATGTCTATTATTATGTCACTCGAGTGGGGCTTGACTTGACATTGTAGGCCTTATCTGAGCAGGTATTTGCATATTCATCATAGTGATGCCCGGAAGAGGGCTTGAAAATGATAATATTGATGACCACATGACCATTTATTGTGGTGGTAGCAAGTGGAAACTGATATCATGAAGTATTGATACATTGAGTTGATTTTAAGCTCACTCATACATGTATTGAATGAATTTTGATCTTCATACTAATTAGGTGTGAGCATGATACCCTCATATCACACATGCATATTCATAAGACATTGGTAGTACTTAGACATTCTGATTTTGTAAGAGAATGAGACACTTTATAAAATGCCTATACCGAGGGATATGCCGGTAAGGCTTATTTGAGACAAGAGCTTGAGATTATGAAAAGTATATGGGTTGAGAACCCCCTACGGGTCCTACTCGGGGAGCATGATGGACCTTGTTTGTGATATATTGTTTAAGCATTCATCTCACTTCATTACATTATCTTACATCATCTTATTTTGATTGAGCGATTGAGATATTATGAGACTTAGGGTATGTCTTTAGCTCAATCTGAGAGACTGTTGCATCGCACCTTTCAGTAGCATGTTATACATTTTTACATACACTCTCTCTGTTTTTATCTAATATTATAGGTTGATTATGATTAATTAAGCCTGATATATCTTATTAGTGATTCTTCTTCATAAATAACTTCTCGTACATATTGATTATAGAATAAATAGTGTTGACTAACCTAGATTAATGTGCCTACCCTGTATTTGGTAAATATGTTGACCATTGTGTTGGATTACCCTGTTAGGATAAAGTGTTATTATTGCGGGTTATAGACTATCTGGGAAACCTTGGGCAGTTGGTGCAGTGGTTCTCGCCATCGCTTTGGATTAGGATCGGTTATCGATGATTCTTGCTGGGTACATGTGGTTTCATACTAACCCTTGCTTTTCTTTCCTTTTTCTTGTAGATCGTCTTCTTCTAGTATTGGCATTGAGGAGATCGAGGTAGTGGCTGATGGACTTCAAGCTTATCCGGATCTCTCTTTATTTATCTTATGCTTATCCACATTTAAGATACTTTAGTTATTAGTGTCTTTCTATATTTAGAGTCTTGTACTAGTGATAACCAAACCTGGGATGTATCTTGATTTTTACTTCTTCTATATATATGTTTTGGGTTTATTCTCTCTTCTTCCGCTTCTATATTACCATAATTGTGAATTCGGGTTGGGTTAGGCTTACCTGTACCGGAGAGTGTAACAGGTGCCATCACATGCCTATTTTGGATCGTGACAAGAGTCCAACCCGATGTCTAACCTTTTTGATGTGATGGAACTTGAATATACCGGCTTACCCTCAACTAATGACAAAGGTGGCCAAGTGCAATAGAATTTGCTCTTAACAATGCCAATTAATTGAGTCTTATTTTCTTTTATAGAATTTCCTGCATCATCTCAACAATGTAATTAGTGTGAGCAAATTTGATAATATAAATCTGAAAATACCACTTAAAATTATCTTCCTTGTTACCTCTATAGTAGGGGGTGGATCATAAAATTAAAGTTATAATATAGGAAAGCAGAATACTTACATCTTCATCCAAAAATTGATAATTCACCCATCCCCTTAATAAATTCCGATCCGTTTCTACATCTTATGTAGTAAAACAAATATTCAAGCTTTAAATTAATCATACAATGGTTAGATATTTAAATAATATCACAGTATGTACTATTGGATATAATAACAATACTTACAAATTGATGAATCTTTCTGTTCTCTGGAAAAGAATTCCTTGTTTGTTAAAAAATGATTTTCAATTATGCAATGTATTACTATGATATCTCAAAATATCATAAAAACAACGACAAACATATTTTGGTAAGATGTCCATTAGACATTTTTTTTATGAAGCATACTAGTAACTAGTAACAAGGGAAAATAAATAGCATAGTGCCATTTAATAATCGGAAAATGACCAGAAATACCCTTCAAGTATTGGAATTGGTTCAAAATTACCCTCCGTTTACCTATTGGGCTAAAAATACCGATTCATCCACCTTTATGACTCAAATATACCCTTAGAACTAACAGATATTTCTTAAATTATAATTAAACATTTTATTTATTACATGTCAGCTTTCTATTGGTTGTAAATTAAATTAATTAAAATGTTATTTTCTTATAACCAAATCCGGATCCAACTAAAATTACCCGACCCAAATCCGACCCAACCTATTAAATAAAGAGGCAAACCCATTTCTTATATATGGATGCAGTTTATATGTGGATCTTGTTTCTGATATATGGTTGCAGTTTTATATGTCGATATCAACCATTCGATATAATATTTATTAGCGTGATCTGTTCATGTTCGACATTAGCTCCATTTAGATTGGGGCAACAGATTCATTCTGATGATAATAAGCACGGATGCAATATCTGCAGTTGCAATTGCTAGTCCCATGCTTAGCATGTATTCGACCTCTGGATGTCTTAATGTAAATGTGAGGAATTTTGAGGAATTGGGAGAAGCTGATATTGTTTTGTGCATTACTATGATTTCTGCTTATGGGATTTTTGTTATGTGTAATGAGTCAGTTCCTAGGAGTTTGGTTACCACGTTGGACTTCATCCAAGATATTATCATCACTGCTATCAGGTTCGAGAAGAAGTTAGATTTAGAAGAAATGGGTTTGCCTCTTTATTTAATAGGTTGGGTCTGGTTCGGGTCGGGTAGTTTTAGTTGGATTCGGATTTGGTTATAAGATAATAATATTTTAATTAATTTAATTTGCAACCAATAGAAAGCTAACACGTATTAAATAAAAAATTTAATTATGGTTTAAGAAAGATGTGTTTGTTGTAAGTATATATTTGAGCAATAAAGGTGGATGGAGGGGTATTTTTGGCCCACTATATAAACAGAAGATATTTTTGAACCAATTTCAATACTTGAAAGGTATTTCTGGCCCTTTTCTGTTTAATAATGTAAGAATTGGTGAACGTGCAATTCGATTAAGTACAAATAACCTAAAGCTAATGGATAGATGCCTTTTCCTCTTCAAGAGATGTGGATATATCAAATATTACAAATAAAAAACAGTGAAAACTGAATTCATACCTTGAACGTGAGCAAAGGAGATTTACCCGTTCAAAATTGCTAAAATGATTTCATGGACAATACTTTTATCTTTCATCTTTGAGTTTCGTACTGATAACATGTTGTAAAACTAAGCTAAAAGAGTAATAATATGAAGCAAGAAAGTAGACAAGAAATGAGATATCAAGACAAGAGAGGAGAGTTTTCTTATGTTTTCCAAGTATATTTCATGAGTCTACAAGTATTTCAAGTGTATATAATATGAGATCCTATGCTTCAATTTATAATCTTCATAGAGGCATACAAAGGTTGTAATAGCAAAACATTAAACAAGAAGATTATGGGGGAGGTTAAAGGGTGTGAGAGTTATACCCATAATGGCGTGGGGAGTAGTGGAGGAGTAACTATGCATCATGGAGAAGATTAGTGAGGGTATATTCTTGAAGTAGTGGACATCCACACTAACTATAATATTTTATAACAATTTATGTTTTTTGAATTCTTTGCCTTTTTTTTTATCTAATTTTAAAGGACTAAAAATTTCACCTTAAAATTAACAATTTTATAAAATATTACAGATTGCAATATTCATTCATTTCATCATCAAAGCTAGGGGTGTTCATGGTCTGGTTTGACTCGATTTTTGATTAAAATCAAACCAAATCAATAAAGACAGTTTTTTTTTAATATTCAAAACAAACCAAACCACAATAGTATACATTCTATCGATTTGGTTCAATTTTTATGAATTTTAACGATGTGTTTTTAGCATATAAAGTAATATAGCCATCACGCAGTAGCTAATGGAGACTTCAAGACAACAATAATGAGAACTTCAAGCAAGAAAACTTCATGTTACATAAATGCCAACACTTTGCTAATTACATAGCTAAAGAGTGATAAAGAACATAAACATCAACAACTAAGCCTCAGATGGGCCAACTTTTTATTTGAGGAATTTTTTTAAATAGCAAACATGAGTCCATAATTAAGTCTTTCGTAGCAACATTTTTCTAATTACATCCTAAAACAACTCGCCTCTCTTTCTTATTTTTTTCTTTTTCTTATTTGTATTTTATATTTTATATTTTCACATATCGCTATCTCTTTGTATTTTATATTTTCACCTCTCTCTTTGTCATTTTTTTTATGCTTTATATTTTATATTTTCACATCTCTCTCCCTTTTTGTATTTTATATTTTCTCCTTTCTCTCTTTCTTTTTTTTTAATTTTATAATCGTATAATTATTTGTTATTTTATATTTTCTATATCAAATGATACTATTTATATAAATTTATGATTTGTGTTTGGATGGATTAGCCGTGAATATATACAATTTATCATTTATATTTATATACAATAATTATATGCATTATTTGTATTTGCTAGAATCAATCATATACAAATATGCAATGTATTATTTAATACAAATTTATCGTTTGTGTTTTGATGGTTTGTATGTCAAATTTATCATTTGTATTTATATATAAACAAGCATCATTTGTATTTGCATGGTTCAAGTTGTATAAACATGTATCGTTTGATACAAATGTATCATTTGTATGATTCAACTTGTATCAATAAATACAAATACAAGTATTCATAGAAAAAGAATCAACAGTTCCTTTTTAATTATTTAAAAGTACAAATACAAAATAAATGAAACAATAAAAATACAAATGATGCAGTCAACTACAAATACAAAAACAAATGATGCAGTCAACTACAACTACAAATACAAATACAAATGATGCAGCTAATTACAACTACAAATAGTTCAAGAATTCATTGATATACAAAATATAAATACTAGGCATGGAAATTTATGTGGCACAACATTCAAACTCAATTTCGATAAGATCTCATGAAAATTTAAAAAAATTTGTATGATTGAATTCATCTCGCTGTGACGCTTGAGATGACATTGATCTTGGTCGGAGAAATAATATTTTTGGGGTTTTTGGATTTGTTATCCAAATCCATTAATAAATCGCAGCTCATAGTGGGGGGGGGGGGGATAGATATGAATACAAAATAAAAAATTGTGTTGATCTGCCATAAAAGCAGATCTCCACACTATGAACAAATGAACTGAAAGAGAGAAATTGACAAAGAAAATTGCAAGCACGATTTTGACTGAGAAAAAATCAAATGAATTGTGTTGAAAATGGAAAGAATTTTTTTTTTTGCGGAAAAAAATATTTAAGTAAGAGAGAGGTAAAAATTGAAATAAAAGTGATAGGTAAAAGAGGAGGAAAAAAAGAGCATGAAATGTGGAAAAAAATATTGAAGTAAGAGAGTGGTATAAATTAAAATGAAATTAATAAGTAAAAGAGGAAGAAAAGAAGGAGCATGAAACATGAAAAAACAATTAAGAGAAAGGTAAATATTGAAATGGAAGCGATAAGTAAAAGAGGATAAAAAAAAAAAGGAGCATGAAATCAGATAAAATTGGGCCATATTAAAATATTGCTAAAATTGTTGTGTAGAGTAATTTTTAACTGTTGTTATGTGGCATAAATAAGGACTTAAGTTTTTTAGTCACTGTAATTTTTCCTTATTTTAATTAGTTGAATAAGTTTTGGACTTGGAATGATCCAAAATTATGAAGAAGATAGATAAAATTTAATTAAAGATATATATATATATATATATATATATTTAATGAAAGATAGGCCACCTAGGCCCTTTGTTAGAACAAAAAATAATAAGATCTGTACACAAATGGGTCCAGGCCCAGAAGTGGCGCAACCCCGAAAAACATATGGTCCATGAATGCAACAAATATCTACAAACAAAGAAACATTGGAAATTAGCTGGTTTCATTGAGTCCGGAACGTCCAAATTATCCTAGTAGTATTATTGGTTTGTTTCTGTGGGGTCCCGAATGAATCCCGAGGGGTCCGTTTTGGACTTAGAGTTGTTATATCTAGTGCAGGTCATTCCTTCTTCGCGTTCGCGACCTCCACTATCGCTTTCGTGAAGCACTGGCTTCCTTCCCTTTGTATTAGCGATCCCCAAGTCGCATTCGCGAAGGGAAAATTAGTTCTTCACCACGATCGCAACGGTGGGTACCGCGATCGCGATACACTATCGATGGTTCGGGTCGGTTTTCTTCTTCACATTCGTGGCCGAAGGCTCACGTTTGCAAAGGTTCGGGTTAGGGATACTTTGCGTTCGCAACAAGGGGGCCTGTGTTTGCGAAGGTTAATGACCTGGACAGATTAAAAACCCTCTTTTCTACCCCAAATCATATTTTCTCCATTTTTGGACCTAGAAACCTAGAAATTGAGCGATTTCAAAGGGGTTTTCAAGATTTATTCCGTGGGTAAGTTTCCGAATCTTTATTCCATCATTTCCAAATGTTTTCATCATCAAAATAACTTCAAATCCTTGATTTTAAATGTGATTTTTGGGGGTTTTGCCGGTGAAGCTTTAAAATGGTTTTTCTTCGATTTGAACCCTGTTTCCAACTCATTTTCATGTGGGTTTTCAACTATAGACTCCTCATGATATGGGGAACATTATTTTTAAATAAGATTCTTGTTTTAACCCTTTTATTTTCGAACCTATTGTTGGGGTCCATGTTGGACCCGCCTCGAATATAATTGATATGGGTATCGTTGAGTTTCTTTTGACTTATAGATATCATATTTGGCTAGATTGATTGGTTTTGGTGTGGATTCGAGGCAGTCGAGCTTCCGGTTGAGGCTTTGGATGGTGTTTGGACTTGCGGATATTCATTTTAAGGCAAGTTGAGCTATACCTTGACTTTTCTAAAGTGATTATTTGTTGTGTGCTTGTTTGTTTGTATTTTTTGATTTGTTAGGATTGGGGGTCCCTCTTAGGTAAAATAGCGAGCATCTCCGCGGATACCAGAGTTTGTTGGTGGATTGTAGTTAGATTATTACCTTTCATAGTTAGTATTGTTGCTTGTAATTATCCTTAGAGTAGAATGTGGATAGATAACTTAGTGATATTGAAATACTGGTATTGGATACCTATTGTAGAGCTTGAATCTTGTTTAGCGGATATTATTAGGATGATTGGGGATTGATGACCTTTAGAGAATACTTAGAGTATAAGTAGACTTATAATAGTAAATGAGTCTTATCATATGGAATAAGCTAGGTTTGGGTAGTTTCACGATATATATTGTTATTGGGATTGTTGTTAATTGCATGTTGCCTGTGTGGAGCTTATGTTAACTTCACTATAAACTTGAGTAATTATTTTTAATCACGTGTTCGAGTGGGGGCTTATCTATATATTTCTTCTTAATTGAGGTGTATATTATTGTGTCGCCCGAGTGGAAGCTTGACTTGATATTAATGGTCATGTTTTACACATTAAATTCTTTATCTATTATTGTGTCGCCCGAGTGGGGTCCTGACTTGTCATCATAGGCCTTATCTGTGCATTTGAATGCCATATCTATTATTGTGTCGTCCGAGTTGGGGCTTGACTAGGCATTATAGACCTTATATGAGCATTTTTTGCATATTCATCATAGTGATGCCTGAGAGAGGGCTTGAAATTATAATATTGATGATTACATGACCATTTATTCTGTTGGTACCAAGTGAAAATTGATATCATGAATTATTGTTACATTGAGTTGATTCTGAGCTCACATATACATATGTTGAATGGATTTTTATCTTCATACTGGTTACTTGTGAGAATTATATCCTCATATCACGCATGCACATACACGATACATTTGTACTATTGAGACATTCTGATTTTATAAGAAAATGAGACACTTTATAAAATGCATATACCGAGGGATGTGTCAGTAAGGCTGATTTGAGACATGAGTTTGAGATTATGGAAAGCAAATGGGTTGCGAACCCCCCATGGGTCCTACTCGGGGAGCAGCATTGCTCGGTAGGTATAAGCAGAAAGTTATGTGATAACTTTCAAAGATTCATAATCATCACTACATTGCATTGCATCATTTGCTTTGTATTGTCATCCATGGTTTAGTTTGATAATATGTTAGTATTTACTATTGTACGGTATTTCTGTGTTAGGACCTTGTTTGTGATATTGTGTTTGAGCATTCATCTGACTTCATTACCTTATCTTACATCATCTTATATTGATTGAGCGCTTGAGATATTATGAGACTTGGGGTATGGCTGTGGCTCAATCTGAGAGACTATTGTATCACACCTTTTGGTAGCATGTTATACATTTTTATATACACTCTCTCTATTTTTATCCCATATTATTGGTTGATTATGATTGATTAAGCCTTACATATCTAATTAGTGAGTCTTCTTCATAAATAATTTCCCTTACATAATGATTATGGAATGAATAGTGTTGACTCACCTTGATTAATGTGCCTACCTTGTATTTGGGAAATATGTTTACCGTTATGTTGGGTTACCCTGATAGGATGAAGTGTTGTTATTATTGGATATATACTGTTAGGGAAACCTTGGGTAGTTGAGGCGGTGGTTCTCGCCATCACTTTAGATTAGGATCGGTTATCGACGATGCTTGCTGGGTATATATGATTTCATACTGTCACGACCCAATATTTGAGTCATGATGGCACCTACCGTAACCCACCAATAGGCAAGCCAAACCCTAGCCCAAAGAGACAAGCGAAAGGCTAACGGGCTGAATCTCAGAAGAACAGAGATGAGGTGGAAGTAGTCGTACTAATAAGCATGCTAGAAATAAAAAAACAAACAGAACCAAAATATACCTACACCGAGACTGAGAAGGAAGAGGACAATATGTATAAAGTCAAGAACCCCTCCCAAGACCTGGTGAGGTTAGAACAAGAACCACTACTATACATATCCAGAATACAAGACAGAAACCAAATATATATAATAAGTACAACAGTCTTGAGTGCAAAAACTATACAGTAGAGAAGGAGTAGGATCTGCCTCAAACGTCAGTAAGCTCACCCTGCTCTGGAGTCAGTGCTGAGAAGAGAGTCACGTTAAACTCGCCGAATAGTGCCTGGATCTGCATCGGAGAAAAAGATGCAAAAGTGCAGTATGAGTACCGGGGCAACGGGTACTCAGTAGGCATCATCGGCCGACTGAGCTCAATGTAATATAAGCAAGCTAAAATGCGAGGGTGCATGCTAAGTCCGGGGTATAAGTAATAAATACATAAGTAACTGCCGAGGCGTGTAGATATGCTTAGGAAATAAATAAATGTGATATCGAATAATTGATTAAATAAATGCGTAAGTAAACACATAAGTCAAACATAACCTATCTGGGCCCCCATAAACCCGATAGGCACACGAAAGAAAACAATAGCCCAGCCTGGCCCCCATAAACCGACGAGACACATAAGAATAGTAAATGCATAGTCACCAGTGTCTCAAAGCTGTATCAGTTTCCAGTAACCACAATAATCAACAAGAGTGCACCGGACTTGAACCAGCACCAATGTGTAATAACAAAAGGCCAGACGCCGGAATTAAATCAGACGCAGTAGGTAATAACAATAGGCCACATATATATCATATCTGCTGGAATCGAATCGAAACTCAAAGAACAACAGTATCATAACCACGGTACCCAGTACCAGAACTCATAGTGTACCACAATCTGGGGAGGACTCGAACCGAAACACCCAATAGTCAATAACCAAAATCATCATACCTGAATCAGTAGCCGAAGTCGAACTGGAACTCATCATAGCCAGTAACCAGAACAGAATCAAATTTCATATCATATCAGATAAACGGGGAATGCCCTAGTCCCAAGTCAATACTAGTATATAAGTACAGAAGCTAACCCCACAACATGCTACAAGTTAATCTCGGGGTTCTTATACGTCAACTATCTACTATAAACAATATGTATATACAAGTATGGGTATATATCATATGTAATGGAAAGGCGGGACCGCATTCTAAGTCAAACTAGCCGACCTCGATCAAATACAGTGCTACCAGGGACTAACAAGGCTAAACAGGACAACCGATTATAATCGGGGTGACTCTATCCCATCACAACCCTAATAGGTCATATAGGGCTTAAATAAGCCCAAAGATGTCAAAGTTCTGACAAGTCGACAAAAAGGGTAACGGGGCCTACTAACGGGTCCCAAAAACCAAGTCTAGTTATACCTGTCTAAGTTTGGGCTAAGTCTGCCTAAGCCTAGACTAAGGTCCAACGATAACATTCCCCAACCAGCAATCAACAACAACAATACTATCCAACCCCAAATAGGTTATCTGTGGCGTACCACGAGGATAACGGGCCTGGAATGTATTTGAATAGCCCTATCAGGCCTAGAAGGCCTAAATCACAGCAAACCACCACCACCAAGTTTATAATACCAGCCCACAACACCAGCACAATAGCATACATATATCACACATAAGCTCAATCTAAGTGTAAAGGAAGGTAAACCTAGCCTACCTGGACGCTGCCGCAAGCCTGCCAAAAGAACCAGCTATATAAGAGCCTTCCCCTTCCGAGAGGCCTCTGACTGTTGCCAAGCTACCAAAATAATAAACTACATGTCAAAACATGACTATTGATACCCATATTGCATTAGTTCGGGAAAATGTCCGAACAGTCCATGTGGGGCCCGCTTGTAAAATCGCAAAACCAAAACCATCACAGTGTCCCAAATCACCCCGTGATCAATAGTCACAACTAGCACCGCTCAATTTGAGCTTAAAATGTATCTCAAATATCAATACCAATCCCAACAATACCACCGTAAACGAAAACTACCGTAAAAATAAGAAAACGTACCATAGAAACGACGAGAATGAGTCCACGGACTCAAATATATAAACCCCTAAGCTCAAACCTTAATGGAATAGCCCAATATTTGAGCTTAAATGATCAAAAATGGTCTATGGAAATAAGACTAATTATCCAGGAAATAAGTTGTAATTTTGAGGTTAAAATTTATTTACATTTACCTATATGTTAGGCACATTATTTGTGCACATTACTTAATGACACTTGTGTCATACAAGGGTCAATTACTAGTAATTAGTGGCAAGATTGCACTTGCTGCCAACCTTCCCCACCTCCACTTGGAAAATGGGGGTGGAATCCCAATTCATTTTTATCCCATTATATATATATTCGGGTATTGCGTAGGTTCGTGGTAAAATAAATATAACATTTTGAATACACCATAATTAATAGAAAATTATTTTGTATAAAACCTCTATAAAATAATAATATTATTTTAACATATTTAGATTTACTATCTCCGCTTAAAATATTAATAAATTATAAAATTATTATAAAGTAGTATAAATATATCATAACTAAAGAATTTGATAAATTTCAAAGACATTTTCGAAAGGTAATTAACTACATCATTTTACCAAGTTCTAATTTAATTAAATATTTTACAACGTGCTCGGTCTAAATAACATTCTCAAATGAACTGCCCGGAAACCGAACTGTCAGTCCCAGCAAGTCATAAATAACTTGGGGCAGTTATAGAAAATCTCTAAACACCAAAAATGCACGAGAACGAGGGAAATGATCGGAAGGGTCATTACAACATCCACTACTAAAAGGACTTTCATTCGCGAAAGTCAAGACTAAGCACATACCTGAAGACGTGAACAAGTAGGGATATTGGGCTTGCATATCACGTTCAAGCTCCCAAGTGGCCTCCTCGATCGGACGGTGACGCCATTGTTCCTTAACCACTGGAATGTCCCGAGAGCGTAACCGTCTGATATCTCTTGCTAAAATGGGCACAGGCTCCTCCACAAATTCTAACTTATCGTCTAATTGAACTGCATCCCACTGAAGCACATGCGACTTATCCGGAATGTACTGTCGCAACATAGAAATATGAAATACCGGGTGAATAGATGAAAAGGCCGGAGGTAAAGCCAACACATATGCTACCTCCCTGACTGTCCGCAGAATCTCAAATGGTCCAATATATCTGGGGCTAGGATTACCCTTCCTACCAAACCGCATCACGCCCTTCATGGGAGATACTCGTAAGAAGACCCTATCACCAACTCTAAATTTCAACGGACGACGTCTACGGTATGCATAACTCCTCTGTCTACTCTGGGCTATCCGCAACCTATCTAGAATCACCCGAACTCGATCCAAAGACTCCCAGAGCAAATTTGTGCCACGAGGGTTGACCTCTGAAGTCTCGAACTATCCAACTGGAGACCGACACCGTCTACCATACAAAGTCTCAAATGGGGCCATCTGAATGCTGGAATAAAAGCTATTATTATACGTAAACTCAGCTAAAGGCAAGAATTGATTCCACTAACCCCCAAAGTCTAACACACAAGCGCGGAGCATATCCTCCAATACCTAAATCGTCCGCTCCGACTTTCCGTCGGTTTGAGGATGAAATGCAGTACTAAGGTCCACCTGAGTACCCAACTCCTCCTGGAAAGTCTGCCAAAAACTGATGGTAAACTGAGACCCTCTGTCTGAGATAATAGATACTAGCACTCCATGTAGGCGAACCACCTCCTGAATATATACACGAGCTAATCTCTTAGCACTATAAGAAATTCGAACAGGGATAAAGTGCACAGACTTAGTCAACCTATCTATAATAACCCAAATACTATCAAATCCACGAGAGGTGCTAGGTAATCCACAAACTAAATCCATAGTGACTCGCTCCCACTTCCACTCGAGAATGGGTAACTACTGAAGTAAACCATAGGGTCTCTAGTGCTCGGCCTTTACCTGCTGACAACATTGGCATCGATCCACCAACCCTGAGATATCTCTCCGCATACCACTCCACAAATAGTGCTGCCTTAGACCTCGGTACATCTTAGCTATCCCGGGGTGAATAGAATATCTGGAACTGTGCGCCTTGTGCAAAATCAACTGAATAAAATCCTCAACATTCGGAATACAAATACGGCCGTCAAACCTCAGAACTCCATCAGAACCCAAGGTAGCTCTCTTAGACACACCCCTCAATACCTGATCTCGAATGCTACGGAGACCGCTATCCTCAAGCTGACGACTCTGAATCTGCTCCAGCAAAGTAGATCTAGCACCAACACAAGCGATAACCCTCCCCGGGTCAGAAATATCCAAACGCACCATTGAGTTAGCTAAGGATTGAATGTCCAAAGCCAACGGCCGCTGAGAGACTGGAATGAAGGCTAAGCTACCCATACTCACTGCCTTCCGACTCAAGGCATCCGCTACCACATTCGCCTTGCCCGGATGATAGAGAATAGAGATATCATAGTCCTTCAGCAACTCAATCCACCTGCGCTACCTCGAATTAAGATCCCTTTGAGTCATAATATGCTGAAGACTGCGATGGTCTGTAAAGATCTCACAATGAACACCGTAGAGATAATGCCTCCAAATCCGCAGTGCAAACACAACCACTGCTAACTCCAAATCATAAGTGAGATAGTTACGCTCGTGCACCTTTAGCTGCCTTGATGCATAAGCAATGACACGACCCTGCTGTATCAGAACACATCCCAAACCAATACCATACACGTCACAATACATGGTGAAACCCTTGCCCTCAATTGGAAGAGTCAACATAGGGGCAGAAGTAAGTCGATCCTTGAGCTTCAGAAAGCTCGCCTCACAATCCTCAGCCTACTGAAATGGAGCCTCCTTCCTGGTTAGTATGGTCATAGGAGATGCAATAGATGAGAAGCCCTCAACAAATCGCCTGTAGTACCCTGCCAACCCAACAAAACTGCGAACTTCAGTAGGCAACGTGGGCCTAGCCCAACCTCGAATAGCCTCAATCTTCACTGGGTCTACCATGATACCGTGTCTTGATACAACATGCCCTAAGAAAGCTATAGACTCAAGCCAGAACTCACACTTTGAGAACTTGGCATAAAGCTGATGATCTCTCAAAGTGTGGAGCACAATCCTCAAATGTTGCTCGTGCTTCTCGCTGCTCCTTGAATAAACCAAGATGTCGTCAATAAACATAATCACAAAGGAGTCCAAGTATGGCCTGAATACATGATTCATCAAATCCATGAAAGCTGTTGGGGCATTAGTTAACCCAAAAGACATCACCAGGTACTCATAATGGTCGTACCCAGTCCTGAAGGCTGTCTTTGGGATGTCCTCAGCCCTAACTCTCAACTGATGATATCCAGATCTCAATTCTATCTTCGAGAATACTGCTGCACCCTGAAGTTGATCAAACAAATCATCGATACGAGGCATAGGATACATATTCTTCACCGTCACCTCATTCAGCTGTCTGTAATCGATACACATTTGCATAGACCCATCCTTCTTCTTTACAAACAAAACTGGAGCACCCCACGGCGACACACTCGGCCTGATAAAACCCTTCCCCAGAAGGTCCTGGACCTGAGTACTCAACTCTCTTAACTCAGCAGGATCCATACGATAAGGAGCCATAGAAATAGGTCGGGTGCCCAGCTCGAGGTCAATAATGAACTCTATATCAGGCTCAAGAGGTAGGCCAGGTAGGTCAGTCGGGAATACATCAGGAAACTCACGAACAACACAGACGGAGTCAAGCGATGGACTCTCAATACTAGCATCCCAAAAATAACTAAGGAATGAATCACATCCACTCAACATCAATCTACGAGCCCGAACATATGAAATAATCCCTATCGGTGTGCAGCTAATAGAACACTGCCACACCACCGGGGGTACACCGAGCATGGCTAAGGTAACATTCTTGGCAAAGCAATCGAAGACTGCATGATAAAAAGACAACCAGTCCATGCACAGAATCACATCAAAGTCTACCATGGCAAATACAATAAAATCAACTTGAGTCTCAAACTCCTGAATAGTCACCAGACAAGATCTATATACCCGATCCACTACTAAGGAATCACCAACGGGGGTAGATACACGTAAGGGTACAGATAATAACTCAGAACATAAACCCAACCGTGGTGCATAATAAGTAGATACATAAGAAAATGTGGATCCAGGATCAAATAATACAGAAGCTGACTGGTGGCATACGAAAATCATACCTGTAATCACAGCATTCGAAGCCTCAACCTTCGACCTAACTGGCACGACATACAACTGACACTGGCTACCACTAGTCTGAGCACCGACCTGACTACCAGTTCGACCTCCCTGAGCTCCACCTCGGGAACCCTGGGGACCACCCCGACTACCCTGTGCACCACCCCTGCCTATTGGCGGTATAGATCTGATAGGCTGTGCCATCTAAATTGAAGGCTCAATCGCCCTGCGCTGAGGACACTCACGCACGAAATGACCGACAACCCCACAAGTATAACATGCTCCTGGCTCCCTGCTCGGACTAGAAGATTTAGTCGATGAACTGGACTGACCACGTCCCTGAGGCTGACTACCAGAACCATTATAGGCGGGCTGACCCCTATCAAAAATTTGCAAGGCTGACTGTACGGGCCTATTAGGCTGATCCTGTCGCTGAAAAGACTGATGTTGCTACCGTAGGTACCTACCCTGAAACCCGCGGCCTCTGAACTGCGAGCTATTGTGACTGCCACTATAACTACCCTGAAATTGGAGTCTCTTATTGCTGCCCCCTTGGGCCTCGCGATCCATCTCCTCTATCGAATATACATGCTCAGCTATCTCAGCAAATGATTTCCCCAAAGTCACTAAACTCTGTGTGGCTCTGCGGAGTGTCAATCGCAACCCTCTGGCAGCATCTAATCCTCTCGTACTCATTAGGCAAGATCATAGTAGCATGTCTGGACAAATCATGGAATATCGCCTCATACTCAGCAACTGTCATAGACCCCTGTCTCAACCTGGAAAACTCATCTCGACGACGCTCACGCATGCTGTGGGGCATATACTTCCCTAAGAACACCTCGAAGAGCTGTACCCAAGTAACGAGTGGAGATCCAACTGGCTTGGAATCATGATAACCTCTCCACCATCTCCTCGCGACTATATCAAACTGATAAGCGATAAAATCTAACCCGCGCGACTCCACTAATCATAAATTTCTCAGCTTCTCGTCGCAGCTAGATAAGAAATCAAAAGCATCTTCTCCTGGTGTACCCGCAAACCTGGGTGGAGCTAATCTTAAAAAATGACTCAGCATCTTCTGCTCCTCGGCAGACATAACTGGCTGGACTGCTACCGGTACAGGCGGAACCTCAACTCTGGGTGCTGCAGCTGCAGGCTTCGCACCAATACCAACTCTATGTACTGTTGGCTGGGCTCTCTTGGCTGGCGGTCCTCCAACTAATCCCAGCAACTGCACCAAAGTATCTCGGAGTACTGAAGCATCAATAAATCCAGGTGGAGGCTGGGCTGCTCCCTGGCCCACCGACTGCTGTGGCGGCGGAACATCTAGAGCTATAATGGGTTCGGGTGACTGATCCCTAGTATGATCTCGGCCTGGGAATGCTACTATGCCCTACCTCCGACCTCTAGGTCGACATCGACCCCTAACTGGAGCAATCGCTGCAGGCTCGGGGTCCCGACCCCTGGCTATCGCACCATGCGTCCTAACCATATGTGTAAAGAGTGAACCAAATGAAAATCAGAAACCAACATAGGCCCGACGTACGGACATGAGTCAAGCAAATGAGAGACTCCACTAAGAATGCTCCGTAGCCTCCCGAGGATAGGATACAGGCGTTCCCGCACCGATCTGCAGGACTCTACCATATATTGGCTCATGTACCAACACTACCTACACAACCTAGGCTATGATACCAAGCTGTCACTACCCAATATTTGAGTCATGATGGCGCCTACCTAACCTACCAATAGGCAAGCCAAACCCTAGCCCAGAGAGACAAGCGATGGGCTAACGGGCGGAATCTCAGAAGAACAGAGATGAGGTGGAAGTAACCATACTAATAAGCATGCTAGAAATATAAAAACAAACAGAACCAAAATATACCTATACCGAGACTGAGAAGGAAGAGGACAATATGTATAAAGTCAAGAACCCCTCCCAAGACCTGGTGAGGTCGGTACAAGAGCCACTACTAGACATATCCAGAATACAAGACAGAAACCAAATATATATAACAAGTACAATAGTCCTGAGTGCAAAAGACATTATCGTAGAGATGGAGTAGGATCTACCTCAAACGTCAGTAAGCTCACCCTGCTCCGGAGTCAGTGCTGAGAAGAGAGTCACGTCAAACTCACCGACTATTGCCTGCATCTGCATTGGGGAAAAAGATGAAGAAGTGCAGTATGAGTACCGGGGCAATGGGTACTCAGTAGGCATCATCGATGCATGCTAAGTTCAGGGTATAAGTAATAAATACATAAGTAACAGCCGAGGCCTGTAGATATGCTTAGGAAATAAATAAACATGATATCGAATAATCGAGTAAATAAATGCGTAAGTAAACACACAAATCAAACATAACCTATTTGGGTCCCCATAAAGCCGATAGGCACACGAAAGAAAACAATAACCCCTCCTGGCCCCCATAAACTGGTGGGATACACAAGAATAGTAAATGCATAGTCACCAGTGTCTCAAAGCTGTATTAGTGTCTAGTAACCACAATAATCAACAAGAGTGCACCGGGCTTGAACCGGCACCAATGGGTAATAACAAGAGGCCAAACTCCGAAATCGAACCAGACACAGTGGGTAATAACAATAGGCCATATATATATCATATCTGTAGGACTCGAATCAGAACTCAAATAACAAGAATATCATAACCACGATACCTAGTACCAGAACTCATAGTGTACCACAATCCGGGGCCAGACTCAAATCGAAACACCCAATAGTCAATAACCAAAATCATCATACCTGAATCAGTAGACGGACTCAAATCGGAACTCATCATAGCCAGTAACCAGAACAGAATCAAATGTCATATCATATCAGATAAACGGGGAACACCCTAGTCCCAAGTCAATACTAGTATATAAGTACAGAAGCTAACCCCACAACATGCTACAAGTTAATCTCGGGATTCTTATAGGTCAACTATCTACTATAAATAATATGTATATATAAGTATGGATATATATTATAAGTCATGGAAAGGCGGGTCCGCATTCTAAGTCAAACTAGCCGACCTCGATCAAATACGGTGCTACCAGGGACTAACAAGGCTAAATAGGACAACCAGTTATAATCGGGGTGACTCAATCCCGTCACAACCCTAACAGGTCCTATAGGGCTTAACTAAGCCCAAAGATGTCAAAGTTCTGACAAGTCGACAAAAAGGGTAACGGGGTCAACTAACGGGTCCTAAAAACCAAGTCTAGTTATACCTGTCTAAGTCTGGGCTAAGTCTGCCTAAGCCTGGACTAAGGTCCAATGATAACATTCCCCAATCAGTAATCAAAAACAACAATACTATCCGACCCCAAATAGGTCATCTGGGGCGTACCACGAGGATAACGGGCCTGGAATGTATCCGAATAGCCCTATCTGGCCAAAATCACAGCAAACCACCACCACCAAGTTTATAATACCAGCCCACAACACCAGCACAATAGCATACATATATCACACATAAGCTCAATCTAAGTGTAAAGGAAGGTAAACCTAGCCTACCTGGACGCTGCCGCAAGCCTGCCAAAAGAACCAGCTATACAGGAGCCTTCCCCTTTCGAGAGGCCTCTGACTGTTGCCAAGCTACCAAAATAATAAACTACATGTCAAAACATGACTATTGATACCCATATTGCATTAGTTCAAAAAAATGTCTGAACAGTCCACATGGGGCCCGCTTGTAGAATCGCAAAATCAAAACCGTCACAGCGTCCCAAATCACCCCGTGATCAATAGTCACAAATAGCACCACTCAATTTGAGCTTAAAATGTAGCTCAAACATCAATACCAATCCCAACAATACCACCATAAACAAAAACTACAGTAAAAATAAGAAAACATATCGTAGAAACGACGAGAATGAGTCCACGGACTCAAATATATAAACCCCTAAGCTCACACCTTAATGGAATAGCCCAATATTTGAGCTTAAATGATCAAAAATGGTCGATGGAAATAAGACTAATTATCTAGGGAATAAGTTGTAGTTTTGAGGTTAAAATTTATGTACATTTACCAATATGTTAGGCACATTATTTGTGCACATTACTTAATGACACTTGTGTCATACAAGGGTCAATTACTAGTGATTAGTGGCAAGATTTCACTTTATGCCAACCTTCCCCACATCCACTTGGAAAATGGGGGTGGAATTCCAATTCATTTTTATCCCATTATATATATATTCGGGTATTGCGTAGGTTCATGGTAAAATAAATATAACATTTTGAATACACCATAATTAATAGAAAATTATTTTGTATAAAACCTCTATAAAATAATAATATTATTTTAACATATTTAGATTTACTATCTCCACTTAAAATATTAATAAATTATAAAACTATTATAAAGTAGTATAAATATATCATAACTAAAGAATTTGATAAATTTCAAAGACATTTTCGAAAGGTAATTAACTACATCATTTTACCAAGTTCTAATTTAATTAAATATTTTACAACGTGCTCGGTCTAAATAACATTCTCAAATGAACTGCCCGAAAACCGAACTGTCGGTCCCAGCAAGTCATAAATAACTTGGGGTAGTTATAAAAAAGCTCTAAACACCGAAAATGCACGATAACAAGGGAAATGATCGGAAGGGTCATTACACATACTCACCCTTGCTTTTCTTTCTTTTTTCTTATTTTTCTGGACCCTTGTGAAGGTATTGGTCTGAGTAGCAGTTTATAGATCGTCTTTTACTAGTATTGGCATTGCAGAGATTGAGGTAGTGGCTGATGGACTTCAAGCTTACCTGGATCTCTTTTTATTTATCTTATGTTTATCCACTTTTAAGATACTTTAATTATTAGTGTCTTTCTATATTTAGAGGCTTGTACTAGTGACAACCAGACTTGGGATATATCTTGATCTTTACTTTTTCTATATATATGTTTTGGATTTATTCTCTCTTCTTTCGCTTCTATAGTACCATAATTGTTAATTCGGGTTGGGTTAGGCTTACCTATATCGGAGGGTGTAACAGGTGCCATCATGTACCTGTTTGGGTCATAATAAATTGGTATCAGAGTCCCAGATTTATTGGTCTCATTAGTACAAGCCTAGTTAAGTAGAGTCTTGCAGATTGGTGCGGAGATGTCTATTATTCTATGTTTGAGAGGCTACAAGACTTTAAGATAAATCCATTTCTTCAGTCTATTTCATGCATTCATAGCATTGTATACCTCAGAATCTCTTATTCACTCTCTCACAGATGGTGAGCATGCATTCTTACTTGGGTAGTGATTCACAGCTTATGCTTTTTATGCGTGGTAAGATCAGAGTTTGAGGTAGAGGTCTGATCGAGTGGTTTAGACCAGCTAGAAGTCAGGTTAGAGTTGCCTCTCTAGATTTTAGAGTTGCTAGTGGTGGTAGGCGTAGTGAGTTAGAGGGGTTTGGGCCAGTGCATATACCACTCGTGACCATACCTATGATTTAGGATTGCTTGGTTTGAGTGTTGGGTTTCCTTCAGAGGGTGGCTCCTATTTTGATTCAACATGCTACTTCAGGGCTTCAGACTCCAGATGCATCTACGATTCCTTCTGGTTCTCTTAGTGTTGATAAGATATTGCCAAGGATTGCTCCACATCCAATGACTTTACCCTTTATGTCCATGGAAAGACAACTTGGATTTGTAGAGTTCATGAGGACAGATCCACCTCTAATCGATGAAGATCCTAGGGTTGATGCTTATATGTTCTTGCTTGGTTGCCCTGAGAGGTTGCACAGGTTGGGTTTGGTGGATTCTAATGGAGTAGACTTAACTTTCTTTCACTTCTTCAGACTAGCTAGACAGTAGTAGAGGACCTTTGTAGAGGGTGGACCAGTTGAGTCACCTCTTCTTTCATGGGATCAGTTTGCTTGAGTGTTTTTAGGGGATTTTGTGTGGGGATATGAGAGGTTTGCGGGCTAGAGGGTCTAGGGATTTGATGTTCATAGCGATATGCATGATGGAGGTCAGGATCTTCATAGTTATGCTTGGAGAGGGTTAGATCATGGTGTTCATTTGGGTTCTTTAGGCCTAGTTCAGCGGGCTCCGATTTCTTTGGGTTGCTTCTTATGTGAGAATCTTGGGCACTATAGAGGGGATTTCCCACAGCTTAGACAGAGATATTCTTCATCAGTTTCTCTGAGGGATAATAGATCCCAGTATTAGTTTTTACAGGATGGACTCGAGGTAGGATTTTCTAGAACGGTAGCCACAGGTATGGTTCTTGGTGCGCCTTTGTTATGCCTTAGTAGTATTTGACTGTGATTTTAAATTCTCATATGTGTTTAGCTATTTAACATTGAGTCTTGATGTGATTCATGAGTTTTTATTAGAGCTATTGATGTTTGATACCCCGTAGATGTTTATTTAGTGGTGAATCGGGTGTACCGATCCTATGTTGGGACTTGTTCAGATTAAATTGGTGGATTTTTTTTGATCGTTTTTAGTATTATGGACTTTGGTGCATTTGGGTATGGTGTTCTTGGGGTTTATGTCGTGGAATAGCGGTGGATTGATTCTAGGTTTTGATACACCTTTAGATTGTTGAATGGATTAGTTTTAAGGTTTTGGCATTTTGGATAGTTGTATGCCTAGCGGTACTTATTAGTGCTAGACCTTGTGATAGCCTAGACTTATGGTGTGATTGATTCAAAAGGATTGTAAGTAAAGGATTCTAGTTGGATAAGGAAAGATTTTAGGCATTTGGGCCTTGCAAATTGTTACTTCCTTAATGTTTAGCCTTTGTTTGCGTGAATTAACTAGTTGGCATTGAGACACTCCTCTATCATATTTAAAGGATTTCAGCTCACGAGGATTTTTGCTTTTGATTTGGAAAGATTTAGAATAGAAATGGGTACTTAGTTGGAGCATTTGTTACTCTTGTAGCTAAGTGGCTTGGTGGAATGTTCTTACTCATAAGCTTCGATTAAAGTATGTTTTATATTCTGTGGACTTTATGCTAAGGAATGTTGAATGAGAATCAAACCGGTCTAAGTTGTACCTTATTATTCCACGACCCCTGTGTTAAAGATTACTGAGTGGGAATAGAGTTAAGGGAAAGGATAAGGATTTTTGTACATAAGGAAAATTGTTACATTTAGAGTTTAGCCATTGGGCTTGAGATAGAAATTTGAATTCCTTATAGTGAGGTTCATTGGTAGCTTGTGCAAAGTCTAACGGTGGTTCCTCTCAAGTTTTGATTTGTGATTTAGGTGTCAATCAGTGAGATATAGTGGTTGTTGTACATTTTAAATGGGTTGATTTTCCTATTACCATGGGTTACTTATGTGAGTGGGATAGGAAAGACTCCTTGTTCTATGAGATTATTGAGGACTTTAGGTTGATTGATAGCCCCTATGTATTGAGGCTGCATGGGTTATTTTGAAGGGCTGCATGAGAGATTGATGTCATTTCTATGGTCACTTCTATGGTATATAGAGTCTTATGGTGTTTTTTTATTTTCCTTGAAGGGGTTGAGCATGAGGGAGTGATGATGGATTGGCGATCTGGTATGCTAGGTATGAATTTTGAGGTTTTAAGTATTTTAGATATCGGTTTCTGGCCTAGTAGCTTTAGCATGAGGCCATGGTGTGGTTTGTTTTGATAGGTATATTATCGGCCTAAGGTAGGTTGATTCAGTTTTTTGGTGGGTAGTTATGTGATTTATGGGCTCCTAGGCATTTTGTAGACCCGAGGATGATATTTGGTCTTGTGATGGTAGCTAATGTCTTGTGGTACCTTGGTAAGATTTAGGTTAACCGGGTATGTTCAGAACACCTTTTGTGTTCGACTCAGATTTTGGGTATAAAGGAAGTTTAGAATATAGAAATTCAATTTCATTGAGAATTTGGCCTTAGATGCTAGTGTTGTGACCTGGTCAGTCTTTATGTTGTAGATATCTGGTTCTTTGGTGAGACCGATAGTTCTTTGGTTGTGACTCTGCATTAGAGTTCTTTCTTTATGTTTCTCGAGGGAATTTTTCTATCCTTTAACTATTTTGGCATTTTCTTGCTTGTACGTTCGAGGACGAACGTGAATCTTAGTGGTGGATACTGTAATGATCCTTGTATTGCTTCTTAGAATTTTTTGCATTTTGACAATTTTGGCTTTCCTGTGGTTGCTTTATCTCATTTACGAGTTATAAGGATGGTTGGCACGGTTCCCGATACTTTCAAAAGTGCTTTAATAGAATTTGTGGTTTTGAACACCCTAAATGGGATAGTTTGACTTTGGTCAACATTTTGTTATCCTAGCCTCGGATGATGATTCTTACAGTTGCATTAGATCCGGAACGTCGATTTTGGGTTAGTAGCATGGCTAGTTCGGGTCCTAAGCCGTTATTTTACATTTTGAACCTCTGTTTGAAAATTTGTTAAATTTGGCCTAAAGGGGTCCCTTCGGCTTATTTGTTGTAAATGATCTCTTCTCAAAAATCTGAGGGTTCCATTAAGTTCGGAACATCAAAATTAGCCTAGTTTCACTATTAGTTTGTTTCTGTCGGGTCCCGAAAGAATCTCGAGGATCCGTTCAGAGGATTTTTGGTCTTAGAGTTGTTGTATCTAGTGTAGGTCATTCCTTCTTCTCATTTGAGAAGCACTGGCTTCATTCCCTTCGCATTCACGATCACCAGGTCGCGTTCACGAAGGGCAAATTAGTCCTTCACCTCGGTCACGATGGTGGGTACCGCGATCGCGATTGTGATGCACTATCGATGGGTCGAGTCGGTTTCCTTCTTTGCATTCGCGATCAAAGGCTCGCGTTCGCGAAAGTTTGGGTTTGGGAAACTTTTCATTCTCAATAGGAGGCCCGTGTTTGCGAAGGCCAATGACCTGGACATATTAAAAACCCTCTTTTAGGTCCCAAATCGTATTTTCTCTATTTTTGGACATAGAAACCTTAGAATTTGGTGATTTCAAAGAGGTTTTCGAGATTTCTACAGTGGGTAAGTTTCCAAATCTTTATTCCATCATTTCCGATTGTTTTCTTCTTCAAAATAACTACAAATCCTTGATTTTAAATATAATTATTGGGGGTTTTACCGGTGAAGCTTTAAAATGGTAATTCTTCTATTTGAATCCCGTTTCCAATTTGTTTTCATTTGGGTTTTCAACTATAGACTCCTCTTGATATGGGGAACATTATTCTTAAATAAGATTCTGGTTTTACCCCTTTCATTTTCGAACCTATTGTTGGGGTCCGTATTGGACCCGTCTCGAATATAATCGAGATGGGTATCGTTGGGTTTCTTTTGAATTATAGATATCATATTTGGCTAGATTGATCGGGTTCGGTGTGGATTCGAGAGAGTCGAGCTTCCGGTTGAGGCTTTGGACGGTGTTTGGACATGCGGATCTTCAAGCTATACCTTGACTTTTTCTAAAGTGATTATGTGTTGTATGCTTGTTTGTTTGTATTTTGTGATTTCTTTAGGATTGGGGGTCCCTCTTAGGTAAAATAGCGAGCATCTCCACGGATACCAGAGTCTGTTGGTGGATTGTAGTTAGATTATTATATTTCTTAGTTAGTATTGTTGCTTGTAATTATCCTTAGAGTGGAATATGGATACATAATTTAGTAATCTTGATATATTGGTATTGGATGCCTATTTTAGAGCTTGAATCTTGCTTAGTGGATTTTATTTAGATGATTAGGAATTAATGACCTTTAGAGAATACTTAGAGTATAAGTGGACTTATAATAGTAAATGAGTCTTATCGTGCGGAATAAGTTAGGTTTGGGTAGTTTCGTGATATATATTATAACTAGGATTGTTGTTAATTTTGTGTAGCCTGTGTGGGGATTATATGAACTTCACTATAAACTTGAGTAATTATTTATAATCGTGTGTCCGAGTGGGGGCTCATATGAATATTCCTTTTGAATAGAGGGGATATATTATTGTGTCGCCATAGTGGGGGCTTTACATGACGTTATTGGTCATGTTTTGCACATTAAATGGTTTATCTATTATTGTTTCACCCGAGTGGGCGCTTGACTTTTTGTCACACCCCGAATCCCATTGGGACGTGATTGGCACCCAAAGCCGATAAGGCTCGAGAGAACCAACCTTTGCTTATGTTCGTTCATATGCATGCCATAAGAAATACCATTGTCACGTAAGAACTTATCATGCTAATAACGAAATTCATGAAGCATATGATAAATATACACATATATGAAACTTGGCCGACAGGGCTATCAAGTCATCGTGGACATACACCTCTTACATTTGTCTTCCCACCACCGTCTACAAAGCCTCTAAAGATACATGATCACACCTATACAATATTTACATAATACCAAAACCTAGTGTACATAGGTGACGCGGGAAGCCCCGAAGCAACTGGAGCTCACCAAAGATCTGTAAATACCCGATAATAAATTACGGAGGTCTACTAGCACCTGCGCCTGCAGCAAGTAAAATAAATTTCCCAGAAGGGGTCAGTACGAATAATGTACTGAGTATGTAAGGCCATATGAAACTATAATAATACATAAGTACTGCCAAGAAATTAATCGTACGAGAAATAATCAATGTGGATAGACCTCCAACCTGAATGTGTGGAACCATGCTCATTACGTCTATTATTTCATTACTTGGTCAATTAGTCTTGCCATCCTCCTTCTTATAACAATTTTCATGTTTATATATATATATACTCACGCTAGGGATATATTCTCATCTCTTTACCACTATTTTCATTAACGTTCACTCAACTAGTTAGTGGTTCATTATACCTTATGGATCATCACCTTATAAGTATATAATACCGGGCCTCCACCTTTGGTGGGCTATAATAGATAAATATATAATACCGGGCCTCCACCTTTGGTGGGCTATCATAGATAAATATATAATACCGGGCCTCCACCTTTGGTGGGCTATCATATATATGTATAATACCGGACATCCACCTTTGGTGGGCTATAATAAATAATACCGGGCCTCCACTTTGGTGGGCTATAATATATAAATATAATACCGGACATCCAGCTGATCAGTGGGCCATAGTCATATATATATCATAATAATTCCATAACATAATATTAGGATTGTTCCATCTTGAACTTACACCTTTTACATAGTTATGAGAGTAACACATTAAAGATCATGACATTACTTGAAGCACACTCTTATTTATATATTACTTCACTCCTTTACTTCATGAAGTTGACATCTTCACTTATGAGGAATAATTATATTAACTTGCACATCACCTCTCTTATTACTCTTATGAGATTGATACTTTAACTTGTGAGAGATTAACACATTGAGGATCATGATACTATTGGAAACACACCTCAATATCTTGCTTCACTTCCTTACTTTCAAGAGAGTGATACGCTCACTTGTGAGGAGTAGATATATTAGTTCGCACTTTATCTCCTTCACTGCCCTTTTGAGATTGGTACAAACATATTCCTAATAATATTGGACGTTGGAACATGACATGATTGGAAAAATGCTTTTCAAGGATAAATAGATTCTCTTGGAATCTACAACATCATGACAACTTAGGAACTTCCATCAATAACTAAGAGATAAGTGAACCATGCTTCATCTAAGAGTAAAACACATATGAATAACAATATATATCAACCTTAGTTGGAATACTATAGAACCCCTTTGGAATGGAACACTTTTGGAACCTTAGGATACTGATCACTAATTACGATACATGTGGATATCAACTGTTCACCAACCTGAGATACAATACCTTAGAACATTTGGGACTTTTGACATGTTAGCCAATGAACAAGAGTCAACCAATGGACATGAGTCATATGATTCACCATTGAACAATGAGTAGAAAACATGTGAGTGACATTAGCCAACTACCGAATACGGAATACCTTAGAGCATTTCGGAATCAAAGGAGTACTAT
Organism: Capsicum rhomboideum; assembly: GCA_031232105.1. Taxonomy (NCBI): domain Eukaryota; kingdom Viridiplantae; phylum Streptophyta; class Magnoliopsida; order Solanales; family Solanaceae; genus Capsicum; species Capsicum rhomboideum. The sequence goes on along the minus strand of CP124713.1, from coordinate 128,329,316 downwards.
GACAATGCAAACACCATACGCTGCAGAGGGATATAGAAGAGTAACCTTACATACCTTCACTTCCAAGTATGAGTACACGAGTCTATATATGAACACAACAGTCCAGCTTCTTCCTTACGTCTTACTCTACAATACAAGTTCATACCGGAACTTACATTAGCAGCTAGTCACTATACAGGCGAACAAGACGACAATGAACTCTGTGACTACCTTATAACGTCATGCCATCCCTTGCAATACAATCCACTGCATTTCCATATCAACAACACCATAACATTACACACATTGACCAAAAGATTATACATTGATAGCATTTCACACCACACTTACCCTTTACGCTTCCTCATTATCATTCCGTCATAATTACCCTATCAAATTGCCTCATAACAACTTATGAACAATCATACATACTTAATATAGTCCAACATGCCTCCATACCACACTTTAAAGTCATTAAAACGACATCACAAGTTGATAATTACATCCATGAAGGGTATAGGGGTTTTGGGGGGGCAAAAGGATTCAAAAACAAGCAATTCGGAGTTCTGGGCCAATCCTCTAATCCACCTGCACCCGCAGGTGGATGACCTGCGTCTGCAGGTGACCTTTGGCAGTAGCCAGAGGCACCTGCGCGCCCACAGGTGCTTCGTCTGCGAGGGCGGGTGCCCGTTTTGGCCAAAAAGGGTCTCTTTTGGGTCTTTTTATGCAATGAATGGTCCATGATCATACTCAAACTTATTTTAACATAATTTTTATCATCTTATATTCCAAAAATCATCCATGGTCTCGCAACACACATAACAACACCCAAAACTACACTTTACGGCCTATACGTCACCAAAACCATAACCAATTTCACGATAGAAATTCCAAACATTATATAGCATGATAAAACAAGGTAAGACTATAATAACATGTTCACATGTAAATATTCAATCCATAAATTCCACTTCCTTCAAGATCACAAGTCCATGTTCAAGTTTACAAGACAAAACCCTTCACCGATTAAGCACACACAAGTTGTTTTACACATAGTGAACTTCCCACACTTCACCAACATAACCAACATGATATAAACCATATTACATGCATAAAATATAGTAAACCATAATAATAAACACTTACCAAGTCTTGTAAAAAGGTGCTCTTGGCCACAAAGATGAGAGCTTAGGGTTTAGTTGAAGAGAGAAATGTTGTGGAAAATTCTAGACAAAGCATGGGTGTCCAAATGGATAAAAAATATAATTTTCATGCTTTATATAGGCCCTCAAATCTCTTCTTATCCAATTCTCAACATTAATTACCATGTTTGAATGGGTCAAATGGAAGAATGGATTTTTTTCTCCCTTTGGGCCATGCATTTGGGCTTAAATTGAGCCCATTTGCATTTATTACTTTGGCCCAACACTTTCATGTACAAATCCTCTAAATTCTCATGGATGTTTAATTACTTCCATGTATATCACGGGAATCAATTTTGTTCGAAAATCTACAGGGTGTTACACTTTTCATCATAGACCTTATCTGTGCATTAGATTGTCATATCTATTATTGTGTCGCCCGAGTGGGGGCTTGACTTGAGAGAGGGCTAGGAAGTGATAATATTGATGACTACATGACCATTTATTCTTGTGGTACCAAGTGGAAACTGATATCATGAAGTATTGATATGTTGAGTTGATTCTGAGCTCACTTATACATGTATCAAATAGATTTTGATCTTCATACTGATTAGATATGAGCATTATATCCTCATATCACTCATGCATATTTATGTTATATTGGTACTACTGAGACATTCTAATTTTATAAGAAAATGAGACACTTTATAAAACGCCTATACTGAGGGATGTGTCGATAAGGTTAATTTGAGAAAGAAGTTTGAGACAATGGAAAGTATATAGGTTGTGAACCCCCCATGGGTCCTACTCGGGGAGCAGCATTGCTCGGTAGGTTTATACAAAAAGTTATGTGATAACCTTCAAAGATTCATCATCATCACTACATTGCATTGCATCATTTGTATTGCACTATCATCTTTGGTTTGGTTTGATACTGTGTTAGTATTTACTCTTGTACTGTATTTCTGTGTTAGGACCTTGTTTATGATATTGTATTTGAGCATTCATATCACTTCATTACATTATCTTACATCATCTTATATTGATTGAGCAATTGAGATATTATGAGACTTGGGGTATGGGTTTTGCTCAATCTGAGTGACTGTTGTATCGCACCTTTTGGTAGCATGTTAAAATTTTTATATACACTCTATCTGTTTTTATCCTATATTATTGGTTGATTATGATTGATTAAGCCTGATATATCTTATTAGTGAGTCTTCTTCCTAAATAACTTGTCTTACATATTGATTATAGAATGAATAGTATTGATTCACCTAGATTAATGTGCCTACCCCACATTTGGTAAATATGTTGACCGTTGTGTTGGGTTACCCTATTAGGATAAAGTGTTGTTATTGTGGGTTATAGACTATCGGGGAAACCTTGGGTAGTTGGTACGGTGGTTCTCGCCATCGCTTTGGATTAGGATCGGTTATCGACGATTCTTGCGGGGTACTTGTAGTTTCGTACTCACCCTTGCTTTTCTTTCCTCTATTTTATTTTCTACACCCTATGCAGGTATTGATGAGCCATGGTTACATGGCACTTTCGATGCTTAAAACAAGGAAAACATGCAATAACTTGGGTGTATTTGGTTGGTATGATGTGGTTTCTGTCTTACATTGTAGGAAAATAGGTTTTGAATGCAACAAATGATCAAAAGGAAGAATCAAACCCAAAAATGGAGTGTAAGAAGATGAGAGATAAGATCTGCACCAGATAGGGGATTCACGACAGCACTCACGTGCTGTGAGGACCACTCACGTGACGTGAGTGGCGACCGTGAGTCGACTTCCAGAGGATCAAAAGCTGCCTGATTTCCACGCCAGGCAGTCACATGGCATGACTACACTCACGTGGCGTGACTAGGTGGCGTGAGTTATGTCCTGAAGCTGTCAATGTAAGCCTGATTTCCACGACACTCACCTACGTGTCATGACTTGGTTCCACGACACAAAGTCACGATACCATGAAAGTTGCCGACTCTGTTCTCCTATTCTAATTAGGATAGGATTAGTTTTTTATCTATAAATACCCCTGTATAGTCCTATGTGAGAAAGGGGAGTCAGTACATTGTTTTGAGAGATATTTTCTATTGTTACTGAGTTCATAAACATATTATTTGTTTTGTAATCAAAAACCCTAGATTCGAGTTTTATTCATAATTGAGATTTTAGTTCTTCTTCATTATTGTGAGTGTGCAATTATGTTTTCATGTTTGAATTCTTCTTGTGTTCTTGCAATTATGAGTAGCTAAACTCATCAACTAGGGTTGTGTGAACCATGAGGAATTAACGAAACGGGTTAAGTGCAAAGCAATTCTGAACTGTTGTGAATGCACGTATTGTTATTTCCTTCGTTGTGATTGATCTTCTAACGGTTGCAAACATTAGAAACTCGTCTATATTTTAGACTTTCTTGAGAGAGAGCTAGAGATTGGGAAAAGAAAGCCTTAGTGGGAATAGTTATCTGAGATCCAGGACAAGGGTTAGTAGTGCGACGCTCGGAAACTGAGAGGAGAAGAGTTAAATTCGTCTAACCAAGGTCAAGAGACGTTTAGATGAACCTAACTTGTCAGATTTTGCGTGCAACGCAGCAGGGCAGTTTTACCAGCACCAATAACTGGTAGAGTTAAGGAATCATTGGGGATCACAGTCCTAGTAGTACTTCTCATATTGACTACAAACTCTATAATCAGAAATTGTTACAGTTATTGCTTACTTACAAACCCCCCCCCCCATTTTTACTTATTTGCCAACTACTCGAACTAGAACTTAACCTGCTTTTGTCCTAGTCCCTGTGGGATCGACCCTAACCTAGTTGAGTTCTATATTTGATACAGAGACCGCTTTATACTTCTTAGAAGGCATTTTGGGCGACATCAAATTTTGGCGTCGTTGCCAGGAAATACGGTTACTGAGTTGATTAGTCCTGGTTGGAGTTGATTGATTTTGTTTTTACATACTTTTGAGGGTACACGCTGGTGTATGCCCAATACTAGGAGTCAAGGCAATCCTCTGATTCCACTTGATCTTGAAATTGAAAGGACTCTGAGAGCTAATCGAAGAATGGTGAATACTGACGAAGTTCAGGACCCTGCAACTGTGGGAGGCATTCATCACCAACCAATTTAGCCAGTTGGTCATGAAACAGCGGATCAAACTACCACTCAATTGACACGTGAAGAGCAAGCTAGGCAAGCTGCTCTTAGACAAGCAGAAAGAGATAATCAAGCGATGCAAGAGGCAGCTCAGCGACTGGTTGAGGCTGAAGAGAGACAAAGAAGATTGAGAGCTCAACAACCACTTCAAAGACCGCATGTGCCAGTTTATGCTGATCCTGAGGAAGAAGACGTGGCCTACTTCGAGCCAATAAAGAATGGTGCCATTATTCCACCGAAATTACCTCCGGGCACTAAGTTTGACATTACTAGTGCCATGATTCACCTGTTAAACTTGAAGGGTGTGTTTGCGGGTCTTCCTACTGATGATCCAAATAGGCACGTGATGAATTTTGTGGGGGTATGCACCTCTTATAATTTTCCTGGAGTTGACCAAGAGGCCATTCGATTGAGATTGTTTCCATTCTCTCTAACAGGAGAAGCGACCTTGTGGTTGGCAGAATTACCATGAGGGTCCATCACTACTTGGCAAGAATTGAGAAATCAATTTCTGGAAAGGTTTTTCCCACCTTCCAAGATGCTGCAGTTGAAGGATGAGATCTACAACTTCAGACAACTACATTCTGAAGCACTTTATGAGACATGGATAAGGTTCAAGAAGAAGCTACAGAATGTGCCAAATCATAGGATGAGTGGTAGAAACTTACTTGAAATCTTCTACAGGGCTTTAAACGTCAATACTAAGGCAGCAGCAGATACTATCACTGGTGGAGTATTTATGTGTCTAAGGTGGGAACAAGCTTCAGAAATATTAGATCGCATCACTAACACCAACCTAGGATGGCATACTCGGGAAGCAGATACGCCGGCTGGCACATATGCTATTGGAGCCTCAGCAGCACAATGGGCTTTGGACGAATCGGTAGCTCAAGTGGTTGCTCAGCTAAGGACAGAAATTGGTCTTCTGGCCAAATAGATTGCGGCTAGAGATGTTGAGAAGGTGCATGCTATAAGAGCACAAGGTAAAATGCCTAGACATGATAATAGTGAATGTGATGAGGAGGATAAATACCTGGATCGTGAAGTGACGGGTTTACGAGCCAAGGGCCAAGGGTATAATTAAGACTCTTGGAACTCGAGGTAAGGGAATCAAGGTCGAAACTACTATGGAGATAATTACAACAAATCAGGATATAGAGATAGAGAATGAGATCGTGACGGTGATTGGAGTTGAAAGAATGATTATAGAGAGAAGAGTCGCCTTTATGTACCATCAGGAAGCCGTGATGATGAGTCTGGAAATTCAAGGATGGAGGCCCTTCTTAATAAACTGGTCAAAGGGTTAGGGAGCAAAGAAAATTGCTTGAAGTAGATTAGGTCAGACATTTTGGGAATAAGTCAGAAAGTGGAGTCTCATTCAACCTCCATTAAACAGTTGGAGCAACAGTTCATACAGATATAGTTGGCACTGAACCAGCGTCAGCCAGGCACCCTTCCAAGCAACACCATCCAGAATTCAAAGAATGACAGCCATTGTTTGGCCATTACTACTAGAAGCGGGAAGTGCACCACAGATCCACCTATACCTGCCGGCAGTGGTAAGAACAATGAGACGATGGTTATTGATGTAGAAACTGAGTTAGAGCCGGATAATTCAAAGGGAAAAACATTTCCAGAGCATCATGATACTAGCAAAAAGGCGAAAGCTGAAAAGAGGCAGCAAAAGGAGGTACCACAAGAGCTTAAAACTATCCCACGACCTCCTCCTCCTTTTCCTCAAAGGTTGAAAAAGAAGGCTGAGGAAGGAAAATATCAAAAGTTTATCACAATGTTGAAGGAGCTGTCAGTAAACATCCCTCTTGTTGAGGCATTGGAGCAGATGCCAGGTTATGCGAAGTTCATGAAAGACTTGGTGACAAAGAAGAGAACTGTCTGTTTTGAGCCAGCAGATAACTTACATCATTGTAGTGCAGTTGCTTCACGTTCCCTAGTTGAAAAGAAGACGGATCCAAGAGCTTTCACAATCCCTTATACTATCGGGTCCTACAACTTTTGCTAAAGCACTTTGTGATTTGGGTGCTAGTATTAACTTAATGTCGTTAGCCGTTTTCAAGCAGTTGGGATTGGGAGAACCAAAACCAACCTCTATGAGACTTTTCATGGCCGATAGGACTGTGAAAAAGTCGGTGGGCATTCTGTATGATGTTTTGGCAAAGGTTGAATCTTTTATATTTCCGGCTAACTTTGTAATCGTAGATTGTCAAGTAGACTTCGAGGTTCCATCATATTGGAAAGACCATTCTTTGCCACTAGTCGTGCACTGGTCGTCATGGAAACAGGGCAGATAAAATTCAGGTTAAATGATGAACAAGTCACTTTTAATGTTTGTCATTCCATGAAGCAACAAAGAGATAAGTGGGTGATTTCGGTAATATATGTGGTTGATAATAGTGATATTGTTGTGTCTCTTAAAGAAAGGTTGGGGGTAGAAGCTCTTATGGCCGTGATTATGAATTTTGATAGCAACGCTATTGAGGAATATAATGAGATGGTTGGTGCAATCACTGGTAAGGGAGCATAAACTTATGCTCCAAAGAAACTTGATCTGGATTTGAAGAATAGGGTGACCCCACCAGCTTATCCATCTATTGAAGAGCCTCCAGTTTTGGAGCTTAAGGCTCTTCCACGACACTCACCTACGTGACGTGACTTGGTTCCACGATACCAAGTCACGATACCGTGAAAGTTGCCGACTCTGTTCCCCTGTTCTAATTAGGATAGGATTAGCTTTTTATCTATAAATACCCCTGTATAGTCTTATGTGCGAAAGGGGAGTCAGTACATTGTTTTGAGAGATATTTCTTATTGTTTCTGAGTTCATAAACATATTATTGGTTTTGTAATAAAAACCCTAGATTCGAGTTTTATTCGTAATTGAGATTTAGTTCTTCTTCATTATTGTGAGTGTGCAATTATGTTTTCATGTTTGAATCCTTCTTGTGTTCTTGCAATTATGAGTAGTTAAACTCATCAACTAGGGTTGTGTGAACCATGAGGAATTAACGAAACGGGTTAAGTACAAAGCAATTCTGAACTGCTGTGAATGCATGTATTGTTATTTTCTTCGTTGTGATTGATCTTCTAACGCTTGCAAACGTTAGAAACTCGCCTCTATCCTAGACTTGCTCGAGAGAGAGGTAGAGATTGGGAAAAGGAAATAACGATAGAGATTTGAAGCTATCAACCTTCATCTAATAATTTGAGCCTTAGCGGGAATAGTTATTTGAGATCCAGGACAAGGGTTAGTAGTGCGACGCTTGAAAATCGAGAAGGGAAGAGTGAAATTCGTTTAACCAAGGTCGAGAGACGTTTAGATGAACCTAACTTGTCAGATTTTGTATGCAACACAGCGGAACAGTTTTGCCAGCACCGATAACCGGTAGGGTTAAGGAATCATTGGGGATCACAGTCCTAGTGTACTTCTCATATTGACTACAAACTCTATAATCAGAAATCGTTACAGTTATTGCTTACTTACAAACTCCCCCCCCCCAGTTTTTACTTATTTTCCAACTACTCGAACTAGAACTTAACCTACTTCCGTCCTATTCCCTGTGGGATCGACCCCAACCTAGTTGGGTTCTATATTTGATACAACGACCGCTTTATACTTCTTAGGAGGCATATTTTGGGCAACATCAGGTATTCGATCGATTAGCAGTTTGTAGATCGTCTTCTTCTAGTATTGAAGTTGCGGATATCGAGGTAGTGGATGATGGACTTCAAGCTTTCCCGGATCTCTCTTAATTTATCTTATGGTTAGCCTCATTTAAGATACTTTAGTTATTAGTGTCGTTCTATATTTAGAAGCTTCTACTAATGACAACTAGACCTGGGATGTATCTTGATCTTTACTTCTTCTATATATATGTTTTGGGTTTATTCACTCTTCTTCCACTTCTATATTACCATAATTGTGAATTCGGGATGGGTTAGGTTTACCTGTACCGGAGGGTGTAACAGGTGCCATCACGTGCCAATTTTGGGTCGTGACAAGACTCCAACCCGATGTTTTACCCTTTTGATGTGATGGAACTTGAATATATCAGCTTACCCTCAACTAATGACAAAGTAGGCCAAGTGCAATAGACTCATCCTCGAACCTCTTAGATTTGCTCTTAACAATGCCAGTTAATTGAGTCTTATTTTCATTTATAGAATTTCCTGCATCATCTCAACAATGTAATTAGTGTAAGCAAATTTGATAATATAAATCATGAAAATACCACTTAAAATTATCTTCCTTGTTAACTTTATAGTAGGGGGTGGATCATAAAATCAAAGTTATAATACAGGAAAGCAGAATACTTACATTTTCATCAAAAAATTGATAATTCACCCACCCCCTTAATAAATTCCGATCCGTTTCTATATCTTATGAAGTAAAACAAATATTCAAGCTTTAAATTAATCATACAATGGTTAGATATTTAAATAATATCACAGTATGTACTAGTGGATTTAATAACAATAATTACAAATTGATGAATCTTTCTTTTCTCGGGAAAAGAATTCCCTGTTTGTTACAAAAATGATTTTCAATTATGCAATGTATTACTATGATATCTCAAAATATCATAAAAACAAGGACAAACATATTTATGTAAGATGTCCGTTAGACATTTTTTTTTATGAAGCATACTAGTAACTAGTAACAAGGGAAAATAGATAGCATAGTGCCATTTAATAATCGGAAAATGGCCAGAAATACCTTTCAAATATTGGAATTGGTTCAAAATTACCCTCCGTTTATATATTGGGAAAAAAAATATCCCTTCATCCACCTTTATGACTCAAATATACCCTTGCAACTAACAGACATTTGTTAGACCATAATTAAAAAATTTATTTATTGCATGTCAGTTTTTTATTGGTTGCAAATTAAATTAATTAAACTGTTATTATCTTATAACCAGACCCAGATACAACTAAAATTACCCGACCCAACCTATTAAATAAAGAGACAAACCCATTTCTTATATATAAATGCAGTTTATAAGTGGATGTTGTTTCTGATATATGGATGCATTCTTATATGTCGATATCAACCATTCGATCTAATATTTGTTAGCGTGATCTGTTCGTGTTCGGTACTAGCTCCATTTAGACAGGGGCAACAGATTCATTCTGATGATATAAGCACGGGTGCAATATTTGCAGTTGCAATTGCTAGTCCCTTGCTTACAGGGGCGGACCTATGGCCAAATTTTTGGTGCTCCGACACCCGTTAAATTCGAGGCAGACTAGGTATAATTATATAAAAAATGTATAAAAATTGGTATAAGATTTAGAAAAGCACCCAGTAAACCAAGAAGATAGTCGGGTGCTTTAATTTCCAATCGGAACCTTAAAGCTTTAGGCATCAATATGCTTGTTTGAACCTCCCGAGCACCCAGAACCCCTAAATCCTGGGTCCGCCACTGCTTGCTTAGCATGTATTCGACCCTTTGGATGTCTTAATGTAGCTGCGAGGAATTGGGAGAAGTTGATATTGTTTTGTGCATTACTATGATTTCTGCTTGTGGGATTTTTGTCAGAGGCGGATCTAGAATTCGAAAACTTCCGGGTGCCACACCGCTTTGAACGGTAAGTACGTAGCATTTTGTTTAAGTGAAATCAATACTAGAAAGGTGATATAAATAAAATACAGATCAACATTGTACACAAGGAGCCCCATAGCCTGTTGGTTTTGGTACCAACTGCTCACTTGTTTTAATGGGTGCCATGTTTAGTATTTATACGTTTAAGTATACATATATACACATATACACATATATACTGAGTTTTGACCGAGATGTTCGAGTGCCGTGGCACCCCCACAGTTGTACATAGATCCGCCCCTGATTTTTTTGTTATGTGTAATGAGTCAGTTCCTGTGAGTTTTGTTGCCACCTTGGACTTCATCCAAGATATTATCATCGTTGCTATCAGATTCGAGAAGAAATTAGGTTTAGAAGAAATGGGTTTGCCTCTATATTTAATAGGTTGGTTCAGGTTTGGGTCGGATAGTTTTAGTTGAATCCGAATTTGTTTATAAGATAATAACATTTTAATTAATTTAATTTGCAACCAATAGAATGCTGACACATAATAAATAATTTTTTTAATTTTAGTTTAAAAAATATCGATTTGTTGTAAGGGTATATTTGAGCCATAAAGGTGGATGGAGGGGTATTTTTGGCCCAATAGGTAAACAAAGAATATTTTTGAACAAATTTCAACATTTGAATGGTATTTCTGGCCCTATTCCGTTTAATAATGTAAGAATTGGTGAACGTGCAATTGGATTAAGTACAAATAACCTAAAGCTAATGGATAGATGCCTTTTCCTCTTCAAGAGATGTGGATATATCAAATATTACAAAAAAACAGTGAAAAATGAATTCATACTGATAATGTGGATATATCAAATACCCGTTCAAAATTGCTAAAATGGTTTTATGGACAGTACTTTGATCTTTCATCTCTGAGTTTCGTACTAATAATGTGTTGTAAAACTAAGCTAAAAGAGTAGTAATATGAAGCAAGAAAGTAGACAAAAATGAGATATCAAGACAAGAGAGGAGAGTTTTCTTATTCTTTCCAAGTATATTCCATGTGTCTACAAGTATTTCAAGTGTATACAATATAAGATCCTATGCCTCTATTTATAGTCTTCATATAGGCATACAAAAGGTTGTAATAACATAACATTAAACAAGAAGATTATGGGGGAGGTTAAAGGGTGTGAGAGTTATACCCATAATGGTGTGGGGAGTAGCGGAGGAGTAACTATGCATCATGGAGAAGATTAGTGAGGGTATATTCTTGGAGTAGTGGACATCCACACTAACTATAATACTTTATAACAATTTATCTTTTTTGTAATTTTTTGGCTTTTTTTTTCTTATTTTAAAGGACTAAAAATTTCACCTTAGAATTAACAATTTTATAAAATATTACAAATAGCTATATTCATTCATTTCATCATCAATGCTAGGGGTGTTCATGGTATGGTTTGACTCGATTTTTGATTAAAATCAAACCAAACCAATAAAGATGATTTTTTTAATATTCAAACTAAACCAAACCACAATAGTATAAATTTTATCGATTTGGTTTGATTTTTATGGGTTTTAACGATGTGTTTTTAGCATATAAAGTAATATGGCCAGCACGCCGTAGCTAATGGAGACTTCAAGACAACAATAATGAGAACTTAAAGCATGAAAACTTCGCGTTACATAAATGCCAACACTTTGCTAATTACATATCTAAAGAGTGATAAAGAACATAAACATCAACAACTACACTTTAGATGGGCCAATTTTTTATTTGAGGAAATTTCTTAAATAGCAAACATGAGTTCATAATTAAGTCTTTCATAGCAACACTTTGCTAATTACATCCCATAGCAACTCGCCTCTCTCCCTTATTTTTTCCTGTTTCTCTCTCTCTCTCTCTCTCTCTCTCTCTCTCTCTCTTCTATCTCTAGCCTCTATCTCTCTTTCTCATTTTTTTCTTTTTCTTATTTGTATTTTATATTTTACATTTTCACATATCTCTACCTCTTTGTATTTTATGTTTTCACCTCTCTCGTTGTCATTTTTTTCTTTTTTTTTTATACTTTATATTTTATATTTCACTTCCCTCTCACTTTTTGTATTTTATATTTTCACCTTTCTCTCTTTCATTTTTTTTATTTTTTATTTTAATAATTTTTTGGTATTTTATATTTTCTATATCAAATGATACTATTTATATAAAGTTATGATTTGTGTTTGGATGGTTTAGCCGTGAATATGTACAATTTATCATTTGTATTTATATACAATAATTATATGCATTATTTATATTTGCTTGAGTCTATCATATACAAATATGCAATGTATCATTTAATACAAATGTATCATTTGTGTTTTGACTATTTGTTTGTCAAATTTATCATTTGTATTTATATATAAACAAGCATCATTTGTATTTGTATGATTCAAGTTGTATAAACATGTATCGTTTGATACAAATGTATCATACCATTCATATTAATGAACACAAATACAAGTATTCATAGAAAGAGAATTAACAGTTCCTTTTTAATTATTTAAAAGTACGAATGATGCACTCAGTTAACTACAAATACAAAACAAATGAAACAATAAAAATACAAATGATGCAGTCAACTACAAATACAAAAACAAATGATGCAGTCAACTACAACTACAACTACAACTACAAATACAAATGATGCAGTTAATTACAACTACAAATAGTTCAAGAATTCATTGATGTACAAAATATAAAACTAGCCATGAAAATTTATGTGGTACAACATTCAAACTCAATTTCGCTGAGATCTGGCCATGAAAATTTAAAATTTTTTGTATGATTGAATGTATCTCGTTGTGACGCTTGAGATGACATTGACCTTGGTCAGAGAAAGAATATTTTTGGGGGGTTTGGATTTTTTACCTAAATCCATTCATAAATCCTACTTTCGCAGTTCATGGTGGGGGGGGGGGGGACAAATATGCATACAAAATAAAAAATTGTGTTGATCTGCCATTAAAGCAGACCTTTACACTATGAACAAATGAATTGAAAGAGAAAAATTGACAAAGAAAACTGCAAGCACGACTTTGATAGAGAAAATCAAATGAATTGTGTTGAAAATGGAAAGATTTTTTTGTGGAAAAAAATATTTAAGTAAGAGAAAGGTAAAAATTGAAATAAAAGTGATAGGTAAAAGAGGAGGAAAAAAAGAGCATGAAATGTGGAAAAAAAATATTGAAGTAAGAGAGGTAAAAATTGAAATGAAAGTAATAAGTAAAAGAGGTGGAAAAGAAGGAGCATGAAACATGAAAAAAAAATTAAGTACGAGAAAGTTAAAAATTGAAATGGAAGTGATAAGTAAAAGAGGATAAGAAAAAGGAGCATGAAATCAGTTGATAAAATTGGGCCCTATTAAAATAGTACTATAATTATTGTGTAGAGTAATTTTTTAACTATTTTTATGTGGCATAAATAAGGACTTAAGGTTTTTATTCACTGTAATTTTTCCTTATTTTAATTAGTTGAATAAGTTTTGGACTTGGAGTGATCCAAAATTATGAAGAAGATAGATAAAATTTAATTAAAGATATATATATATTTAATGAAAGATAGACAACCTAGGCTCTTTATTAGAATAAAAAATAATAAGATCTGTGCACAAATGGGTCCAGGCCCAAAAGTGGCCCTAACCCGAAAAACATAAAGTCCACGAATGCAACAAATATTTACAGACAAGAAAACATCTGGAAAGCAACAAGGAAAGTACATTGCCATTTCTTCTTCTTCATCTTGTCTACTATAACAGCTATCAATGAGGTCCCAAAAATCGATGAAGCCATTGAAAGGACTGAAAGATAAGTAAACTCACCACATCCATCAACTGTGTCTCGATTCAAATAGATGTTAAGCTCGGATAGAATCACTATAGGAATTTAAAACTCTCACAAATGCCATGAATATGTTTCATTGAAGACTTCTTTAGCTTAAGCACGATGAATCTAAATAAGATTGGTTTTGATAAGCTCACTAATCTCCTTCTTTTTACAACTCGAGATTGGTCAATTTACCGTCGATTCAAATCCTCTAGAAGGATGAGCTCCTAATGGAGCTAATACCACTGCACAAAGACTAGAACCAACGGATCCATTAATCAATGTGAGCTCCGATGCCATATCTCTGATCAAAAATCCCACTGTGTCTCTCAATGTAAGTGCGTCTTTTGCGTCTTCTCTGCTTGTTGAAATGTTGTGCTCTTTTATCCTCTTGCAGCTGATTGAAAAGTATAATCCTTATTTTGGCATTTTATAATAAGCAAATTAGGAATTTAATTTTTATCCATGCTAATTATTGTCTTGCCACTAATTGGTACTTCCTGAATAATAGAAAATGTTAGAATATTTGTACCTGCAAAAAAAAATAAAATAACATTAGCAAAAAAATCTATCAGTCTATTGCCCTCTGTTAAGGTATGAACCACCTCCACCATCCCTGGAATATTCTTTCTCACGACATCAATCCAATTCACCTCCATACATATGCTCCAAGGAATTCCCAAAAATTGTCCAATACCTTCTTCAAAGTGAGTGAATCAGTTTCAACAATCACAAGGAGAAAATCATAGGTTATCCAGTGTTTCAATCCACTTCTCAAAGCTATACTTTCAGCTTCCAGGATAGTTCCTTCTCCCACAAATTTTGTTTCAGCATAAATTAAGTCCCCCTCACCATTTCTAATGCAAAAGGCACTAGAAGATGGGCCAGGATTCCCTTTTCAAGCCCCATCAACATTATATATATAGAAACCATTGCTAGGAGGTTGCCATTTTATCACTTTGCATACTACCATAGGTGTGTATTCTTCAAAGTATTTCACAATAATGGGCCAGTTATTAGGAATACCCTTTTACCAAGGATACATGATAGTAGCAAATAGATGTATGTTTCTGTTGATTTTCATAACCATGGTATAAAAGGACATCCCCCCCTCCCATGATAGATTATGTTTCTCCTCTTCTACATTTGCCATACCACCATAGCTGTAATAACCATAAATAAAGGCTTAAGCTTAGTAACATATTCTGCCTGCCACCACTTTAGAATAGTGTCTTTGAGCTGAATGAAAGGCCCATGAAGCCCAACTGCATTAGCAGAAATTTGTCAAATCTTTTTAGTATCGGGACATACAACAAAACGATGTTCAAAAGTCCCCATTGCTGAATTGTTACAACAATAACACTGTACATTGTCCACAATCTTCATCTTAACCAACCTCTCACCAATAGAAATTCTTTTTTTACACTCTCTCCAGAGAAGAAAAGAGATTTTAAAAGGAAGATTCTTGGCCCAAATATTTGTAAAGAACTGATTTTTCTCCTTCACCATCCTCAACAGATTCCAGGTACCCTCCACAGTAAATTTTTCATTTCTATTTAATAATTGGTGCAACAGATATTCATTCCAGTTGTTCTGCAGCATTAAATGATTTACATCTTAAAAACCATCTTGCAAAACATGAGAAATAGGTAACACATAATATAAAGCACCTAGTTGGATTCAATTACCATACCAAGTACTAGCATGACCACATCTAGGCTCCTACCATATTTCTTGATAAAAAAAATCCCTTGCTTCTAGCATATACTTTCATGTTTGTGACCCTCCCTTCCACTCCACTATTTGGAGTCTATGCCTCTTACAATATTTAATCCACATGAAGTTTGCCTATAGAGATATTTTTTCCTGAAATTTCATCATAACTTTGAAAATAAAGCCTTTGATACATCAAATAATGACCTGAAACCAAGCCTTCCTTCCTCCTTTGGACAACATACATCTGTCCATGCTACCCAGTGCTTGTTTCTTCTGTCCTCCTCAAAATTCTACAAAAATCTTGCAAAAATTCTATAGCGATCATAAATTACACATTTTGGAGGATTAATTGTAGATAATAAATAAATGGGGATGCTTTGCAACACACTATTTATCAATACTGCTTTACCTCCAAAAGATAGTAACTTGCCTTTTTAGGCTTGTAATTTATTCTGCACTTTTTTTACCAACTCAGTAAAATAAAATTTTCTTTTCTTAGCAAGTCCAATTGGGCATCCAAGATATATTAAAGAAAATTTATCTTTACTGAAACCAGTAACCTCTTCCACTTTCTGAAAAATAGAATGAGAAATCTTATTAAAAATAAAGAAAGAACTTCTTTTCTTATTGATTTTCGGACCAGACTGCCTCTCATAAGCATGAAGAGTTTCCATAATTATTTGTAAGGCCTTCCTTTTCACAACACAAAAAATGATGGTGTCATCAACATATGCTAAGTGATTGATGTTGTCACTCCACTTAGGTATTTCAAAACTCTTGAACTCCTTGTTATAGAACAAATTATTTAGAGCTTTAGAAAGTACCTCATCAACAAGAATGAATAGAGCAGGAGATAAAGGATCCCCTTGCTTTACTCCTCTAGTAGAGTGAAAAAAGCCATAAGCCTGTTCATTTATAAGGATTGAGTACCAATTGTTTGCCACTAATCTCTATATCTTGTCAACAACAAGATTATCAAACCCCATAACCTCCAACACTTTCATCAAGAATTTCTAATCAACCCTATCATAAGTCTTTGCCATATCTAGTTTTATAACCACAGTGTATATGTATATATATAATATTTTAAGTATGTATATATTTATCTCTTTCATTTCAAATTTTTTGGGATTAACACCAAACCAAATAAAATGTTATCGGTTTGTGAAACTTTAAAACTAAATCAAATCAAACCAAGTCGGTTTCGGTATATTAAGTCGGTTTAACTTGATTTACCGGTTCAGATAGGTTTTTCGGTCTCATTTGAACACTTCTAATCAATGCTATTAATTTCTTTTCCTAAAAAATTCTAAAATTATTCTTTTACAATTGTATGCTTTTTCCTTCCCATAATCTCATCATTAATGTTATTTATATCATTTCCTTAAGTCACTTGTTTTCCTTTCTTTGTTCTTATTACTTTTTTAAAAAAATTTATTCAATCAAAGGAGTTAGTTATTATAACATTATACACATTGCTTTTTTTCTACAGAATTTTAAATTTAATTAGTCAATTTTTAATCTTCCACAATTATTGTGCTTCTTTATTAATAGGGAAAAGGATAAAAAATACCCCTCAATTATTGAAAATGGATCAATTATATCCTCCATTTGATTTTGGGCTTAAAATTATCCTCGCCGTTATTAAATTAGTTCACTTTTACCCCTCAAAACTAACGGCTGCCATATCACATTACAATTCACATAAAAAAAATTCTAGTTTGTGGACTTTGAAATTCAATCCTAAAAGAAAACCTAATCTTCTTCGAACCAATCTTTCACCTCTTCCCCTTTTCTCTACATTACTCGACCACAAGGAATTACTAAAAACACACAGTCGCCTGAGAGAACCATTTGCTTCAATATTCCCAGTAACACCCATTTACCCAACACTCATTGTGATAACAATTTATTCTTCCATATCCATTACATTAATCAAGTTTCAATTTCTTTTGATTTCTTTTAAACTAGGGATCATCAGAGCTCATATTAGTTGAATTAATATACTGGATCACCGTCATTTTTAAAAAATAGAGATTCTTTGATTTGTTTGTAGTCTTGAAAATAAAAGTTTACTCTACTTTGGATATTGAAAGAGGAGTTGGAGAATGCCATCATTATCTTCATAATAGTTTACTTCCTGGGAAAATAATGAATTTGTCGGTGAATGCTTGCCTGATTTAAATGACGGCTCATATGCCTCGTCTTCGTCGATGGCAGAGGCTCTAAAAACATTTTACTAATACTATTTGTTTCCCTCTTCTTCTTTTTTTTATCTTTTAAGGTCTGCAACTTTGTTTTTGGAGATGATAAAGTGTAATTATTCTGCTGAGTAATGCAGAAAGAAGAGAAAGAGGTGGAAGACGGGTTGGAAGAAGATTAGGCTTTCTTTTAGGATTGAATTTCCAAGTCAGCAAACTAAAATTATATTATGTGAGTTATAATATGACATGAAAACTGTTAGTTTGAGGGATAAAAATGAGTCAATTCATTAGTTTTGAGGATATTTTGTAGCCCAAAATTAAATGGAGGATATAATTAATTCATTTCTAATAGTTGAGATGTATTTTTTTCATGCTTTTCCCTTATTAATATGTATTATCACAAAACGTGAATGATTTTGACAGAAAACTCATTTTAATTAGTATTCCTTTCCTTCCCTATAATTAATGGTTATTAATAGGTATTAATGTTACACTACTTAAAGTTTTTGCACTCAATAATATCCTAGAGGCTTAGAGACAAGGCTTCAATAATTTTCCCAGCTACATACTTGTCACGATTCAAAACTCTAATCGTGATGACACCTATCACACCCCTGCAATAGGTAAGCCACCAACATGCAGATAAAGAAGAAATCAAATAAATATGTGGAAAGAATAAAAACTAAGATAAGTCTCAATCTGAGATACATAAATCATCTGATAATGATAAAAGATGGATAACAACATGTCAAAAATTTGGAAGTCACAAGTACAAGCCTCTAAGGATAAAACCAATACTAAAGGAGTTAAAAGTAATCTATAAAACAAGAGAACTCAAAAAAAATAATAAAGAATCTAAATATTTGCCTGAAAGTTTGAGGTGTTACACGTTGTTAGTTATGTCAATCGAGATAAATCAATTAGTTTATTAAAAGTTGTGAAAATAAAAAGGGTCAAAACTTTTTTTGATAGTGAATGCCGGTAGCAACTTCTTGAAATCATTGTAGGCATCTTATTTTGTTATACACAAAAATTATAAAATGACTACGAG
Organism: Capsicum rhomboideum; assembly: GCA_031232105.1. Lineage (NCBI taxonomy): Eukaryota > Viridiplantae > Streptophyta > Magnoliopsida > Solanales > Solanaceae > Capsicum > Capsicum rhomboideum. The sequence goes on along the minus strand of CP124713.1, from coordinate 128,310,639 downwards.
GGTTATTAGAATTAAATATGTTTACAATCAATTTGAAAGAGTTAAATTTGTAGGTGGGTCAAGAGCATGCGTTACGGCTTAGCTCTGAGTTAGTAGCGAGAGTTTGCAAAATAACAAATAATATAATCCACAAACAATGTAATCTTGAAAACAAATTTGGAATGACGACGCAGAGCTAGGTTCCTTAGTCCCGAGCTGGCCTTGACCAGAGATGATATTAATCCTAATAAAGAGTAAAATAGACAAAGACAGTAAAGAAAACCTAAGGGTAAAGCTAATAGATATTTTATTGCTTGTAGATAGAGATGAAAAAATCAGATGCACTTTCTAATGGGGGAGGGGTGTCTATTTATAGTTACAAAGATCACTTTAGACCAATAAGATAGTGCCGCTCAAATCCTATAGTACCATGGCTAATGACCAGGTGCCACTTGCTGACGAACTGTTGGGAGATGCCAGCCAAATATCACGTGCATAGCTCGGATCTGTCAAAGATCATCTACACACCTGAGAGCTTTGACATATTGGTCCCCTGTCTATCCTTTCATGCATGGTCATCATTATTGATAGTCTCATGTTATTTCTATCTAGACCAAGAGGATATTCTTTCATCTCGGTATTGCTCCCAATATAACTCCATTCATTGGTTGACTCTAGTTCTACCCAACCCAAGATGGTCCATACTTGGTAAAACTATTTTACCCATACAAATAGTCCCTTCGTCTTTCGAGCGTAACATTCTATTATGGGCGGGAGACAGAAAAGGAAATTAGGAAAACCTTTGACCGTCAAACCAAGGGTGCCCTTACTCAAACCAATGCATTATTCTACCCTACTATGATATCCCTCTTTGGAGTTTGCTTGTCGCCTCATTTTTGTGGATTTTTCTCTTGTTATCGAATGATAGATCTCTTTGCAGTTTTTAAGAGGCAATTATGAGATTATGCCTTCAACACCATGGCTTTCTCCTGGCTTCTTTTTCTTCTGACATGGCAGCCCTACAGAAATTTTGCCTGTTCCTTGGAATCCCACCCTTTGTCTTGTCTATATGGCAAATAAGGGTGTAGTTTGAATAGTTTCCCTTGATATCTAGACCATCATTTTTGAGAAGAAACGGGTTATTCCTGGCGTTTCAACTTTCATCACTTATCACATCTTGTGTTGTCAATCATCCACGTTGTGAGGATTTGAGGCCCTACTCATTAAATGAATCTCAACTTATAAAAAGTTGTGCTCCTTAATCCTTTCTTTATTGACTCCCTTCCCAAGGCTTTCCATTAGAAAGATCATTCTATTTTGGCTTATTTGTGGGGCATCCCTTGTTTGCTGAGCTATAAAACTCTATTCTTTAAGATTTTTGTGAGTCACGAGTTCTTGAGCTAGGCTTGTTTCAATCGTGCAACAACAGTGCATTTTTGGAGTCTCCTTTAGTCTAGTTTTATATGTTTTGTTGTGTAGTGGATTCTACAATTTGCATTATGTAATCTTTTGCCCCGTTTGGGGGCTGTGTTATAATGGAAAGAAAACATTGTTTACTCAATGTCATGTGTACCTTTTAAGATCTTTTATTGTGTTTTTCTCCTACAAATTATCTTTAACACTAGTCTTAGTAATAGGGCCCTAACAGGGTGAACAACGCTCACACTACTACCTAGGGCTAGCGACTCCATTTTCTCATAACACCCATTTTACTTTGTGTTAAGGATTACCTTCCTTTAGTTATTGCTCGAGCTATGGATCTTTTGTCCTTATAGAAAAGTAGGCAGCCTCTTGACGAGGTGTTCCCATCCCGAGAACTCTGGCCGTGACGTGAGAACTTTATCAATGAGCAGGTTTTTGTCCATCGAGCCCTTTTACGTTAGATGTCTAGCTTTCTCACCTCTACATCCTAAAGGGGCTTATCTAAAGATCCCAAGTTGGACTAATGAGATCTCGTAGCCCCAGTCCAGGGTCGTTCTTGCTGTCAAATTGATCCCTTATATTAAGTGTGTATTTTCTCTCTTTGAGGGCACAAAACTAGTTCATGACCTTTATCGAGGCTCTTGAGGCTATGGGTGAGCAGGGAAAATGGTTAATTTTATCAATTTTATTCAACACAATCTTTACCCTCTGCCTTGGGCCCTATGTTTGAGATCATGAGGGTGACCTCCTACACTGAACATTATATCCACCGATAAGATCACTTGACTCCTCATCTCTTTGTTTTTGCTTTTTAGGTAAAGGTTGGGAAACCTAGTAGACTTTTTTTTCTCTAGATCCAAACTGCTAAGTTTCAAGAAGACAGATCAACTCTGACACCTTGATTTCTGAGTACCATCATTTTGAATCCTGTCTCAATTCATTGAGCTGGTCACTTTGCAATCATCCTATCTTAATTAATGAGAGTTTTGACTATAAATGACTTCTTTTCAGACCCAATATCATATCCCTTTCCATACTTTCCTCTCTACTATAAATGTAGAAAAGAAAAAGTGAGAAAGAAATAGATCCTTTTTTATGGTGCCCCTCTTTGGCTTCCCTCAATGTTTGGACTTAGATACGGGCTTCTACCATAGTTCTGCCTTATCTTTGTTTTCGATCCCGGAGTTTGACCTTAGGTTGTTCCACTAAGGTCATCGACAAGAGTAAGGTAAAAACTATGGGTAAGGTCTGGGCCAAGAGAGGCCTGAAGCAGTTTCCTTGCTTCTCTCCTCTTAAACTTCCTTCACGTGGTGACCTGGCCCTTTGGAATTCTTGTGTGCTATTTTTGGCCTTGAGGGTTTTAAATACAATAGGTTCTGAAGGATTTGTAGATCCATCTTGCGTTTGTCTCTCTGCGAGTTGAGGTATGCCTTTGTATTAGTGAGACTGCATTTGAGGGAGCTTATTAGTCGAAGGTTATTGGACCTGCCCGAATTTAACTACCGTAAGCTAGGAGAACTCTGCCCTTGGTCCTGCTGATGAAATATAACTTTTCTAAGGTAGGGTATCTTGACTATAACTAGGAGAGCAAATAGTCTGACTCAAGTTTGCATGCTTCATAGTGGATCACCGACTGATAACGGACCTGCCTTTATGTTCATTCAATCCGAGCACATTAACTGGGCAAATTCAGGCATCTACTTTTAGCTGAGAAGGAATTCGTGCAATGCTCTTGATACCTGGCCCTGGTTCCTTTTGTTCTTTTTCTAGTTTAGGTGTATTTACCATTTGTTTGTACAAAAGCATTGTATTATATTCCTTTATGTAATAAACTCAAACTTATTAACTCTAAGGAGTGTTTTAGCGTATTTCTCTTGAGAAACTGTTTTGATGTAGCAATGATTACCTTTTTTGTGGGTGTCCCTAGGGGATTATATCTTGAGCATAGACTACTCAAGAAGAGCCGAGTTAGTAAGTGCCGAGTCTTTTAAATCAATGATCGAAGACATTCGTTAACCAATTTTTTATTTTGGCTTTCCTTTTGAGTCATTTAAATTAGTCAATTTAGACATGACTTCTGGCCTCTCGGGCCTTTTCATATCTCATTTCCTTAAGGAGGGATCCATATAATTTTTTACTTTGTTCAGAGTCTAAGCCTGGACATCTCCTAGGAATTTTAGCGTGTAGCAGTAGAGTGATTACTATTTTGATAGTTGATATCGACTCGATGGACCATTCTCAGGGATCTAAAACAATTTTACATGGATAAATATTCAATCGTGCCTCTAGCTCAGGCATCTCACATCAATCATGTGGTAATCCTAAATTCTCCACAATCGGATGATCAAACGATGCGATTTACATGATTACCCTTCCCATAAAGGCTGCGAATTGGGTGCTCTAGCCTATAGAAGCGAATCCCAAGTCCATTAACTGAGCTACCCAGACTTCTTTTCTAGTCCCTAGTGTAAACTCTAAGGTTGCAAACTCGTTTCTCTCTCTGGGGATAGGGAGGTCACCTCTAAGTTTCCTCTTTGGATCTTAAGAGGGTTGGGGATCATCGACCAGAGAGGCCCTTTGTTACGACCCAATTTCTCAGGTCATGATGGCACCTTCTATAACCCACCAGTAGGTAAGTCAACCCATAATTCAGAACGATGAGTAACAGACTATCAAGAGAAAAGAAGGAAGCAGCGAAAAATAACTCCAATTAAGATACTAACATAGAGAAGTAACACCAAGATCTGGTTAAGTCAGTACAAGAGCTTCTAATACAATAGGAGTACAAAGTAAAGTACAAATTAAATGTATACAAAGCCGTCTCTGAAATACAAGATAGAGATCAGTCCAACAATAAGAGGGAGAGCAGGAACACTCCGGACATCAAGAGTTCACCACTAATCTCCAATCCATGGCTGCTCCGCACGATGCACACATCAACGGTGAGAATTCGTACTATGATCTGCAGGTTGCAAAAGTGTAGTATGAGTACCAAACACGTGGTACCCAGTAGGCATCAGCCTACTGAGGTTCAAAGATAATGCAAGTATAAATAACATGTAAAGTAGGAAAATAAGCTACAGGCAACTATGTAAGAGATGATCATAATAATGCTAATGGAAAAATAAGAATGAACTATCTGATACTACCAATAATCTGGGACAAAGCGTGATACCACAAATAACTTGCCAATATACGGTAGTAAAGTGAAGAATGAGATATACCACATAGAATAGTAAAGTGAAGAAATGTATATACAATGTATAATAGCAGTAGGAAAGAAGGAATGATATGCAAATAGTAGCTAGAGAAGAATAAATATACAACCACGCTATATCGATAGACCAACATGAAGATAATACTCTGAGGGAACTAGTATACATCACTCGGATCATAAAGAATAAGGGAGCTAACTCTAGTATGATCAGGATTTCTAAAAGAAATGTGCATAATCATAGGGAGATCTAACAATAATAAATCTCACCATAACATAAGAAAAACGAGCAGAAATGTACCGAAAACCTCAGGTACCAAATCATAACCAAACTGCCACGAGCTATGCAATAATAATCAAATCATAAGTAATCAGATAGTTTGGACAACCAATAACTCCAACCAGGCCCCCATAAGCTCGGAGAGGGCACACACAACACTTAGCAAACAACAATTATAACTTGTACCTATACCGCCCCCCATAAGACCAATAGATACAGGCGCCAAATAATTATACTAGTGATAGGTAATTCATATGAACAACAAACTGCAATGCAAACTAATAATACTAAATCAACTGATGTGCCATGGTTTTACGGTACTTTCGACACTTAAAATGACGAAAATATGCTAATTCAGAGGCTTGTTTACGTTGATATGATGTGGTTATTGTAGCTTTGTAGGAAAATAGGTTTGGAGGTGAATGAATGAAAAAAAAAGAAGAAGAATTGCACTACTAAAGATAAAGGACAATGGGTCACGAGTTGTTGGGTCACATTACGACTCGTAGCTCCAGCCGTCGTCAAAACAGAATAAGTATTGACTTGGAGAATTAAAAGGTCACTTAACCATGAGCGCTACCTATGACTCGTTGAGTTACATTAAGATTTGCAGGGAGGAATCATCTTGAGATACAATGACCAAAGTTCTAACTAGGTGCAAAGCGGTGCAGTGGTGACGAGGGCTGACTATGACTAGTTGCCACATATGACGAGTCATAGCATGAAGCCGTTATGACTCTAGTAATTTTTAGAGCAATGGAAAATTTGAGGACAAGAAGAGTACGACAGGAGGCTATGACCCATAGGGTAACATGACAGATTGTAGTGATCAGTCGTCCTGAGCATATAAGAATAAGTTTTGAAGGAGTAAAAAAGGGTCCTAAGCGGAAACAAGTCACCCTAAGACTCGTAGGGTGACTAAACAATCCATCACCATTAATCCAGAGAAGTAGAAAAGGGTGGGAAAGTAGAGTGACTACGAGTCGTCATCAAACCAGATGAATCGTTGTCAGAGGCATAGTCATAACTGACTTTGTACTCCAAATTTATTTAGGACAATTTTCCTTTTTGTCTATAAATATCCAATATTGATCTATTATATTAGGTTACATTCTATTACTACTTTCAAGACATATTATTTGTTTTGCAAGTACCAACATCGATTTTAGGGTCTTAATTCAAAGTGAGATTTTGGAGTTTTCTTATTATTCTTGGAAGTTCATGATTATGTTTTTATCTATGAATTCTTTTTGTGTTCTTGCAATTATGAGTAGCTAATCAGTACAAATAGGGTTGTGCAAACCATGACGGATTAACAAAGTAGGATTTATAGTATAGAGTAATCTTCAACCGATGTTCACATGTATTATTTATTCTCTTAATTTTGAATGCTTTTTTATGGTGGCTATTGTTAGAACCTACATAATCTGTATTCTAGATGAAAGAATGAGTACAAATGGGAATAAAGGAATAGCCAACAGAAACTTGGAGCTATCAACCTCCATTTAATAACTTGAACCTATAATAAGGGATAGTTATCTGGGATCTAGGAGAGGGGTTATGTAACACCCCGTACATTTTTGACCCTACTTGCTTGGGTGATCTAGGGCGTATTTATATGCCTTATTTGAACCATGTTTACCTTAGTTTTGAGAGCAATAAGTGCGTATTTTGTATTGATTTTGATGGACTATTGGTATTATACTAACGTCCACAAAGAAAAGTCGAAGAAAGGAAGAAAATCACAATTTTGGTGTTAGGCACGCCCAGGGGCGTGCCGGGCCGCTTTTCGCCAATTTTTTTTTGGAACAAGCAGCAGTGGGGTGTGCCAGGAAGCATGCTAGGCCGCTCAGGCTCCCCTTTTCCAGAGCTGAAATTCAGCTAAGTCTTAGGGGCGCCCAGGGGGGTGCCGGGGTGCTTTTTGCCAAATTTCTTCTCCGATTATTAGTCTATAAAGAGGACTCTTGGGTTATGGTATCATTATTCCATCATAGTAGGAATACTCTTGAGCGATTTTGGCATCCAAATTGGGGTTAACTCTTCTTCATAATTATTTTATCAAATTATGTTAAATTAAGCCATGAGCGGCTAAAATTGCTTATTCTTGGATTTGAGGCGACAAACACGAATCTCGTAAGGTGAATATTTTCGTAACATTTATGGAATTATTTAAACATGAGGTATATGGTAGATCATGTATTGAATTTTGTGGGCTAAATTCACATGCGTTAATGAGCTCAATTTAAGGCCAAAATGAAGCCAAAAGACATGGCCCAAATGGGAAAATGACCCATTCTTGTGTTGACTAGGTAAAACATGGCATTTAATGCCCAAGAATTGGCTAAGGATGACTTGAGGGTTTATATAAAGGCATAAAAATCAGATTTTTATTCCACAACACACACATGCCATTCTAGACATTTCCAAGAAATTCCTTTAGCTGTCAAAACCCTATGTCATCTCTTTGGACAAGATCATCATTTTTCAAGCTTGGGTAAGTGTTTAATATTATGGTTTAATATATTATATGCATGAGAGATTATGTAGATCATGATGGTTATGTCTAAAAGTGTTGAGTAGTGCACTTTTGCTTTTTGCTAAAAGATGTGTCATCTTTGTGATTTGAACTTGAAAGGAGACTTGAGGTTTTGATGGAAGTGAATGGTGTGGATGAAATATCAACATGTATGGTGTGGTTATGTCCTTAAATTGATTTTTCTATGTATGTGCATAATTTGGGAGATTGTTGTGATGCAACATATTGAGGTGACTTGATGGAGTAATTGTGATATTGTGTTGAAGGGGAAGTGTAAAATATAAACTTGGTGTGAAATGCTATTTGTTTATGATGCCTTGTTCAATGTATGAAATGTTGTGGTATTTTTGGTGTGAAAATTCTGTGAATGGTATTGTAAAGGTTGAAATGACGTTATAGGGCAATAATGTAACTCATTGTCGTCTTATGCTCTTGTAAGCTAGTTAGTTGTTAACATGAGCTCCGTTATGAACTTGTGTTGCAGAGTGAAATGTAAGGAAGGAGCTGGACTATTGTATTCACATATAGGATTGTGTATTCATATTGGGAAGATAAGGTATGTAAGGTTACTCTTTCCGTATCCTTCTGCAGCACATAGTGTTCACATAGACATTGTACTTGTTCCTTTCCGAAATGTTCTAAGGTATCCCATTTTCGGTTATCAATTATTGTTAATCACATGTTCCTTATCCATTGATCAATTGTGATTCTAATGTCTCATGTTCATTAACTAATATTCCAAAGTTCCAATAATGTTATAATCACCAATGTATCAATCTCATAACAAAAGAATTAAAGTAATGCATATTTGCTAGAGTATGGGTGGTAGCTTTAGAGGCATAAGCCTAGCTCAAGACGATCCCGAGATTATTTGATCAGGGGGCAGTCCTAGAGGTATAAGCCTAGCTCGGGTCGAACCTGACAAGGGGTAGCTCTAGAGGTAAGAACCTAGCTCGAGTCGAACCTGATATATTGGTTTATGGGTGGAAACTCTAGAGGTAAGAACCTAGCTCGAGCCGAGCCTGATATATTGATTTATGGGTGGCAGCTCTAGAGGCATAAGCCTAGCTCGAGCCAATCCCAACATAACGTTATGTTATGTTAAGACCCACTTATCAGTTGGGGCCCGGGTACAATGTGACACAGGTGATGATGAATAAACATAGAAGCAAAGAAGCAAAGAAAGTAAACAAATCAATACACATGATTCCAAATACACAGAGCGATGATATATCCATATTGGCAATTCTCTTATATTTGATTCCATTGAAGTTCTTATATATGATGCAGTTTCTTAGAGCCTTACATACTCAGTACATTCTTCATACTGACGTCCCTTGTAGGGCTTACCTTACTTGCTGCAGGCGCAGGTACTAGTAGACCTCCACAGTAGGCTGCAAGTCATTTGCGGATTATTAGTGAGCTCCAGTTGGTTCAGGGCTTTCTGAGTCACATGTGTATATTAGTTTTGGTATTGTAAATGTTGTATAAAGAGGGGACTTTTCCCGACTGTAGGTTGGTTAAGTACATGTATCTGTTAGAGGCTTTGTGGACGTGTGTGGGAACATGAATGTAAGGGATGTATGTCTATTTTGACTTGATGACCCTAACAACCAAGTTTCATATATAGCATATGTTTACATGACTTATGCATAGTTGCATGAGATATAATGCTACTCATACAGAGACGTGCATATGAATGTACATGAGCAAAGATTGGTTCTCTCGAGCCTCAACGGCTTCGGGTGTCAGTCCGCCCCATTAGAATTCGGGGCGTGACAAAAGTGGTATCAGAGTAGGTCTTCCTAAGGATGTCTACAAAGCCGTATCTGAGTAGAGTCTTGCTTATGGAAGTATTGTGCACCACATTTATAAGTAGGAGGCTACGGGACATTTAGGAGTTGTTTCTTTTTCTTCATTTCTAGATCATGCAATAGAGCCAATGTTGTAAGTGGAATCGTATCTGACCATTGGAATTGGTTTTCTTGTTTATAGTAAAATGACGATGACAAGATGAGGTAGAGGCAAAGGTAAGAAGGTAGATATGCTTGCCGGTGAAGGAACTAGTAAATCACCACCTAACCAAGCTAGTCAAGGTGGGGCTGACACCGAAATTGCATTGCGGTCTTCTTCTACTTTTCCAGCTCCGGAAGAGCCAAGAAGTAGAGAAGTACCTGTAGAACCGCCTATGAATGCCACTGACCAGGATTTAAGAAATGCAGTACATATGTTGACGCAGATAGTTGCGGCACAAACTCAGGGATGAGCTGGTCCAATGACAAGTGAGGATGACGCGGCTAGAGTAGCTAATCGGAGGACATAGGATTTAATGAAATTAGACCTTCCCATATTCACTGGGTCAGATTCGAAAGTAGATCCACAGGAATTCGTAGACAAAATTCAAAGGGCTCTAGATGTTATGCACGTGACTGGTGTAGAAATAGTTGAACTTGCGACCTATAGACTGAAAGGTGAAGCTATATTATGGTATGAAGACTGGAAAATATCGAGAGGTATTAGTGTACTTCCAGCTGGTTGGGAGGAATTTAAAATGGCCTTTCTTGATCATTACCTCCCATATGAGATTCGGGAGGCACATACAAACCAGTTTCTAAATCTACGTTAAGGGAATATGAGTGTTAGAGAATACAGTCTTCAGTTTAATTCCTTGGCTCGATATGCTCCGAATGTAGTGGCTACAATGGAAGACAGAGTCCATTGATATGTGGACAGATTAGAGCCATATTTGGTAAGGGACTGCACCATTGTTGCTTTGAACAGAGATATGGACATAGATAGAATACAGGCCTTCACACAGAAGATGGAGGACCAGAGACAAAGAAGAAGGGTACATGAATTTGAAAGAGGACAGTCCAAAAGAGCCAGACCAATGGAACATTCTATGGCGTCTCAAGGAGAATCTAGGCCTCAGATGTTTCCTAGACCGCCTAGACCATCATTCTCCTATTTCACAACAAGCACTCACTCTCAATTTTGAAGGTTCCGAGGCAGTCAAGCTGGACAGAGTAGTGGAATTCCCGGTGCACAAGCAACATGATTTTCTCGTCAGCAGTGTCAGTACTGTGGACGAACTCATTCAGGTACATATCGATTAGGGATGACTGCTTACTTTAGGTGCAGTACGTCGGGGCACATGATGAGAGAGTGTCCACAGAGGAGCATGGGTGGTATAGCACGACCTACGGGATCAGTTGTTGCATCATCATCATCGGTTCCTTCCTTAGGCCGAGGTGTGTAGTCTACAGGTCATGGTAGAGGTGCCAGAGGAGCAGCCAGTACTAGTGGAGTCCAGAACCGTACTTATGCTCTAGTGGACCGACAGAATTCAGAGGCATCTCCTGATGTAATTACAGGTATATTGTCCATATTTTCACATAATGTATATGCATTGATTGATCTGGGCTCTACTCTATCATATGTTACTCCATTGATTGTTGCTAAATTTGAAACAACACCAGAATTATTAAGTCAGTCATTTGAAGTATCTATACCAGTTGGTAATTTTATTGTTGCAAAAAGGGTATATCGTAATTGTGTAGTAATTGTGTGTGATCATGATACGTTGGTTGGCCTTATTGAACTGGAAAAGGTGGACTTTGATGTTATCATGGGTATGGATTGGTTGGCTTCTTGTTATGCCACAGTAGATTGCCGAGCTAAGGAGGTCCATTTCCATTTTCCACAAGAAAATGTTCTTGAATGGAAGGGTGATATGGGGGCACCGAGAGGTAAATTTATTTCCTACCTTAAGGCAAGGAAAATGATAGCCAAGGGGTTTATATGCCACTTAGCGAGAGTGAAAGATACTGATGTGGAGCCACCAACTCTTTAATTGGTTCCAGTGTTCAATGAATTCCTAGATGTATTTCTTGAGGATCTTCCAGGTTTACCTCCAGAATGAGAAGTAGAGTTTGGTATCGATGTGATTCCAGGCACTCAACCTATCTCTATTCCTCCGTATAGAATGGCTCCAATAGAATTGCGAGAGTTGAAGGAGCAATTAAAAGACTTGTCGGATAAGGGATTCATAAGACCTAGTATGTCCCCGTGGGGTGCACCAGTGTTATTTGTACGAAAGAAAGATGGCATGTTGAGAATGTGTATTGACTATCGGCAATTGAATAAGGTAACGATCAAGAACAAATATCCTCTTCCCAGAATTGACGATTTGTTTGATCAGTTACAGGGTGCCAAATATTTTTCAATGATTGACTTGAGATCGGGTTACCATCAAGTCAGAGTTAGAGAAAAAGATATACCCAAGACAGTTTTCCAAACATGGTATGACCATTATGAATTTTTAGTTATGTCGTTTGGACTAACAAATGCACCAGCTATTTTTATGGATTTGATGAATAGGTGTTTAAGCCATTTCTAGACGTGTTTGTGACGGTGTTTATAGATGACATCCTGGTTTATTCAAGATCACAAGGGGACCATGCTTATCACTTATGGCAGGTGTTACAAACTCTTCGTGAGCGTAAGTTGTATGCAAAGTTCTCAAAATGTGAATTTTGGTTGAAATCCGTAGCATTCTTGGGTCACATTGTGTAAGATGAAGGAATTCAGGTTGATACACAAAACATTGAAGCGGTGAAAAATTGGCCAAGGCCTACGACACCCACAAAAATTCGTAGCTTCTTTGGGTTGGCAGATTATTATCAAAGGTTGGTTGAAGGATTTTCTTCCATTGATGCACGCAATCAAGTTTCAGTGGAATGATGCATGTGAGAAAAGTTTCCAAAAGCTGAAAGATAAATTGACTTCTATACCCGTATTAGTACTTTCGAAAGGCACAAAGGGTATGCAGTATATTGTGATGCGTCTGGAATTGGCCTAGGATGTGTATTGATGCAGCACGGTAACGTAATAGCCTATGCCTCACGAAAGTTGTGGCCACATGAGAGAAACTATCTCACACATGATCTTGAGTTAACAGCTGTGGTATTTGCTTTAAAGATATGGTGCCATTATTTGTATGGAGTTCATGTTGACATCTATACTGGCCACAAGAGTTTACAATATATCTTTAAGCAGAAAGACTTAAATCTGAGGCAGCAGAGGTGGCTTGAACTATTAAAAGACTATGATATTGATATTCTATATCATCCAGGGAAAGCTAATGTGGTAGCCGACGCCTTAAGCCATAAAGTAGTAAGAAGCACTAGTGGCCAGTTGAACAAAAAACAAGATATAGTTAAGGATCTACACCAACTAGCTATCTTGGGAGTTCGTCTTCTTGAATCTCTTGATGAAGGGGTTATTGTACAAAATGCAGCAGAATCTTCATTAGTAGCTGAGGTGAAAGAGAAACAGCATACGGATCCTATGTTATTGCAACTGAAAGAAAATGTACAACAGGGTATGACAAAGGCATTTGATCTTACACAAGAAGGAGTACTTCAATGCCAAGGTAGACTATGTGTATCAGATTTGGATGAGCTGAGGAGACAAATTATGACAGAGGCGCATCATTCACGATATTCTATTCATCCGGGAGCTACCAAAATGTACCATGATTTGAAAGAAATGTATTGGTGGGGAAATATGAAGAAGAACATTCCAGAGTTTCTAGCTCACTGTCCAAATTGTCAACAAGTAAAAGTAGAGCATCAGAAACCTGGAGGTTATATGCAATGTATCAATCTTCCAGTTTGGAAATAGGACATGATTAACATGGGTTTCATCACGGGTTTACCTCGGACACTACAGAAATTTGATTACATATGGGTAATAGTTGACAGACTTACCAAGTCAGTGCATTTTCTACCAGTCAAGACCACATATACAATTGAAGATTATGCAAGGTTGTATGTTAAAGAGATAGTGCGATTACATGGGATTACAATCTCCATTATATCATACAGAGGAGCTCAATTTAATGCACATTTTTGGAGATCTTTCAGAAGAGCTTGGGTACTCAAGTGAATTTGAGTACGGCTTTTCATCCTCAGACAGATGTACAAGAAAAATGTACTATCCAAACACTTGAAGATATGCTACGATCCTGCACATTGGACTTCAAAGGAAGTTGGGATGATCATCTCCATCTTATTGAATTTGTTTACAATAATAGCTATCATTCAAGTATCAAAATGGCACCTTATGAAGCTTTATACGAAAGAAAGTATAGATCGCCAATTGGATGGTTTGAAGTGGGTAAAACATCTTTACTTGGATCGGATCTTGTTCATCAAGCTATGGAGAAAGTTAAAGTGATTCAACAACGGATACAAATGGCTCAAAGTTGACACAAGTCATATGCTGATGTTAGAAGAAGAGGGCTTGAATTTGCCATAGGTGATTGGGTATTCTTGAAGGTGTCACCAATGAAAGGGGTAATGAGATTTTGAAAGAAAGGGAAGTTGATTCCACGTTATATAGGTCCATATGAAATTGTCAGAAGATTTGGGCAAGTTGCATATGAATTGGCACTACCCCAAGAACTCTCCATAGTTCATCAAGTATTTCATGTTTCGATGCTGTGAAAGTGCATAGGAGATCCATCTCGTATTGCTCCCATTGAAGATGTACAAGTTACGGAGAATCTCACCTATGAAGAGATACCTATTGCTATTTTAGATAGACAAGTGAAGAGGTTGAGGAATAAAGACGTAGCTTATGTAAAGGTACTTTGGAGAAATCAACAAGTAGAAGAGATCACATAGGAAGCCGAGGAAATAATGAAGTCCAAGTACCCTCATCTATTTCAAATGGAAGAGAAAGTTCAAGATGCGAGATAGGAGAAATAACAAGTAAGTATCTATAAGAATTATGTGTATATGTATATATGCTAATATGAAGGTGCATTTGTTGTACATGAGACGATGTTCTTAACATTCGAGGACGAATGTTTTCTAAGGGGAAAAGGATGTAACACCCCGTACATTTCTGTCCCTACTTGCTTGGGTGATCTAGGGCGTATTTATATGCCTTATTTAAACCATGTTTACCTTAGATTTTTGAGCAATAAATGCATATTTTGTACTGGTTTTGATGGACTATTGATATTATACTAACGTCCACAAAGAAAAGTCGAAGAAAGGAAGAAAATCGCAATTTTGGTGTCAGGCGCTCCCAGGGGCATGCCGTGCTGCTTTTGGCCAAATTTTTTTTGGCACAGGCAATAGTGGGGCATGCCAGGTAGTGTAGCAGCCCGCTCAGGCTCCCCTTTTCTAGAGCTGAAATTCAGCTAAGTCTTTGGGGCGCCCAGGGGGGTGCCGGGGTGCTTTTTGCCAAATTTCTTCTTCGATTATTAGTCTATAAAGAGGACTCTTGGGTTATGGTATCATTATTCCATCATAGTAGGACTACTATTGAGCGAATTTGGCATCCAAATTGGGGTTAACTCTTCTTCATAATTATTTTATCAAATTATGTTAAATTAAGCCATGAGTGGCTAAAATTGCTTATTCTTGGATTTGAGGCGACGAACACGAATCTCGTAAGGTGAATATTGTCGTAAAATTTATGGAATTATTTAAACATGAGATATATGGTGGATCATTTATTGAATTTGGTGGGCTAAATTCACATGCATTAATTGGCTCAATTTGAGGCCCAAAATAAAGCCAAAAGACATGGCCCAAATGGGAAAATGACCATTCTTGTGTTGACTAGGTAAAACATGGAATTTAATGCCCAAGAATTGGCTAAGGGATGACTTGAGGGTTATATAAATGAACAAAAATCAGATTTTTATTCCACTACACACACATGCCATTCTAGACATTTCCAAGAAATTCCTTATAGCTCTCAAAACCCTAAGTCATCTCTTTGGACACGATCATCATTTTTCAAGCTTTGGTAAGTGTTTAATATTATGGTTTAATATATTATATGCATGAGAGATTATTTATATCATGATGGTTATGTCTAAAAGTGTTGAGTAGTGCACTTTTGCTTTTTGCTAAAAGATGTGCCATCTTTGTGATTTGAACTTGAAAGGAGACTTGAGATTTTGATTGAAGTGAATGGTGTGGATGAAATATCAACATGTATGGTGTGGTTATGTACTTACCTTTATTTTTCTATGTATGTGCATAATTTGGGAGAATGTTGTGATGCAACATATTGAGGTGACTTGATGGAGTAATTGTGATATTGTGTTGAAGGGGAAGTGTAAAATATAAACTTGGTGTGAAATGCTATTGGTTTATGATGCCTTTGTAAATGTGTGAAATGTTGTGGTATTTTTGGTGTGACAATGCCGTGAATGGTATTGTAAAGGGTGAAATGACGTTATAGGGCAATCATGTAACTCATTGTCGTCTTATGCTCTTGTAAGGTAGTTAGTTGTTAACGTGAGCTCTGTTAGGAACTTTTGTTGTAGAGTGAAACGTAAGGAAGGAGATGGATTACTGTATTCACATATAGGATTGTGTATTCATATTGGGAAGATAAGGTATGTAAGGTTACTCTTTCTGTATCCTTCTGCAGCACATAGTGTTCACATAGACATTGTACTTGTTCCATTCCAAAATTTTCTAAGGTATCCCATTTCCGGTTATCAATTATTGTTAATCACATTTTCCTTATCCATTGATCAATTGTGATTCAAATGTCTCATATTCATTGACTAATATTCCAAAGTTCCAATAATGTTATAACCACCAATGTATCAATCTCATAACAAAAGAATTGAAGTAATGCATATTTTCTAAAGTACGGGTGGTAGCTTTAGAGGCACAAGCCTAGCTCAAGACGATCCCAAGATTATTGGATCAGGGGGCAGTCCTAGAGGCATAAGCCTAGCTCTGGCCGAACCTGACTGGGGGTAGCTCTAGAGGTATGAACCTAGCTCGAGCCAAACCTGATCTATTAGTTTATGAGTGGCAGCTCTAGAGGTAAGAACCTAGCTCGAGCCGAGCCCGATATATTGATTTATTGGTGGCAGCTCTAGAGGTATAAACCTAGCTCGAGCCAATCCCAACATAACGTTATGTTATGTTAAGACCCACTGTTCAGTTGGGGCCCGGGTACAATATTGCACAGGTGATGATGAATAAACATAGAAGCAAAGAAGCAAAGAAAGCAAAGAATCAATACACATGATTCCAAATACACAGAGCGATGATTTATCCATATTGGCTATTCTCTTATATTTGATTCCATTAAAGTTCTTATATATGATGCAGCTTCTTATAGCTTTACATACTCAGTACATTCTTCGTAATGACGTCCCTTGTGGGACTTACCTTACTTGTTGTAGGCGCAGGTACTAGTAGACCTCCACAGTAGGCTGCAGGTCATTTGCGGATCATTGGTGAGCTCCAGTTGGTTTGGGTCTTTCCGAGTCACATGTGTATATTAGTTTTGGTATTGTAAATGTTGTATAAAGCGGGGACTTATCCCAATTGTAGGTTGGTTATGTACATGTATCTGTTAGAGGCTTTGTGGACGTGTGTGGGAACATAAATGTAAGGGATGTATGTCCATTTTGACTTGATGACCCTAACAGCCAAGTTTCATATATAACATATGTTTCCATGACTTTCGCATAGTTGTATGAGATATAATGATGTTTATACAGAGACGTGCATATGAATGTACAAGAGAAAAAATTAGTTCTCTTGGGCCTCAACGGCTTCGGGTGCCAGTCCGCCCCATTGGAATTCGGGGCTTGACAGGTTAGTAATGCAGGCTCAGGAGAAGAGAAAACTTACCTGAGGATATTGCCTAGAAAAGAGCGTAAAGATGTTCTAGGTGTACATAACTTATGGATTCTACATACGAAACACCGGGAGAAATTGTGAAGTACGACGAACCTATAGAGTTATGAAGTTTTTGGGGGAACACAGTCCTAGTGTCTCTCTCATAATTATTACAAATCCAACAACTTGACAATTGTTACTACTAAATTACTTAATTACAAACCCCTCTCTTTTTCCAAAAAATATTATTGGTTGCCTTGACCTATATATTGATTGATATTTTGACCTATTCCCTATGGGATAGACCCCAACCTTAGTTGGGTTTTATATTTTACAACGACCGCGTTATACCTTGTTTAGAGGAGCAATTTGGGCGACATTAAATTTTGGCGCCATTACCGGGGAATACAGTTATGGAGTTGATTCATTGTGTTTGTTGAGGTTTATTGGTTGTTGTTTATTAATTTACTTTTCTATTATTTCTAGGGCGTACATTGGTGTATACCCAGTACTCAAAGTCAAGGCAATCCCCTGATTCCACTTGATAATGAACTTGAGAGAACTCTAAGAAATAATCGAAGGATGGTTAACGAAGGAGTTCATGATCCAGCTGCATTGTTGGAAGGTGTTCATGGTGGTGGTGTGATTCATGATCAGCCAACACATAATCCTATTAGCCATAAAATTATGAAAAAACCCACTGCTAGATTGATGGATACAGAGAACGCTAGACAAGAGGCTGCCAGATAGGCAGCTAGGGAAGAAAAAACAAGGCAAGATAAAGCAAATCGTCTTGCCACACTTGATGATTGGGAGAGATAGAGAAGGCCAAGGGGACAACATAATCTACAACAGTATCTCCCTATTTATGAAGACCTAGAGGAGGATTTGGATTATTTGGAGCCAATTGAGACAGGTGCTATCATTCCACTAGAATTGCCTCAAGGGACTAAGTTTGATATTATGAGTGCAATGATCCAAATACTAAATTTAAATAGGGTATTTGCTAGCCTTCCTACTAACAATGCACACATGCATATTATGAACATTGTGGGGATCTTCAATTTGTATAATCTACCTGAAGTGAGTTAAGATGTGATTAGACTAAGAATATTTCCATTCTCTCTAATGGGAGAAGCTACTCTATTGCTGGGTGAACTACCACATGGGTCTATTACTAATTGGAATGAGTTGAGGACTCAGTTCTTGGATCAACTTTTCTCGCCCTTCAGAATGTTGTAATTGAAAGATGAGATATACAACTTCAGATAGTTGCATTCAAAGCAACTATACGAGACTTGGTTGAGGTTCAAGAAGCAGCTGTAGAGTGTTCAAAACCACAAAATGACTGGTAGAAGCTTGCTAGAAATCTTTTATAGAGCCTTGAATGCAAACACTAAGGCTGCAACTGACACTATCACAGGTAGGGCATTCATGAGTCTACATTGGGAGCATATTTTTTAGATCCTCGATCGGATCATGAAAATAACCCGAGGTTGGTATAATCGGGAGGAAAATAGACCCACAGGTACTTATGCAATTAGAGCATCTACAGAACAACGAGCACTAGATGAGATAGTGGATCAAGAGGTAGCATAACTGAGGACCAAGATTGGGTTGCTTACTAAATAATTTACGATAGCCAAAGTAGAAAGGGAGAATGCAGTGGGTGCAGAAGGTAAAGAACATAGGTATGAATATTTAGACTCTAAGAAAGAAGTAAAGTATCTTGATAAAGAAGTGGTGGGCTTCCAAGTCAAGGGCCAAAAGTCTAACCAAGAAAATTGGAACTCGAGGCAAGGAAATCAAGCTCGAAACTACTACGAAGACAATTACAATAATTTTGGGTATAGAGATAGGAGTAGAGAGCATGATAGTGATTGGAAGCTAAAATATGACTACAAGGATAGGAGTGTACTTTACGTTCCACCAAGGAACCGTAATACTGGTTTGAGCAATTCAAGGATGGAAGAGATGTTGGCAAAGGTTGTGAAAGGAGTAGAGAAAATGAAAGACTACCTTAAGGAGATTAAGGCGGATATTTTGGGTATGAATCACAAAGTTGAATCACATGCTACTGCAATTAAGCAGCTTGAGCAACAATTTGACCTGATTTTTGCGGCATTAAATTAGCATCAACAATTTACTCTCCCAAGCAACACCATCCAAAATCCAAAGAATGATGTTCATTGATTGGCTATTACTAGTTGGAGTGGTAAGATGACCACTGATCCTCCTATGCCCGTGATTGTTAACCGGTAGAATCAGTACTTGTTGATGATGAGAAAGTTGTTGACTCTAAAAAAGTGGTCAGTAATGAGATTGCATCTAAGAAGCCTCAAGTTGATGATCACGAGGCTAACAAAAGAAAGGGGAAGCCCAAGGAGGCCCCGCAAGGATTACCTCTCATTCCACAACCTCCTCCTTTTTCGTAAAGACTGAAGAAGAAAGCCAAAGAGGGAAAGTACCAGAAATTTATTTCTATGTCAAACGAGTTGATTGTGAACATCCCTCTAGTTGAGACACTTAAAATAATGTCTGGTTACATGAAGTTCATGAAAGATTTGGTGACTAAGAATTGGACGGTGAGTTTTGATCCCTTGGATAATGTGCACTATTGTAGTGTAATAACATCAAGATCTTTGGTTGAGAAAAAGGACGACCCCGATGCATTAACGATTCCATACACTATGTAACACCCCATACATTTTTGACCCTATTTGGTTACCGTAAAATTTATGGAATTATTTAAACTTGAGACGGTTGGTGTATTATGCATTAATTTTGTTGGGCTGAATTCACATGCGTTAATGGGCTCAATAAAGGCCCAATAATTAAGCCATAAGACATGACCCAAATGGGAAAATGACCCATTTCACCATTGACCAAGTAAACACATTTAATGTATGGATAAGGATGACCTTGAGGGATTATATAAGGGTGAAAAATCAGATTTTTAATTCACCAAGACACATATGCACATTTCTAGAATTTCCCAACAATATTTCACTTCTCTTACAAACCCTAAGAAACCATTTCCTTTGGACAAGATCATCCTTTTGATAGCTTTGGTAAGTGTTTACTCTCATAGTTTAGTATAATATATGCATAATATGGTGTGTAAATCATGTTGGTTATGTTGACAAAGTGTTGAGCAGCCCACTATGTGTGAAATAGTCTACTTTTGCTTAATCGGTAAAAGCTTTTGGCTTATAAACTTGAAAGGATACTTGTGGTCTTGAAGGAAGTGAATTTGATGAAATAAATGTCAACATGTAAGATGTGGTTATGTCCCTAACTTTCTTCCTCTTTGTGTATAACATTTGGAATTGTTGTTGTCAAATTGTGCATGGAACCGGTGGCGTATTGAAGGGAAAAATGTAGGTTTGTGATGTTCATGTGCGTTGTGAGACCATGGTTGTTTGTTGGCATACAAGTTAACATAAAATATGAAAACATAAGCGTACTTATGGCCATGGACCATTTATTACAAAAACGGACCCAAAAGAGACCCATTTTGGCCGAATCGGGCATCCGCCTTCGCGGATGGGGTACCTGCGGGTGCAGATGCCAACGCAGGTGGCCCTGTACAGGTACATATGGGCACCTTCAGCCGAATCTCACCCACCTGCGGGCACAGGTGGCTCCAAAGGCCCTTCCAGAATTTTATTTTATTTGTTTTTGCTTCTCTTTGACCCCCTAAAGCCCCTATACCCTTTTTGGATGCAATTATCAACTTATGGTACCATTTGAATGGCCCTAAGGGGTAGTACGGAGGCATTTTGAATCATATCGAATATGAATTGTTGTTTTATGTGTTATGGTGAAAGGTATTGAGATGACTTGATGGAGTAAATGTGACGTGGTGTTAATGAGGAAGTGTAAAGTATAAATTTGGTGTGAAATGCTAGTGGTTTATGATGTCTTGGTTGATGTATGGCATGTTGTGGTGGTGTTGGTATAGTAAATTGTATTGTGAAGGGTGAAATGACGTTATATGGCAGTCATGTAGTTCATTGTCGTCTTATGAGTTTATAATGTAGTTAGTTGTTAACGTGAGCTCCGTTATGTACTTGTGTCGTAGAGTAACACTTAAGGAAGGAGCTAGATTATTGTATTAACATATAGGATTGTGTATTCATATTGGAAAGATAAGGTATTTAAGGTTACACTTTTTCGTATCTTTCAGCAACACCTATTGTTCACGTCGTTACCGTACTTGTTTCTATTCCAAAATGTTCTAAAGTATTTCATTCCAGGTTGTTACCGATTGTTATTCATATGCATCATATTTATTGACTATTGTTCTAAAGTTTCAATAATGTTATGACCACCTAATGAACTATCTCAAAGATTAAAGAAGTGATGTAATGAGAGTCTTTATTCTTGGGTGGTATCCAAGGGGTGGAAAGAACACCTAGCATGGGTCGATCCCAATATCTCGGGTGGTATCCCAGGGGTGGAAAGAACACCTAGCATGGGTCGATCTCAATGTCACGGGTGGTATCCTAGGGGTAAGAGGAAAGCCTAGCATGGGTTCATCCCGATTGATTATTGTTATTTTCCCACTGATCAGCTTGGGGCCCGGGCATTATATAAATGAATGGAGGATGAAAATGAATGAACGTAAAAGCAAACAAATTAATGAAGGTATTGTACATGGTTCCTCACATATACACTATGTTGGTTACCACTAATGTCCATTCACTTGTATTTGATTTCATTGAACGTTCTTATGTTTCATGATGTTGCTTATAGCCTTACATACTCAGTACATTTTTTCATACTAACGTCCCTTGGGGGACTTACCTTCCTTGCTTCAGGAACAGGAGCTGGTATACCTCCACAGTAGGATACAGATCATCTGCAAACTGTTGGTGAGCTCCAGATTTATTCGGGGCTCTCCGAGTCATTATGTATATTTGTTTTGGTATTGTATAAAAGATTGTATAATGTGGGGACTTATCCCGACTTTAGGTTGGTTATGTATCTGTTAGAGGCTTTGTAGACGTTATGGGACAAATGAAGGAATGTAAGGAATGTATGTTTTTGACGTGGTGGCCCTAACGACCAAGTTTCATATCTACTGAATGTTCCTCAATGACTTTCCCCATTGGTATCTTGCATCTATATGTGATAGAGTGTTGTTCATTTAGTGACATGCATATGAATGTACATGGACATATATTTGTTCTCTCGGGGCCTTAACGTCTTCGTGTGCCAGTCCGCCCCTTTGGAATTCAAGGCGTGGCAAAAGTGGTATCAGAGCAGGTTGTCCTAAGGTGTTTACAAAGCCGTGTCCGACGTAGAGTCTTGCTTATGGATGTGTTGTGCACCACATTTATAAGCAGGAGGCTATGGGGCATTTAGGAGTTGTTTATGTACTTCATTTCTTAGATAGTGCATTAGAGCCATTGTTGTAGGTGGAATCTTATCTAACCATTTAAATTGGTTTTATTTGTTATAGTAAAATGCCGATTACAAGATGAGGTAGGGGAAAACGTAAGGAGGTAGACATGCTGGCATGTAAGGAATGTATGTTTTTGACGTGGTGGCCCTAACGGCCAAGTTTCATATCTACTGAATGTTCCTCCATGACTTCCGCCATTAGTATCTTGCATCTATATGTGATAAAGTGTTGTTCATTTAGTGACATGCATATGAATGTACATGGACGTAGGTTGGTTATCTCGAGGCCTTAACGACTTCGTGTGCCAGTCTGCCCCATTGGAATTCAAGGCGTGACAAAAGTGGTATCAGAGCAGGTTGTCCTAGGGTGTCTACAAAGCCGTGTTCAAAGTAGAGTCTTGCTTATGGATGTGTTGTGCACCACATTTATAAGCAGGAGGCTATAGGGCATTTAGGAGTTGTTTCTGTTCTTCATTTCTTAGATCATGCATTAGAGCCATTGTTGTAGGTGGAATCATAGCTGACCATTTAAACTGGTTTTATTTCTTATAGTAAAATGTCGATTACAAGATGAGGTAGGGGCAAAGGTAAGGAGGTAGACATGCTGGCCGGAGAAGGAACTAGTAAATCACCACCTGACCAAGCTAGTCCAGGTGGGACTGAGACTGAATTTGCATCGCGGGTTTCTTCTACTTTTGCAGCTCCAGAAGAGCCGAGAAGGAGAGAAGAACCTGCCGAACCACCTGTTAATGCTACTAAACAGGATCTAAGAAATGCGGTGCAAATGTTGATCGTATAGTTGCGGTACAAAATCAAGGACAAGCTGGTACAACGACAAGTAATGATGGTGTGGATAGGGCAGCTAGTCGAAGGACATAAAATTTTCTGAAATTAGACCCTCCCACGTTCATCGGGTAAGATTTGAATGCAGACCCACAAGACTTTGTGGACCAAATTCAAAGGGCTTTAGATGTTATGCATGTATCTGGTACAGAAATAGCTGAGCTTGCAGTATATAGATTGAAAGGAGAGGCTATATTATGGTACGAAGATTGGAAATGATCTAGGGGTATCGGTGCACTTCCAGCCAGTTGGGAAGAATTTAAAGAGGCATTCCTTGACCACTATCTTCCATATGATATTCGAGAGGCTCGTGCAGACCAATTTCTGAATCTTCATCAAGGGAATATGAGCGTCCTAGAGTACAGTCTTCGGTTTAATTCTTTGGCCAGATATGCTCCCAATATGGCAGCCACTATGGCCGATAGAGTTCATTAGTATGTAGATCGGTTGGATCTATATTTGGTGAGAGATTGTACTATGGATGCTTTGAATAGGAATATGGATATAGCCAGGATACAAGCCTTTGCACAGAAAATGAAGGATCAGAGGCAAAGAAGAAGGACGCAAGAATTTGAAAAAGGTGTCGTCAAAAAGGGCTAGACCTATGGGACAGTTCATGGCATCCCAAGGAGAATTTAGGCCTCGGATTTCTAATACACCGCCTAGACCATCATTTTCTTATCCTACAACAGGCGTTCAATCTCAATTTCGAGGGTTTGGAGGCAGTCAAGCTGGGTAAAGTAGTGGGATTCGAGGTTCACAGACAATAGGGTTTTCTCGTCAGCCGTGTCAGCACTGCGGAAGGCTTCATTTAGGTGAATGCCATCTTGGGACAAATGTTTGCTTTTGGTGTGGTATGACAGGGCACATAATGAGAGACTGCCCACGAAGAGGCTTGGGTAGTGTGGCGCGACCTACGGGATCAACCGTTGCATCATCATCATCGGTTCCTTTCTTAGGTTGAGGTGTGCAGCCTGCTGGTCGTGGTAGAGGTGCTAAAAGAGCAGCCAGTTCTAGTGGAGCACAGAAACGTACCTATGCTCTAGCGGATCGACAGAATCTGGAGGCTTCTCTTGATGTAGTGACAGGTACATTATCCGTCTTTTCACATAATGTATATGCCTTGATTGATCCGGGTTCTACCCTATCATATGTTACTCCATTGATTGCTGAAAAATTCGAAAGAACACCGAAATTACTATTCAAGCCATTTGAAGTATCTACACCGGTTGGTGAATTTATTATAGCTAACATAGTATATCGTAATTGTATAGTGAATGTTTGTGGTTATGATATGTTGGATGATCTTATTGAGCTGGAAATGGTAGATTTTGATGTTATAACGGGTATGGATTGGTTGGCTTCTTTTTATGCCACGGTAGATTGCCGAGCTAAGAAAGTACATTTTCATTTTCCACAAAAAGATGTCCTTGAATGGAGGGGTAATGTTGGAGCACCGAGAGGTAAATTTATTTCCTATCTTAGGGCAAGGAAAATGATATCCAAAGGGTACATATGCCATCTAGTAAGAGTGCAAGATACCGATGTGAAACCACCAACTCTTCAAACGGTTCCAGTAGTAAATGAATTCCTTAATGTGTTTCCTGAAGATCTTCCAGGCTTACCTCCAAAACGGGAAGTAGAGTTTGGTATTGATATGCTTCAAGGTACTCATCCTATCTCTATTCCTCCGTATCAAATAGCTCCGGCAGAATTACGGGAATTGAAGGAGCAAATAAAAGACTTGCTGGATAAGGGATTCATAAGGCCTAGTATGTCCCCTTGGGGTGCACCAGTGTTATTTGTATGGAAGAAAGATGGCATGTTGAGAATGTGTATTGATTATCGGCAACTGAATAAGGTGACAATCAAGAATAAATATCCTCTTCCTAGAATTGATGATTTGTTTGATCAGTTGCAGGGTGCCAAATGTTTCTCAAAAATTGACCTGAGATTGGGCTATCATTAGGTAAGGGTTATAGAAAAAGATATTCCAAGACAACTTTCTGAAAACGGTATGGTCATTATGAATTTTTAGTTATGTCATTTGGTCTAACAAATGCACCGGCAGTTTTTATGGATTTGATGAATAGGGTGTTCAAGCCGTTCTTAGATGTGTTCGTGACGGTGTTTATAGATGATATTTTGGTTTATTCAAGATCACAAGAGGACCATGCTAGTCACTTATGGCAGGTGTTACAGATTCTTCGTAATCGTAAGTTATATGAAAAGTTCTCTAAATGTGAATTTTGGTTAAAATCTGTAGCATTCGTTGGTCATATTGTATCGGACGAAGGAATAAGGGTAGATACACAAAAGATTGAAGCGGTGAAGAATTGGCAAGACCTACGATGCCTACAGAGATTTGTAGTTTTCTTGGATTGGCAGGTTATTATAGAAGGTTTGTTGAAGGGTTTTCTTCCATTGCTGCACCTTTAACAAAGCTAACCCACAAGGCAACCAAGTTTCAGTGTAATGATGCATGTGAGATGAGTTTCCATGAGCTGAAGGATAAATTGACTTCTACATCCATATTGGTACTTTTGGAAGGTACAAAAGGGTATGCGGTATATTGTGATGCTTCAGGAGTAGGCTTAGGATGTGTATTGATGCAGTACGGTAATGTAATAGCTTATGCCTCACGACAGTTGCGGCCACATGAGAAAAATTATCCAACAGACTATCTTGAGCTAACAACTATGATATTTGCTTTAAAGATATGGCATCACTACTTGTATGGGGTTCATTTTGACATATATACCGATCATAAGAGTTTGCAATATATCTTTAAGCAGAAAGACTTGAATCTGAGGCAGCGGAGATGGCTGAAACTATTAAAAGATTATGATATTGATATTTTATATCATCCCGGAAAAGCAACTATAGTAGCCGACGTGTTAAGTCGCAAAGCAATGGTAAGCACTGATGGCCACCCAATGGAAAAGCAAGATATAGTCAAGGATTTGTATCAACTAGCCAGCTTGGGAGTTCGCCTTCTTGAATCTCCAGATGAAGGGGTTATTGTGCAAAATAAGGCAGAATATTCATTAGTAGCTGAGGTGAAAGAGAAGTAGTATGCGGATCCTATGTTATTGCAGCTGAAAGAGAATGTACAACAATGATTGACAACGAACTTTGATCTCACGAAAGAAGAAGTGCTTCAGTGCCAAAGCAGATTATAAGTACCTGATGTAGATGAACTAAAGAGGCAGATTATTGTAGAGGCACATCGTTCACAATATTCTATTCACCTGGGAGCAACCAAAATGTTTCATGATTTGAAAGAAAGGTACTGGTGGGCTACTATGAAGAAGAACATTGCAGAATTCGTAGCTCAATGTCCAAATTGTCAACAAGTAAAAGCAGAGCATCAGAAGCCTAAAGGTTATATGCAATGTATTAATCTTCCAGTCTGGAAGTGGGACATGATTAACATAGATTTCATCATAGGTTTACCTCGTGCACTGCAGAAATTTGATTCCATATGGGTAATAGTTGACAGGCTTACCAAGTCAACGCATTTCGTACTGGTCAAGACCACATACACAGCTGATGATTATGCAAGGTTGTATATTAAAGAGATAGTTCGATTGCATGGAGTTCCAATCTCTATTATATTTGATAGGGGAGCTCAATTTACCATAAATTTTTGGAAGTCTTTTCAGAAGAGTTTGGGTACGCATGTGAATTTAAGCACAATTTTTCATCCTCAGATAGATGGACAAGCAGAACGTACTATCCAAACACTTGAAGAAATGCTACGAGCTTGCGCATTGGACTTTAAAGGTAGTTGGGATGATCATCTATCGCTTATTGAATTTGCTTACAATAATAGCTATCATTCAAGTATCAAGATGGCACCTTATGATGCTTTGTATGGAAGAAAGTGTCGATCACCAATTGGATGGTTTGAAGCGGGTGAAACTGCCTTATTTAGACCAGATCTTGTTCATCAAGCTATGGAGAAAGTTAAGGTGATACAACAGTGGCTAAAAACGGCTCAAAGTCGACACAAGTCATATGCCAATGTTAGAAGAAGGGGGCTAGAATTTGCCATAGGTGATTGGGTATTCTTGAAAATTTCACCAATGAAAGGGGTAATGAGATTTGGAAAGAAGGAAAAGTTGAGTCCACGTTACATAGGGACATATGAGATTACTTGAAGATTTGGTCAAGTTGCGTATGAATTAGAACTACCCCAAGAACTCTCCACAGTTCATCCAGTATTTCATGTCTCAATGCTTTGAAAGTGCATAGGAGATCCATCTCGTATTTCTCCCATTTAAGATGTACAAGTTACGGAGGATCTCACCTATGAAGAGGTACCTATCGCTATTCTGGATCGACAAGTGAAGAGATTAAGGAATAAAAAAGTAACTTCTGTAAAAGTGCTTTGGAGAAATCAGCAAGTAGAAGAGATCACATGGGAAGCCAAGGAGATGATGAAGTTCAAGATTTCAAACGGAAGAAAGCGTTCAAAATGCGGGATTGGAGCAATAAAAAGTATGTATCTATAAGCATTATGTGTATATATGGTAACATAAAGAATGATCCTAGACTTGAATTTTTTTAGATTGGATAAGATCACTAACATTCGAGGACGAATGTTTCTAAGGGGGGAAGGATGTAACACCCCGTACATTTTCGACCCTATTTGGTTACCATAACATTTATGGAATTATTTAAACTTGAGATGGTTTGTGTATTATGCATTAATTTTGTTGGGCTGAATTCACATGTGTTAATGGGCTCAATAAAGGCCCAATAATTAAGCCATAAGACATGGCCCAAATGGAAAAATGACTCATTCCACCATTGACCAAGTAAACACATTTAATGTTTGGATAAGGATGAACTTGAGGGATTATATAAGGGTGAAAAATCAGATTTTTATTCACCAAGACACACATGCACATTTCTAGAATTTTCCAACAATATTTCACTTCTCTTACAAACCCTAAGCAACCATTTCCTTTGGACAAGATCATCCTTTTGCAAGCTTTTGTAAGTGTTTAATCTCATGGTTTAGTATATTATATGCATAAGATGGTATTTAAAGCGTGTTGGTTATGTTGACAAAGTGTTGAGCAACCCACTATGTGTGAAACCGTCTACTTTTGCTTAATCGGTAAAAGCTTTTCGCTTATAAACTTGAAAGGAGACTTCTGGTCTTGAAGAAAGTGAATTTGATGGAATAAATGTCAACCTGTAAGATGTGGTTATGTCACTAACTTTCTTCCTCTTTGTGTATAACATTTGGAATTGTTGTTGTGAAATTGTGCATGGAACCGGTGGCGTATTGAAGGGAAAAATATAGGTTTGTGATGTTCAAGTGCATTGTGAGACCATGGTTGTTTGTTGGCATCCAAGTTAACATAAAATATGAAGAGAGAAGCTTACTTATGTCCATGGACCATTTATTAAAACAAGGACCCAAAAGAGACCCATTTTGGCCGAACCGGGCATCCGTATTCATGGATGGAGGACCTGCGCGCGCAGATGCCAATGCAGGTTGCCCTGGACAGGGACATATGGGCACCTGCAGCGGCATCTCACCCACCTGTGGGTGCAGGTAGCTCCACAGGCCATTCAAGAATTTCTTTTTGTTTGTTTTTGCTTCTCTTTGAAACCCCAAAGCCCCTATACCCGTTTTAGACGCAGTTATCAACATATGGTACCATTTGAATGGCCCTAAGGGGTATTTTGGAGGCATTTTGAATTGTATCAATTATTAATTGTTTTTTTATGTGTTATGGTGAAAGGTATTGAGATGACTTGATGGAGTAAATGTGACGTGGTGTTAATGAGGAAGTGTAAAGTATAAATTTGGTGTGAAATGCTGTTGGTTTATGAAGTCTTGGTTGATCTGTGGCATGTTGTGGTGTTTTTGGTATGGTAAATTGTATTGTGAAGGGTGAAATGACATTATATGGCAGTCATGTAGTTCATAGTCGTCTTATGCGTTTATAATGTAGTTAGTTGTTAACGTGAGCTCCGTTATGTACTTGTGTTGTAGAGTAACATGTAAGGAAGGCGCTGGATTATTGTATTCACATATAGGATTGTGTATTCATATTGGGAATATAAGTTATTTAAGGTTACTCTTTTTCGTATCCTTCGGCAACACCTATTGTTCACGTCGTTACCGTACTTGTTTCTATTCCAACATGTTCTAAAGTATTTCATTCCAGGTTGTTACCGATTGTTATTCATATGTCTCATATTTATGGACTATTGTTCTAAAGTTTCAATAATGTTATGACCACCGAATGAACTATCTCAAAGATTAAAGAAGTGATGTAATGAGAGTCTTTATTCTTGGGTGGTATCCAAGGGGTGGAAAGAACACCTAGAATGGGTCGATCCCAATATCTCGGGTGGTATCCCAGGAGTGGAAAGAACACCTAGCATGGGTCGATCCCAATGTCACGGGTGGTATCCCAGGGTTAAAAAGAAATAACACCTAGCATGGGTCAATCCCAATGTCACGGGTGGTATCCCAAGGGTAAGAAGAAAGCCTAGCATGGGTCGATCCCGATTGATTATTGTTATTTTCCCACTGATCAGCTTGGGGCCCGGGCATTATATGAATGAATGGAGGATGAATATGAATGAACTTAAAAACAAAGAAATTAATGAAGGTATTGTACATGGTTCCACACATATACACTACGGTGGTTACCAATAATGTCCATTCACTTGTATTTGATTTCATTGAACGTTCATATGTTTCATGATGTTGCTTATAGCCTTACATACTCAGTACATTCTTTTGTACTGACATCCCTTGGGGGACTTACCTTACTTGCTGCAGGCACAGAAGCTAGTAGACCTCCACAGTAGGATACAGATCATCTGTAAACTATCGGTGAGCTCCAGATTGATTCGGGGCTTTTTGAGTCATTATGTACATTTGTTTTGGTATTGTATAAGAATTGTATAAAGAGGGGACTTGCCCCGACTTTAGGTTGGTTATGTATCTGTTAGAGGGTTTGTAGACGTTGTGGGACAAATGAAGGAATGTATGGAATGTATGCTTTTGACGTGGTGGCCCTAACGACCAAGTTTCATATCTACTGAATGTTTCTCCATGACTTCCACCATTGGTATCTTGCATCTATATGTGATAGAGTGTTGGTCATTTAGTGACATGCATATGAATGTACATGGACGTAGGTTGGTTCTCTCGGGGCCTTAACGGCCTCGGGTGCCAGTCCGTCCCGTTGGAATTCAAGGCGTGACACACTATTAGGTGTTTTAACTTTGCAAAGGCATTGTGTGACTTGGGAGCTAGTATTAATTTGATGCCACTAGCCATTTACAAATGGTTGGGGTTGGGGTTACCCAAACCTACTTCGATGAGACTTCTCATGGCGAACCGCACTATGAAGAAATCGGTGGGTATCTTACGTGATGTTTTGGTGAGGGTTGCATCCTTCATATTTCTAACTAATTTCATCATCCTTAACTATGAGGTTGACTTTGAGGTTCCCATCATCTTGGGAGGACCTTTACGTGTGCCTGTGTATGTGTTGGTTGATATGAAGACTGGGTAGATGAAGTTTCGGTTAAATAGCGAGCAAGTTACTTTCAATGTATGCTAGTCTATAAAGAAGCCAAAGGATATACGAGGGATTTCCGTGATAGATACAGTCGACGAGTATGATTCGGTAGCTCTTATGGAGGAAAGGCTTGAAGTTTATGCCCTCGCAGCAGCTATCATGAATTTTAAGGGTGATGATATTGATAGTTATGATGAGATAGTTAAAGCACTTGAGGGTAGGGGTTCATATACTTATGCATCAAAAAAGCTTGATCTTGATTTGAAGAACAGAGTGACCCCACTAGCTCTGTTATTTATTGAAGAGCCTCCAGTCTTGGATCTCAAAGATCTTCCATTTTATCTTCGTTCTGTATTTTTGGGAGCCAAAAATACTTTTTCGATTATCATTGTAGCTGACTTGGTGTAATGGCAAGTTGAGGCCTTAGTTTGTGTTTTGAAGAGGTTCAAGAGAGCCATTGGATGGTCCATTACTGATATCATTGGGATTCCACCCAAAATTTGCAGGTATAAAATCCAGCTTGAGCCAGATTGTGTGCCTAGTATTGAGTATCAACGGAGGTTGAATCTACCTATGCAAGAGGTAGTAAGGAAATAAATCATCAAGTGGTTGGACTTGAGTGTTGTTTATCCAATTTTTGATAGTAAGTGGGTAAGCCCGATCTAATGTATGCCAAAAAGGTTGGAATCAATATCGATCCAAATAAGAAGAATGAGCTTATTCTGATGAGGCCAGTCACGAGTTGGCGTTTATGCATGGATTATAGAAAGATGAACTCTTGGACCGAGAAGGATCACTTTCTTATGCCCTATATGGATCAGATATTAGACCGACTTGCTGGTAGAGGTTGGTATTGTTTTCTTAATGGATACTAGGGTTATAATAAAATTTCTATTACTATCAAGGACAAAGAGAATACCACTTTCACTTATCCATATAGGACTTTCGCGTTCAAAAGGATGCCTTTTGGTTTGTGTAATGCACCCGCAACTTTTCAGCATTACATAATGGATGTATTTTTTGACATGGTTGAGGATACTATTGAGGTCTTGATGGATGATTTCTCTGTTGTTGGTAACTCATTTTATGATTGTTTGGTACATCTAACTAATGTTCTGAGGAGATACGAGGAATGTAACTTAGTGTTGAATTGGGAAATGTGCCACTTCATGGTTAAAGAAGGAATAGTGCTTGGTTACAAAATTTAAAAGAAGGGGACAGAAGTTGACTAAGGAAAGATTGAGGTTATTGAAAAGTTGCCCCCACCAATTTCAGGGAATGGTATTCGTAACTTCTTAGGGCATGCGGGTTTCTATTGAAGATCCGTCAAGGACTTTTCTAAGATTGTCAATCTGTTGTGTAAGTTATTGGAGAAGGAGGTGAAATTTATGTTTGATGATGCATGTCTAAAAGCATTCGAGATCCTGAAAGAGAAGTTGATTTTAGACCCTATTCTTGTATCTCCAGATTGGTTTCTGCCATTCGAGGTTATATGTGCTACTAGTGGCGTGGCACTAGGTGAAGTCCTAGGCCAAAGGCAGAGAAGATCTTACATCCCATCTACTATGCTAGTAAGTGCTTAACCCGACTCAGAAAAATTATACTATGACTGAACAAAAGTTGATTGCTATGGTGTTTCCTTTTGAGAAATTTTGGTCTTTTATCTGCTTGGCATAAAATTCACTGTGCATACTGACCACGCAGCTGTTAGGTACCTCATGACAAATAAAGATGTAAAGCTGAGGTTGATTATTAGGTACTGTTGTTGCAGGAATTTGACTTTGAGGTCAAGGACCGAAATTGGACTACGAATCAAGTGGCTGACCACTTATCACGCCTTGAAGAAGAGGCCATATTGAAGCTGAAATATGAGCTCGAGATTGATGATAGTTTCCCGAATGAACAGACATTAGCCGCTTCACAAGATTTGATTCCATGGTTCGCAAATTTTGTAAATTATCTAGTGAGTGATGTGGTACCTGAAGACTTGTGTTTCACCAACGTAAGAAATTTATGTAAGATGTGAGGAAGTTCTTTTGGGATGAGCCATATTTGTTTCAAACTTGTGCCAATGGAGTAGTGCAGAGATGTGTTCCTAAGGTTGAGATGATGAGTATTTTAGAGGCATGTCATTCTTCTCCAGTTGGGGGGTTATCATAGTGGTGCACGGATTACACAATTTTTTTTTGCAATGTGGATATTAATGGCCTATCATTTACTGCACACGACTATACCAATGCATGTGACCAATCCCAAAGGCAAGGGAACATCTTGCAAAGGGAAGAGCTTCCAATGACCGCTATTCTGAAGCTTGAGTTGTTTGATGTATGGGGAATTGACTTCATGGGCCCTTTTATGAGCTTATATGGTATGAAGTATATCTTGGTGGCTGTTGACTATGTTTCAAAATAGGTGTAGGCAGTTGTGCTTCAATATAATGAAGGGAAAAGTGTCTCAACATTTTTTAAGAAGAATATCTTTTCTAGATTTGGGACTCCGAGGGTTATTATTAGTGATGGAGGCTTGAATTTTTGGAATTGTCTATTCAGAGCCTTCCTTGAGAGATATGGCATGAGACATAAGGTGGCAACGCCATATCATCCTCAGAAAAGCGGGCAGGTTGAGGTCTCTAATCGTAAGATCAAGTCCATCTTGGCGAAGACTGTTAACTCCAATAGGACGGATTAGGAAAGAAAGTTAGATGATGCATTATGGGCATACAAGATAGTATTAAAACTCTCATTGATACGTCTCTATATTAGCTTGTGTATGGTAAAGCATTCCACTTACCTGTCAAACTTAAGTATAAGGCATTGTTTGCTTTGAAAAAACTAAATTTGGAGTGGAATGATGCGGAAAAATTGAGACTAGAGTAGGTAAATGAGGTGAATGAGTTCCATCTCCATGCCTATGAATGATCAGCTTTGTACTAGGAAAAAATGAAGCTATATCGTGATTGCAAGATCAAGAAAAGAGAATTCACCGCCGGCGATTTGGTGTTGCTTTTTTAATCTAAGCTGATGTTGTTTCCGGGCAAGTTGAAGTCAACGTGGAGAGGACTATATAGAGTGAATAAAGTGTTCCCCTATGTTGCACTTGAGTTGGAAAATAATGAAGGTATGAAGTTTAAGGTAAATGGCCAAAGGGTAAAACACTACCTAGGGTCCGTTGATGAAGTTAAAGTAGTTTGTGAGGTTGATTTAGGTGGGGCTTGATATTTCAAGCACACCCGAGTCATACCACAATGTCAAATCAGGCAGTTTATGGGAGGCAACCCATGGGCTTGTTGATGAAGTCTGAGTAAATAACATAGCCACATTGTGTCGTGACATTAAATCAAACGCTGCTTGGGAGGCAACCCATGATTTTGTAATTTTTATGTTATAGGGTAACTTGTGTGAAAGTGTTCAGGATAGGGCCAAATTGAAAAGACACCAAAAAATTTCTAGTTCCCAGTCCATACAAGACACCCTACTACTCGTATGGACACATCAAGACTCATTACATGACTCATCACTAAGGGAGGAAGCAAGAAAAAGGCACTACTCACCCAACGACTCTCAGAATGAGTCGTAGTCACACACTATGAATCGTGCCTTGAGTCGTGGGGACCGGTGACCTCAGATAATTTTTCTAAGTACTTTTTGTCACAATGGAGGGATATTACTACTCATAATCACTGACGATGGGTCGTTACGGGTGGCCATCGTCACTAAGGCAAAAATCAGTCCAACTTTTAAAAATTAGTGACCTGACCCGACCCGATCTAGAATTTAGAGAAGGAAGGGATTTGATTTTCAATTCCCATTCCTTTTCAAAACAACCATAACTCCCTCTATCTTCCTTACCAGTTACCTCTCCTAATCAAACACTAATCAAACCCTAATCACCCCACTACTAAGAAAATTGATCAACTCTTTCAAATTTCTCTTGGGAAAGATTTCATATTGAAGACTCTAAATTCGTAGTTGATCTCAAGCATCACTAATCAATACTTGAACTTAAGTAAGTATTTCTTGTGCTTGTAAAGGCGTATAACTTGACTGAAAACGATGAGTAGTGAATCACATGGGTTTTTCAAAGCCTAGATTTAAAAGCTTGGGTAATTGGGGTTGGTTGGGTCACTTGTTTTTGCTGAAAATATGCGTTCTAATGTAGGATAAGGGTGATTAGGTAGTTAATTATGAGTTATTAGGTATCCGGGGTGAAGTCTGAGTAACCCCGGTATTGTTCGTCGCACATGTACGGTGCACTCCAATGATTGTTTGTTATGTTAATGGATGATTATATGCTATTAAGAATTTGAAAAAAGAGTTGAATTGATGAACAAAATGGGGACTACCTATTTACAGTCCCTACGCCTCCCAAAATGACTCGTTTCCACAGGTCATGAGTCATTATGTGATTCGCAGTGACTCCATCTAAGTTAAAAAAATGTTTAAATATCTATCAAATTAAAATTTTCTCCATACGAAGGGTCGCGAGACGAATTATTAGGTGAACCATTCTGAGAGGACCTACTTTGCACTTTGTATGGTTCCACTCAATGACTAACCCAATGAGTCGTTGTGTGAACCAACAAGTCATAGGGTAAAGTCATCTGAAAAATAGTCAGGATGACTAATTCAGTCCAGACCCTATCAATTTAATGATGAGTCATCCCCATAGGTGACGACTCGTTATCTAACTCGAAGTGACTGGGAAAAAAATTGCCTACTTTATTTTTTTTCTTTGTTTTATATAATTAGTTTGACTAATGTGAAATCACCCGCAGGTACCATGAAACCATTGAACGATAACAGAAAGGCCAAAAATAAAGGGGGCAAGCCAAATCCCAAGAAACAAGCTCGATCCACTCACCAACTAAGAGACTAACCTTTCGTGGATGAGTAGGAGTCGATTGGCTTAGTTGAGGAATACCCTATGTCAGGGCTAGTCCAGCCATGCAGTAACTTGCCTCTAGGCAGTCGATCAAGGTCCCAAATAAATAGTGCTTGAGCCTCACTACCACATTCACTATTTTCTCCCTAGTCTAAAGAAACAGGAGAGTCTGGGTCTGATGGTGAGGAAGAAGTAGATGAGAATGTCTCTAAGAGTTGACATGAGGCTACATCTGGCAGCAAGTAAAGTGAAGCAGGGTTAGAATTTGGCTCGGAAGAGTCAGTATAAAGGGATAATGAGGATGATGTTGACAGACTTCCATATGTGGTTCCACCTCCACCAACCATATAGCCTGGACTACAAATTGAGTCCACCTCGATTCCAGTAGTTAACAGGTGGGGCTACCTAGGCATGTAAGAACTGTACTAGCAGGACAGTACTATTGTCCCCAACACTAGCTGGCCAAAGTGAGGGTTCTATGGCCTAGGTTATTGACAGTAAGAATGTCCAAGATGTCGGAGTTTGAAAACTTGTTCAAGAAATACCATTTTTAATGAAAGATGAGAGAATCTAGAGGATACAGTCTGTCCCTACCCGATTGCGAGGGAAAAGATTGGTGTTGCGTTACTTTAGGGTGCATTCCAACTGGGAGCACAAATAGATATTGATACCCTAGTTTTGAATAACTTGGGGACACACAGGTTGAGTCTCAGACTGAGACTGAGTGGCTTGAGATACAAGTTGTTGCTGATGTCACTACATCCATAGCCACTAGACTGCCTTAAGCCCCGACACCATCGACTCCGAGACCATCAATGCCACGTCTACCTGCTGGTGTATACATATTAGTCTCCCAGGAATTTATGAATAATATGATAAAATAATTAGTTACCCTTGAGAAAAAAGTAGCTAATGTTGAGGAAGGGGTGTAGCCATGGGTAAAGAAGGAGATTCATGGTGAAATATGTGGGATACAAACCCATTTTGACAATTTTGAGAGGAGAATCAACAAGAAGCTCGAAAGGGTGCAGTCCCTAGATTTATTCGGTATCCATGAGGAGTTGGCTGCATTGACAGATGTTATGTAGGACATAGATGTAAGGCTATATCCCACTTTCCCAATTCCCATCATGCAGATCATTGAGGAGATTCTGGTAGAAGAGGTGCCCAATATATGGGGTATAAAAGGTAAAAAAAGGGTCCCAAAAGGTAGTGGCGAGAGAGAGAGCAAGAGGAGGAAGAGAAGGAGAGAGAAATATGAAATAAAAGAGGTAGTTGCAGCGAGCAAGAAGTCAGTGCAGGACCAGTTGTCTGAGGTCCATGAGATGAGGCGTGGAGCTGGGAGCTTTAGAGTCGTTAAGATCCCACCTGCCGATGTTGCAAGAGTTGAAGAGAGTGGGGCTACAGTAATTGTCCCCGCGAATGTTAAACTATTGAGTGCATCAGACACTACCAGCTCCAATATTGATATGAGCGCCATGGCTACCGCCGAGGCCACATTACTTAGACTAGGGTCCATTCTGAGGCCCCAACGGAAGAGTTGTCATGATCCGGTGCCTTGTATGCCACATGTATTTTCCTTACCCATGTTTTTCATTTTATCATTATTTCATGCACTGGGACATTGCATGATTTCCAAGTTATAGGTAAGGGTGTAGCACAATCAAGGGTTTTTTGTTATTGTGTTTCTTTTCCCTCGATTGTGCTATCTTAGTTAGAACTTGCATGTTTAGGTTTTTTTATTATTTTAATTATTGTTTTTGTGTGTTAGTTGGTGTTTTGTGTAACCTAGAGAAATATGAGATAAGTTGGTGCAGTCAAAAGAAAATAAAGCAACCAAAACTAATTTTAAACTGCTTAAATGAAACCCTTTAAAAATTATGTTTATATGCTTTGTTGTGTGCTGACTTAGACTGTAACCAATGTTTGTATCTTGTCATGGAATTAGGATTGTTAATTTGATAACCTGGCCTAACTTTGCATGAAATAAATAGGTAGTGACTGAAATAATAGTCCTGAGCCAAGAGTATGTAAGGATTTACCTAGTCGATAGTGTGTGCAGTCTAGAACTTGCCCGGTCAGTCTCGCTAAAGTGGTAAGATAGAAGGTTAGGAAAGAATCATAGGCTATTTTTGAAATAGACCACTGCAAGCCTAAAGTGCCTACAAAATGAGTAAAATATCCCTTGAACCTGATTTTGACCCTAAGTAGACCTTTTCTTTGAATTACCCTATTCACTTTCCAGATTTTTATAATGAACCTGCTTTGGCCCTGGTCCCTTCTTGGACACTGTGTACCTTAACTCAGGTAAATTACCTAAGTTGAGGGTGGCTAGCGTAGGGGTGCGTAAAATATTTGTGATGTGTCGTGAACTTACGGCACTTGAGACGCTTAAAACATGGGATATTTATAAGTTTAAAGGTGCGTTTTGTTGGATATGATGAGTTTTGTTAAGTGTTGCAGGACAACAGGATCACGAGGTGAACTATGAAATACAAAGAAGATTCTGCACATGAAATGATGACTGGACAATGAGTCATTGGGTTACAATATAACTCGTTGCCCGAGTCGTTGTGTGACTAGAAGAATTTGGGAACTTAAAGGAAGTGGCTTTGGGATACTACGAGTCATACACTGAATAGACAAGTCATAGTGAATAATCTTCTTGAAGCCAGTGAAGGTGAAGCTGAGGGACACACAGAGGACGCTTGGGGGCTACGACCCATAGGGTCACGTGATGAGTTGTCACGTCAAGTCATTCTGAGTAAAAGAGGAAAAGTCTTGAGAAGATAAAGAGAAGTCCTAGGGGAAACGAGTCACCCTATGAATCGTAGGGTGATTAAATGAGTCATCACCAATATACAAAAGTAAGAGACAATGAGTGAAGTAAGTGGTAACGATAAGTCATCATCTGACCATATGACCCGTCATGTGGACCATAGCTGACGCCGACTCTTGTACTCCTGTTTTGTTTAGGATAGGATTTGTTAATTCTATAAATACTCTTTTAGGGTTATTTTTATGAGGGAGACATTATTATTACTATACAACATTATATTGTGGGATTCCAAGGCACATTCTAGGGATTTTACGAATATTGAGTTTCTGATTTTAATTAAAGTTGGGATTTTGGATTTTATTCACTCTTGTGAGTTTCAATGTGTTTTTTCTATCATCTACAAATTCCTGCATTGTTCATACAATTATGTGTAGCTAAACTCCATAACTGGGGTTGTGGGAACCATAACGGATTAACAAAGTAGTGCTCAACGTACAAGGTGATCATCGAAGGGTATACGGGCATTTACTGGTGGTTCTTTTGAATTGGTTGAATTTTAATGAGTGCATGCATTGGAACTCATCCTATCTCTACCCTGGACTATAGCAAGGGTATTGGGATTGGACTAGCGGATCAATAACAAGACTTGGAGTTATCTTCATTTAATCAGCTTTGAGCCGTGATAAGGAAAAGGTTGTATTAGGATCATTCGTAGGGGGCAATATAGCAACACTCATAATGCATTAACCTTTGTTCTTGAGGATAGTCATCTATAAGGGGCGTAACATAGTCGGTTAACCTATTGATTCTGCATATCGAATAGCTTAAGAGATCACTAAAGTGTGGAGAACCTACAGAGTTATGAAGTTATTAGGGAAAACAGTCCTAGTTCTTTTCTCATCTTGATTAGAACCTGAGCAAATACTTTCGTGACACTA
The DNA here is from genome assembly GCA_031232105.1 of Capsicum rhomboideum. Lineage (NCBI taxonomy): Eukaryota > Viridiplantae > Streptophyta > Magnoliopsida > Solanales > Solanaceae > Capsicum > Capsicum rhomboideum. Next base: position 128,271,122 of record CP124713.1, on the reverse strand, counting down.
TTGCTCGTTTATTCTACGAAACCCCCCCTCTTTACTTATTTACCAATTACTCAGACAGACATAGTTGATTGTTTTTTGACCTATTCCTCGTGGGATCGATCCTAATCTTTTTGGGTTCTATATTTGATACAACGAACTCTTTATATTTTTTGGGAGGTGTAATTTGGGCGACATAAAATTTTGGTGCAGTTACCGAGGACTACAATTAGAAGTTGATTGATCGTGTTTGTTGAAGTGTGAAGTGTTGGTTTCATTGCAATTTTTATTTTCCTACTATTCAAAGGGTGTATGCCCAACACTCGGAGTCAAGGCAATCCCCTGATTCCACTTGATAGGGAAATAGAAAGAACTCTAAGGAATAATCGAAGAATGGTAAATATCGACGGAGTTCAGGATCCCGCAGTCGGTGCTGACATTCATAACCAGCCTCCAATTCATCTGGCTGGTCATGAAACTATTGACCAAATCACTATTCGATTAACGGCTGAGGAGAAGGCGAGACAAGTAGCTCTTAAATAAGTAGATAAAGATCATCGAGCAATGCAAGAGGCAGCACAACGTCTTGGTGCACTTGACGAGAGACAAAGAAGATCAAGGGTGCAACACCCCCACAAAGACCATAAGTGCCGATTTATGATAATCCTAAAGAAGAGGATGTGGCCTATTGGGAGCCGGTTGAGACTACTGCCATTATTCCACCAGAGTTACCTGAAGGAACTAAATTTGACATTACAGGTGCTATGATCCACCTATTGAACTTAAAAGGGGTGTTCGCTGGCCTTTCGACTGATGATGCGAACATGGATGTGATGAATTTGGTAGGGATATGCACTTCGTACAATCTACCAGGAGTGAGTCAAGAAGCAATTCAATTAAGGCTATTTTCATTCTCCTTTATGGGGGAAGCGACTTTGCGGTTGGCTGAGTTACCATGAGGTTCTATCACTACATGACAAGAGTTGAGGAATCAGTTTCTGGAATTATTTTTTCCACCTTCCCGAATGTTATAACTGAAGTATGAGATTTAAACTTTCAGACAGCTACATTTTGAAGCATTTTATGAAACTTGGCTACTATTCAAGAAGAAGTTGCAAAATGTTCCAAACCATAGGATGAATGGTCAAAATTTTCTTGAGATCTTCTAAAGAGCATTAAACGCTAATACTAAGGATGTAGCAGACACTATCACTAGCGGAGCATTTATGAGTCTGATATGGGAACAAGCTTCAGAGATTTTAGATCGTATTACTAAAACCAACTAAGGTTGGCATACTCGATAAGCAGAGCGACCTATAAGAACTTATGCCATTAGAGCATCAACAGAGCACATAGCGTTAGATAACACCACAGCTCAAGAACTAGCACAACTGAGGACTGAGATTGGATTACTTGCTAAGCAAATAATGGCAGGAGGAATGGAAAATATTAATGCGGTAGGTGTACAAGGCAAAGCAACTAGGTATGAGAATTCAGGTTCTGAGGAAGAAGCTAAGTATTTGGATAAAGAAATAGTGGGTTTTTGAGCAAAGGGCTAATAGTCTAATCAATACAGTTGGAACTCGAGGCAAAGGAATCAAGGTCAGAACTACTACAGTGATAATTACGTCAAGTTGAGATATAAAGATCGAGATGGTGATTGGAGGGTAAAGAATGACTACAAAGATAAGAGTGACCTTTATGTCCCACTACGGAACCGTGATGCTGAGTCTATAAACCCTACTTATGAAACTTGTTAAAGGGTCGGAGAGTCAAGAAAACTGCCTAAAAGAGATTAAGGCAGACCTTTCAAGAATAAGCCAAAAATTGAGTCTTATACGACCGCCATCAAATAGATGGAACAACAATTCGGGCAGATGTCTACCATTTTAAAACAGGGTCAAGCAGGCACTCTTCCAAGTAACACCATTCAAAACCCTAAATATGATGGTCATTGCTTAGCCATTACTACCCGAAATGGGAAGACTATTGTTCATCCACCTAGGCTTGTTGTTGATGACAAGAAAGATGAGCCTGTAGTAGTTGATGATGAGATCGAGAATGAAAAATAAAATGTGGTGGTTCATAATCATGCATCTCAAAGGCCTTGCGTTGCTGACAAAGAGGCTAAGTCTGATAAAGGGAAGGAGAAGGAGGTCCCTCAAGTGTTTAAACCCATTCTTCGACCTACTCTTCCCTTTTCACCAAGGTTGAAAAAGAAAGCCAAAGAGGGAAAATATCATAAATTTTTCTCAATGTTGAAAAAATTATCGGTGAATATCCTTCTCGTCGAAGCTTTGGAACAAATGTCGGGGTACGCAAAGTTTATTAAAGACTTGGTGACGAAGAAGAGAATCATCAGTTTTGAGGCTGTAAATAATGTGCACTATTGTGGCGCAATCGTTTCTCGCTCCCTTGTTGAGAAAAAGAAAGACTTAGAAGCTTTCACTATCCCTTGTACTATTGGGCCTTATAATTTTGCAAAAGCCTTATGTGACTTGGTAGCTAGCATTAACATAATGTCGCTAGCAGTCTTTAAGTAGTTGGGATTGGGGTCACCTAAACCTACATCTATGAGACTTTTCATGGCTGATCGGACTGTGAAAAAGCCAGTGGGAATCTTGTATGACATTTGGGTAAAGATGACATCATTTGTTTTTCTAGCTGACTTTGTTGTTCTTGACTGTGAGGTTGATTTTGAGGTTCCCATTATCTTGGGAAGGCCATTCCTTTTGACTGGTCGTGCATTGTTTGACATGGAAACTGGGCAGATGAAGTTTAGGTTAAATTATGAGCAAGTTACTTTCAATAGGTTCTGATCCATGAAGTAACCAAAATATATGCGTGTGATTTTCATGAGAGATACGGTCGATGAGAGTGACATGGTTGTTCCTTTTGAAGAGAGATTGGGGGAAGCCCTGGCTGCAGTAATCATGAACTTCGATAGTAATGGTATTGATGAATATGATGAGATGGCGAAAGCACTTATTGGTGGAGGGTCATATACTTATGCTTCAAAGAAGCTTCATCTTGATTTTAAAAATAGAGTGACCCCATCGGCTCGTCCTTTGATCAAGGAGCCTCCCATCTTGGAGCTTAAGGCTCTTCCGTCCCATCTTCATTTTGTATTATTGGGGGCCAATAGCACTTTGTCTGTCATTATTTCTGCTGACCTATTAAAATGGCAAGTTGAGGCCCTATTTTCTGTGCTTTAGAGGTTTAAACGGGCTATTGGATGGTCCATTGCGGATATTATTGGGATCCCACCCAGAATTTGCCCTCACAAAATCTATCTTTTAGCCTGATTGTATTTCCAACATTGAGCATCAACATCATCTTAACCCACTTATGCAAGAATTTATAAAGAAAAAGATTATAAAGTGGTTAGATGCTGGGTAGTATATCCTATTGCTAATAGCAAGTGGGTGAGCCTAGTCTAATGTGTGCCAAAAAAGGGTAGAATCAGCGTGGTTCCAAATGAAAAGAATGAGTTGATCCCAATAAGGTCGCTTACCGGATGCAGAGTTTGAATGGATTATCGAAAGCTGAATTCTTGGATCGAGAAGGACCAGTTTCCTATGCCTTTTATGGACCAGATGTTAGACCGTCTTGCTGGCAAAGGATGGGATGTTTTCTTGATGGTTATTTGGGGTACAATTGATTTCTATAGCCCCCGAAGACCAAGAGAAGACCACTTTCACTTGTCCATATGGGACGTTCACTTTCAAGCAGATGTCGTTTGGTCTATGCAATGCACCAGCCGCTTTTCAGCAGTGTATGATGTCTATATTCTCCGACATAGTGGAAGATACTATCGAGGTATTTATGGATGATTTCTAAATTGTGGGTGATTTGTTCGAGGACTGTTTGGTACACCTTGCCAATGTACTACGAAGATGCGAATATTGCAATTTGGTAGTGCTGAATTGAGAAAAGTGCCATTTCATAGTCAAAAAGGGTATTATTTTGGGACACCAAATTTCAAAGAAGGGGATTGAAGTTGATAAGGAGAAGATTGAGGAGATTGAAATATTACCTCCACCAAATTCTGTGAAGGGCATTTGAAGCTTCTTGGGTCATGCGGGATTTTATAGATGGTTCATCAAGGATTTTTCTAAGATTACAAATCCATTATGCAAGCTTTTAGAGAAAGAGGTGAAGTTTATGTTTGATAATGCATGCTTAAAAGCTTTTGAGTGTCTGAAAGAGAAGTTGATTTCAGCCACTATTATTGTTTCACCAGATTGGACTTCACCATTTGAGGTCATGTGTGATGCCAGTGGTGTATCCTTAGGTGCAGTTCTTGGTCAAAGACAAGATAAGATTTTGCATCCTATTTACTATGCTAGCAAAACACTTAATCCGGCCCAAAAAAATTACACGGTGACAGAGCAAGAGCTGTTTGCTGTGGTTTTTGCATTCGAGAAATTCAAATCTTATTTGATTGGCACAAAAGTGATTGTATCTATTAGATACCTTATGGCAGAGAAGTATGCCAAGCCAAGGTTGATTCTATGGGTGCTTATATTGCAAGAAGTTGATTTTGAGGTCAAGGACTGAAAAATGATAGAGAATTAAGTTGCTAACCATTTATCCCGCCTTGAGGAGGAGTCCATGCTAAAACAAAGGGATGATCTTTAAATTGATGATACTTTTTCAGACGAACAGGTGTTGGCAGCATCATAAGACTTAATTCCATGGTTTGCAGATTTTGCCAAATTTTTGGCAAGTGATCTAGTTCTAGAAGATATAACATATCAGCAGTGAAAGAAATTCATGCATGAGGTGAGAAAATTCTTCTGGGATGAGCCATACTTGTTTAGGGTGTGTACAAATGGTATGATTCGTAGGTGTGTTACTGAGGTCGAGATGATGAGTATATTGGATGCATGTCATTCATCTCTAGTTGGGGGTCACTATGGAGGTGCGCGGACTGCGCACAAGAACTTGCAATGCGGTTACTACTGGCCCACCATTCATAAGGATGCCCATGATTATGCAAAGGCTTGCGATTAGTGTCAAAGGCAAGGAAATAACTCAAGATGATATGAGCTCCCAATGACTGTGATCCTTGAACTCAAGCTGTTTAACATATGGGGGATTGATTTTATGGGTCGATTCGTGATCTCTCATTATATGAAGTATATTTTGGTAGCTGTTGACTATGTCTCTAAGTGGGCGGAGGTGCTTTCGCTTCTCAATAATAAAGGTAAGAGTGTTACATTTTCTTGAAGAAGAATATGTTCTTCCATTTTCGAAACACCTTGGATTATCATTAGTGATAGAGAATCCCACTTTTCCAATCTCTTATTCAAAGCCTTTCTTGAGAAATATGGTGTGAAACATAAGGTGGCAACACCTTACCATCCTCAATCAAGTGGGCAGGTGGAGGTCTCTAATCGAGAGATCAAATCCATTCTGGCGAAGATGGTGAATGCTAATAGGATAGATTGGGAAAGGAGATTGGATGACGCACTATGGGAATATTGGATTGCATTTAAAACACCCATTGGTTCATCCCTATATCAGCTTGTGTATGGCAAAGCATGCCACTTACCGATTGAATTTGAGTATAAGGCATTGTGGGCATTGAAGTGGTTGAATTTAGAATGGCAAGATGCAGCCAAATTGAGACTTGAGAAGATGATTGAGATGGATGAGTTTCATCTTCGTGCATATGAAAGCTCTGCCTTGTACAAGGAAGATGAAATTGTATCAGGAGCACAAGCTTAAAAGAAGAGAATTTACTGTAGGAGACATAGTTTTACTGTTTGACTCACGACTGAAGTTGTTTCCTGGTAAGTTGAGGTCGAAGTGGAATGGACCATTTTGAATCATGACGGTGTCCTGTTATGGTGCAATTGAATTGGAAAATAAGGATGGGAAGAAATTTAAAGTCAATGGCCAAAGGGTGAAGCACTACATAGGCGAAGGTGTGGATGCTCAGATGGTCTGTGATGTGGACTTGAAAGAGTCTTAATGTATCAAGCCTACTTGAGTCGTGCCACAATGTTACATCAGGCGCTGCATGAGAGGAAGCCCATGGGCTTGTTGGTGAAGTCTAAGTAACTGACACAGCCACGTCGTGCCACGACGTTAAATCAAGCGTTGCGTGGGAGGCAACCAATGATTTTGCAATTTACATTTTATAGGGTAATGTGTGTTTCAATATGCAGGGGAATAAAAGTTGAAATAGGACTAAAAAATTTTCTGGTGCCCAGTCCATACTACTCACCAGACGAGTGGTTTCCCACCACGATGATTTGTTTAGTGGCTTGTAGCCTTATAATCACTTCATTCAATAGTTACTGGCCACCCTATAACTCGCAGAATAACTTGTAGTTAGATAGTATGACTCTTCATCATAGAGCGCCACAGGTATGTCCCTTACCCTAGTTCTCAAATTTCATTATTTGATTTTGTGCAATGGGGACATTGTATGGTCTCAAAGTTGACCACATACGAGGGTTTTTTTTGCCTTGTTTCTTTTCCCTCGTCTACCCTATCATTAGTTAGAACTGACATATTTAGGTGTTTTTATGTTTTGTTTGAGTTTTGTGTTTTTTTTATTATTGTTGTAGGGTAGCATAGAGTGATTAAAAGAGAACTTGGTGCAGTCTGGTTGAATTAAATGTGTTTAAAGGATACCCCTCCAAATTTGTTTTTGTGATGTGATGTATGTGTGCTTAGACTGTACTGAAACCAATGTTTGGGATATATATATGGCATTAGGATTGTAAATGGGATAACATGGCCGATATTGCATGAACTGAATAGGTAATAACTTAGATAAAAGCCCTGAGCCATGAGTGAGTAAGGACTTTACCTAGTCGGTGTGTCTGTGCGATCTAGAACTTGCCCAGTTAGTCTCACTAAAAGCTGTAGGATTAAAGGTTAGGAAAGGATCATAAGCCGTGCTTGAATTTAGTCAACTTAGCCTAACCAAATGATCATGTATCCCTTAAAGCCACATTTTAAGTCTTAGACTGTTTCTTTGACCTACCAATGACACCTTCCCAGTTTTACAATGAACCTTCTTTGGCCCTAGTTCCTCCTAGGACACTATGCACCTCAACTCAGGCAAATCGCCTAAGTTGGGGGTGGCTATTGCGTAGGGGTGCATAAAAATTGGGTATGAAGTTTAAGTAGTGAAAAAGAAAGAAAAAAACTTTAAGTGTGGCTAGAAAAAAAGAAGAGAAAGAAAGAAAAAGAAAAAGGATAGTTAAATGAGTAAAAATAAAACTGCACCCGAGGGCCAAAAGAAAATAAAATGAAAAATGGAAAAAAGGGAGGAAAATGATTAAAAGTAGGAAAAGTGGAGCCAAAAGTAGTGTAGTGCCAAGGAGGAATGAGTCACTGTACCCAAATGTACCAAACCTATCCCCGAGCCTGCATTACAAGCTGAGAAAGACCTACTGTGATCCTAACCCGACAATCCGAAAGTTGAAGTGTAGAACATAAGGGTAAGCCTATGGTATCAAACTCACACAAACGGACTTCTTTGTGAGAGTGAGACATTTTATTCAGTCCCGGTATGAGTTTGCATTGCATATACTGAGTAAGTGGGAACTTATTTGTTGTGAGGGCATAGGGGTTGTAGCCTAGTTGTTGCTTGTTTAGGTAGTGTAGTGGTCAATGTGTTAGATTGCCTAGTTACAATGTACTTCCATATCCTGATCCCATTGTGTTTTGGTAAGTACATAACATACACACTGCATTGGTGGGTTTTGATAAGAATGGAGGGTGTTGATGAGCTTTAATGGTTTGCTTGCATGTTTTCACGGAAATTGACTGTCGTGGTAATCTTGATATTGCTCTAGGTTACGCGTCATAGATAGTTAGTATTTTGTTCGCCTGAGGACATGCAAATGTTCTAAGTTGAGGGTGTTGATCTATCGTGAACTTACGACACTTGAGACACTTAAAACATGAGATATTTGCAACTTTAAAGGTGTGTTTTGTTGGACATGATATGTTTTGTTAAGTGTTGAGGACAACAGGGACACGAGGTGAACTATGAAATGTGAAGAAGAATTTGTACCTAAAATGATGACTGGCCAACGAGTCGTTGGGTTATAATACGACTCATTGCTTGAGTCTTTGTGTGACCAGAAGAATTTGGGAACTTAAAGGAAGTGGCTACAGCTAGGATACTATGACTCGTACATTGACTAGATGAGTCATAGTGAATAATCATCACGATTCCAGTGAAGGTTTAGCTGAAGGACACACAAAGGACGTTTGGGGGCTACGACCCATAGGGTCACGTGATGAGTCATCACGTCAAGTCATTCTGAGTAAAAGAGGAAAAGTCCTGAGACGATAAAGTGAAGTCCAAGGTAAAACAAGTCACCCTACGAGTAATCACTAACATACAAAAGGAAGGGACAACGAGTGAAGAAAGATGTGATGACGAGTCGTCGTCTGACCAGATGACCCATCATATAGACCGTAGCCGGCGCTGACTCCTGTACTCCTATTTTGTTTAGGATAGGATTTGTTGAGTCTATAAATACTCATTTAGGGTTATTTTTATGAGGGATACATTATTATTACTATACATTATTATATTGCGGGGTTCCAAGGCACATTCTTGGGATTTGATGAATATTGAGTTTTCAATTTTAATTAAAGTAGAGATTTCAGGTTTTATTCATTATTATGAGTTTCAATGTGGTTTTTTTAATCTATGAATTCTTGCATTGTTCATACAATTATGAGTAGCTAAACTCCATTACTAGGGTTGTGGGAACCGTAACGGATTAACAAAGTAGTGTTCAACGTATAAGGTGATCATCGAAGGGTATACGGGCATGTACTGGTGGTTCTTTTGAATTGGTTGATTTTTAATGAGTGCACACATTGGAACTCATCCTATCTCTACCCTGGACTATAGAAAGGTATTGGAGTTGGACTACAGGATCAATAACAAGACTTGGAGTTATCTTCATTTAATTAGCTTTGAGCCGTGATAAGGGAAAGGTTGTATTAGGATCATTCGTAGGGGGAAATATAGCAACAGTCATAATGCATTAACCTTTGTTCTTGAGGATAGTCATCTGCAAGGGGCGTAACATAGTCGGTTAGACGATACCTAACCTATTGATTCTGCATACCGAATAGCTTAAGAGATCACTAAAGTGTGGAGAACCTACGAAGTTATAAAGTTAGGGGAAAACAGTCCTAGTGCTTTTCTCATCTTGATTACTACCTTAGCAAATAATTTCATGACACTATTGCTCATTTATTCTACAACCCCCCCCCCTTACTTATTTACTAAATACTCAGACAGACATAGTTGATTGAATTTCGATCAATTCCTCATGGGATCGACCCCGACCTTTTTGGGTTCTATATTTGATACAACGACTGTTTTATACTTTCTGGGAGGTATAGTTTGGGTGGCATCAATTGTATATGACAAAATTTTAGTAAAAAGAAAAATATATTCGGATGCGGTGTACAAAATAAAAAGAAAAAAAATAAAGCAAAAAATGAAGAAAAAGTGAAGTTGAAAAAAAAAAACCGCACCCGAGGTCTGAAAAAGTGAAAAAGTTAAAAAAGGGAAAGAAATAAAGGGAGGTAGAAAAAGTGGAAGTCAAGATTAGTGTAGTGTCAAGGAGGGTTAGTCACTATATCCATATATACCATACCTACCCCCGAGCCTACATTATAAGCCAATAAAAGTCCTATAGTGATCCTAATCTAACTGTCTGAAAGCTAAGGCGTAGACAATAAGGGAAAGCCTATGATACCAAACGCACATAGACTGACTTCATTGTGAGAGTGAGAGATTTGATTCAGTCCCGGTCTTGAATTATATTCCATGTACTTAGTATGGGGCTTCTTAGATGTGAGGGCATAGGGGTTGTAGTCTAGTCACTGCTTGTATGGGTAGTTTTTTTTATTTAAAGTGTTGGGTTGTCTATTAATAATGTGATTCCATGTCTTTATCCCTTTGTGTAATGGTGATTGGTTTGTATACACACTGCACGTGTTGATCTTGAATGATATAGGAGGGTATTGAGCTTTGTTTTGAAAAATTGCATGTTGAACAAACTAATATTTGGTGAAAATTTCACTGCCGTAGTGATCTTGTTTTATTCTAGGTTAAGCATCGTGATAGTATAGTATTTTTCTTGCTTGGGGACATGCAAACGTTTAAAGTTGAGGGTTTTATGGTTTTACGGCACTTTCGATGCTTAAAATGAGGAAAATATGCTAATTCAAAGGCTTGTTTACGTAGATATGATGTTGTTATTGTAGTTTTGCAGGAAAATAGGGTTCGGTGGTTAATGAATGAAAAATTGAACAAGAATTGCACAAGTATGGATAAATGACACTGGGCTACGAGTTGTTGGGTCACATTATGACTCGTAGCCCCAGCCGTTGCCAAAATAGAATGAGTTTGGACTTTGAGAATTAAAGGATCACTTGACCACGAGCACTGCCTACGACTCATTGGGTTACATTACGAGTCGTAGGGAGCAATCATCCTGAGATGCAATGACCAAAGTTCTGACTAGGTGCAAAGTGGTGATGGGGGTTGACTACAACTCGTTGCCACATATGACAAGTCATAGCATGAGGTCATTATGACTCTAGTAATTTTTAGAGCAATGGCAAATTTGAGGACAAGCAGAGTACGACAGGAAGCTATGACCCATAGGATCACATAATGGATCGTCGTGCTTAATCGTCCTGATCAAATAAAAAATGTCATAAAAAAGCGTCTTAGTGGAAATGACCTACAACTCGTAGGGTGACTAAACGAGCCATCACCAGTATGCCAGAGAAGCAGAAAATGGTGGGAAAGTAGACTGACAACGAGTCGTCACTGACTATGAGTCGTCATCAGACCAGACGACTCGTTGTCTGAGGCATAGTCATCACCGACTTTGTACTCTGAATTTGTTTAGGCTAGTTTTCATTTTTGTCTATAAATACCCAATGTGGATCTATTATTAATGGTTATGTTCTATAACTACTTTCAAGACATATTATTGGTTTTGCAAGTACAAACATCTATTTTAGGGTTTTAATTCAAAGTGAAATTTTGGAGTTTTCTTATTATTCTTGGAAGTTCATGATTATGTTTTCATCTATGAATTCTTCTTGTGGGCTTGCAATTATGAGTAGCTAAACACCACAACTAGGGTTGTGGGAACCATGACGGATTAATAAAGTAGGATTCATAGTATGGAGTAATCTTCAATCGGTGTTCATATGTATTGTTTATTCTCTTAGTTTTGAATGCTTTTTTATAGTGGCCAATGTCAGAACCCGCCTAATCTGTATTCTGGATGAAAGGATGAGTACGAATGGGAAGAAAGGAATAACCAACAGAAACTTGGAGCTATCAACCTCCATTTAATAGCGTGAACCTATAATAAGGGATAACTATCTTGGATCTAGGATAGGTGTTAGTAACGCAGGCTCAAGAGAAGAGAAAACTTAGAGGATATTTCCTAGATAAGAGCATAAAACTATTCTACGTATATATAACATATAGATTCTGCATACCGAACACTGGAAGAAATTGAAAATACGATGAACCTATGGAGTTATAAAGTTATTGGGGGACACAGTCCTAGTGTCTCTCTCATATTGATTACAAATTCAACAACTTGACAATTGTTACTACTAAATTACTTAATTACAAACCCCCCTCTTTTACCGAAAATTGTTATTGATTGCCTTGACCTACATACTGATTGGTATTTCAACCTATTCCTTGTGGGATAGATCCCAACATTAGTTGTGTTCTATATTTGACAGGGACCACATTATACTTTTCTTAGAGGTATAATTTGGGCGACATCATCAACTGAGTGTCAAACCATACCAATTGTATATACACCTCATTCGGCCTGCCGGCTCGCAAGGCAGGACCTATGAATCTCACCTCTTCCAACACGTAGCTCGGACAGAGGAACCCATAGGGGACTTGAGATGTCTATATATATGTTTCCTGGTCCCAAACCAGAACTTTCAATAACCATTATAACCAATCTACTTCGTCCAGTATTAGAGAGATGTGATACGCCATGGTTACATGGCACTTTCGATGCTTAAAAAAAGGGAAATATGCAATAACTTGGGTGTATTTGGTGGGTATGATGTGGTTTTTGTCCTACATTGTAGGAAAATAGGTTTTTGAAGGCAAAATGATCAAAAAGAAAGAATCAGGACCGAGAACAAAGTGTCTAAAGATGAAAAAACAAGAATCCGCACTAGAGTGGAAGTCAAGACACCACTCACATGCCGTGAGGTCCAGACACGTGACGTGAGTGATGCCGTGGGTCAACTTCCAATGTGAAAAAATGCCTGATTTCCAAGCCAGGCATCCATGTGGCGTGGGTACACCTACGTCGTGTGACTAGGTGGCATGAGTCAACTTCTGAAGACGTCTAACTGAGCCTGATTTCCACGACCACAACCTACGTGGCGTGACTTGGTTCCACGATACCAAGTCAAGATACCGTGGAAGTTGCCGACTCTGTTCTCCTATTTTGATTAGGATAGGATTGGCTTTGTATCTATAAATACCCCTGTATAGTCCTATGTGCGAAAGTTAGTCATTACATTGTTTTGAGAGATATTTCATATTGTTTTTGAGCGTATAAACATATTCTTTGTTTTGTAGTTACAAACCCTAATTCGAGTTTTATTGATAATTGAGCTTTTAGTTCTTCTTCATTATTGTGAGTGTGCAATCATGTTTTCATCTTTGAATTCTTCTTGTGTTCTTACAATTATGAGTAGCTAAACTCATCAAATAGGGTTGTGTGAACCATGAGGAATTAACAAATCCGGTTAAGTGCAAAGCAACTCTGAACCGCTGCGAATGCATGTATTGTTGTTTCTTTCATTTTGATTGCTTTCTAACGGTTGCAAATGTTAGAAACTCGCCTGCATACTAGACTTGCTCGAGAGAGAGGTATAGATTGGGAAAAGGAGATAACAATAAATATTTGAAGCTATCAAACTTCATCCAATAACTTGACCCTTAGCGGGAATAGTTATCTGAGATCCAAGACAAGGGTTAGTAGTGCGACACTCGGAGACTAAGAGGATAAGAGTGAAATTTGTCTAACCAAGGTCGAGAGACGTTTAGATGAACATATCTTATCAGATTTTGCATGCCACATAGCGGGACAGTTTTGTTAGCACAAGTAACCGGTGGAGTTAAGGAATCATTGGGGATCACAGTCCTAGTGTATTTCTCGTATTGTCTACAAACTCGATACAACCAACAATCGTTATTGTTACTATTCATTCGCAAAACCCCCCAGTTTTAGTTACTTTCCAATTATTCCATCTAGTATTCTAAATAGCTTTGTCCTATTCCCTGTGGGATCGACCCCAACCTAGTTGGGTTCTATATTTGATACAGCGACCGCATTGTACTTTTCCACAGGTATATTTTGGGCGACATCAAATTTTAGCGCCGTTGCTGGGGAATACGATTACGGAGTTGATTAGTACTGATTAGAGTTGATTGGGTTTTTTTACATACTTTTGAGGGTACACGCCGGTGTATGCCCAATACTAGGAGTCAAGGCAATCCCCTGATTCCACTTGATCTTGAAATTTAAAGGACTCTGAGAGCAAATCGAAGAATAGTGAATACTGAAGGAGTTCAGGACCCCGCAGCTGCGGGAGACATTCATCACCAACCAATCCAGCAAGTTGGTCATGAAACAGTGAATCAAACTATCGCTCGATTGACATGGGAAGAGCAAGCTAGGCAAGCTTCTCTTACACAAGCAGAAAGAGATAATCGAGCGATACAAGAAGCAACACAACATCTGGCTGATGCTGAAGAGCGACAAAGAAGACTTACAGCACAGTAGAGACCATATGTGCTTGTGTTTGATGATCCTGAACAAGAGGATATGGCTTATCTCAAATCGGTAGAGACTGGTGCCATCATTCCACCAGAGTTACCTCTGGGCACGAAGTTTGACATTACCAGTGCCATGATTCATTTGCTAAATTTGAAAGGTGTGTTCACTGGTCTTCATTCAGATGATCCAAACATGAACATGATGAATTTTGTGGGGGTCTGCACTTCTTATAATCTACCTGGATTTAACCAGGAGGCGATTCGGTTGAGATTGTTCCCATTCTCCCTAACAGGAGAAGCAACATTGCGGTTGGCAGAATTACCACGAGGTTCCATCATTACTTGGCAAGACTTAAGGAATCAATTTCTAGAAAGATTTTTCCCACCTTCTAAGATGCTGCAGTTGAAGGATGAGATTTACAATTTTAGACAACTACCTTCTGAAGCACTCTATGAGACATGGCTCAGATTCAAGAAGAAGCTGTAAAATATGCCGAATCATAGGATGAGTAGTAGAAATTTACTTGAAATTTTCTACAGGGATTTGGACGCAAACACTAAGGCTGTAGCAGATACTATCACTGGTGGAGCATTCATGAGTCTGAGATGGGAGCAAGCTTCAGAGATCTTAGATCGTATTACTAAGACCAATCAAGGATGGCATACTCGGGAGGTAGATATACCTGCTGGTACATATGCTATTGGAGCCTCAGCTGTACAACAGGCATTAGACAAAATAGTGGCTCAATAGGTCACGCAACTAAGGACAAAAATTGGTTTGCTAGCTAAACAAATTACAGCCAGAGATGCTAAGAAAGTGCATGCTGTAGGTGCATAAGGTAAAACGCCTAGACATGATGATAGTGAGTCTGATGAAGAGGCTAAGTACCTAGATCGAGAAGTGGCAGGTTTTCGAGCCAAGGGCCAAGGGTCTAATCAAGACTCTTGGAACTCAAGGCAAGGGAATCAAAGTCGGAACTATTATGGAGATAATTACAACAAATAGGGAAACAGAGATCGAGAATGAGACCGTGACGGTGATTAGAGATGAAAGGATGATTATAGAGAGAAGAATGGTCTTTATATACCACCAGGTAGCCGTGATGCTGAGTCTGGAAATTCAAGGATTGAAGACCTTCTTAATAAACTGGTTATGAGGTCAGAAATCTAAGAAAACTGTCTAAAAGAGATCAAGACAGATATTTTGAGAATAATTCAGAAAGTTGAGTCTCACTCAACTGCCATCAAACAGTTGGAGCAACAGTTCGGGCAGTTATTGGTGGCATTAAACCAGCGTCAACCAGGTACCCTTCCAAGCAATACCATCCAGAATACAAAAAATGATGTTCATTGTATGGCTATCACAACAAGAAGTTGAATGACTCTCATTGAGGAACCCAATCAAGTTGAGGGTGTTCATGCTCCACTGGAAGAGCATACTAAGGCCACGAAAAAAGTAAAGGAAGCTCTGCAAAAGTATGTGCCATTTCCAAGACCTCCTCCACCTTTCCCTCAACGTCTCAAGAAAAAGGTGGATGAAAAAAAAAATTGTTAGTAGGGAGGTCACGAAAGATATGGAAAAGACTCAAACTGATGAAAACAAGGTAAATGCTGAAACTAAGAAAGAGAAGGAAGCCCCGCAAGTGCTAACCCCCATTCCTAGGGTGCCACCTCCATTCCCTCAGCGTTTGAAGAAAAAGGAGGATGAAAAATTTCATAAGTTCATGTCCATATTGAAGCAACTTTCTATAAACATCCCTCTTATTGAAGCTTTGGAACAAATGCTGTGATATGCAAATTTCATGAAAGACTTAGTGACGAAGAAGAGAACTGTCACCAATGAGACTGTCGGTGATTTGCACCATTATAGTGCAATTGCATCCCGTTCTCTTGTGCAAAAGAAAGATGACCCCGGTGCCTTCACAGTTCCATGCACAATTACGTCAGTTAACTTTGCCAGAGCTTTGTGTGACCTAGGTGCAAGCATTAATTTGATGTCGCTGGCAATATTTAAGAAATTAGGTTTGGAAACCCTCAAGCCAACAAAGATACAGTTATTGATGGCAGATCATACGATCAAGAAACCTTTAGGCATAGTATGTGACATTTTGGTCAAGGTTGAAAACTTCATCTTCCCTGCTCACTTTGTGGTCTTGGATTGTGAGGTCGATTTTGATATGCCCATAATTTTGGGGAGACCATTTTTGGCCACTGGCGAGTATTGGTAGATATGGAGCGAGGTGAGCTGAAATTCAGGCTAGATAATAAGGAAGTCACATTCAATAATTGCAGAACTATGAAACAGCCAAAGAACATGAGGGTGGTTTCAGAAATAAATATTTTAGAAGACCCTGGAGGCCAACCCAGGGGGTATCTTGATGAAGACTGAGTAATCAAGATACTCGCACCGTGTCGCGATGTTAAATCAAGCGCTGCTTGGGAGGCAACCCAAGGTGTCTTACTATTCCTACATTTGCTTTGATTTTTTATTTTGATCGACATTAGACCCACGCACCTAGGGTGCTATAGGTATGTTCCTAACTCCTTTGTTTTGTTTTAATCTACTGCATTGGGGACAATGCATGTTTATTTGGTGGGGGAGGAGGTACTTGTGAGTCTATATGTCCTCTTGGGGTTTTTTGTTGCCGTGTTTCTTTTCCCTCAAGTGCTATCATAGTAGAACCGGCATGTTTAGGTTTTTATCTATATTAGTTATGTACTTTTTTTATTAGGAGATAAATAAGGGAACTGTAGTGCAGTCTAGAATTATTATTATGCTTTTTGAATGTTAAGGATACCCCTTCTGAAATATTTTTATTTTTATGTTTGTGTAGCATGTTTATGTGTGACAGCTGTTGGACCTTGTTATGGCACGAGGATTATAGACAAATAACTGTAGCTAGCGTCACATGAATCGGATAGGTAGTAGATGATAATACAACCCTGTGTTGTGTGTGTGAGGTCATTACTTAGTTCACTTTGGGTGTTCGATCCAGAACTTGCCCGGTTAGTCTTACCTAGGTTAGAGGATAGTGGTTAGGAAAGGATCATAGGCCGTTCTCGAATAAAGTCCACTTTTAGCCTAAATTCCTGACCAAATGAATAAGTATCCCTTGATCCCTACTTTGAGCATTAATTGATCTATTCCTTTCATTAGCCTATTCACCTTCCCATTTTAATTACAATGAACCTGTCTTGGCCCTGGTCCCTCCTTGGATACTGTGTACCTCAACTCAGGCAAATGGCCTAAGTTGAGGGTGGCTATTATAGGGGTGTGTAGATTGAGTTGGGTATGAAGAAGAGGTTAGTAAAAGAAAAGGAGAAAAAAGGTTTGGGTATGAAGAAAAAGAAAAAAAAATATATAAAGTAAAAAAATAAAATATATAGTTGTTTGTGTTGTGAAGTTTGAGAAAAATCACACCCAAAATCTGAAAATAAAAGAAAGGAGAATAAGGGAGAATAAAAATGAAAAAGATTGGAAGTTGGAGCCAAAAATAGTGTAGTGTCAAGGAGGGTTGAGTCACCATATCCATAAGTACCATACCCGTCCCCAAGCCTACATTACAAGTCGAGTAAAGTCCTATAGTGATCCTAGTCCAACTGTCCAAAAACTTAAGGTGTAGAAAATAAGGGCAAGCCTATGGTATTTCATGCACACTGTTTGAACTTCCTTGTGAGAGTGAGTGTTTTGACCTAGTACCTACTTTGATATTCATTAGTATACTGTGAGTGTAGGGGACTTCTTTGTTGTGAGAGTAAATGGGTTGCATTGTTAGCTGCTATTTGTTCGAATAATGTCATTTGCATATATGCTTAGTTGTTTGTTCGTAATCTAGTGTCATCACTTGATCCCTTCTTTGTCATGATAATATGTTGCCTGTATACACACTATGGTTTTGATTTGCAAATAGGAGAGGTTGGTAAAGTTTTTCCAAAAGCAATGAGTCAACTGCCATAAGACCCTTAGGTTTCTCTTAATCAAGCATCATCTATGTGTGTTTTTATTTTGTTCGCCCGAGGACATGCAAACGTTCTAAGTTGAGGGTGTTTATGCGTCATGGTTACATGGCACTTTCGATTGTTAAAACAAGAGAAATATGCAATAACTTGGGTGTATTTGGTGGGTATGATGTGGTTTTTTTCCTACATTGCAGGAAAACAGGTTTTTGAAGGCAAAATGATCAAAAAGGAAGAATCAAGCCCGAAAACGAAGTGTCTGAAAATGAAAGAACAAGAATCCACACCAGAGTGGAAGTCAAGACACCACTCACGTGCCGTGAGGTCCACTCACGTGACGTGAGTGATGCCATTGGTCAACTTCCAGTGTGAAAAAATACCTGATTTCCACGCCAGCCATCCACGTGGCGTGGGTACACCTACGTGGCGTGACTAGGTGGCGTGAATCAACTTCTGAAGACCTCTAACTGAGCCTGATTTCCATGACACCAACCTACGTGGCGTGACTTGGTTCCACAACACCAATTCATGTATCGTGGAAGTTGTCGACTCTGTTCTCTTATTTTGATTAGGATAGGATTGGCTTTGTATCTATAAATACCCCTGTCTAGTCCTATGTACGAGAGTTAGTCATTACATTGTTTTGAGAGATATTTCATATTGTTTTTGAGCTTATAAACATATTCTTGGTTTTGTAGTTACAAACCCTAATTCGAGTTTTATTGATAATTGAGATTTCAGTTCTTCTTCATTATTGTGAGTGTGCAATCATGTTTTCATCTTTGAATTCTTTTGTGTTCTTACAATTATGAGTAGCTAAACTCATCAACTAGGGTTGTG